>PYHX02000413.1:41419217-41447168 GCA_004302925.2 Cochliomyia hominivorax | reverse complement strand
AAACTAATCGCACAGTGTGGACTATTAATAGGTTTAAAGTTGGATTATAAAACTATACTTACGTCTGAACTAAAAACATGTTTAGAGTATGAAACTATAACTAGTTTACAGTCTGAACTATAAACCAGTTTACAGTCTGAATAATAAATCAGTTTACAATCAGAATTTTAAACCAGTTTAATTAACTAGTTTATAGTCTGGACTATGAAATAGTCTATAGTCTGGACTATAAACTAGTCCTATAGTCTGGACTATAAACTAGTCTATAGTCTGGACTATAAACTAGTCTATAGTCGGACTATAAACTAGTCTATAGTCTGGACTATAAACTAGTCTATAGTTCTGGACTATAAACTAGTCCTATAGTCTGGACTATAAACTAGTCTATAGTCTGGACTATAAACTAGTCTATAGTCTGGACTATAAACTAGTCTATAGTCTGGACTATAAACTAGTCTAATAGTCTGGACTATAAACTAGTCTATAGTCTGGACTATAAACTAGTCTATAGTCTGACTTAAAACTAGTCCTATAGTCTGGAACTATAAACTAGTCTATAGTCTGGACTATAAACTAGTCTATAGTCTGGACTATAAACTAGTCTATAGTCTGGACTATAAACTAGTCTATAGTCCTGGACTATAAACTGTCATAGTCTGGACTAAACTAGTCTACTGGACTATCTTACATTTCTCTCTGTGTATATTTTACAGTTTCCTCTTTTATTCAGTTATTTAATTATCCCATTAACGTTTAACAAATTTCTTAGAATTATCATCATTTTTTTTTTTGATTTGTTTTCTTTTACAATCCGTCCTCCAATACCTCACAATGCTATAGCAGTAGTCAAAATTTCAATGGATTTTTAAGTAGTTTAAAATTAACTATTAAAGAATTTTATTGTTATTTGTTTTATTACGATTATTTATTTAAAGATCATCAATAACAACTACAACATTATTTATAGGTTTTAAGACAGTTGGTTTTGTATTCATAAGAATAGTTGTTGTTTATTTTTTGTCTCTTTCTCTCTTGTTGAGAATATTTTTAGTGGGTTAATTCATATTAAAATAAAGTCGGTGATCATAAAATAAGAAAAAAAAGAAACATTGTGGTCTGATATGATGAGAATTCATTTGTAGACATAAACTAATTTTTTTTCGAATTTTTATTGATGAGATCATTTTACACCTGTCTAAAAGATGTGAAATCTCGTGATTCTTCGAATTAAAAAAATTCTTCAAATGCAGTTGAAAATTTTTGAAATTTGTGAGAAAATTAATTTAATTTTAAATGCATCTCATTCTTTTAATTTAATTATTTAGTTTTCAATTCAAGAACTGAAGAGTTATTGATTTGAAAATATTGAAAATTTCAGAACTGCATTTATTTTTTCTAACCATATTTTTATTTTTCACTTTAAAATCGTTTATTTTGTGCTACTTTTATTGATGAAAAAGTTTGGAAAAAAAACTTTACACGAAACTTACATAGTGTAAATTAATGCTACCACATTTTGACCCCAAACATAAGTTTTGTCTGCGCCACAGTTTTAATTTGAAATTTAAAGTTTATCTTTTGAAAAATGTGTCCGTTAAAAATGTAAAACATTAAAAACATTTTATTTGCAAATGGAAACACTTAAAGAAATTTAATGGATCTAACCAGGAAAGAAATCACAAATTAGGCTTTATTTCGTAAAAAAAACTAAATATATAAACAAGTTTATAGATGAGACTATACAGTAGTCTATAGGCGAGACCATAAACTGATCTATAGACAAGACTATAAATTAGTCTATAAGTGAGACTTTAAACTACATTCTACACTGTTCTATAGACGAGATTATAAATTAGTTTTTAGACGTGACTATAAACTGTTCTATTGACGAGACTTTAATCCCGTTATAAATGAGACTATAAACTAATTTAAGGTCTTTAAAGAAGACTACAAACTAGTCTTTAGACCAAAATATTAACTTATCTATAAACGAGACTTTAAACTAATTTATAGGCGATACTACAAATTTGTCTATAGACGAGACTATTAAATAGTATATAGACGAGACTACAAAGATGTTTACGGATGCGATTAATATACGAATGAGACTATTAAATTATCTATTGACGAGACTATAAACTATATTTATAAAGTTTTATAAATTGTTCTATAGACAAAACTTTAAACTAGTTTCTAGATGAGACTAGAAAATAATATATAGAAAAGACTAAAAAATAGTCTTTACATGAGACTATAAACTATTCTATAGCTGAGAATTTAAAATAGTCTATATGAGAGACTACAAATTATTCTAAATACTCTTTTTAAAAGACACTTCTCTAAGAAATGCTGTAATAACGGGTCTATAGTTCTTAGTATAAAATCTGAACTACAAATAAGACTATAATCCGGACTACAAATAAGTTATATAAAAATAGTTTGAACCATAAACGTGATTTAAGCACAGATGAAAAAGTCTATAGTAAAGTCTACACAAAAACCTAAACTTTGATACATAAACAAGTCCATTGTTTGGAGTGTCAACAAATCCGTAGTCTGAAGTTTAAACAGGTCTATAATTTGAGCTAAAAATAAATCTTTAGTTTGGAATGTAAGTGACCATATAAATTAATCGCAAGGAAGTCTGTATTCTTCACTAAAAATAATTTATAGGCTGCACTATAAACAAGTCTAAACTAAGTATTATATACGAAAGTCTGAACTAAAATCAAGTCTATAGACTGAAAGCAAGCCTGAAGACTAAACTATAAAGAAGTTCGTAGTCGGAATTATTAACAGGTCTATAATCTGTTTTATAAACTTATCGCGACTGTAAACAAATTTATAGTCCAAGACTATAAATAGATCTATAATTAATTGATATACATGGTCTAGTCTAATGTCTGGTCTATGAAAAAAATCAAAGTCAGAGCCATAAACAAGTCCATAGTTACAAATATAAATGAGTCTAAAGCCTGATAAAAAGAGTCTGTAGTATGGACTATAAATAAATCTATAGTCAGGTCACTATAAAAAAAATCTATGCACTAATTAAGTTCCTCGTCCCGTATAACGTCTGGCCTATAAAAATATATAATATAGAGCGTTATATAGCATGAGCTATAAATATGCAAATAGTTTAGACTATAAGTCAGTAACTTATTAAGTCTGGACTGTGAAAATTCTAAAGTTTGGACTATAGCTGGAATTTTAATCTGTGCTATAGACAAGTCTATATTTGAGATTAAAGTCGAGTGTATAATCTGACCAAGACCATAATCCAGACTATAAATCATACTATAGTCTAAGTTTATAGTCTGGATTGCATATAAATCAATATTCAGGTCAGTAAATAATTCAAAATGTGAACTTTTTAAAGGTGAAAATTCTCAACTCTGTAGTCCTCACTAATGACTAGATTGTAATCTGTACTATAATTTGCTTCCCACTGTGCCCACTATATTCTAATTTTTCTCTTACTGGTCACTTACAAAATGTAAAAGTCTCAAATCAATAAATTACACTAAAAATAGTCATAAAATAAATAAAACAACTATTAAATTACAGCATAATAAATATAAAAAAAAAAATTTTTCCCAGTGTAGGCGTTATGAAGAAAATTAAAAATCTTTTGCATTTGGGCGTATTTTATATTCAGTACCCTTCTCAGTTGTTATTTTCGTTTTATTTTCGATTTGTAGACAAAAAAACTGAGTGATTTGAACATGAACAGCAAAGATTTAAGCAGCTGTACGAATGCAAAAGTTTGAGGCCTGTTTTAATCGATCCATAGTTTAGTGATTAAGCACGCGTATTGCTGCAATACTTTTGTCTAGTGTAAACTATAGTTTTTTCTTTCTTTGGAATAAATAACAATAATTATATATTTGTGGCAAAGAGTTTTCTGAATAATAAAAATATATATGTAGTTAATGTTTATAGTTTTATAGTTAATGCAAACCAATAAGCAAATACTAAACTTTAAAACTATAAAGTTTTGAATAAATCGAAATGCACAAGGAGAGACTATGACACAGAGCCCAGGTGTACTCTGAACACTCGTTTTCTATTTATGAAACAGATACTAAAGCCAGATTGTATGTTTGTATTTATGTTTAGTTTTAGTTTAGTTTTAGAGTTTAATAAAATGTTTTGAGTTTTTTTCTTTTAACTAGAAACCTTTTACTTGCTACGTAGTTTTTGTATTTGTATTACGACAGACTTTTATTTTTCTACATTTTTAAGTTTGGTGGGGTTTGTACTTTTTTTCAGCTTTTTTTTTTCTTTGTTAATAACAAATCAAGTTTATAAATTGCTACCAGATATAATTTTAATAAAGTTTTGTGCAGATGCAAATTTAAATAAATAAATAAAAATAGTCAATACCATAATAATATGGATAATAGTTTATGATCTAAGACTTTGTAAGGAACCCTATTTATATTATAAATTTGAAAACATTTCAACGTTTATTTTAAGAGACTATAGAGGTCCATAAAAGGCTTTATAGGCCAGTAAATAGATCGTATGTAGATGAAGGGTTTTAAAATAAACCATAGACGAAACTATTAATTAGTCTATAAAACAAGCAAAAATAGAATGAACTATAACTAGACTATTACAGAGACTATAAACTATATACTATAAACTAGTCTAAAGACGACTCTAAAATCTAGTCTTTAAGATGAGACTTCATATATAGTCTGTGGAGGAGACTATCAAGTAGTCCATAGATGATTATTGAGCAAAGACGAGACTTTTAACTAGTTAGAACTGCCGGCCTAAAGGGGAATCTATTAACTTTATACAAGACTATAAGCTAATTTCCAAAATAGTCTACATATGCACTAATAATAGGTCTAAATAAGGATTATAAACAAGACAATAGTGTGAATTATAAAAAAGTCTACAGTGGCGAATTTAACAAATCTACGATCTGAACTGTAAATCTGTATACAGTTAGGACTACAATGAAAATTTCTGCAAAGTAAATACCTAAATAGTCTGCAGTTTGAACTACTAACTAGACTATAGTCTGGCATATAACTACTCTATATTCTGTCCTATAAACTCGTCTATAGTCTGGCCTATAAACTCGTCTATAGTCTGGCCTATAAACTCGTCTTTAGTCTGGCCTATAAACTCGTCTATAGTCTGGCCTATAAACTCGTCTATAGTCTGGCCTATAAACTCGTCTATAGTCTGGCCTATAAACTCGTCTATAGTCTGGCCTATAAACTCGTCTATAGTCTGGCCTATAAACTCGTCTATAGTCTGGCCTATAAACTCGTCTATAGTCTGGCCTATAAACTCGTCTATAGTCTGGCCTATAAACTCGTCTATAGTCTGGCCTATAAACTCGTCTATAGTCTGGCCTATAAACTCGTCTATAGTCTGGCCTATAAACTAGTCTATAGTGTGGCCTATAAACTCGTCTATAGTCTGGCCTATAAACTCGTCTATAGTCTGGCCTATAAACTCGTCTATAGTCTGGCCTATAAACTCGTCTATAGTCTGGCCTATAAACTAGTCTATAGTCTGTCCTATAAACTAGTCTATAGTCTGGCCTATAAACTAGTCTATAGTGTGGCCTATAAACTAGTCTATAGTGTGGCCTATAAACTAGTCTATAGTGTGGCCTATAACTAGTCTATAGTGTGGGCCTATAAACTAGTCTATAGTGTGGCCTATAAACTAGTCTATAGTCTGGCCTATAAACTAGTCTATAGTCTGGCCTATAAACTAGTCTATAGTCTGGCCTATAAACTAGTCTATAGTCTGGCCTATAAACTAGTCTATAGTCTGGCCTATAAACTAGTCTATAGTCTGGCCTATAAACTAGTCTATAGTCTGGCCTATAAACTAGTCTATAGTCTGGCCTATAAACTAGTCTATAGTCTGGCCTATAAACTAGTCTATAGTCTGGCCTATAAACTAGTCTATAGTCTGGCCTATAAACTAGTCTATAGTCTGGCCTATAAACTAGTCTATAGTCTGGCCTATAAACTAGTCTATAGTGTGGCCTATAAACTAGCCTATAGTGTGGCCTATAAACTAGTCTATAGTGTGGCCTATAAACTAGTCTATAGTGTGGCCCTATAAACTAGTCTATAGTGTGGCCTATAAACTAGTCTATAGTGTGGCCTATAAACTAGTCTATAGTGTGGCCTATAAACTAGTCTATAGTGTGGCCTATAAACTAGTCTATAGTGTGGCCTATAAACTAGTCTATAGTGTGGCCTATAAACTAGTCTATAGTGTGGCCTATAAACTAGTCTATAGTCTGGCCTATAAACTAGTCTATAGTCTGGCCTATAAACTAGTCTATAGTCTGGCCTATAAACTAGTCTATAGTCTGGCCTATAAACTAGTCTATAGTCTGGCCTATAAACTAGTCTATAGTGTGGCCTATAAACTAGTCTATAGTCTGGCCTATAAACTAGTCTATAGTGTGGCCTATAAACTAGTCTATAGTCTGGCCTATAAACTAGTCTAATAGTCTGGCCTATAAACTAGTCTATAGTCTGGCCTATAAACTAGTCTATAGGCTGGCCTATAAACTAGTCTATAGGCTGGCCTATAAACTAGTCTATAGGCTGGCCTATAAACTAGTCTATAGTCTGGCCTATAAACTAGTCTATAGTCTGGCCTATAAACTAGTCTATAGTCTGGCCTATAAACTAGTCTATAGTCCTGGCCTATAAACTAGTCTATAGTCTGGCCTATAAACTAGTCTATAGTCTGGCCTATAAACTAGTCTATAGTCTGGCCTATAAACTAGTCTATAGTCTGGCCTATAAACTAGTCTATAGTCTGGCCTATAAACTAGTCTATAGTCTGGCCTATAAACTAGTCTATAGTCTGGCCTATAAACTAGTCTATAGTCTGGCCTATAAACTAGTCTATAGTCTGGCCTATAAACTAGTCTATAGTGTGGCCTATAAACTAGTCTATAGTGTGGCCTATAAACTAGTCTATAGTGTGGCCTATAAACTAGTCTATAGTGTGGCCTATAAACTAGTCTATAGTGTGGCCTATAAACTAGTCTATAGTGTGGCCTATAAACTAGTCTATAGTGGTGGCCTATAAACTAGTCTATAGTGTGGCCTATAAACTAGTCTATAGTGTGGCCTATAAACTAGTCTATAGTGTGGCCTATAAACTAGTCTATAGTGTGGCCTATAAACTAGTCCTATAGTGTGGCCTATAAAACTAGTCCTATAGTGTGGCCTATAAACTAGTCTATAGTGTGGCCTATAAACTAGTCTATAGTGTGGCCTATAAACTAGTCTATAGTGTGGCCTATAAACTAGTCTATAGTGTGGCCTATAAACTAGTCTATAGGCTGGCCTATAAACTAGTCTATAGGCTGGCCTATAAACTAGTCTATAGTGTGGCCTATAAACTAGTCTATAGTGTGGCCTATAAACTAGTCTATAGGCTGGCCTATAAACTAGTCTATAGGCTGGCCTATAAACTAGTCTATAGGCTGGCCTATAAACTAGTCTATAGGCTGGCCTATAAACTAGTCTATAGGCTGGCCTATAAACTAGTCTATAGTGTGGCGTATAAACTAGTCTATAGTGTGGCGTATAAACTAGTCTATAGTGTGGCCTATAAACTAGTCTATAGTCTGGCCTATAAACTAGTCTATAGTGTGGCCTATAAACTAGTCTATAGGCTGGCCTATAAACTAGTCTATAGTGTGGCCTATAAACTAGTCTATAGGCTGGCCTATAAACTAGTCTATAGTGTGGCCTATAAACTAGTCTATAGGCTGGCCTATAAACTAGTCTATAGTGTGGCCTATAAACTAGTCTATAGGCTGGCCTATAAACTAGTCTATAGTGTGGCCTATAAACTAGTCTATAGGCTGGCCTATAAACTAGTCTATAGTGTGGCCTATAAACTAGTCTATAGGCTGGCCTATAAACTAGTCTATAGTCTGGCCTATAAACTAGTCTATAGTCTGGCCTATAAACTAGTCTATAGTCTGGCCTATAAACTAGTCTATAGTCTGGCCTATAAACTAGTCTATAGTCTGGCCTATAAACTAGTCTATAGTCTGGCCTATAAACTAGTCTATAGTCTGGCCTATAAACTAGTCTATAGTCTGGCCTATAAACTAGTCTATAGTCTGGCCTATAAACTAGTCTATAGTCTGGCCTATAAACTAGTCTATAGTCTGGCCTATAAACTAGTCTATAGTCTGGCCTATAAACTAGTCTATAGTCTGGCCTATAAACTAGTCTATAGTCTGGCCTATAAACTAGTCTATAGTCTGGCCTATAAACTAGTCTATAGTCTGGCCTATAAACTAGTCTATAGTCTGGCCTATAAACTAGTCTATAGTCTGGCCTATAAACTAGTCTATAGTGTGGCGTATAAACTAGTCTATAGTCTGGCCTATAAACTTGTCTATAGTGTGGCGTATAAACTAGTCTATAGTGTGGCCTATAAACTAGTCTATAGTCTGGCCTATAAACTAGTCTATAGTGTGGCCTATAAACTAGTCTATAGTCTGGCCTATAAACTAGTCTATAGTCTGGCCTATAAACTAGTCTATAGTGTGGCGTATAAACTAGTCTATAGTGTGGCCTATAAACTAGTCTATAGTCTGGCCTATAAACTAGTCTATAGTCTGGCCTTTAAACGTCGAATCGACTATTGAATAGAGTATTAATTATTCTGCTTAATTAACCACTATTTCATAGCAATTTTTTTTCTTCGCTTAACAATTTCATGACTGTACTTGATACAATTTAATTGCGGCAATTTTTTTTTCCATTTTTGAGAAACTGACACACCCCAACACCATTCTGACTAACTATTTATTGTAACAACAATTTAGATGAAAGAGATTGTTATTGCTGGGTGCTGCTGTTGCTGTTGCTGGTGGTTGAGTTAAATTGCATTTAGACAATTCTAACTAAAATGTTTCTTTTTTTTTGTTAAAGTCTTTGTTATTAGACCAGTTTATTTTAATTAGAAACAATTGTTGAAATAACTGAAACTTGTTTTTTTTTTTTTTTTTTGTTTTCAATTCTTAATCATTTTAAAAATACAACAATCACACAAACAATTTAATCATAATTCAATTGATAAACTAAAAAAAAACGAACTGAAAAATAAACTTTCCAATTCTCAATGTGTTATTTTTTGTTTTTGTTTTTTTATTTAAAATAAATTGAAAAATTAAAATGTTATTGAAGAAAAATATTGAAAATTAAAAGAAATATTTTTTCATTCCCTTCGAAAATTATTAATTTCAGTTGTATTTAAATACCTGGTGAGGTAACTTTGTCATTCTATGTGTAATGTTAAGAAGAAATCATTTCAAACACCATCTTACAACAATTTTAAATCTGAATCGATTTAGCTGCATCCTTTTGTCTGTCTGTTGTTGCCACACTCGCATCCACAATAACTGACAGAGCTCAATTAAAAGGGATCTAAGTATTTGTTTAAGTCCTGAAAAGTTTCCTATTTAAATTCAGCAAAATCGATTAAGTATATCAAAAGATATAGACCGATATCTGAGGCAACTGTCAATAAGAAATCGACAAATTATAATAAAATAAAGTTATATATACTTCATTTCCGTTTAGTGTATTAAAAAACAGGCATTTTTAGGAAAACGGTTTTTGAGTTATTCGAAAAATGTACTTTTCAAAAAACCTGTATTCGAATACGGTTCTAAGTGAAATAACCGGTTTTTGGTTAATTATTATAAATTTAGGGAAAATAATTAGAAAAAGCTGAAAAATTTAGTGAAAATGTTATAAACTGCCTTCCATTAAAAACCGGTTAAACGACTGAAAAAACCGGCATGTCGGTTTTTGAATACACTATTACCGATCTGAAAAATCATCAAAATCGGTTCAGTATAAAATAAGTTATAATCAAAAATATATTTGATTTTTTACGTCTGTATATGTGATTTTTTACGTCTGTATATGTGAGTGTATATGTACGAAACATAATGTATTTACTTACATGCTTACTGGAGCGTATTGAAGATTCGGCATAGCCGAATATAACATTCTTACTGCTTTTGTTGTAGTTATTGTTTATATAGAATAGTTCATCTATTAAGGTTAATCAAAGACCCCCTTGGAGACTTAATATCCAAAATCTTTTTATTTAAGAAAAAAAATCGTATAATTTTTCTTCTTCTTCTCTTTCATAATTTGTATCAAAATTCAGTTGAAAAAATTAATAATTATTTTGGATTTGAAGATCAACCTGGTTTTTGAACTTCTGGTCTGTTTCAAATCTTGAATCTTGATTGGAATCTCAGTTGCGTATTTAAAGCTCCAAACAAAAGATTCAAATTCAAATGTGTTGAAATTATGATGATGAAGCAGAAAATTGTATTTATTTATAAAATTTGTTAATTTAATGTTATTTTTGTTTCTTAAAATTTTCGATTTAAAACGGCATGAAAAATCTCTTAAAATACCATGAATTTTTGTGGCATCAACATTAGTATTGTTGTTTTGTTGTTGCTGGATCATGGTTTTTTGAACTTGTTTTTCTACAACAAATCAGTTACTTTTTTAATTGTCTGTTGTTGTATTTCTTCAGTTTTTTTTTCCTGTTGACTGTTAACAATTTATTGATTGATCATTGTTTGTCCGTTGTTCACAGTTGGAATCCGATAATACTAATTCTTCTTCTTCCTCTTCTTATTGTTCGGTATTTTTTATATTCCACAAATAATGTTTCATTATTATTATTAAAAAATATGATTCGATTGATGTTTTGCACAGTAATGCTCATCAAAAAGAGTTGGAAAGAAAAAATAGAGTGAAAAAGGGTGATTAAAAAGTGAAAAATAAAAAAAAAAACATTAAAGTACAGAAAATAGTTTAGACAATAAGAAGGACATTAGTTCAAAAAATTCTCCAGACTATAGTATATATATTTATCGTAAGAATCGGCTATAGTCACTTAACACTATAATCCAGATAATGGCCGGATAATACGCAATAGCCAGTCTATGGTCCGGACAATAATCGCCTATAGCCCAATAAATCGTTAGTCTAAAGTCTAAACAATAGTCTTCTTGTGGTACAGATAGTAGTCGAACTGTATCACAGATAAAAAGCGGTTTAGAGTAGAAGGACTGTAATAACAATGATACTCGATTTTTTCCAGACAATTGTCGAGACCTCTTTTTCGATTTAGGTTTTATTAAAGGAGGGGGCTAGACTATAAACTAGTCTATAGCGCAGACTATAAACTAGTCTATAGCGCAGACTATAAACTAGTCTATAGCGCAGACTATAAACTAGTCTATAGCGCAGACTATAAACTAGTCTATAGCGAAGACTATAAACTAGTCTATAGCGGAGACTATAAACTAGTCTATAGCGGAGACTATAAACTAGTCTATAGCGGAGACTATAAACTAGTCTATAGCGAAGACTATAAACTAGTCTATAGCGGAGACTATAAACTAGTCTATAGCGGAGACTATAAACTAGTCTATAGCTGAGACTATAAACTAGTCTATTACGGAGACTATAAACTAGTCTATAGCGGAGACTATAAACTAGTCTATAGCGGAGACTATAAACTAGTCTATAGCGGAGACTATAAACTAGTCTATAGCGGAGACTATAAACTAGTCTATAGCGGAGACTATAAACTAGTCTATAGCGGAGGCTATAAACTAGTCTATAGCGGAGGCTATAAACTAGTCTATAGCGGAGGCTATAAACTAGTCTATAGCGGAGACTATAAACTAGTCTATAGCTGAGACTATAAACTAGTCTATAGCGGAGACTATAAACTAGTCTATAGCGCAGACTATAAACTAGTCTATAGCGCAGACTATAAACTAGTCTATAGCGGAGACTATAAACTAGTCAACATAGGAGATTATAAGCGATTCAATGACGTAAACTATGAACTAGTCTATAGCGTAGACTTGAAACTAGCCTATAGCGTACACAATTAAATAGTCTTTAGTGAAGAATATAAACTAGTCTATATACCGGACTATGAATTAAACTAGTCTATAATTCTGACTGTAAACTAGTCTATATTCCAGACCTTAAACTGGTATTTAATTTAGACTATAAACTAAACTAATTTAGACTATAAAAATATGGTCTTGATTATAAATATAATCTATAGACTGGACTTAAAACTCGTATAAAATTCAGACTATAAACAGTCCCAGCACTTATTGAAAACCCTTTTGGCTGATGACCATACGTGTTTATATCTTTCTCCGCTTCTTTGTTGTTGTTACTTATAATCACAATAAAAATTATTTGGTACATGTTACAAATTAGTTTTTTTAATTAAACTTTAATTATTTTTAAAAGTCATGATCTTCTGTGTTTGAGGTTTTTTCTTCAAAATTAATCAAATTTGTTGATGATTTATGTTTGTTAACGATCGTGTTGGTATTATTTCTCGTATTTTCAAATTATGTAAAATGTTTGGTTTGTTAGGAGTGTAATTTCTGGGTAATAAATTTTACGGATCTTAAGAAGAGTCTTGTGACTCTTAAGTGAATCCATTGATTTGTTTAATTTTTCAATCTTCAATTACAAACAAAAAATAATTTACATATTTAATTGCAAAATTATTAAGACGTAAATGTGAATCTGTAATTAATTATTTGTAATTATCACACTCAATATTGTAATATTAATTTGAAAAATCACCGTTTTAAAATAACGATTATTAAAGATACTGATTTTAAATTTTGATTTATTTATTTTTCTATCTTTTTTCAGTTTTTTTCAATACGAACAATTTTTTTCTTCAAATCACAAATTAACATGTTACTTTGTTTGAGGCGAATGTCCACATGTAAGTACAGCATGAAGAGACAATAATGAATAAATATAAATGTGAAATATAGTCTTTTCACAGAAATTAATTTACATTTCTATGAATTTTATGAGAGAAAAATAAAATGAAAATTTTAACATAAAAACAATTGAGGTTTTTTACAAAGAAATTGAGAAAAAATGTTGGATGCAAATTTGAAGTTCAGATAGATAAAACGGAAATAAATAGAAATTTGTATTTGTATAAATAAACTAGTCTATAGTCCAGACTATAAACTAGTCTTATAGTCCAGACTATAAACTAGTCTTATAGTCCAGACTATAAACTAGTCTTATAGTCCAGACTATAAACTAGTCTTATAGTCCAGACTATAAACTAGTCTTATAGTCCAGACTATAAACTAGTCTTATAGTCCAGACTATAAACTAGTCTTATAGTCCAGACTATAAACTAGTCTTATAGTCTAGACTATAAACTAGTCTTATAGTCCAGACTATAAACTAATCTATAGTCCAGACTATAAACTAGTCTATAGTCGAAACGAAAGTATATAATTCAGACTTTAAATTAGTCTAAAATCCATACTTTTAACTAGTCCAAAGTCCATACAATAGAAATAAGTCTATAGTCCAGACTAACAAGTCTTTAATCCAGATAATAAACTAATCAATATTGCGGAATTCTGTGCAAAATTCCTTCTTCGTAAAATCGTTTTAAATCATTTTATGACACTTCCTTTCAATCACAATTTCCATTTAAAATTTCTCAACTGAATTGATGCTTTGAATACAAAATATTCCAAATACAACAACAACAACAACAGCAACAAAAATCCTAATAGCTAATTTTTATATACCTTGTCAATTTATGGCCAAATGGATACAAAATTTATGATGACTTTTGGCCAAAAGAATACCTATTTTTGTTGTTGTTGTTGTTAAAAATAGTTTAAAATTTATTATTTTAAACATCAGTTGAAGAGAAAAATTTAAATTCTGCACACAAAAGCACAACGAACGGAGCAAATCTGATGAATATGAAATTTTGTTTGAACAATCGGCAACAACAACTACAACAACAATATGAAGAAGAAGCATTATAATAAATGGAACGAAGGCGACAGCTTCTGCAGCACATGCCTTATAGCACACTTATAATTTTTGTTTGTTTGTTTGTGTGTTCAGGTTTGGATCAGTTTTTTTTTGTTAATACATTTTTCGAATATTAGTATTGTTATTGTTATTGTTGTTGGTGTTGTTGTTGTTGTTAGTGTAATGGAGGCATTCATTGTTTTGTTGTAGTGCCATCAAGTAAAACATAACATCTGAATGCATCACTGAACATTATATCAACATCAGATATTGTTTATATATATATTGTTCCAAACAACCAACCACACAAACTGACAAACAAACCTGAACTGAAAATTTATAAAATATGAAATGGAGTTACAAAAAGGAACAAAGTTGTAGGAAAGAATAAGACCAAAAGGCTCAAAAAAATGAATTGAAACTGTGCAAACGTTTGCAAAAGTGAAAAAACAATCGATTTATGAAATTTCAACAATATCGTCAATATATATGTATGTAAAGGTCTATATATAGACTCATGTTCACTTAAGGAATATTATTTTGTATTTGAATACAAATATATACAATATTTTTTTATTAAAGTAATATAAGTTACAATATATAAAGTTATTGCCACCTAAAAGGAACCACAATAAGTTGAGAATTGGTTGAATCCTTAATACCCTCCAACCACTAATAATAAGTTGGATCCGTGACAGGTTTAATGAGTAAAATATAGACTTATATTTCAATATTTACATATTTATACAAATGTTCAGAAAGAGGTCTTTCAAGAAAATTATAGAAGTCTTATATGAAAGCTATAAGAAAATGTAGACAGCTGTTCTTGAAATCTCTTATCCATACCACTGTATGACAGATTAGCTTTATTCTTTTTATGTAAATATATCTGTAACTTTTGATCGTCTGGTTAAATATTCATGAAAATTACCAAAATAATAGTCGAGGACTATGACATTGTAATCTTGTGAATTTAAATCCCGTAAGGGTTCCATGGACGAAGTTATAGGGGTGCAATTTGGACTATCTTGGATGATTATTTATTTAACATATTTTTAGATTATACAGTCTAAAATTCCTTGACAAGATCTTTAAACAAAATGCTTAAAACAATATTCCGAAAAGTAACCCAAAGCTATGGAAGACTTATATGAAAGCTGTAAGAAAATGTGGAAAGATGTTCTTGAAATCTCACATCCATACCACAGTATGGATGAATAGATTTCTCTCTTTTTTTTGGAAATTAACGTGTAACTTTAAATTGTCTAATGCATTTCTACGAAAATATATACAATGATAGCAGAAGAGTATAGAATTGTAATTTAGAGAGTTTGGACCCCATATGAGCTACATGGACGGAGTTATTCGGGTGCAAATAGAGGTACCACACATGAAATTTTTTCAAAATCAAATCAAATTTTTCTTTCTCATTTGAAAAATCAAAAATCTTTATATCGTCTTATAGACCTACACAAGATCTTTTTAAAAATCCCTATGTGTTCGAGTTATCTGCATATGAATTTTAAACATACGAAGTGTTGCGATATCTTGACTTATTCTTTTTTAATATCTTCCCGATTTTTGAAATTTTTTTATTTACTTAGAAAATAAATTTATTTATTAAAATTTTTGGTCAATATCTCTTCAGTTCATACAGCTTAGACCAGACCTTTTCGAGTTTAGACCCTTTTTGATCAAAGTTTTGACTTAATCTTTGTATTTTAAAGTTGCAAAGCCTGAACCTTTAAACAGATTGCAGTTTTGAAAACGCTTCAAACTTCCAATAAATCTGAAAATTAAAGTCCAAAATCCGAAAAGTTTATTTTTTTTACCACATTAAAGTCTTATATCGAGAAGAATCCTAATATGGTTGCTACAGTCAAAAATAATTGAGGTTTCTTGAATTTTTTATGTCGAATATAAATTTACTACTATAAGAACGTCCATAAAGTGGCCTTATATTGGAGGATATAATCGAATATGAACCGTCGCTCAGTAGTTCCAACATTACATATGGTTATATTAAAGGTGTCTTTGATTTGATTTGTCGGATCACATGCCTTCATCTGGCCTGAAGGGTATTGAGTGTCACTATATTTTCAATAGGCGTGCAAAGGAGCCGGTTATAACAAATTTTATATACCTTCATTCTCAATTAGAGGTGCTGTAGGGTATAACAAGTACAAGTATTGCAAAATTACAATTCCAGAGGCCTTTTTTTCGAAACAAGAAAAAAAGAAAGACCATGAAAAAAGGAGCATAATATAACATTATTTTACATACGTATTATTACTTCAAATATATACGAGACCAAGTGAAGATATACAAACTCACATAACGACTAACTACTTTCCATAGTTGTTTAAATCTTCCTGCCGTCCTACGAGTAAAAATTCAATACAATTTCCATATGAACCACAATTGTTTAGTGGCTGAATGAAAGGCAGAGCATTAAAGGAATTAAATTTGTAAACGGATTAATTTTCATGTCAAAGGAACTCGAGACGTAAATTGGTTGTTATTTTGGAGTTATTTTGAGATCATTGTTAGCCACTACGTTTTCCAATTGTCTTGGAACACAGAGATAAAGATGGTGATTTACAATGGAGGATCTTTCAGCCGATCCTCCATCTTTCGATACAATGCTCTTTTTGTTTCGCTTCTATC
This sequence comes from Cochliomyia hominivorax, assembly GCA_004302925.2. Taxonomy (NCBI): domain Eukaryota; kingdom Metazoa; phylum Arthropoda; class Insecta; order Diptera; family Calliphoridae; genus Cochliomyia; species Cochliomyia hominivorax. The sequence goes on along the minus strand of PYHX02000413.1, from coordinate 41,430,597 downwards.
GAGCAAAAAGAACTCCTGAAAATTGACACTTAAACCCGCAGATTTGTCCACTAGCGTTGCGTTACGTAAGCTATCAGCGAGATCTAGGAAGCTTAGGACATTTTGCAAACATAACCGAAGTCCTTTAGGCGAACTTGTTGTCCCACACTAAACGTTTGCCATTGGCGAGGGAGCCTTCAAGTATTGTGTCCAAAATTAAGTAAAATAAAAGTGGTGACAGCACACAACCTACCAGTATCCATAGAGTAGAATTTGAAATAGACCTTAGCGAAGTCTAGAAAGTATATATTCGACGAACACGATTATACAGACTGCTTCACGATCACGCGTCAATGACAAACTTATGTGGTCAAATATCTGATGATTGTTCAGGGAAACAGGCGCCCCAATTGAAATACTATTTTGAAAACTCAATGATTTTTTTTTACTATAGTCGAAATGTGTCCTAAGTAGGCAAGAGATGTGAAAACACCTGATCTGAATCGATAAGGTGAAATCTTCCGAATCCATTTACTCTAAAACGGTGTGGCAAAGGTCTTTTATTTTTTGAGGTTTCAAAAAAAGCTTTTTTTCGGTGTCACTATAAGGCTGACTCCTTACTTCAATACCCTTTATAAGGTTTACACAATATGGCGGCGGTGCCGTAATTCTCCTGCAAAGTTTTTGTGGGTTCAATTTGAATTTTCTAAAATTAAACAAATAAAAATAAAATGTTGTTTTTTTAATTATCTTCGGTAATACTTTAATTAATTAATGCATTACTCCGTAATGAGAGCTCCTTATATCATACATTACCTAATATTGCTTTCAAATTATTGATACCTTTAGAACTGGATAATTTTTTAAGATTCCAATAAAGATTTTCCCAAAAACAAAATTGATTTAAAATTTTTTTTCGATAACAATTTAATTCATTAATGTATTACTTGGTAATGATACCCCCTTACAATATGCATTACCCAACATTGCTCTAATATTATTTATAACTTTAAAACAGGGATTCTAAATCTTTGGATCCCGAAAAACATTTTCCAAAAAACAAAATCAGTTTTAAGGTTCTTTTTTTTTTGGAAACACTTCAATTCCTTAATGCATTACCTGGTAATGATAGCTCCTTACAAACATGTATTACCCATAACTAACTTTTTGTGTAAAACAAAGATTTAATTCTTTTCAACTCTGCTTGTAAATGCAAACTTTTACTTTACATTAAACATCTCTTATGTATCTGGAAATACCTTCATAAAGCATAAACTATATGTTGGTGTGGAAAAGTTATTTTTATTGTTGTTGTTGCTGTTGTTGTTGTTGGGTCTGTTGTCAAACACCCAACAACAACGACAACATCAATAACAATAAGGAAAAACTCCAAGAAAAGAATAAAATGAAATGGAAAAAAAAGTTGTTCTCTGTAGGCTGATTGCGTAGATGGTAACCATCCGGACAAACATGAAATATGACAGTAAAGAGAGCACAAATATAAAAGAAATCCACACAAATGTAACAGACATTCAAACACATACAACATTATTTACAAACAAACACAAAAAAAAAACACAAAAAAGGACGATGACAATGATTCCACTGTAAAGAAAAGTTAGTCGATTGCTGTTTATGTTGGGTGTAGAGCCTAAAAGATATGAGAGCATAAATGTTGGCCAACAATGAATCTGAGGTAACCACAGCGACAGGCAGACAGTCAGCCCAAACAGATAGATCGAGATATATACGAACAACATACAACATAAATTCACGTAAGTGTATTTAAAGGTAAAATATGCATAACAAAAAAAAAGGAAAAAAAAACAAGAACAAAACAACAACAAAATATTGTTGCAATATGATTTTTATTGTGGAACGAGAACAGTCGTCAACAATGGCGACAATAACAATATGATTGCGCATGAGGCAAATAATAACAGATAAGCTGATGCGCAGCAGCAGCTTTTTTTATTATTTTTACTTTATTTTAGAACAACAACAACAAAAATAACAGCAATAACAACAATAAAAAGGAGCAATATAAAAGTAAAAATCTCCTGTTGCATTGTCAACGACATTCTGCCAATGAGATAGATGGTGTGTTGTCATATATGTAAGAATCTGAACATATAGAACAGGGTTTGGAATTGTTTTATCTTTAAAGGCAGCGTTGGATAGAATTTTCGAATATAAACAATTCTGTTTAAGAATCGACATCGATTTTTTGTCTCTTAACTTTGGAGAGAAATAAGAAAAATAAGAAAAAATCTGTTGCGATATAGTTTCCAATGTCAGTGAACCTTGGGAATCAGAAAGATTTGGCAAATATTCACATGATTAGTGTATTCAAAAACCGAAACTGGAAACCGATTAACCGGTTTTTCTAATTTCAAAAAAAAAAAAAACGGACCGGTTTCTAATTATTCCACATGCTGGGTTTTTCAGCCGTTTAACCGGTTTTTTAAAGAAGACAGTTTTTAACATTTTCACTAAAATTATCAGCTTTATTTTTTTTTTTGCCTTCCGCCATGAATGAAAATTCATAAAATGTTTCATTCCGCGTGTAACACGAGCAAAGTACTGCATGCATTATTAGACCTCATATTCTGAGTCGATTTTGCTATATAATCACGTCCATTATTAATAATTAAAAAAAAATCTACAATATTTTTTATCCTTTAACATGGATAAATTCAGAAACTAGAGAAGGAGTTCTGTAAATGTTAAGGAAAAATTATGGTTTTAAATAAAACAATAGATTCAAGACCGATACCCCATCCATTTATGGCACTAAAAATGTGCAAGAATAATTTGATAAAATTTGTTACATTTGGTTATTTGATATAAAAACAAATTCAACACATTTTGATGATGGAACCATTATTTCAGCTCCATTCCATATAAAGCTCATTTCACGATATAGAACTTTATGGATTAAACTCCAAATTTTCTAAGAAATAATATTATTTTCTCTAAATTTATAATAATTAATCAAAAACCCGTATTCGAAACCGGTTTTGTTGAAAAGCATATTTTCGAATAACTCGAAAACCGATTTCCTGAAAATGTTGGGTTTTTGAATACACTACACATGATGTTTGGAAGGCCCAGAAATCTCAAGGTCTTTTAAAAATAGCATCTGCTATGTGTAACAGAAAAGTGGCGAGATCTATACAGGGCTTAGGCTTTAGGCTTTAAAATTCACAGAGTGCAAAAATTTTAAACCAAAAGTAGAAATTGGAAATTCAATTCTTCTTTCATGCAAAGGGATAATTTAACTACTGATAGCTTTTGGAGCTTCCCGGAATGTTATAGAAAAAGAAATAAATGTTTTCAATTATCATGGGCCCCAGATCACACTGTAACTCACACTGATGAAGGCCTTCTCGAAACCTATAAAGTATAGGAACAGTGATGATCTTCATGCTAAGGACTGCTCGACAATTGTTTGTAGACTGTTTATGTGGTTAATGATGGAATAATGGAATCTTCAAGTTGCATTGCAATTGTTCCAGTCTTTTAAAATGCTTTAAATTGTCATAAGCTGTGGAGAAATATTGGACACCTTCGAAAGAAAAAAGGTCAAAAGTAAATTAGACTTTAAAAAAATTGTAAACTGTTTCAAAAAGGTGTTCAATTGTATACAGAATATTCAGATTACTTTGCACGTTAAAGTTTCTTCAGTCCCACTTCATTTCAGTCAATCATTTATCTCGAGATTTTAATAAAGTCCAAAGTAATTAATTCTGTCGATTTGAGCTTAAAGTCTCGAAAAAAGCAGCAGGAACTACATCCAGTTTTGCTTTTAGAGAGGCAGCATCTAATCGTATTAGGAACGCAAACCTTTGGGGTACACACAGATGTTGTTCTACCATCATCATTTTTCGGAGATGTTTATCGATAATCCTTGAGGATTTTCTCATAACAGATACCAATTTTGGCTTGATTCATAATTTCTCTAGTTTCCCAACATTTAACTGCAGTGTAAAGGCAGGATGGAGTTCCTTCAATCATCTCCATTTTGTGTTGATGTCTTTAGATTATCTAATAGTGTATGAAAGTATTACATCGCTCCAGCATCAACATTTTACGTAGATATTCTATCAGCTTTAGGTGGTTCAAAATTAAAAAATGGTTTGAAAAAATTTCTTTCGGAGATTTTAATAAATTCGTCACTTTGAGGATTTAGTGTTTCTCAAGCATTAGGATCGTTGTTTGCTGAAAATCCAAGAGCATTTGTTTGAGAAGCCTTTCTTTTGAATGTCTTTCCCCTATTCTTTGTCATTTCAATGGATTCCTTGTTTCCTGCCAGCTCTAACTCTAATGTTTTTCTTGCTGCTTAAGAGATCCCAGTCCTCTTGTTGGGAAAATCAATGCTTTCTTTGTGAATATCTTTTCCGATCTTTGCAATTTCAAAGGATTTCTAGTATTCACCTAGAAATTCCATGCCTGGTCCAGTAAGGTATTCAACTTGAGATGGAACGTTTTAGGATTTGGGGCATTATACAAAGTCATAATTTTGGGGTGAAGTTCTGCCCTTTGGTTATACCAAATTGGTGATGTAACATTTATATATCGAGTACATAAAAGCACCAAGGACAATTAGACCTCCTGGGATGCCAGACTTTTGTTTTGAAATCAATTTAATCTTCTAAGTTTGAAATTTCCATCTAAACTTTATTTAAAAACAACATCAGTGATGTTCGTGGAATGTTTACTTGGCACGATAATGAGTTTAGGTCGACTACTCTTCCGTTTCACTATTTCCCGCATAACAGTTTAGCTTGCCCGCAGCCCTCTCGAATTTGCTCTCTTTGAATTTGTCGAGGACTTTTCTTAAGCAAATAAATGCATGATTCTCAAATAACAGCGAATATTCTGGCTTCATAGATTAACTGGAGATACGTTACCTTCCAACATTCAGATTCTTAGTACTGCCTACTTCATAGTGAAAGATTAGGGCAAGAGAGGAAGGAATAATTGTGAAAACTTTAACTGATCTTGCAACAAATTCCATACCCTGCTTGCTAAGACTTAAATGCCCCCGCATAATATTCTACTTCTGCTTGCGACAAAGAATTTTTTAAAAATGGAACTGTTATACTAAAGTGACAACATAAAAGGAAAACGCAAAAATAAGAAAATAAAATAAAAAATATTGTGAATTTTTATTATTTATTAAAAGAGATCAAGTTACAGATTAAATGAGAAAAAAATTCTAAAAAGAACATTAAAATCCCTTAAGAAAACCAACCATAAAGATATATAAAGATATTTGAACGGATAAGAAAAATCAATCACCTCAGAAACATTTCAAATTATTTCAACAAAATAAAAATATCAAATCAAAGGAAAACAACTTTAATTTCAATTTTATATTTAGAAATCAGTAAATTATGTCAAATATAGTTTTGATTATTTTAATTAAGAATAATGGTTGTTTTGCCAATAATTCCAGAAATAAAGAATGCGATCGGAAAATTTGTTAACAGACAGTTTTTCATTAACCGTTTCAAAGTGCTGTTCACTTTGCTCCGATAAAAATCTACCACACGTTGGACTCGTTTTAACGTGCTCTCTAATTCCCTTAAAAAAGGGAGACCAATATCTCTCTTGTTACTAATACCACATTATTAGGATGCCAAGTCAGGGGCTTTTAAATAAGTGGACACCAGAAGTCTTTTTGTGTAAACATTCCTTGATGTAAATTTCGTTATTTATAGATTGTTGAAACAAATATTTGGCTTCTTTTGTCGCAACTGCATGTTTCTTAACATACAAAGAATTTTTTGGGAAATTTTAACTGCTTTTGAGTCCTTAACTTTCCTCAACATTCCCTCGAGCATCAGCAATATAAAATTTGTGACCAGGGAAGTTGCAAAAGTTGCCGGAAACATTTTTTCGTCATCCATTTTGGCGCGAAGATTGATTTTTTTAGGGAACTTGACTTAAATTTCCTTGTTCAATTTTTGGACTTATATTGTTAAGCAGCGTTCCTTAAGCTTTAACTTCTCGTATCAAATTGTCCGAGAACTGAGATAATCGGCCTGTATCTTTTGCCACAACTCCATATTGCTTGCCATACCTGGTTTTTTGGGGAATATTGAATGCTTTGTGTCCTTAGCTTTTCTTCAACAGCGTTCCTTGCAGAAACTTTTTGAGCCTTGTATGTTTTAACTTTTAGCTTTAACTTCCCATACCAAATAGTCCGAGAACTGAGGTAATCGGCCTGCTTTCCTACGGATGTGTTGGGAGGTCTTTTGAAAATGCTTTCAATTTCAATTCAATTTCAATGAACCAGTTTTTCTTTCAAAGGACAAATTCTCCCGCGTACTGTTTAACAACATTGGAAACTGTTTGACGCAGACTTTTGAATGCTTCGCGAACTGTTTGTAGGACCAAGTTGGATTTTGCCGGTCCTTCATTTATCATGCATAATAACTGATGTATTACAAGTGTTAATAAAAACGTGTGTTAAGAATTTTTCGCTCTCAGTCTCATTTCTCGATTTGGACTTTTAAAATTCTTTAAAAGAAAAATAATAATTTGAAAGTTTCAAGCATAATTTATTTTTATAAAAAAATAATAATAATGAAAATAAAAACTTTGACAGGGCTCCTCTCTCGCGCTTATTTTGGAAATTTTAGATGAAAATCTCTTTCTTATTTGGAAGCAAATTTAGCCGAAAAAAACTTAAACAATGAAATATTGAAGTACAAAAAATGGTTTAAACTAAATAAAAAAAATTGTGTGGACAGGTAGTAAATATGACTGGTCTGGTTGGATTTTGTTAATGTTCTTCCTTTTTTTGGAAGGTTCATGTACGCAAATTTATTTGCAATTTTTTTGTTGAAAATAATGCAAAGTGATTAACAGTGTTTCGGTTGTGAAGAAAAAGGGAATACAATTTTTTGATGCTAAAAATTAAATACATAAAACTTTATTGCAATTACCTTCCAAAAGCAATACCAATTCTACTGTAAGCAGAAATTGTTAACATGATTCTTCATGGTTGATCATTAACATTTTAAAACCGACTTTGGATGAATACGGCGAATGTGAACAATGGAAGACCAAAGGATGGTCAATAAGTTCCGCCACCCCAACAGAATAATTTCCACAGTTCCCTAAATGTACATCACACATAGAGGACGTAGTTTCACCAAAGACAGATACAAAATTGTTTTGCAGAAATTTGGCATTGCTAAAGTAATTGGAGCTGATTTTGGGGGATGATTGCGCTGCCAGTTAGATCAAAGGATGTAACTGCTACTGAAGTACTAGCCAATATTGGAGTTACCAGATTGTTTTTAGGTTTGGTTGCTGTTTTTCAGCTTTCAATTTGATTCCCACAATTTTATGCGTAATGAAATTAAGCATCTACATAGCGAGTGGAATGAGGACGAATCTTCAGTTTTACTATCGCAGACATCATGAAGTTTTCCCGCAGAACGCCATCAAAGAGATGGGAAAAGCGATCGTCACTTAGTGCCGAATATAATCACACATAGAGGCGTTGCTTAACGATAGATTCGAAACTATCCAGATACCAATCAAACTAAGCTGCAGCTGATCAATCATCTAATAGAATTAAAGTTCAAAAATGATTACAGAAATAAAAAAGCGTCATTAGTAAGCTTTATTGAAGCTACTCGTTTTTACAAAGAGGGTTACACTCCGTAGCATCGTTAAATTGTGTACAAGATTCAAGGACACTGCTCTGGTAATGGAGAAGGACTGTTCACTGTGTAATTTTAGTGATTGCTGGAGGGTTTTCATACAACTCTCGACTAAGTTGGATTATGCGTCTTCACAATAACCGTAAAATTCAAATCGAATTCACGTTCGAATAGATATGGGCGAGAGGTAGCATAATTCAATTATCGGCCGTATAAAAAGATTGTGTTAAGACCAAACATATTAACCGACTGATTAATTCTATATATTGACGAAGCTTGCTACAAGATTGAAGAATACTGCACTAGTGATGGAGAAGGGCGTTCCACTGTGTAGTTATATTGGTTGCTTGAGGTTTACTTACAACTCTAGGTTATGTCCTATCTGGGTGTTCACACTTGATGAATCTTATTAAATACAAATACAAGCAGAGGCGTAATAATTAACCCATATTTAGTTATGACTAAATGTAGCTACAACAGAAGATGGTCTAGCTTTAAATCAATATTCCTTCTGTCCTGTTATTTTAAATGTTGTCAATAATTCAGTTTTAGATTGAAAACAGCATTCAGGTGCACTGTTGAAAGACACTGGCGGTTCATTGTAGAATTTAGTGATTTATGAAGATTTTCCTATAACTTTTGACGAAGTCGGATATAAATAGTGGATAGTTCTTACCACCCGATATATTCCATATAACAGTAACCAAAGGCACTACTTTGATAAAGGAGAAGGCTGGTTCACTGTGAAGTTTTATTGGTTGGCACAAAAACTAACAAGACGTGGATGTTTTTGAAGAGGACAACATTTGTTCGAATGTTGATGTCTCAACAAAAGCCTTTCTTTTCGGTCCAGGTGACGTGTTTGTCCCACCAAATCTGAGAACTAGACGGAGAAAATATCGTCGGAAAAAAGGGATAAAAAGGTTAGATTTCAATGGCGGTTCATTTAAGCCGAAATGTGAAGTAGAAATTCAACGCGTTTAATCACTTCGTTAGAATATATATTTTATCTGGTAGATAAAACTTTGTTATATTAATTATTTTATGATAAAAGAATACGAATACCAGATCCCTAAACAGGAGGCGTAAATAATCAACTGATTGTTGACATTTTGGTTATCCAATTCTGATCTCTTCTTTTTTGGAAAGTAAAAATTTTAAAAACGATCGAACGGGTTCACTGTTGTTTGAGGTTCATCGTTGTTACTCCAAATTTTTTCGTTTAGAGGTTATTGAGAATCAAATGTGAAATAATCGTCGGAATTGAGGATCAGAATTTAGTTTTAAATAACAGTTCCTTTACCTTGGGAATGTCAAATAGATTCAAAATGACCACGTTTTAACAAACTTATTTTCCTTCTTCCATGTTAAACTTCTAGTTCGGTAGATATTTAATTCCGAGGTAGCGCCAGCGATATTTTTATCTAGTTCTAAAATAATTTCGTCTGAAATTTTTTTATTGATCTTTTGAGTTGTCAGTCATTTTTAGACGATTCTCAAATACCATATAACCAACGTTTGTTGCAGTAATGGAAGCAATGACTGCTAGAAATATTAAACCTTAAAATAATCGTCTATATAATTTTGGAAATAATTTCTATTTAATATCTTGTTCGTAAAACCAACTATAACTAACGTAGGGTATTTACAAAATTTGTGAACTCTTTAGATAAACTTTCAATGATATTAACCTTCTAAATCTAACTCCTAGAAGCAACAAACCAGGCGCATGCTAAACCGGATTTCCAATAAAGAAACATAACAACAACTAAATTCAAGCAAAGAAAAGACAACAACAACAAAAAAAAAAAAAGAAAAAAGAAGAGTCATGAACAAGAAAAAAAATTTGAAGTCGTGGTGCCACAAAAGAATATTGAGAGAAATTAGTGCAAAATATACACGAAGTTGCCCAGCATGACATGATTTAAAACAATGGAAAATGAAGGAAAATATAAGAGCAAAGAGAGAGAACAAAAAAATAATGAGAGCAGGAAGAAAAGAGAGAGAATTTAACACAATGATCTAATTGGAAAATTGCAGTTGTATTTTTAAGATACTTTTTTTTATAATGAAGAGATGGATACGTTATTGTTTGGAAATGGAAATAGAGAGAGAGAGAGAGAAAGAGAGAGTACAATTCAGTGGAATGTATAAAGAGAAGAAGAGAGGTAAACTGGAATTTAGATAACATTCCAATGAGAGTAAATGCGAATGGTTAAATGTGTGGTTGGAAGTTATCAAAAAAGGTATCTTTAAAGATTTACTTGCTTTCAATGAATTAGTATTTATGAAGTCTTGGTTTGGGTAACAAGAATGAGGTCTTGATAAGTTTAAAAAAGCGCATGTTATGTTTGATTTTCCGATAGTCCAATATTTTCTTTCATGATTTTGAGTGTACAGTATCTTATAGATTGTTTTTATGAATGTATCTCTAAGTTATTTTTCTTTCTTGGAAAAAAAATTTACTTTGTTCTGAATGTCATTATGTCACTTAGTTAATCACTTTAATGTTCTGATTTTCTCTAGTAATAAAAAGTGAATTATCACTTTTGTTATCGACTGAAAAATAAACATCAATGTCGTTTTTTGTCGTAATTGAAGAAGAACAAGAAGAAAAAATTAATGTAAAATTCGAAAAAAAAAATGGAAAAAGTGTGCTCATGTAACACTTACATGGTTGAATTTAATGTATTTGTACATTTAATGCACAAATATTCACACAATCAAATATGACTCAATATAATACATACACAACACAATTGGTGTTGATTAAAGGTGTGTTGTGTAGGAGTGACAGTTTACAGATAAAGTGATATAATGCCTGTAGTTAAAACCAACACATACAACACATTATATACGTATATACACACATATATACTAACAAACAAATATATATCAGCAAACAACTAGTAGGTCTGACTGACAGACAGACAGATAATAAGTAAGCCAGCCAGTCCACTCCCGTTAGGGGAGGGCCGAGTCGTTGTGGCTTGAAAACGTCGTTCAGACAGACACCATTTGATTTTTTTTTTGATTTTGCTATATGAACGAACACGACACAATTTTGAGTGTATTGTAGCTTTAAGTTCCTGAACATTTTTGATTAAGTTCTTTTTTATTTTATTTTATTTGTTTTGTTTTTTTCTGTTGTAATTATTTACTTTTATTTTGCATGTTTTTAATATTTTTACTTTTAATTTTAATTTGTAACTGACCAATACTCAGGTAAAAACGATGCGCGCAGAGGAGGTTAGAAAAATAGCAGATGAAAAAGTATTAGACACCCAAAAATACTGACATTTTGGATTTTGACTACTTCTTAATAAAATCGTTAGTCCTAAGGTACGTGTCTTAGCGAGACATCATCCATTTGGGTCCACGCAATTGGATAACGTTGTGTTACCACGGGGACAATAATTAACAGCACCGACTGCATAGCAAATACACTTAAAAAAGAGGAAAAGAGCAGTATTGTGTTGAAATTAATATTTTATTTCACCCATGAGAGAGTACTTGCTATAAAGTATTCTCTCGAAGCTCTACCAGCGCCAACACAGTTACACAAGAAAGGAAACTTCTTTTTCTCCCCTCTTTCCTCTGTCTCATAATGGCAACTTAGAGAGAAGTCATTAGAGTCAAACCCCATTCTAGCAACAATATCGAAAATAATACTCCTATGCCGAGACCAAGGAAACGTGGTTGGTCCTGTAGGAATCATA
>PYHX02000413.1:41373412-41419117 GCA_004302925.2 Cochliomyia hominivorax | reverse complement strand
CTTTTTTGGAAATAAACCTGTAACTTTAAATCGTATTTAAGGATTTCTATGAAAGTAAATACAATGATAGCAGAAGAGTATAGAATTGTAATTTAGAGAGTTTGGACCCCATATGAGCTACATGGACGGAGTTATTCGGGTGCAAATAGAGGTACCACACATGAAATTTTTTCAAAAATCAAATCAAATTTTTCTTTCTCATTTGAAAAATCAAAAATCTTTATATCGTCTTATAGACCTAGACGAGATCTTTGAAAAATCCCTATGTGTTCGAGTTATCTGCCTGATCTCTCAAATTTTTTATTTACTTAGAAAATAAATTTATTTATTAAAATTTTTGGTCAATATCTCTATAGTTCATACAGCTTAGACCAGACCTTTTCGAGTTTTTACCCTTTTTATCAAAGTTTTGACTTAATCTTTGTATTTTAAAGTTCCAAAGCCTGAACCTTTAAACAGAAAATTAAAGTCCAAAATCCAAAAAGTTTATTTTTTTACCACATTAAAGTCTTACATCGAGAAGGATCCTAATATGGTTGCTACAGTCAAAAGTAATTGAGGTTTCTTCAATTTTTATGTCGAATATAAATTTACTACTATAAGAACGTCCATAAAGTGGCCTTATATTGGAGGATATAATCAAATGTGAACCGTCGCTCAGTAGTTCCAAAATTACATATGGTTATATTAAAGGTGTCTTTGATTTGATTTGCCTGATCACATGCCTTCATCTGGCCTGAAGGATATTGAGTGTCACTATATTTTCAATAGGCGTGCAAAAGAGCCGGTTATAACAAATTTTACATACCTTCATTCTCAATTAGAGGTGCTGTAGGGTATAACAAGTACAAGTATTGCAAAATTATAATTCCAGAGGCCTTTTTTCGAAACAAGAAAAAAAGAAAGACCATGAAAAAAGGAGCATAATATAACATTATTTTACATACGTATTATTACTTCAAATATATACGAGACCAAGTGAAGATATACAAACTCACATAACGACTAACTACTTTCCATAGTCGTTTAAATCTTCCTGCCGTCCTACGAGTAAAAATTCAATACAATTTCCATATGAACCACAATTGTTTAGTGGCTGAATGAAAGGCAGAACATTAAAGGAATTAAATTGTAAACGGATTAATTTCCATGTCAAAGGAACTCGAGACGTAAATTGGTTTTTATTTGGAGTTATTTTGAGATCATCACTACGTTTTCCAATTGTCTTGGAACTCAAAGAGAAAAATGGTGATTTACAATGGAGGCTCTTTCAGCCGATCCTCCATCTTTCGATACAATACTCTTTCTGTTTCGCTTTTATCGAGCAAAAAGAACTACCGAAAGTTTACACTTAAACCCGCAGATTTGTCCACTAGCGTTGCGCTACGTAAGCTAGTAGCGAGATCTAGGAAGCTTAGGACATTTTGCAAACATAACCGAAGTCGTTCAGGCGAACTTGTTGTCTCACACTAAACGTTTGTCATTGGCGAGGGAGCCTTCAAGTATTGTGTCTAAAATTAAGTAAAATAAAAGTGGTGACAGCACACAACTTATCAGTATCCATAGAGATACTGGTAAGTTGTGTGAAATAGACCTTATCGAAGTCTATAAAGTATAGATTCAGTGGCGAACACGATTATCAATGACAAACTTATGTGGTCAGAATCTGATGATTGTTCAGGAAAACAGGCGCCCTAATTGAAATACTATTTTGAAAACTCCATGATTTTTTTGACTATAGTCGAAATATGTCCTAAGTAGGCAAGAGATGTGAAAACACCTGATCTGAATCGATAAGGTGAAATCTTCCGAATCCATTTACTCTACTAACAGATATACTGTGAAAACAGTGTGGCAAAGGTCTTTTCATTTTTTGCGGTTTCAAAAAAAGCCCTTTTTCGTTATCGCTATAAGGCTGTGACTCCTTACTTCAATACCCTTTATAAGGTTAACACAATGTGGCGGCGGTTTTGTAATTCTCCTGCAAAGTTTTTGTTGGTTCAATTTGAATTTTCTAAAATTAAACAAATAAAAATAAAATGTTGTTTTTTTAATTATCTTCGGTAATACTCTAATTAATTAATGCATTACTTGGTAATGAGAACTCCTTATATCATTACCTAATATTGCTTTCATATTATTGATACCTTTAGAACTGGATAAAGATTTTCCCAAAAACAAAATTGATTTAAATTTTTCTTTCGATAACAATTTAATTCATTAATGTATTACTTGGTAATGATACCCCCTTACAACATGCATTACCCAACATTGTTTTAATATTATTTATAACTTTAAAACAGGGATTCTAAATCTTTGGATCCCGAAAAACATTTTCCAAAAAACAAAATTAGTTTTAAGGTTCTTTACTTCAATTCTTTAATGCATTACCTGGTAATGATAGCTCCTTGCAAACATACATTACCCATAACTAACTTTTTGTGTAAAACAAAGATTTAATTCTTTCTCAACTCTGCTTGTAAATACAAACTTTTACTTTACATTAAACATCTCTTATGTATCTGGAAATACCTTCATATAGCATAAACTATATGTTGGTGTGGAAAAGTTATTTTTATTGTTGTTGTTGCTGTTGTTGTTGTTGGGTCTGTTGTCAAACACCCAACAACAACGACAACATCAATAACAATAAGGAAAAACTCCAAGAAAAGAATAAAAAGAAATGGAAAAAAAATTGTTCTCTGTAGGCTGATTGCGTAGATGGTAACCATCCGGACAAACATGAAATATGACAGTAAAGAGAGCACAAATATAAAAGAAATCCACACAAATGTAACAGACATTCAAACACATACAACATTATTTACAAACAAACACAAAAAAAACACAAAAAAGGACGATGACAATGATTCCACTGTAAAGAAAAGTTAGTCGATTGCTGTTTATGTTGGGTGTAGAGCCTAAAAGATATGAGAGCATAAATGTTGGCCAACAATGAATCTGAGGTAACCACAGCGACAGGCAGACAGTCAGCCCAAACAGATAGATCGAGATATATACGAACAACATACAACATAAATTCACGTAAGTGTATTTAAAGGTAAAATATGCATAACAAAAAAAAAGGAAAAAAAACACAAGAACAACAACAACAAAATATTGTTGCAATATGATTTTTATTGTGGAACAAGAACAGTCGTCAACAATGGCGACAATAACAATATGATTGCGCATGAGGCAAATAATAACAGATAAGCTGATGCGCAGCAGCAGCTTTTTTTTATTATTTTTACTTTATTTTAGAACAACAACAACAGCAATAACAACAATAACAGCAATAACAACAATAAAAAGGAGCAATATAAAAATAAAAATCTCCTGTTGCATTGTCAACGACATTTTGCCAATGAGATAGATGGTGTGTTGTCATATATGTAAGAATCTGAACATATAGAACAGGGTTTGGAATTGTTTTATCTTTAAAGGCAGCGTTGAATAGAATTTTCGAATATAGACAATTCTGTTTAAGGATCGACATCGATTTTTTGTTTTTTAAATTTGGAGAGAAATGAGAAAAATAAGAAAAAATCTGTTGCGATATAATTTCCAATGTCAGTAAACCAGGGGAATCAGAAAGATTTGGCAAATATTCACATGATTAGTGTATTCAAAAACCGGTTAACCGATTTTTCTAATTTCAAAAAAACGGACCGGTTTCCAATTATTCCACATGCTGGGTTTTTTCAGCCGTTTAACCGGTTTTTTAAAGAAGGCAGTTTTTAACATTTTCACTAAAATTTTCAGCTTTATTTTTTCCGCGTGTTACACGAGTGAATTACTGCATGCATTATTAGACCTCATATTCTGAGTCGATTTTGCTATATAATCACGTCCATTTTTAATAATTAAAAAAAATCTACAATATTTGTTATCCTTTAACATGGATAAATTCAGAAACCAGAGAAGGAGTTCTGTAAATGTTAAGGAAAAATAATGGTTTTAAATAAAACAATAGATTCAAGACCGATACCCCATCCATTTATGGCACTAAAAATGTGCAAGAATAATTTTATAAAATTTGTTACATTTGGTTATTTTGATATAAAAACAAATTCGACACATTTTAATGATGGAACCATTATTTCAGCTCCATTCCATATAAAGCTCATTTCACGATATAGAACTTTATTGATTAAACTCAAAAATTTTAATAAATAATATTATTTGCTCCTAATTTATAATAATTAATCAAAAACCCGTTTTCGAAACCGGTTTTTTTGAAAAGCATATTTTCGAATAACTCGAAAACCGATTTCCTGAAAATGTGGGTTTTTGAATACACTACACATGATGTTTGGAAGGCCCAGAAATCTCAAGGTCTTTTAAAAATAGCAACAACTATGTGTAATAAAAAGTGGCGAGACCTATACAGGGCTTAGGCTTTAGGCTTTAAAATTCACAGAGTGCAAAAATTTTAAACCAAAAGTAGAAATTGGAAATTCAATTCTTCTTTCATGCAAAGGGATAATTTAACTACTGATAGCTTTTGGAGCTTCCCGGAATGTTATAGAAAAAGAAATAAATGTTTCAAATTATCATGGGCCCCTGATCACACTGTAACTCACACTGATGAAGGCCTTCTCGAAACCTATAAAGTATAGGTACAGTGATAAACTTCATGCTAAGGACTGCTCGACAATTGCTTGTAGACTGTTTATGTGGTTAATGATGGAATAATGGGATCTTCAAGTTGCTTTGCGATTGTTCCAGTCTTTTAAAATGCTTTAAATTGTCATAAGCTGTGGAGAAATATTGGACACCTTCGAAAGAAAAAAGGTCAAAAGTAAATTAGACTTTAAAACTGTTTCAAAAAGGTGTTCAATTGTATACAGAATATTCAGATTACTTTGCACGTTAAAGTTACTTCAGTCCCACTTCATTTCAGTCAATCATTTATGTCGAGATTTTAATAAAGTCCAAAGTAATTAATTCTGTCGATTTGAGCTTAAAGTCTCGAAAAAAGCAGCAGGAACTACATCCAGTTTTGCTTTTAGAGAGGCAGCATCTAATCGTATTAGGAACGCAAACCTTTGGGGTACACACAGATGTTGTTCTACCATCATCATTTTTCGGAGATGGTTATTGATTATCCTTGAGGTTTTTCTCATAACAGATACCAATTTTGATTGATTTGATTTATAATTTCTCTAGTGTCCCAACATTTAACTGCAGTGTAAAGGCAGGATGGGGTTCTTTCTATCATCTCCATTTTGTGTTGATGTCTTTAGATTATCTAATAGTGTATGAAAATGTTGATGCTCCAGCATCAACATTTTACATAGATATTCTAGCAGCTTTAGGTGGATCAAAATTGAGGATTTAATGCCACCACATTTCCTATTAGATGTTTCTCAAGCATTAGGATTGTTGTTTGCTGAAAATCCAAGAGCTTTTGTTTGAGAAGCCTTTCTTTTGAATGTCTCTCCCTATTCTTTGTCATTTCAATAGATTCCTTGTATCCTGCCAGCTCCTAATCTCTTATATGATGCTCGTTTTCTTGCTGTTTAAGAGATCTTAGTCCTCTTGTTGGGAAAACCAATGCTTTCTTTGTGAATATCTTTTCCGATCTTTGCAATTTTAAAGGATTTCTAGTATTCACCTAGAAATTCCATGCCTGGTCCAGTAAGGTATTTAACTCGAGACGGAACGTTTTAGGGATTTGGGGCATTATCAAAGTCATAATTTTAGGGTGAAGTTCTGCTTGGTTATACCAAATTGTTGATGTAACATTTATATATCGGGTGCATAAAAGCACCAAAGACAATTGGACCTCCTGGGATGTCAGGCTTTTGTTTTGAAATCAATTTAACCTTCTAAGTTTGGAATTTACATCCAAACTTTATTCAAAAACAATATCAGTGATGTTCGTGGAATGTTTACTTGGCACGATAATGAGTTTAGGTCGACTACTCTTCCGTTTCACTATTTCCCGCATAACAGTTTAGCTTGCCCGCAGCCCTCTCAAATTTGCTCTCGTTGAATTTGTCGAGGACTTTTCTTAAGCAAATAAATGCATGATTCTTAAATAACAGCGAATATTCTGGCTTCATAGATTAATTGGAGATCCGTTACCTTCCAACATCCACGTTCTTAGCACTGCCAACTTCATAGTGAAAGATTAGGGCAAGAGAGGAAGGAATAATTGTGAAAACTTTAACTGATCTTGCAACACATTCCATACCCTGTCTCTTAAGCATTAAATGCCCCCGCATAATATTCTACTTCTGCTTGCGACAAAGAATTTTTTTAAATGGAACTGTTATACTAAAGTGACAACATAAAAGGAAAAACGCAAAAATAAGAAAATAAAATAAAAAATATTGTGAATTTTTATTATTTATTAAAAGAGATCAAATTACAATGAGAATAAAATTCTAAAAAGAACATTAAAATCCCTTAAGAAAACCAACCATAAAGATATATAAAGATATTTGAACGGATAAGAAAAATCAATCACCTCAGAAACATTTCAAATTATTTCAACAACAATAAAAATATCAAATCAAAGGAAAACAACTTTAATTTCAATTTTATATTTAGAAATCAGTAAATTATGCCAAATATAGTTTTGATTATTTTAATCAAGAATAATGGTTGTTTTGCCAATAATTCCAGAAATAAAGAATGCGATCGGAAAATTGTTAACAGAGCAAAGTGCTTTCTGTCACTTTGCTCTAACAAGTAGTCCATCTCCGTTTAAAATCTGCCACACTTTGTACTCGTTTTCCTTGCTCTATAATTCACTTATAATAAGAGACCAATATCTCTCCACTGACCTTAGCTTCGGACAGTTTGGAGGATTTGCCTCTCTTGTTATAAATACCACATTATCGTTCTTGTACCATTCAGGGGCTTCTTTACCATATTGATAGGATGCCAAGTCAGGTCAAAAATAAGTGGACATAGCAGCCTTTTTGGTAGACATTCCTTGATGTTGTAACAAATGTTTGGCTTCATTTGTCGCAACTGCATGTTTCTTAACATACAAAGAATTTTTTGGCAAATTTTAACTGCTTTTGAGTCCTTAACTTTTCTTCAACATTCCCTCGAGCATCAGCAATATAAAATTTGTGACCAGGAAGTTGCAAAGTTGCCGGTACATTTGAGGATACTTGACTTAAATTTCCGTGTACAATTTTTGGCCCTTAAATTTTGAACAGCGTTCCTTTAAGGGCCTTTTTGAACCTTGTATGCTTTAAAACCTGCATAAGCTTTAACTTCTCGTATCAAATTGTCCGAGGACTGAGATAATCGGCCTGTATCTTTTGCCACAACTCCATATTGCTTGCCATACCTGGTTTTTTGGGGAATATTGAATGCTTTGTGTCCTTAGCTTTTCTTAAACAGCGTTCCTTGCAGAAACCTTTTGAGCCTTGTATGTTTTAACTTTTAGCTTTAACTTCCCATACCAAATAGTCCGAGAACTGAGGTATTCGGCCTGCTTTCCTACGGATGTGTTGGGAGGTCTTTTGAAAATGCTTTCAATTATCATATGGACCATTCCCGCTATCTGAACCAGTTTTTCTTTCAATGGACAAATTCTGCCTGTACTGTTTAACAACATTGGAAACTGTTTGACGCAGACTTTTGAATGCTTCGCGAACTGTTTGTAGGACCAAGTTGGATTTTGCCGTTCCTTCATTTATCATGCATAATAACTGACGTATTACAAGTGTTAATAAAAACGTGTGTTAAGAATTTTTCGCTTTCAGTCTCATTTCTCGATTTGGACTTTTAAAATTCTTTAAAAGAAAAATAATAATTTGAAAGTTTCAAGCATATCAAGGGCTCCTCTTTCGCGCTTATTTTGGAAATTTTAGATGAAAATCTCTTTCTTATTTGGAAGCAAATTTAGCCGAAAAAAACTTAAACAATGAAATATTGAAGTACAAAAAATGGTTTCAACTAAATAAAAAAGTGTTGTGGACAGGTAGTAAATATGACTGGTCTGGTTGGATTTTGTTGATGTTCTTCCTTTTTTTGGAAGGTTCATGTACGCAAATTTATTTGCAATTTTTTTGTTGAAAGTAATGCAAAGTGATTAACAGTGTTTCGGTAGTGAAGAAAAAGGGGAAATTTTTTTTGATGCTAAAAATGAAATACATAAAACTTTATTGCAATTACCTTCCAAAAGCAATACCAGGTTCGAAACCTGTAAGCAGAAATTGTTAACATGATTATTCATGCTCTGTTTTATCTTCTTTTCAAAAAGTTTATCATTAACATTTTAAAACGGATCTGGCAAAACCAACTTTGGATGAATACGGTGAACGTGAACAATGAAAGAACAAAGGATGGTCAATTAGTTCGACCATCCCAACTGAACAATTTGCACAGTTCCCTAAATGTACATCACACATAGAGGACGTAGTTTCACCAAAGACAGATACCAAATTGTCTTGCAGAAATTTGGCATTGCTAAAGTAATTGGAGCTGATTTTGGGGTATGACTGCGCTACCAGTTAGATCAAAGGATGTAACTGCTACTGAAGTTCTAGTCAATATTGGAGTTACCAGATTGTTATTAGTTTTGGTTGCTGTTTTTCAGCTTTCAATTTTGATTCCCACAATTTTATGCGTAATGGAATTGAACATCTACATAGCGAGTGGGACGAGGACGAACCTTCAGTTTTACTATCGCAGACATCATGAAGTTTTCCCGCAGAACGCCATCAAAGAGGTGGCATAAGCGATCGTCAGTTAGTGCCGAATAGAATCACACATAGAGGCGTTGCTTACCGATAGATACGAAACTATCCAGATAACAATCAAACTAAGCTGCAGCTGATCAATCATCTAATAGAATTAAAGTTCAAAAATGATTACAGAAATAAAAAAGCGTCATTAGTAAGCTTTATTGAAGCTACTCGTTTTTACAAAGAGGGTTACACTCCGTAGCATCGTTAAATTGTGTACAAGATTCAAGGACACTGCTCTGGTAATGGAGAAGGACTGTTCACTGTGTAATTTTAGTGATTGCTGGAGGGTTTTCATACAACTCTCGACTAAGTTGGATTATGCGTCTTCACAATAACCGTAAAATTCAAATCGAATTCACGTTCGAATAGATATGGGCGAGAGGTAGCATAATTCAATTATCGGCCGTATAAAAAGATTGTGTTAAGACCAAACATATTAACCGACTGATGAATTCTATATATTGACGAAGCTTGCTACAAGATTGAAGAATACTGCACTAGTGATGGAGAAGGGCGTTCCACTGTGTAGTTTTATTGGTTGCTTGAGGTTTTCTTACAACTCTAGGTTATGTCCTATCTGGTTGTTCATACTTGATGAATCTTATTAAATACAAATACAAGCAGAGGCGTAATAATTAACCCAAATTTCGTTATGATCAAATGTAGCTACAGCAGAAGATGGTCTAGCTTTAAATCAATATTCCTTCTGTCCTGTTATTTTAAATGTTGTCAATAATTCAGTTTTAGATTGAAAACAGCGTTCAAGTGCACTGTTGAAAGACACTGGCGGTTCATTTTAGAATTCAGTGATTGATGAAGGTTTTCCTACAACTTTTGACGAAGTCGGATATACATAGTGAATAGTACTTACCACCCGATATATTCCATATAATAACAGTAACCAAGGGCACTACTTAGATGAAGGAGAATGCTGGTTCACTGGAAGTTTTATTGGTTGGCACAAAACTAACAAGACGTGGATGTTTTTGAAGAGGACAACATTTGTTCGAATGTTGATGTCTCAACAAAAGCCTTTCTCTTCGGTCCAGGTGACGTGTTTGTCCCACCAAATCTGAGAACTAGACAAAAGGGATCAAAAGGTTAGATTTCAATGGCGGTTCATTTAAGCCGAAATGTGAAGTAGAAATTCAACGCGTTTAATCACTTCGTTAGAATATATATTTTATCTGGTAGATAAAACTTTGTTATATTAATTATTTTATGATAAAAGAATACGAATACCAGATCCCTAAACAGGAGGCGTAAATAATCAACTGATTGTTGACATGTTGGTTGTCCAATTCTGATCTCTTCTTTTTTGGAAAGTAAAAATGTTAAAAACGATCGAACGGGTTCACTGTTGTTTGAGATTCATCGTTGTTATTCCAAAGTTTTTTGTTTAGAGGTTATTGGAAATCAAATGTGAAATGATCGTCGGAATTGAGGATCAGAATTTAGTTTTAAATAACAGTTCCTTTACCTTGGGAATGTCAAATAGATTCAAAATGACCACGTTTTAACAAACTTATTTTCCTTCTTCCATGTTATATTTAATTACCGAGGTAGCGCCAGCGATATTTTTATCTAGTTCTAAAATAATTTCGTCTGAAATTTTTTTATTGATCTTTTGAATTGTCAGTCATTTTTAGACGATTCTCAAATACCATATAACCAACGTTTGTTGCAGTAATGGAAGCGATGACTGCTAGAAATATTAAACCTTAAAATGATCGTCTATATAATTTTGGAAATAATTTCTATTTAATATCTTGTTCGTAAAACCAACTATAACTAACGTAGGGTATTTACAAAATTTGTGAACTCTTTAGATAAACTTTCAATGATATTAACCTTCTAAATCTAACTCCTAGAAGCAACAAACCAGGCGCATGCTAAACCGGATTTCCAATAAAGAAACATAACAACGACTAAATTCAAGCAAAGAAAAGACAACAACAACAAAAAGAAGAGTCATGAACAAGAAAAAAATTTGAAGTCGTGGTGCCACAAAAGAATATTGAGAGAAATTAGTGCAAAATATACACGAAGTTGCCCAGCATGACATGATTTAAAACAATGGAAAATGAAGGAAAATATAAGAGCAAAGAGAGAGAACAGAAAATAATGAGAGCAGGAAGAAAAGAGAGAGAATTTAACACAATGATCTAATTGGAAAATTGCAGTTGTATTTTTAAGATACTTTTTTTTATAATGAAGAGATGGATACGTTATTGTTTAGAAATGGAAGTAGAGAGAGAGAGAGAGAGAGAAAGAAAGAGAGAGTACAATTTCAGTGGAATGTATAAAGAGAAGAAGAGAGGTAAACTGGAATTTAGATAACATTCCAATGAGAGTAAATGCGAATGGTTAAATGTGTAGTTGGAAGTTATCAAAAAAGGTATCTTTAAGATTTACTTGCTTTCAATGAATTAGTATTTATGAAGTCTTGGTTTGGGTAACAAGATTGAGGTCTTGACAAATTTTAAAAAGCGCATGTTATGTTTGATTTTCCGATAGACCAATATTTTTTTTATGATTTTGAGAATAAAGTATCTTATAGATTGTTTTTATGAATGTATCTCTAAGTTATTTTTCTTTCTTGGAAAAAATAATTTACTTTGTTCTGAATGCCATTATGTCACTAGTTAATCACTTTAATGTTCTGATTTTCTCTAGTAATAAAAAGTGAATTATCACTTTTGTTATCGACTGAAAAATAAACATCAATGTCGTTTTTTGTCGTAATTGAAGAAGAACAAGAAAAAAATTAATGTAAAATTCGAAAAAAAAATGGAAAAAGTGTGCTCATGTAACACTTACATGGTTGTATTTGTACATTTAATGTACAAATATTCACACAAACAAATATGACTCAATATAATACATACACACTCACACATAGACAATCACACAATTGCATACAATTCATATTCACTCGAACACTTTAAATAAAGGTGTGTTGTGTAGGAGTGACAGTTTACAGATAAAGTGATATAATGCCTGTAGTTAAAACAAACACATACACCACATTATATACGTATATACACACATATATACTAACAAACAAACAAACATATATCAGCAAACAACTAGTAGGTCTGACTGACAGACAGACAGATAGTAAGTAAGCCAGCCAGTCACTCCGTTAGGGAGCCAGTCGTTGTGGCTTGAAAACGTCGTTCAGACAGACACCTTTGTTTTTTTTTTTTTTGATTTTGCTATATGAACGAACACCACAATTTGAGTGCTTTTTACATTAAGTTCCCTGAACATTTTTGATTAAGTTCTTTTTTATTTTATTTGTTTTGTTTTTTTTTCTGTTTTATTTATTTACTTTTATTTCATGTTTTTATATTTTTACTTTTTAATTTTATTTGTAACTGACAAATCTCGGTAAAAAACGATGGCGCAGAGGAGGTTAGAAAAATAGCAGATGAAAAATTATAGATCACCAACAATATGATTTTGACTACTTCTTATAAATTCGTTAGTTCCTAAGGTAGTGTCTTACAGACATCTCATTTGGGTCCAACAATTGGTACACGGGGACAGTAATTAACAGCACTGACTGCATAGCAAATACACTTAAAAAAGAGGAAAAGAGCAGTATTGTGTTGAAATTACAAATATTACCCCATTAGAGAGTACTTGCTATAAAAATATTCTCTCGAAGCTCTACCAGCGCCACACAGTTACACAAGAAGTGAAACTTCTCTAACTCTTCTCTCTTCCTTTGTCTCATAATGGCAACTTGGAGAGAAGTCATTAGAGTCAAACCCCATTCTAGCAACAATATCGATAATAATACTCCTATGCCGAGACCAAGAAACTGGTTGGTCCAGTAGACGTCATACGATGGATCAGCTCATACGAAAAATTTGACATTTAGCTTCATTGTTGTCCATCTCCTTACACTGTCCCATAAAACTTCGTTCAAATGTCAAAGACAATACAATTAGGGAGTCAATAAAATCATTGCCAGTCTATCCGCAATATCATTCCCAGGAATCCAGATAAGCCTTACATTCGAATGTCTCACTAACTTCCACTCTTATCATGGCATCTTTGACAAAAGTCATTAGAGGCAAACTCCTTTCTCATAGCACTGATGCTATGAGTGTTTAAATCCAAAAAACCAATACTCTGACTTGTATTCTATTAAGCTGGTTGGTGCTGAGGATGTCGGGCGAGGGCCAGCGATTTCGTTCATAATGGTCCATCTCACCTGTGCTGTTCCATATAACTCCTTTCCCATGTTATCCTTGATATAAGTTAAATGAAATCCTACAAACACAGTTACTGTACTTGAAAAATTGCAAGTTAAATTTAGACGATGTAAGATATCAAAACTAAGAGCTGAAAAGCCATAAGAGTAGAACAAGAGAATGTCATTCCGGTAGAAAAAAAAACTAAACTCTGCATTCCAACTTCACCATAGTTTTGTGTGTCTCGCTAGTTACCATTAAGTGCCAGCACTAAGCAGTCGAAGTTATGTTGTTAAAACTGAGAGATAAAAAAGAGTTGAAACTGAAAAAGCTATTTTGATTTCTCGGGAAGCATCAGCATGTCATATAGCCAAACCTTATCATATCTTCTTGGTTGTAAGTGAGATTCTTCAAAGAGTAAAATATTGGAAATGATGAGATTAAATAACTCTGTGGTTAGAATCTAAAGTCGTTAATCCTGAAGACATCTGCTATTGAAGTTGATGTTGTATTTAGACCGATAAATACAGGTATTCGCAAATAGCGTTTTGGTTGCGTTTGGATCAACCAAATTGAAAATGAAATCATTCATACAACTGTGGCTTATCTGAAATTGAAAGTGTATTTCCTGCAAAGAAATGATCATATTAAGG
Source organism: Cochliomyia hominivorax (assembly GCA_004302925.2). Lineage (NCBI taxonomy): Eukaryota > Metazoa > Arthropoda > Insecta > Diptera > Calliphoridae > Cochliomyia > Cochliomyia hominivorax. The sequence goes on along the minus strand of PYHX02000413.1, from coordinate 41,405,539 downwards.
ACATCACGGACTGACAGTAACATTTGAGGAAAGGAGTAAAAGAAAAGAAGGAAATGCATGTTAACCAGAGAAGAGATTGTGTATGGTTTCAGTAATTTTCAGGTGTTGACAAAATCTCTGCTAATCTTTCGAAGATCGTTCCAATTGTGTAGAACAGTGTGGTTCGAGAATACAGAGAGAGTTATAATCTGAATAACCAGCTAACTGAATGATTATTTACAAATAAGCCTTTACCGAATTTAAGGCGGAATCTGCATTCAGATCGCTCAAATCCACCAAAGAGCAGATAAACAGTCTATGTGGAACAATCCATTTATGCTTTGTAGACTTCGATAATACTTGGGAACTACGAACAACCTGTAGTTCGTAAAAACTCTTGCTGTATAAATCCAAATACCACTTGTTTTTTAACTAGTTTCTGCTGCGACCAATGGAAGGTAAAGGCAATTGAATAAAGTGGGTCTGAAGCATCGCTTTAACCATTTGCTTTAGTCGGACAACATAAGAATCGTTTGATGCCTTTAAGATGATGACTTTCCGGGATTTCTTGAAACTGATTAAAGCGAAATGATTAAAATATTCTACGATTAATTCTTCAGTGTTCTCTGTAAGAGAACTGATTGCAAAGCGTTTGAATAAGGAATGCAAAATTTTCATTGCACCTTTTTATAAGGAAAGTCAACAACATCAATAGAATTTACATGGACTAGAATTGGAAAGAAAGCATAAGAATTTAGATCCTAAGGAAGAGGTGTTTCCATCTAAAGCAAATATTAGTTATTGATGTTCTAAATAACTATTTTCCCGGGGTAATAAAACTTCATCAAAGAACTTCTTTTTATTAAACTACTTAATTCGCAAAATGAAGGAGTGTAAGTCCAGAGAGAGAGAGAGAGAGAGAGCAATCCTACACATAAGGCAAGTATTCAATGTCGAATAACGCTCGAACTTTAACTTCGATAAGATCCAACTTGAAAAAATCTAGGATGAATAGGGCAATGAAGCCTACCAGGCATTTGCTAGTGCTATTTTGGAAAAATGCGGAAATGATAAGTCTCTCGAATTATTCCCCTCATGTATAACATAGTTTTGTTTAAGACTCCATATGATCTATCGTTTTTGTTGTACCCATATTCTTTTGCTATTTTTATAAACTCCACTGTAAATGTTTGCATAATAAACTCGTAAATATGTTTTAAAGTATTTCGTCCGTCTGTCTGTACTTTTGTCTTATTGTATAGTTTTTTTTCTACTGTCAAATTGTCTGAACCCACATTTTGCAGTGCGAATTGAAGGATTTTGTTGTTTTAAACTTCAGTTGAAATATTGTTTTGTTCTCCATGATGATGAAGATGACGATGACGATGATGATTATTATAGTTGTGGTGAAAAGTTCCTTTGCCGGAGTAATAATAAAAAAATGGCACTGTTTTGGAATCGTGATGATTCTTTCGCCATTGAGCCAAAAGGTATGATGATGACAATATGGAATGATCATAATGATGATCATGACAAAACTCATAAAAATAATGATCATGATCGTGTTGGTGGAAGTTGGTTGAAGTTGCAATCACTGTTGAAGTTTTGCAGCTGTTTTCGCTTTTAAAATTTTTCATTTACTTTAACACCCCCTCTCTATGACGTTCGCTCACTCGCTCTATCTCTCTTAAGAGATGCAATCTTATACTCTTCGGTGCAATAAAACTTTGTAATGTAACTGTGTTTTTTTCTTTAAGTTTAAGCTGCGCCTGCGTGTTTCATATAGTTTTTATTTTGATCTTCCAATTCTTTCAAAAGTTTTAATATTGTCAGCTTTTGTTTTACAGTTGTGCCGTCGGCCTGTCGCCAATGTCAAGTCTGACAAGTTTTTGGCAAAACAATTTTTTTATTTGTCTCTTGTATTCGCTCTTTTTAAATAAATTCATGTTTAATGTCTTTTTTGCTGATTTCTTGGTTTAAATTCAAGGACTTTAGTAATGGATTCTTATTGTGGGCTGTTTGTTTGTTATTATTACTGTTTTTATTATTATTATTGTTGCAACAACAATAAAAACAAACATAAAATGTGAATTAATTTTTTTTTAACTAAAATTTATGTAAAAAGTTTCATATCAAAAAATTTTAAAAACTGACATTTTGCTAATTTTCTGTGTCAAAAGTTGTCAGAAATCTGTAAGATTTTGGCAAAAAATTAAAAAAAAAAAAAACTTTATTCGATTTTCGTTGTGTCCATGAACTTCATAATGAAGATGTTAAAATTTTATATTTTTGACATTTTGAGGTTGATTTTTTTTTCAAATTTGACAATGATTTGATAATTTAAAATTGTAACACACACACATTCATATCTACTTAAGAAAATATAAAAATACAGCCAACAGAGATTCAAAAAAATTATCCAATTTCCATTAATGTGTGTGTGGGGAAGAAGCAAATTATTGAAAGAAAACAAATTTTCTATATGAAAAATTTTTATAAAAGAGTTTTCCCAAACTTGTTCAACTTTTTAAAATGTCTTTTATATGCAGACTATTTAAAAGGAAATTTTTCTCTTCGAAGGAAATTTTAACAGAAATTTTCTCTTTGAAGAAATTTTTCTCTGTGAAAAAAAATAGAGAAAATTTTCTTTGCGTAGAAAATATTTATAGGAAATTTTCTCTTAGAACAAAATTTTGATAAGAAATTCTTCTCTTGGAAAAATGTTTCTCTTCGCAGAAAATACAAATGAAAATTTTCTCAGCGAAAATGAATTTTTATAGAAAGTTTTTCTCTTTGAAGAAAATTCATTTAAATATTTTCTCCATGAATGAACAATTTCAATATAAAATTTTCTCTATGAATAAACGTTTTAATAGAAATTTTCTATTACAATATTTTTTCTCTATTAAGAAATTTTATCGTCAATTTCTTTCTGAAGAAAATTTTAAATAATTTTTTCTTAAAAAAATTATCGTAACTTTTCTCTATTAAGAAGAATTTATCGTTAATTTTCTCATTAAACAAAAATTTATCGTAAGATTCATTATAAAGAAAAATTTATCGTTCATTTCCTCTATAAAAAAAAATTATCAAAAATTTTCTCTATAAAGATTTATCCTAAACTTGTTCTATAATGAAAAATTAATGCAAAACTTTATCGTAAATTTTCTCTATAAAAAATTTATCGTATATTTTCTCTATGTAGAAAATGTATCGTTAACTTTCTCCATATAGAAAATGTACAGTTAAATTTCTCTATATAGAAAATTTATCGTAAATAGAAAATTTATCGTAAATTTTCTCTATATAGAAAATTTATCGTGAATTTTCTCTATATAGAAAATTTATCGTAAATAGAAAATTTATCGTAAATTTTCTCTATATAGAAAATTTATCGTAAATAGAAAATTTATCGTAAATTTTCTCTATATAGAAAATTTATCGTAAATTTTCTCTATATAGAAAATTTATCGTAAATTTTCTCTATATAGAAAATTTATCGTAAATTTTCTCTATATAGAAAATTTATCGTAAATTTTCTCTATATAGAAAATTTATCGTAAATTTTCTCTATATAGAAAATTTATCGTAAATTTTCTCTATATAGAAAATTTATCGTAAATTTTCTCTATATAGAAAATTTATCGTAAATTTTCTCTATATAGAAAATTTATCGAAAATTTTCTCTATATAGAAAATTTATCGTAAATTTTCTCTATATAGAAAATTTATCGTAAATTTTCTCTATATAGAAAATTTATCGTAAATTTTCTCTATATAGAAAATGTATCGTTAACTTTCTCCATATAGAAAATGTACAGTTAAATTTCTTTATATAGAAAATTTATCGTAAATTTTCTCTATATAAAAAATTTATCGTAAATAGAAAATTTTTCGTAAATTTTCTCTATATAGAAAATTTATCGTAAATTTTCTCTATATAGAAAATTTATCGTAAATTTTCTCTATATAGAAAATTTATCGTAAATTTTCTCTATATAGAAAATTTATCGTAAATTTTCTCTATATAGAAAATTTATCGTAAATTTTCTCTATATAGAAAATTTATCGTAAATTTTCTCTATATAGAAAATTTGTCGTTAATTTTCTCTATATAGAAAATTTATCGTAAATTTTCTCTATATAGAAAATTTATCGTAAATTTTCTCTATATAGAAAATTTATCGTAAATTTTCTCTATATAGAAAATTTATCGTAAATTTTCTCTATATAGAAAATTTATCGTAAATTTTCTCTATATAGAAAATTTATCGTAAATTTTCTCTATATAGAAAATTTATCGTAAATTTTCTCTATATAGAAAATTTATCGTAAATTTTCTCTATATAGAAAATTTATCGCAAATTTTCTCTATATAGAAAATTTATCGTAAATTTTCTCTATATAGAAAATTTATCGTAAATTTTCTCTATATAGAAAATTTGTCGTTAATTTTCTCTATATAGAAAATTTATCGTAAATTTTCTCTATATAGAAAATTTATCGTAAATTTTCTCTATATAGAAAATTTATCGTAAATTTTCTCTATATAGAAAATTTATCGTAAATTTTCTCTATATAGAAAATTTATCGTAAATTTTCTCTATATAGAAAATTTATCGTAAATTTTCTCTATATAGAAAATTTATCGTAAATTTTCTCTATATAGAAAATTTATCGTAAATTTTCTCTATATAGAAAATTTATCGCAAATTTTCTCTATATAGAAAATTTATCGTAAATTTTCTCTATATAGAAAATTTATCGTAAATTTTCTCTATATAGAAAATTTATCGTAAATTTTCTCTATATAGAAAATTTGTCGTTAATTTTCTCTATATAGAAAATTTGTCGTAAATTTTCTCTATATAGAAAATTTATCGTAAATTTTCTCTATATAGAAAATTTATCGTAAATTTTCTCTATATAGAAAATTTATCGTAAATTTTCTCTATATAGAAAATTTATCGTAAATTTTCTCTATATAGAAAATTTATCGTAAATTTTCTCTATATAGAAAATTTATCGTAAATTTTCTCTATATAGAAAATTTATCGTAAATTTTCTCTATATAGAAAATTTATCGTAAATTTTCTCTATATAGAAAATTTATCGTAAATTTTCTCTATATAGAAAATTTATCGTAAATTTTCTCTATATAGAAAATTTATCGTAAATTTTCTCTATATAGAAAATTTATCGTAAATTTTCTCTATATAGAAAATTTATCGTAAATTTTCTCTATATAGAAAATTTATCGTAAATTTTCTCTATATAGAAAATTTATCGTAAATTTTCTCTATATAGAAAATTTATCGCAAATTTTCTATATAGAAAATTTATCGTAAATTTTCTCTATATAGAAAATTTATCGTAAATTTTCTCTATATAGAAAATTTGTCGTTAATTTTCTCTATATAGAAAATTGTCGTAAATTTTCTCTATATAGAAAATTTATCGTAAATTTTCTCTATATAGAAAATTTATCGTAAATTTTCTCTATATAGAAAATTTATCGTAAATTTTCTCTATATAGAAAATTTATCGTAAATTTTCTCTATATAGAAAATTTATCGTAAATTTTCTCTATATAGAAAATTTATCGTAAATTTTCTCTATATAGAAAATTTATCGTATTTCTCTATAAGAAAATTTATCGTAAATTTTCTCTATATAAAAGTTTATCGTAAATTTTCTCTTTAATAAAAATTTTCTGTATACATAATTTTTTCTATACTTTTTGTTTTTATATTCTTTTTTTTTCTTTCGATTTTTAGATTTGATGCCTTAGATTTGATGTCCCTGTAATTTCATTATTTCCAAAAACTAAGGTGAGTTTTTAAATATTAAAAAAATATAGTTCCTTTTTGGTATTTTGAAATTGGAATGAGATAAGCTACTTCCCTTCTGCATTACTTGGAATATGTTGGGTAATGATATAGTTAAATAACTGTCAACATATCTTTGAATTTTGATGCCTTTTAACCAATTTTGACTCTTAAGAGTAAAACAAATATTAAATTCTTTTTTAAAACACTTCAACTAACAACATTAAAACGCTTAAAAAACACATTAATTTAAGTTACTTTATGAGCTGCTTTCCAGCAGCTGCAGTTTCTGCTCAATTCAAATAGATTTACATGAAAGGAACACACAATTACTGGCACTTTGTCCGATAACTTTTGTTTTCTCAAATTGTGACTTAATTCCATTTCATAAACTCTGTCAACAAATAAAATCTAAAGCACAGAGGTAGAGAAAAATCACTTAATTAACAATAAACAAAATTTTCAAACAAACGCAAACAAAATTTGCACCAAAAATATCAGTCGTAAGAAAAAACACCCGAAATATAAACAATTACGCGAAAAATTCAAACATCGAGTCAGCAGTAACACTTTGACTTCTTCATCAGCTTAAGTGATACAGAGCTTTTGCACTTTTTTGGTGGTTTTTATTTGTTTTGTTGTTGCAACAGTAAATATTTACCAAGAATTAAAAATCCATTTAAGCCATAAAAGCTCACAAATATGGATAAACATCGGATCGAATAAAATAAACACAGTCGAGGAGAAAAAACGAAAATGAAAATTATATTAAGTTAAATAAATTAAACAATGGACGACAACTGTTGTTTAACCATAAAATCAACAAAAGGATCTAATTTTGTGACTTAACTAAAAAAGCCATCACAAATAATGTCAGAAGCAGCTAAAGAAATAAAATTAGTTTTAGTTTTATTCAGAAATTTTAGTTGTGTTGACCAGAAAGTGTAAACACGAAATTTGCACGATAATTGAAAGAGAACATTAAAAATACGGAGGATTAAGAAAAAAAGGTGTTAAATTATAGAATTTATGATACATTTTCTTTAATGGTAATATTTACGACAAATTTCCCTTAAGGAAAAAAAATACGATAAATTTTCTTTAAAGAGAAAATTTACGATAGAGAAAATTTACGATAAATTTTCGATAAATTTTCATTATAGAGAAAATTTACGATAAATTTACGATAAATTTTCATTATAGAGAGAAAATTACGATACATTTTCATTATAGAGAAAATTTACGATAAATTTTCAATATAGAGAAAATTTACGATAAATTTTCATTATAGAGAAAATTTACGATAAATTTTCATTATAGAGAAATAGAGAACATTTACGATAAATCATTATAGAGAACATTTACGATATGTTCATTATAGAGAACATTTACGATAAATCATTTCATTTATAGAGAGAACATTTACGATAAATTTTCATTATAGAGAACATTTACGATAAATTTTCATTATAGAGAAATTTACGATAAATTTTCATTATAGAGAAAATTTACGATAAATTTTCATTATAGAGAAAATTTACGATAAATTTTCATTATAGAGAAAATTTACGATAAATTTTCAATATAGAGAAAATTTACGATAAATGTTCATTATAGAGAACATTTACGATAAATGTTCATTATAGAGAACATTTACGATAAATGTTCATTATAGAGAAAATTTACGATAAATTTTCAATATAGAGAAAATTTACGATAAATTTTCATTATAGAGAACATTTACGATAAATTTTCATTATAGAGAACATTTACGATAAATTTTCATTATAGAGAAAATTTACGATAAATTTTCATTATAGAGAATATTTACGATAAATTTTCATTATAGAGAAAATTTACGATAAATTTTCATTATAGAGAAAATTTACGATAAATTTTCATTATAGGGAAAATTTACGATAAATTTTCAATATAGAGAAAATTTACGATAAATTTTCAATATAGAGAAAATTTACGATAAATTTTCAATATAGAGAAAATTTATGATAAATTTTCATTATAGAGAAAATTTACGATAAATGTTCATTATAGAGAAAATTTACGATAAATGTTCATTATAGAGAACATTTACGATAAATGTTCATTATAGAGAACATTTACGATAAATGTTCATTATAGAGAACATTTACGATAAATGTTCATTATAGAGAACATTTACGATAAATGTTCATTATAGAGAACATTTACGATAAATGTTCATTATAGAGAACATTTACGATAAATGTTCATTATAGAGAACATTTACGATAAATGTTCATTATAGAGAACATTTACGATAAATTTTCATTATAGAGAACATTTACGATAAATTTTCATTATAGAGAACATTTACGATAAATTTTCATTATAGGGAAAATTTACGATAAATTTTCATTATAGAGAAAATTTACGATAAATTTTCATTATAGAGGACATTTACGATAAATTTTCATTATAGAGAAAATTTGCGAAAAATTTTTTTCATAGAATTTGAGTTTTCTTTATATAACAAAATTACGAAAAATTTACGTTAAGCAATTGAAGGTGAACCGATTTATATAGAATGGAAGATTTATAAATCATTCGTGATTTGAATCGGGTTTTTTGGAACAATTTGAAGTGTAATTTATATTAAGCAGAATTTTGTGCAAGGAATGATCTAATTTATTTGGTTGAATGAACCCGTTTAGCGGTTTCAATTAAAATTCTTTTTTCGAGATAGAAAATGAGATTTGTTAGCTTTGAATTCACATTTTGTTCACATTTTGGTGTTAGTTTTACCAGATTTGGGATTCTCACTATTTTAAAAAAAAAATTTATTTTTTAATTGAAATTCTTTTTGATGAAAACTGAAGAAAACTTTGCATGTCACAATAAATATTTCGTTATATAAAGTAAAGATTTCAGGGCGATGATTTCTGTTGAGGGAATTCCCTCCTTTTCGAATTATGGTGAAATGATAAATCGTTCATGCATTACAAAAAATTAAATGATTTTCATTAAAAACTCGTAGAAATATTATTTCCAAAACCCTCTAAAACTTGTTCTCTATCTTGAAATTTTCCTTTTTAGGGGACACCCTTAATATTTCAATTTTTTTGATTCATGTATTTTTTCCCTTTTTTTAACATTTTTTTATTTATTTTAAAGATGTTAATCACGTAATGTGCTGTGCCATGCAATAGTTTGTTGCAAAGTCAAATAGAATCGCAAGCTTTTCACTTTGTTGTTTCTCAGCTCCTTTCAGTTTTAATGTTTTTGTTAATTTTTTTTACCCAAAAGAACCTTTAAAAACAGACTTCTAGACAAAATGCACTTTTTCGAAAATTTGCAATTTTAATTTGAAAAAAAAACTATATTTTGTTTCTTTTGTTGCCTTTTTGATCAGTTTCTACTTCTCCTTTTTTATTTTCCTCCTGTATTGTTGTTATTTTGTCATTATTTTAAGTAGCAAAATATTCACATTGCATGTTTGCATTTTTGCTACTTTTTGTGTGTATGTGTGTGTTTGTGTGCGTTTTTCCACTTTATTGAGTTTCTTATTCAATACGCCTTCATTATTATCACAATAACGATGATAAGAAATGACAAAAATGGTTATAGAAATAAAATGGTGTAGGAAGTGGAAAAGGGAGCAAAAAGGAGGAGGGAAGCAACTTAAAGAGGGCAGAAGGTTTTTTATGCAATAAATAACTGGCATTTTTTGAGCATAAATTATTTATATAAAAGTAAGAGTTCTGCATTCAGGTAAATTGGACTTTAAATAATCAACCACTAAGGCCAGGGAAGTTACCTACTGAAATTGGTGATGATCGGTACAACATATCTCTTTTAGAGAGAATTGGCTTTTAAGAGAAATATTGTAATTAATGTTTTTTTAAAAATAGAAATTGGGATCAGTTTACTTTTTAGAACTGAAGACGAAACCTATTGAAATTCGTGATGATCGGTGCTATATATCCGAAAGGACGATAAATTTTCTTTTTAAAGCAAAATTACGATCTTTAAGATCAGCTGGTTTGATTAGAACCTGGAATAGGATTTCACAAAAGGAGTAACACAGAGGGACCTTCTGAGGACCATGCCATACCAACGATCAGTTTTCTTTTTAAAAAGACTTAAGTTCATTCTTTTTTCCACAAAACTGCGATCAAGTTTTTTTATAAAAAATACGATCAACTTATTTTTTAGAAAAAAATTACGATAAATATTATTTTGAAAGAAAAAAATCCGATAAGTTTTCTTCTAAAGAGAAATTGAGATAAATTTCATACGATTTTTTTTTAATAAATTTTCTTCTTTTTATGATAAATTGCAACTAAATAGAGATATTGCGATAAATTTCCTTTATAGAGAAATATTGCGATAAATTTTATTTTTAGCGTTAAATACCGATCAATTATTTTTAAATTAAACTGTGATCAATTGCGATCGGTTTCCTTTAGAACATAATGGTTCCTTTTTTAAATTTTAAGAACAAAATTTCGATCAATTCCCTGTTATCGCAATTCTGTTCGGAAAGCAAAATTACGATGTATTTTCTTCAGGAGAAAAATTGCGATCAGTTAAATTTTGTATCAAAATTGTTATCAATTTCCTTTTTTCCATTTCTTTTGGAAAAAATATTTATAAATTTTTGTTTGAGTAAAATGTCGATCAAATTTCTTATTAGCGAAAAATTGCGATTAATTTTGTTTTTATAGTAAATTTCAGAGCAAAATTCCAATCAATTTACTTTTAAGAGTAAAATTGTGATCATTTTTCTTTTTTTTTAACGAAATTCCGATCACTCGGAAGATCGATTTCTTCTTCTTTTTTATAGCAAATTAATTTTCGTTTACTTTTTCTTTAAGAGAAAAATTTCGATCAGTTTCCTTTTAGATCTAAACTTGCGATCAATTCTATCACAAATGCGAACAATTACCATTTTATAGCAAATTTGTGATCAATTTTTAATTTAAAGCAAAATTGCTATCAATTTTGTTTTTAACCCTTTTTTTTTGGATTAAATCAAAGTTTTTATTCGAGAAAAATTGCGATCAATTTCAATTTTCCTTTTAGAGAAATGCAATCGATAGAGTTCAGTTCAGGGGAAAGATTGCGATCAATTTTCTGTTAAGATGAAATTTATTTTATTGAAGGCTTTAATTTATGGCCAATTTTGCTTTTAGAGCAAATGTCCATTTTTCGTTTAAGGAAAGAATTGGAAACAATGTGATCAATTTCTGTTAAGAGAACTGTTTCGATTTTTCTTTTCATGTAAAATAACGATCAGTCTTCTGTAACGAATAAGATCATGATCTATGTTCTATTTAGTTCTAATATGTGATCAATTTTCTTTATAAAGGAAAATTAAGATCAATTTTCTTTTTTCAGTAAAATTAAAATTAGTTTCCTTTTAGAGAGAACTCATGATCAGTTCTATGTTAAAAGCAAAATTTCGATAAATTTCCTTGAAGAAAAATTGCGAAAATTTTCCGTTGGTGATAAGAGATCCCTGCTTATGATCTGAAATATCTCGCTTTCTGGGACACCCATTCCAATATTTGAATTCATAATTCCCAAAATGTTTCTTAAACTTTTGACTACGTGTCTATAAACGTTTGTAGGCCTTTTTTGTTTTTGTAGTACTTGGCAATGGGTAATTTGTTGCATGCAAGTTGCTAACAATGTTTCTGCCATTGTTGCCCCTTGGTAGCATCAACAACATAACAAACAAACATACTGACAGACAAACAATGAAATAACCAAAGGCAGCCAGTCAGTTTAACCAACTGGACAAGATGGGCGAGAAAGACCAAAACAAAACAAAACGATAGAGGAAAAATAAACCGATCGACCGAATCGACGACTGGCAGGAAAACAAACAATCATCGCGTGTATGCGTGTGAGCGCACACCAATGATTTACTCTGTACATTTGTGACAACTTGCAAAATGTTGTTGCAACTTGAAAACTCTCTGGTGAAAACAGCAAAGATGCAAATTTCTTCTAGAGCTATAAAACAACACACGCACACGCACATCTATAGAAATATTCTGTTAAATCGGGTTAAATGTTGAAACAATATTTACCACATATTTAAAATTGTTATTGTAAATTGTAAATATGTTTGTTGTTGTTGTTGCTGTTGTTATTTGGTGTTGTCTTTTGTGTTCATACATCAGTGGGCGATAGATAAGATTCAGATAGTTGTTATTCGTGCAACTACTTGTACACTTGAATGTTGCATTTTGGGAAAATTACATTGATTTTATTATGCAAAATATAATAACAGAAAGACGGACAGACAAACAGACAGTTCATGTCTAAAGTGTAAGAGAAAGGAAAAAGCAGAGAAACGAAAAACAAATTAAATTTCCAATAAATTCTTACGTATGTTTTAATTGTTTGTTAAATTCCATAACAAGATTAACGTTGAAATCTGCCACAAAATAATGAAAGAAAAACAATTTTGGTTCAACTTCAAACTTCACCAAGAAACTGAGGAGAAACAATATCGTATATGCGGAATTTCAAATACGCTTCATTTGAAAGGTATGGAGATGACCTCTACTCTTGTCCTATCGAATAATATTTCTTCAAAAGTTCCTTCATGTCGATATATGGAAATTGATTCAGCAATTTAAGCATGATCTAACATGAATTCTGCTTAATCCATTTCGTTAGTTTTAAATCCATAGCATAGACTGAGATCAATTTTCTTTTTAGAGGAAACGATCAATGATGTCCATTATATACTTAGGGCAACCATTGCGATCAATTTTCTCTAATAGAAAAATTTTAGAACGATCATTTTTTAGGAAAATTACAATTAAATTTTTAGAACAAATTTGTGAGAAAACAATCAATGAGATCAATTTTATTCCCAGAGCAAAGTTGCGATCAATTAATTTTTAATTTTTTTGTCAATTTTATTATTTAAAGAAAATCTTCTAGATCAAGATTATGACAATTTTGTCAAGGAAAATTAAAAAAAAAAAATTACAACAAATTTGTGAGAAAATGATCAATAAGATCAGTTTTATGTTCGAGCAACATTACGATCTATTTTCTCTTTAAAGGAAGAATTGAGAACAAAATTGTGATCAATTTTCTTTAAGAAGAAAATTATGATAATTTCTTTTTGGAAAATTACAATTAAAGTGTTTTAGAACAAATTTGTGAGAAAACGATCAATGATATCAATTTAATTCCCAGAGAAAAATTACGGTAAATTAATTTTCGTCATTTTTATTATTTAAATTTTCTTTTAGAACAATATTACGAAATTTTTTCGAGAAAAATTAAGAAAAAACATTTTACAACAAATTTGTGAGAAAAAGATCAATAAGATCAGTTTGCGATCAATTTTTTGTTTAGAGAAAAATTGTAAATCTATTGTTTTAGAATGAAATTGCGATCAATTTTCTTTTAAAAGAAAATTATAATAAATTTTTTAAGGAACATTATTGTCCACATGTTTAGAGCAAATTTGTGAGGAAGCGATCAATGAAATCAATTTTGAGCTTTCAGCAAAATAGAGATCAATTTTCTGTGAAGAGCAAAATACTATCACACGTAGGGGGCGTTAGCATCGATCTTTTTGAAATAAATCTGTAACTTTGATCAGATGGATGGATATGCATGAAGTTTAATAAAATGGTATCATAAATGCGTGGCAGTTTGGATCCCATCAGGATTCATGTGTGGAGTTATAGGGATGCAAATTAAAACCTGATCCGATCTAACGGTGTCCGTCCATCTATCTGTCTGTCTGTCTATGGTGCCTTGCTGTTACATATTGAATGACAAACTGAATGCATCACTTATCTTCCTGTAGGGTATTAAAAATATTACAATTTATGCAGTTTCATGTGTGGGTTTTCATACGTTTTTATTGCTGTCACAATCCTTTAGATTCTTTTGCTTCTCTTAAAAAGTTTTATTTCATCATTATGTTAATAAGTTTCCAGGGAAAAATAAGCTTAAACATTAAAGTTGTAGTGTGTATTTTATCGCTGCCTTACGACGATAAGCTTCCGTTAAGACTTAATGATTTATGCTGTCAAATAGTCAAGTTGTCTTTTTCATTAAAAAATATCAAAAAATAGTTTTTTTTGTTGAATTTAATATAAATGAAGTAGAGAGTTAAATTGGGAAAATATAAGAATATGATAGATCTATAGGATGAATGGACTTGATATGCCATTATAAGGAACTAAGTGATTTAGCTATTACAGTTAGGTAAAATATAAAAATTGTGAACTGACAACTTTCAATTAAATAGGCAGCGTCGAAAATAGATTAACATCATGTGAGATTGTCGGTGATCTGACTGGTTTATGAATCCGATAGCTAAATAGATGGATTTTCAGCCAAGTTTTAACCCTCTTACATAATTTGATATCTATTAAAACTTTAGAAATTGAGGACTAAGACTTTTAAAGAAAAAATAAGTATAATTTTAACTTGCCCTTCATTTCAACAAGAATGCAGGGTTGGAGACAAGAAAATTAAAACAGTAAAGAAAGAGAGAGAAAGAGAGAGAAAGAGAGAGTAAGGTATGTAGAAATAAAAGGATCCGTATCAGTATTTCCTACTATACACACCGTCATTTGGAAGTTAGTTTGCCTTAAGAAATAGCTTAATGAGTTCCGGTAGCCTGAAGGCCGCCTAGTGATTTCAGTTCTGTCCACTTCTTCCTCTAGTGCTTGAGTTCAGGACAGTTACAAAGTGATCCACATGCCCCTACTTTTACCCATCATTACACATTTTACAAAATTTTGTTGTGACCGAGTCTCATAAAACATACAGGTCCTATCCACACTCAGGAGAACATCAGTGGACATAAGATCACAAACTGTCCAGCTTTATTTGTGCTGTGATCTCTACAAAGTATAGAATTAGATTCCACTTGTAAAAGAAACCAATCGGTGGCATAATGATCGGGCGGGTTATGCGCTGAGCCTTCAAGAGCCAATTTATCGGCTACCTAACACCACGTAGTGCTCTCCTACATTCCGTGACTTGATAACCTCCATATCTTTACTACTATCTGGCTATCAGCATTTTCGTATCCCGTCCACTTGCTTCCGTACCAGCCCTGTGACCCCAATATTCCTAAGATTTTTGCTTGCAACACGCTGAACTCATGTGGACGGTTATAAGATCTTCTGTGCCTTCATTCCTCCTCGAACCGTCAGAAAAAAGATCGAGTAGCCACTAAGATGTCATTCGATTCCAACCAATGATTTCTTTCCGCAATCACAATCGCCCTTCGAAATTAAGTTCAGCATCTATCATCTTTGGGGATCATCCCCAAGTCTCTGAGAACCCTCGCTGAATAAAAAAAAAAATAAAAAATGACTAAATAAAGGGTGACAGTATAAATTTTTGGTGAATAAAAAAAGCATAACCGAAGTGGAGGGCCACCAATTGCGATAGGGGCCTGTTCTCTTACAACTCATCTTAAAAGTGTCTTAACTTTAACCATGTGAAATTTTATTCAAATCACTATAACGGATCAGAAGTTACAGTATTATTTCCAAAAATCGTTTTATAAATTCGGAGAAGCTGGAGGGCGGAAATGATTCCTGAGCGCTACGAAAGATTATCGTTAAGCTCAAAAATTCATATAGTTGAATATCCAAAATATAACAAGTTAATGCTCCGTAAAATAAATATTTAGAAACCAATGAATGTGAAGCTCTCGGTCGAGTAGAGATTACCGCACAAATTGTTTCGAAGGTTTATTCCGTATGACTTTTCGCTTCTATGAGTGAGTAATCTGAGTTATAACCGATTTATTTTCAACCTTGATGAATTATGTCTAAACCATGATAAGTCTAAAGCGGCATACAACAGCTTGAAACTGATCGAATTGATGTCGGAGGGCATCGGTAGATTGATTAGAGACTTCTGGAGAAGCTGTTTTGATAAAAAGAACGATGATTCTGTACGTTCATAATATCTTTTAGGCGACTTATTATTGTGAGATGTAACTGATTAATTTTCGGCTGAATCATGTCTTGTCCACGATAAGTTTACCGAGTTATGCAATGGCAATGGTTCTGATAACAAAATATTGTAAGTTCCTTGCGAAATGATGTGACTGTTTGGTTTTCAAATCGTTCTCAGACACTTAAAACGTCAAACATGTTTTTTTTGCGTTATCAGACTTATACGTTCGGATTAGTTTCCCATATATTTTATATATATTTCTTATACTTTAATATATATTTCCCAAAGTAATTAACATGGACTTAAGGTTTATGGGAGCACTTCTAAATTGCAACTGAATGTTATTGAAGTGCAATTTGAAAATTAAAAAAATGCGATTAAATATATTTTTTTAATTTATTGAAATGGTCATTGAACTAAATTTTATTAAAAAAAAATAATAAAAAAATATTAATTTAATTTATAAACAATAATTTGACACATTTGTAGTAGTTAAATTTATTTTTGTTTTGCACTTTTAAAATTTTATTTTATTTTTATTTTATTTTATTTTATTTTATTTTATTTAGTAAATAAATTTATTTTTGCTATAAATTAAAAAAAAAAAAAAAAAAACTTAAAATGATTGAAATATTTTTTCGTTTGTGATCTTGTTGTTATTGTTCTCATATTTCAACCGGAAACTCTTTAATAAATAATTGTCAATTGAAAAATTGTGCAAAAAATTATGCGAATAAAAAAACAAAAATAAAATAATTTTTTTTGATTCAAAATACAAAAAGCGGTGTCAGTGACTTGTGCGCCAAAAAATAATGTCAAGAAATTTATAGCAAATAAATGCTTAAGTAATGAATATTTAGTTAAGTGGATTTATATGAAAATAAGTTACAGTGATGGCCAAATATTTAGTGTCTCTGTAAATAATAGAATTAAATGGCTATGAATTGGACTTTTTGTTATAAACTTGACTAAATGGAGTTCACAGTCCACAGCATGGACTATTTCATAGGCAACAGTAAGGACTATTTCTTATTTTCCACAGTATGGACTATTTCATAGGCCACAGTATGGACTATTTCATAGGCCACAGTATGGACTATTTCATAGGCCACAGTATGGACTATTTCATAGGCCACAGTATGGACAATTTCATAGGCCACAGTATGGACTATTTCATAGGCAACAGCATGGACTATTTCATAGGCCACAGTATGGACTATTTCATAGGCCACAGTATGGACTATTTCATAGGCCACAGTATGGACTATTTCATAGGCCACAGTATGGACTATTTCATAGGCATGGACTATTTCACAAGCCACAGTATGGACTATTTCATAGGCCACAGTATGGACTATTTCATAGGCCACAGTATGGACTATTTCATAGGCCACAGTATGGACTATTTCATAGGCCACAGTATGGACTATTTCATAGGCAACAGCATGGACTATTTCACAAGCCACAGTATGGACTATTTCATAGGCCACAGTATGGACTATTTCATAGGCCACAGTATGGACTATTTCATAGGCCACAGTATGGACTATTTCATAGGCCACAGTATGGACTATTTCATAGGCCACAGTATGGACTATTTCATAGGCCACAGTATGGACTATTTCATAGGCCACAGTATGGACTATTTCATAGGCCACAGTATGGACTATTTCATAGGCCACAGTATGGACTATTTCATAGGCAACAGCATGGACTATTTCACAAGCCACAGTATGGACTATTTCATAGGCCACAGTATGGACTATTTCATAGGCCACAGTATGGACTATTTCATAGGCCACAGTATGGACTATTTCATAGGCAACAGCATGGGCTATTTCACAAGCCACAGTATGGACTATTTCATAGGCCACAGTATGGACTATTTCATAGGCCACAGTATGGACTATTTCATAGGCCACAGTATGGACTATTTCATAGGCCAAAGTATGGACTATTTCATAGTCTAGAGTATGGACTATTTCATAGTCTAGAGTATGGACTATTTCATAGTCTAGAGTATGGACTATTTCATAGTCTAGAGTATGGACTATTTCATAGTCTAGAGTATGGACTATTTCATAGTCTAGAGTATGGACTATTTCATAGTCTAGAGTATGGACTATTTCATAGTCTAGAGTATGGACTATTTCATAGACTAGAGTATGGACTATTTCATAGTCTAAAGTATGGACTATTTCATAGTCTAAAGTATGGACTATTTCATAGTCTAAAGTATAGTCTAGAGTATGGACTATTTCATAGTTTAGAGTATGGACTATTTTATATTCCAGAGTATTAACTATTTTTAGTCCAGAATATGGACTATTTTTTATGAGATATTTTAGGGACCAGATTGTTCACTATATTTTATAGTTCAGATTGTAAGCAATTTTGTAATTCAGATAAATTGCGATATTTTTTAAGGTCCAATTTATGGACTATTTTTAAGCTCTAATAGTAGCCAATTTATGGATTATTTTATGTTTTGGATTGTGCGCTATTTTTGATTCCAGTTTGTAGACTATTTTAATGGCCTGGTTTTGGCCTTTATTGGGCTCTATAAAATACACCACAGTCTGAACTTTTACTCAGTTACATTGTTAGACTCGTTGTTCGGCCAGTGCCTATTTATATGTATGATATCATATAGCAATTAAAAAGACTATTTAAAATATTTACATTTTAAAACCCGTATCATTTACTAATTTATCCTTTTAATTCCATATTTCGCATATTTTTTTTATGGAACTTAATTCTTTTCTATAAAATTGAGTCATTCAATTAAATTTATATGGAAATTTTGCGTTACCAGCATAAATGCAAACCGTCAGCAAAATGAAGATTTCTTAGAAATTTTTCTTAAAAGGGAGTTCCCTTTTAAAATAATAAATATTTGCAAAATTGTTTTTGTTTCTTTAATTGAGTAGCTGAACTACATGCCGTCCGTCCGTCTGTCCGTCGATCCATTCATTCTCATCTTGATTGTTGTCGCTGTCGTTGTCGTCAGTCACTCGCATCTATGTTGCTCTCAATTGAATAAATATCGTTGTCGTCGTCAATGATATTATTTATTTTAGCGTTTAAATAGAATAAATGAAATAAAATTGTTTTGTCAACGATCAGTTGGAGGACAGAAAAAAAAATAGCGATCGCCAACAGATCTTTATTCATTTGCAACTAAACGCAATAATTGATAATCGCTTCAAGGAAAAAGAACAAGCACATAAAATCGAATGATACTTTTAAGAGCTCAAAATTTATTCTTAACTAATTGTTGGGGTTCCAGATCGTCAATAAAATATCTGCTGAGAAGCGTACTTAAATGTTCCACTTTGCCTGGTACTTTTTCGTCCCCCTAAAAGTCTATTTATTGAGATCGTTTTAAATTAACAAGAAATTTTTAAATAACGAAAAATCAGAAAAAGAAAATATTCTAAATTGATTCCTCCGTTGCCTTCGAGTTGCTTGAGTGGTTGATTCGTTGTTTTGGGTCTGTCAATGCTGCTGCTGTGTCAGCATTTATGTCATTCAGGGTGGTCTGTTGCATCTTTTTTATTCGCTCTTATTTTCATTCTTCCATTTGTTTTGTCATCTTGCAATAATATTTTAGTTTAGTTTAATGTTTCTTGATTTGAATAAACAAAATCATCAAGTAGCAAAATTTATGTTTTAAAAAATTATTTTGAGCAACAGTCTCACGCACACTGGGAAAAGGCTCACAATGGGGGACTACATTTATCACGATAAATCAAAATCTTTTTAATGTCCTAAATAAAGAAAAAACGTTATATCTTTTCTTAAAGAAATTTTTGACAAAAATTAATGAAATTTTCTTCTTAAAGAAAATTTGTCGAAATTTTTATCTCAAAGAAAATTTTCAAAAAATTTCTTTAATCGAGAAATTTGCAGTATTTTCATATGAAAAATTTTCTTCGAATGGCAAATTTTATAAATTTTTTTTTAGAAAATTTAAGGAAATTTTCCTCAAATGGATTTTTTTCTTAGATTTTCTTTCTAAAGAAAGTGCTCACAAGACTTGCGGGAAATTTATTATAAATTGTTTTTCTATAGAGAATATAAATTTTTGTCATAAAAAATTTCAAATCAATTTTTTCCAATAAATTTTCTTTCAATTGGGAATTTACAATTAATTTTTTTCTATATAGAATTTATAATTAATAATTAAAATTAATAATAAATTGTTCTTTTGAAGAAAATTTACAATTCATTTTCTTTATGGAGAAAAAATTCGTTTAAGAGAAATCAACTTTAACTATTTGTTAAAGAGAAAATTAAATCCAAATTTTCTCTAAAGAGAACATCTTCTACAACTATTTTTTTATTCGTTATTAAAGATTTCTATATAAAAAATATTATATAACATTTTTTCTAATAGAAAATTTTTTCTTTGGAAAATTTGTGCAACATTTTATTTGAAGAGAATCTTTTTCTTTACAATAAACGTTCTGTTTGGAGAAAATTTGTAATAATTTTTCTTTAAAATGAAATTCTGTCTAAATTTTTTATACGGAGAAAATTTACTCTTAAATTCCTTCTAAGAGAAAATTTAGTAAAAATTGTCTTTAAAACGAAAATATTTTATAAAATTTCTTTTAAGACAAAATTTTCTGCAAATTTTCCTTTAAGAGAAAATTTTCTACAAATTTTCTTTTAAGAGAAAATTTTCTACAAATTTTCTTTTAAGAGAAAATTTTCTACAAATTTTCTTTTAAGAGAAAATTTTCTTTTTTAGAGAAAATTTTCTACAAATTTTCTCTTAAGAGAAAGTTTTCTACAAATTTTCTTTAATATATAAAAATTTTTCTTCGAAGAGAAAATTCTCTATAAATTGTCTTCGAAGAGAATATTCTCGAAAAATTTTCTTCGAAGAGAAAATTCTTCATAAATTTTCTTCTAAGAGAAAATTCTCTATAAATTTTCTTCAAAGAGAAAATTCTCTATAAATTTTCTTCAAAGAGAAAATTCTCTAAAAGAATTCTTCGAAGAAGAAATAATTTTTCTTCGAAGAGAAAATTCTCTATAAATTTTCCTCGAAGGAAAAGTTCTCTATAAATTTTCTTCGAAGAGAAAAATTTCCTTAAATTTTCTTCGAAGAGAAAACTTTCTTTAAATTTTCTTTGAAGAGAAAATTTTTTTATAATTTTTTCGAAGAGAAAATGCTCTATAAATTTTCTTCGAATTGAGAGTTTTCTAAATTTTTTTGAAGAGAAAATTTTCTTTAAATTTACTTCGAAAGGAAAATTCTCTACAAATTTTCTACGAAGAGAAAATTCTCCATAAATTTTCTTCAAAGAGAAAATTCTCTATAAATTTTCTTCGAAAAAAAATTTTCTATAAGTATTCTACGAAGAGAAAATTCTCCATAAATTTTCTTCAAAGAGAAAATTCTTTATAAATTTTCTTCGAAAAAAATTCTCTATAAATTTTCTTCGAAAAAAAATTCTCTATAAGTATATTACGAAGAGAAAATTCTCTACAAATTTTCTTCGAAGAGAAAATTCTCTATAAGTATTCTACGAAGAGAAAATTCTCCATAAATTTTCTTCAAAGAGAAAATTCTTTATAAATTTTCTTCGAAAAAAAAATTCTCTATAAATTTTCTTCAAAGAAAAATCTCTATATATTTTCTATAAAGAGAAAATTCTCTTTTCAGAAAATTTTCTTCACAGAGAAAACTCTCTATAATTGTTCTTTAAAGAGGAAAATCCATATAAATTCTCTTTTTCATTGAATTTAATTATAAAAGAAAATTTTATATAAATTATCGTTCAAGGGACATTTTTCCGTAAACTTTCGCTTGAGAGACAAGTTTAAAAGAATTTTTGTTAAAGAAAAAACACACAAAAAATTTTGAGAAAAATTTTATTTTGAGAAAAATCATAAAAATTTTAAATTTTAAAGAAATTTTATTATAAATTAAATAAAAATTTAGATTGAGAAGAAATGTAATTTTTTGACTACTGAAAATGTCAAACTTTGACAGCTGTTTGTTACGACAAATGAGAAATAAGAACCCTTAAAAATATTATTGCAAGAATTACAACAAAAACCTTCTGTTCCTTAGCAAAGTGAAGAATAATGAAATGAACTTGATACGTAACAATAAATATCAATAAATGGAGATAAAGATAATGATGTTGCAGCCATGTTGCAAATGTAAGTAAGTGCAAGCATGTGTGTATGAATGTGATACTTACATACATATTATGAAAATTGAGAAGAACAGCCAGGAGCGGTAATGATGCCTAAAGCTAAAATGGGAAAAAGAAGATGAGAAAGAAGGAGGAAGAGGAGGAAGAGGAGGAAGAAGAAGTAGAAATGAATAACCTGCAACAACAAGAAAAATTTCAAAAAACAAGTCTTATGATCGCAAAAATAATTTAACACATAAAAATGGTAAAAATGAAGGAAAATAAAACTAAAATCATCGTTTATATGGGATATGAACGACATGAAAGGTGTAATAATGGCAAACAGCAACAACAACAACAACTGCAACAGCAACAACAACATTTCAACTGGAAGCAAAAGCTACTGAAGTCGAAATAGAAGCAGAAGCTGAAGTTGTAGTTTCAGTAAA
Organism: Cochliomyia hominivorax; assembly: GCA_004302925.2. NCBI lineage: Eukaryota > Metazoa > Arthropoda > Insecta > Diptera > Calliphoridae > Cochliomyia > Cochliomyia hominivorax. Next base: position 41,383,186 of record PYHX02000413.1, on the reverse strand, counting down.
CTTGTACTAAATGTTGTTTGTTATTCTCATGTTGTTTGTGTTGTTGTTCGTGTTGCAAGTTGCTGTTATTTTGTTATTGTTATTATTGCTGTAATTTATTTTCTGTATCATCTCTCGAACTGTTTGTTCCAATACTTCATTCTCTGGTCCAAAACTCTTTATTTAAGTTGTAGTAATTTTTACTCGTTTACGATTGACTTTTTGCTCTGAAATAAATTTTGTAGAGAAGAAGAAAAAAACACCTGCAGGTGCAACAGCAAAAGCAGCAGCAACAACAAAAAATCTTCATGTCAGTTGTAAACTTAAACTTATTTCTTTTACATGTTTGTTTTTCTAGTCTAAAGAACTTTAAACAAAAACGAGGATCGTAAACTGAAAATTTAAAAATCTCTATATCTTAAAAACTTATACAATTTAACGACCCTCGTTTAAAGTAAAATTAATTTTTAAGTATCTTCTGCTTCGATGGTGTATGATATCGTTTACAATCCATCTCTTTTAACTTCTCCCCTTTTATGTTCTCCTCCCAAAGTGTAAGAGGATTGTAAACCCGGCAGAACATAGTTTATGAAACTGGATTATCTAAACTATATTTTGTTTGCTACAAAAATATTCTTATGTGTGATTATGTGTTATGATATGAATTTCGTACTAGAAGTTTGTGTTATTATTCCAAGGAACAGATAAAAACCCATTCAAAGTGTGTAATATAAAAATCTAACACAATTTATTATTGCCGGGAATTAAGGAGCACAAAAAGATCCCAGTTGGAAAAGTAATCCAGACAACAGCTATATTTTAGGTATGATAATGAATTATGAACGGTTTCACAGTCCAGACTATGAACAGTTTCATAGTCCAGACTATGAACATTTTCAGAATCCAGACTATGAACAGTTTCATAGTCCAGACTATGAACAGTTTCATAGTCCAGACTATGAACATTTTCAGAATCCAGACTATGAACAGTTTCATAGTCCAGACTATGAACAGTTTCATAGTCCAGACTATGAACATTTTCAGAATCCAGACTATGAACAGTTTCATAGTCCAGACTATGAACAGTTTCATAGTCCAGACTATGAACATTTTCAGAATCCAGACTATGAACAGTTTCATAGTCCAGACTATGAACAGTTTCATAGTCCAGACTATGAACATTTTCAGAATCCAGACTATGAACAGTTTCATAGTCCAGACTATGAACAGTTTCATAGTCCAGACTATGAACATTTTCAGAATCCAGACTATGAACAGTTTCATAGTCCAGACTATGAACAGTTTCATAGTCCAGACTATGAACAGTTTCATAGTCCAGACTATGAACAGTTTCATAGTCCAGACTATGAACAGTTTCATAGTCCAGACTATGAACAGTTTCATAGTCCAGACTATGAACAGTTTCATAGTCCAGACTATGAACAGTTTCATAGTCCAGACTATGAACAGTTTCATAGTCCAGACTATGAACAGTTTCATAGTCCAGACTATGAACAGTTTCATAGTCCAGACTATGAACAGTTTCATAGTCCAGACTATGAACAGTTTCATAGTCCAGACTATGAACAGTTTCATAGTCCAGACTATGAACAGTTTCATAGTCCAGACTATGAACAGTTTCATAGTCCAGACTATGAACAGTTTCATAGTCCAGACTATGAACAGTTTCATAGTCCAGACTATGAACAGTTTCATAGTCCAGACTATGAACAGTTTCATAGTCCAGACTATGAACAGTTTCATAGTCCAGACTATGAACAGTTTCATAGTCCAGACTATGAACAGTTTCATAGTCCAGACTATGAACAGTTTCATAGTCCAGACTATGAACAGTTTCATAGTCCAGACTATGAACAGTTTCATAGTCCAGACTATGAACAGTTTCATAGTCCAGACTATGAACAGTTTCATAGTCCAGACTATGAACAGTTTCATAGTCCAGACTATGAACAGTTTCATAGTCCAGACTATGAACAGTTTCATAGTCCAGACTATGAACAGTTTCATAGTCCAGACTATGAACAGTTTCATAGTCCAGACTATGAACAGTTTCATAGTCCAGACTATGAACAGTTTCATAGTCCAGACTATGAACAGTTTCATAGTCCAGACTATGAACAGTTTCATAGTCCAGACTATGAACAGTTTCATAGTCCAGACTATGAACAGTTTCATAGTCCAGACTATGAACAGTTTCATAGTCCAGACTATGAACAGTTTCATAGTCCAGACTATGAACAGTTTCATAGTCCAGACTATGAACAGTTTCATAGTCCAGACTATGAACAGTTTCATAGTCCAGACTATGAACAGTTTCATAGTCCAGACTATGAACAGTTTCATAGTCGCGACTATGAACAGTTTCATAGTTCCGAATATGAACAGTTTCATAGTCCAGACTGTGAATTATTTCATAACCCAGAACTGTTTCATAGCTCATGCTAGTCGGAAATAAAGTGCTTTAATTCCAATATTTTTGCTAGAACTGTTTCTGTAGCACGTTAACTATGGTAAATTAACCTGAATCCCCCTTTAAATCCCTGCTACTATAAAATCCCTCTATAAATAAATTCTTGAGTGTAGAAATATCTTCGTTTTGTTTGTTAAGTTAATCATTTTTCGAAATTATGTACTTTTGTAAAAACAACTCTTATGAATAAATGTTGAATGTATTTAATAGAGTGTTATTTACAATATGATCCTGAGAACACATGCTAAAACACGTCATCTCCTCCATCTATGAATGTGAATTTGTGTGAGTGTATCTAAATCTAAATGTTGGCAAATAATTGTTTTACATGGCAGTTGGCAGGCAAAAGCAACAATTTTTGTTTTAATACAATTTGACCACAATTATTATTGTTGTTGTTGCATTTTATTCCTTATAAAACATAAAGAAGATACAAGATACTTGTAATATTCACTCTTTGCCTCTTTCAGTATTTTCCAGTTAATTTCTTTACCCGACCCTGTCTTGCCACAGTGTATGTATTTGCCCCCTTTTTGGATTTTTAATTTAAATGAAATTTCTTGGTTTTAAAATCTTTATCTCTTTAGTTGGACTCTTTGTCCGGGTGCGTATTAGTAGTCAGTATCTATCAGTTTGCTATCTAGCAATAGTGTGAGTGTGTATGCAAGTGTGTTAGTATAAATGTTGCACCTTTAACTATATTTAGTAATATTTGTTGTAGACTCTATGTTGTTGTACAATAATACTCTGGTTGTTTGTAAGTTTCAATTTTTTATCCAACTTTAAACTTCATAAGTCTTGTTGCAAGTTGTTTGTGTGTCTCTATATATTATTGTTGTTGTTGTATCTTCTGGTCAATTTGAGTTTTAAAATTCTTCGTCTTCTGGTTCTTTTTTTCTAGTAGAAAATAAATAAACGCTCTATAAATGTTAACAGGAAGCTATTGACTGGTTTTGCTAATTGGATGAACTACATGCAATTTTTAACCAACTGTGTTTTTAGATTGTGCTCTCCTCATGCGAATGCGAATGAGAATGAGGATGGATTTTTGCTTAACAGTTAACAGTTTGTAGGAATGTTGAAATAAAGAAACATTTTTTTTTATTTTTTTTGGTGAAGAGTGATGAGTAAAATAATGGCATGATAGAATTTAGGAATAACATTTATAGCGAATTGCAATTGCTTCAACCATGTCAGTCAGACTGTGGGTGATAATTCACAAGTCCAGAAAGTCAATTTTATTATAGTCCAAATAACGATCAATGTTATTGTCCAGATAATGGACTATACTATAGTCCAGATAATGGACTATACTATAGTCCAGATAATGGACTATACTATAGTCCAGATAATGGACTATACTATAGTCCAGATAATGGACTACACTATAGTCCAGATAATGGACTATACTATAGTCCAGATAATGGACTATACTATAGTCCAGATAATGGACTACACTATAGTCCAGATAATGGACTATACTATAGTCCAGATAATGGACTACACTATAGTCCAGATAATGGACTATACTATAGTCCAGATAATGGACTATACTATAGTCCAGATAATGGACTATACTATAGTCCAGATAATGGACTATACTATAGTCCAGATAATGGACTATACTATAGTCCAGATAATGGACTATACTATAGTCCAGATAATGGACTATACTATAGTCCAGATAATGGACTATACTATAGTCCAGATAATGGACTATACTATAGTCCAGATAATGGACTATACTATAGTCCAGATAATGGACTATACTATAGTCCAGATAATGGACTATACTATAGTCCAGATAATGGACTATACTATAGTCCAGATAATAGGTAATTTACTATAATATAATTCACATAATGGACTTTACTATAGTCCAGATATTGAACTTTATTATATTCCAAATAATGCGCTTTCGACCAGAATGTAAATTATTTTATTCCTGATTATGGTTCCCATTACAGCTCGGCAATTGACCATTTACATAATGTAGATTATGTTCTAATTTATAAAAAAAATTTAATATAATTTTCACCGTCACTGTAAATACTTATTGAACATTAGTTACATAAATTGTTAAACTATTTGAATTTTAGTTCTTTTTTAGTTACGCAAGTATTTTTTAAATGAATCGAATATCAAATCGAAATCACATTAAATATTGTTGGGTGGTAAAAGGATTTATAGATTTATTTTCAATAAAAATTAAAAATAAATGTGTTGCAAGTTATAAGGGGCAAAAGATATTTGCAACATTATTGCAATTATTATATGGAGTTTTGTATACTTTGTGTAGATAAAGTTCAAAAAGCATTTATAACGATTGAGGATAAAGATCAATTAAGAAACTCTGAATTTGTTAAATAAATCGTTGATTAGACTGAGAATTTTTCCTAAAACAAACATAAGTTTATGGGAGGATTACATCATATGAAATTCACAAAAGAGCGATAAGAGTTGATTTTAATCAGTTAAAAAAATCGACTTTAGAGAAAAAATAAAAGTGATAACTGATTTTCGTCCTTTTGGCTCTAACTCTTCTAGTTTAGCTTTAAATTGCAATTTTAGTTTTTCATATAAAAAATTCTTATTTTGAAAAAAGAGAAGTGGTAACAGATTTTCGTCCTTTTGGCTCTAACTCTTCTAGTTTAGCTTTAAATTGCAATTTTAGTTTTTCATATAAAAAATCGATTTTTTGAAAAAAAGAGAAGTGATAACAGATTTTCGTCCTTTTGGCTCTAACTCTTCTAGTTTAGCTTTAAATTGCAATTTTAGTTTTTCATTAAAGAAATCGGTTTTTTGAAAAAAAAAGAAGTGATAACAGATTTTAGCCCTTTGGGCTCTAACTCTTCTAGTTTAGCTTTAAATTGCAATTTTAGTTTTTCATATAAAAAATCGATTTTTTGAAGAAAAATAGAAGTGATAACAGATTTTCGTCCTTTTGGCTCTAACTTTTCTAGTTTAGCTTTAAATTGCAATTTTAGTTTTTCATATAAAAAATCGATTTTTTTAAAAAAGGAGAAGTGATAACAGATTTTCGTCCTTTTGGCTCTAACTTTTCTAGTTTAGCTTTAAATCAAAATTTTAGTTTTTCATATAAAAAATCGATTTTTGAAAAAAAAAAAAAATAGAAGTGATAACAGATTTTCGTCTTTTTGGCAATAACTCTTCTAATTTAGCTTTAAATTGCAATTTTAGTTTTTCATATAAAAAATCGATTTTTTTTAAAAAAGGAGAAGTGATAACAGATTTTCGTCCTTTTGCCTCTAACTCTTCTAGTTTAGCTTTAAATTGCAATTTTAGTTTTTCATATAAAAAATCGATTTAAAAAAAAAAGAAGTGATAACAGATTTTCGTCCTTTTGCCTCTAACTCTTCTAGTTTAGCTTTAAATTGCAATTTTAGTTTTTCATATAAGAAATCGGTTTTTTGAAAAAAAAGAAGTGATAACAGATTTTCGTCCTTTTGGCTCTAACTCTTCTAGTTTAGCTTTAAATTGCAATTTTAGTTTTTCATAAAAGAAATCGGTTTTTTGAAAAAAAAAAGAAGTGATAACAGATTTTCGTCCTTTTGGCTCTAACTCTTCTAGTTTAGCTTTAAATTGCAATTTTAGTTTTTCATATAAAAAATCGATTTTTTTAAAAAAGGAGAAGTGATAACAGATTTTCGTCCTTTTGGCTCTAACTTTTCTAGTTTAGCTTTAAATCAAAATTTTAGTTTTTCATATAAAAAATCGATTTTTTGAAAAAAAAAAAAAAATAGAAGTGATAACAGATTTTCGTCTTTTTGGCAATAACTCTTCTAATTTAGTTTTAAATTGCAATTTTAGTTTTTCATATGAAAAAGCGATTTTTTGAAAAAAATAGAAGTGATAAGAGATTTTCGACCTTTTGGCTTTAATTCTTCTAATTTGGCTTTAAATTGCAATTTTATTTTTCTTATATAAAATCGACTTTTTGAAAAAATAGATAATAGTGATAACAGTTTTTAGCCCTTTTGGCAATAACTCTTCTAGTTAAGCTTTAAATTGCAATTTTAGTTTTTCATATAAAAAATCGATTTTTTTTAAAAAAGGAGAAGTGATAACAGATTTTCGTCCTTTTGCCTCTAACTCTTCTAGTTTAGCTTTAAATTGCAATTTTAGTTTTTCATATAAAAAATCGATTTAAAAAAAAAAGAAGTGATAACAGATTTTCGTCCTTTTGCCTCTAACTCTTCTAGTTTAGCTTTAAATTGCAATTTTAGTTTTTCATATAAGAAATCGGTTTTTTGAAAAAAAAGAAGTGATAACAGATTTTCGTCCTTTTGGCTCTAACTCTTCTAGTTTAGCTTTAAATTGCAATTTTAGTTTTTCATAAAAGAAATCGGTTTTTTGAAAAAAAAAAGAAGTGATAACAGATTTTCGTCCTTTTGGCTCTAACTCTTCTAGTTTAGCTTTAAATTGCAATTTTAGTTTTTCATATAAGAAATCGATTTTTTTGAAAAAAAAAGAAGTGATAACAGATTTTCGTCCTTTTGCCTTTAACTCTTCTAGTTTAGCTTTAAATTGCAATTTTAGTTTTTCATATAAGAAATCGGTTTTTTAAAAAAAAGAAGTGATAACAGATTTTCGTCCTTTTGGCTCTAACTCTTCTAGTTTAGCTTTAAATTGCAATTTTAGTTTTTCATATAAAAAATCGATTTTTTGAAGAAAAATAGAAGTGATAACAGATTTTCGTCCTTTTGGCTCTAACTTTTCTAGTTTAGCTTTAAATTGCAATTTTAGTTTTTCATATAAAAAATCGATTTTTTTAAAAAAGGAGAAGTGATAATAGATTTTCGTCCTTTTGGCTCTAACTTTTCTAGTTTAGCTTTAAATTAAAATTTTAGTTTTTCATATAAGAAATCGATTTTTTTGAAAAAAAAGAAGTGATAACAGATTTTCGTCCTTTTGCCTTTAACTCTTCTAGTTTAGCTTTAAATTAAAATTTTAGTTTTTCATATAAAAAATCGATTTTTTGAAAAAAAAAAAAAAAAATAGAAGTGATAACAGATTTTCGTCTTTTTGGCAATAACTCTTCTAATTTAGTTTTAAATTGCAATTTAGTTTTTCATATGAAAAAGCGATTTTTTGAAAAAAATAGAAGTGATAAGAGATTTTCGACCTTTTGGCTTTAATTCTTCTAATTTGGCTTTAAATTGCAATTTTATTTTTCTTATATAAAATCGACTTTTTGAAAAAATAGATAATAGTGATAACAGTTTTTAGCCCTTTTGGCAATAACTCTTCTAGTTAAGCTTTAAATTGCAATTTTAGTTTTTCATATAAAAAATCGATTTTTTTAAAAAAGGAGAAGTCATAACAGATTTTCGTCCTTTTGCCTCTAACTCTTCTAGTTTAGCTTTAAATTGCAATTTTAGTTTTTCATATAAAAAATCGATTTAAAAAAAAAAAAAAGAAGTGATAACAGATTTTCGTCCTTTTGCCTCTAACTCTTCTAGTTTAGCTTTAAATTGCAATTTTAGTTTTTCATATAAGAAATCGGTTTTTTGAAAAAAAAAGAAGTGATAACAGATTTTCGTCCTTTTGCCTCTAACTCTTCTAGTTTAGCTTTAAATTGCAATTTTAGTTTTTCATAAAAGAAATCGGTTTTTTGAAAAAAAAAAAAAAAAAAAAAGAAGTGATAACAGATTTTCGTCCTTTTGGCTCTAACTCTTCTAGTTTAGCTTTAAATTGCAATTTTAGTTTTTCATATAAGAAATCGATTTTTTGAAAAAAAAGGAGTAATAACAGATTTTCGTCCTTTTGGCTCTAACTCTTCTAGTTTAGCTTTAAATTGCAATTTTAGTTTTTCATATAAAAATCGATTTTTAAAAAAAAAAAGAAGTGATAACAGATTTTCGTCCTTTTGCCTCTAACTCTTCTAGTTTAGCTTTAAATTGCAATTTTAGTTTTTCATATAAGAAATCGATTTTTTGAAAAAAAAAGAGATTTTCGTCCTTTTGCCTCTAACTCTTCTAGTTTAGCTTTAAATTTCAATTTTAGTTTTTCATATAAAAAATCGATTTTTTGAAAAAAAAGAAGTGATAACAGATTTTCGTCCTTTTGCCTCTAACTCTTCTAGTTTAGCTTTAAATTGCAATTTTAGTTTTTCATATAAAAAATCGATTTTTTGAAAAAAAGAAGTGATAACAGATTTTCGTCCTTTTGCCTCTAACTCCTCTAGTTTAGCTTTAAATTGCAATTTTAGTTTTTCATATAAAAAATCGATTTTTTGAAAAAAAAGAAGTGATAACAGATTTTCGTCCTTTTGCCTCTAACTCTTCTAGTTTAGCATTAAATCAAAATTTTAGTTTTTCATATAAAAAATTGATTTTTTGAAAAAAGGAGAAGTGATAACAGATTTTCGTCCTTTTGGCTCTAACTCTTCTAGTTTAGCTTAAAATTGCAATTTTAGTTTTTCATATAAAAAATCGATTTTTTGAAAAAAGGAGAAGTGATAACAGATTTTCGTCCTTTTGGCTCTAACTCTTCTAGTTTAGCTTAAAATTGCAATTTTAGTTTTTCATATAAAAAATCGATTTTTTGAAAAAAGGAGAAGTGATAACAGATTTTCGTCCTTTTGGCTCTAACTCTTCTAGTTTAGCTTTAAATTGCAATTTTAGTTTTTCATATAAAAAAACGATTTTTTGAAAAAATAATAGTGATAACAGATTTTCGTCCTTTTGGCTCTAACACTTCTAGTTTAAAAAAAAAGATAACAGATTTGCGTCCATTTGGTCTAACTCTCCTTGTTTAGCTTTAGATTGCAATTTTAATTTTCCATTTGAAATTCAGCAAAAACCAAACCTGATGTTTATAAATCGTTATATTTGGTTTAAACCTTGAGAGTTAATACTTTTTTTCTAAAAGATTTATTATTACCATTTATGAGCGTTTTCCCATCAGTTCAAAAATGCCACCAATTGGTAATAAATTTTGACATCTTTATTATATTTCAGCAGGATATTTTCCTCATTCATTAAAAAATAAATCCTAAAATGTTACAAAATCTCAATCAGAACGCAGAAAAACTTTATGGTTTACAACTTTGGAAATTTCTATTGACATAAATCATAAAGTATTAAATGGCAGCTGTACCTCAATATTGATGGTTTCAATGTCAATTTGATCAGTTCTAAATCACAAAAAAAATTTTCTTGCCAGCAATTGTGTTCATCATTATTATCTTCATCTTCGTCAGCTTTATCGTCATCATTTTTATTATTTAACTTTGTAAGCAGAAGATGTTAAAAATCAAGCTTCCTTATTTGTTTTTTGCT
>PYHX02000413.1:41337805-41373312 GCA_004302925.2 Cochliomyia hominivorax | reverse complement strand
GCTGAACATGTGGAATCTTGTCTTCTGTATCGGTTTTTGATTTCAAATTTTTATTTGTTTTAAAATTTTTTTCTCATTTTTTGGATTTTTTCATGTTGCTGTTAAAAAATTGTTGTTAGACAAATAATAACGACAAATCATCATATATTGCCATCTTGTGATCTATGCACAATGGGTTGTTAGAAGTTTAAAATGGAATGTGATTAGAGGATAAAAGTATTCTACTGAGAAAAATAATATCGAAGCAAATCTATAAATATTTAATAAAAAGTTTACTTATTTGTTAAATTTTACCCCATTGTGCAATTTATGAAATATTTTGTCTTTACTGCAACCAGGTATCTGCGTGATGTCGTTTAACCCATTTGCTACCAAAAATCTTTCTTACTTAAATGTGATCCAAATATATTTTTAGCATCCATCCTAACATCCAGTTTGTTTGTCAAACCTAAATTGACAGCTGCGAAGCTAAAAAGTGATAAAATAAAGTTGTAATTCGGGAACATTGTAATATTTTGTTGGTCAGTATTCGGGAACGTTGTAGTATTTTGTTGGTCAGTATAATGGACTAAAAGTATATCACAACCGAAAGTATGAAATCCGTAGAAAATATCAAAATGTGAACGTCTACTTGTAAAGTTCGTCTTATCGGTTCATAATGGGTTAATAAGTAAAGAAGTGCGAAATGACTTAAACAACAAACACCGAACAAATGAAATAAAACAACAATTTTTAATGCAAAGAAAATTCTAAAATTAAAAATTTAAAAGAAAAAAATTTGAATTGAGGAAAAGATATTCCGGGAAAGATTCTATGAATTTTCTACACCAGGAAAAAAATTTCTGTTTTCCAGAAAAGGAAAAGTTCCAAAAACGAAAATCCGAAACTTTTTTTAATAAAAGAAAATTTACAATTAATTTTCCTATAAAAGAAAATTTATGATAAATTTCTTTTATGGAATTAATAAACGAAAAATTTCCTTTCGGAAGGAAATTTACAAAGAAAAAAATCCTGAAAAAAAGAAATTTACCAAAAATTTTTCTATTAAAGGAAATTTACAAGAAATGTTGTTTTTACAATAAATTTCCTTAAAAAAGGAAATTTGCAATAAATTTCCTTAAAAAAGGAAATTTGCAATAAATTTCCTTAAAAAAGGGAAATTTGCAATAAATTTCCTTAGTGAAGGAAATTTACGATAAATTTCCTTAGTGAAGGAAATTTACGATAAATTTCCTTAGTGAAGGAAATTTACGATAAATTTCCTTAGTGAAGGAAATTTACGATAAATTTCCTTAGTGAAGGAAATTTACGATAAATTTCCTTAGTGAAGGAAATTTACGATAAATTTCCTTAGTGAAGGAAATTTACGATAAATTTCCTTAGTGAAGGAAATTTACGATAAATTTCCTTAGTGAAGGAAATTTACGATAAATTTCCTTAGTGAAGGAAATTTACGATAAATTTCCTTAGTGAAGGAAATTTACGATAAATTTCCTTAGTGAAGGAAATTTACGATAAATTTCCTTAGTGAAGGAAATTTACGATAAATTTCCTTAGTGAAGGAAATTTACGATAAATTTCCTTAGTTAAGGAAATTTATGATGAATTTCCTTAGTGAACTAAATTTATGATTAATTTCCTTAGTAAAGGAAATTTACGATAAATTTCCTTAGTGAAGGAAATTTACGATAAATTTCATTAGTGAAGGAAATTTATGATAAATTTCCTTAGTGAAGGAAATTTATGATAAATTTGCTTAGTGAAGGAAATTTATGATAAATTTCCTTAGCGAACTAAATTTATGATAAATTTTCTTAGTGAACTAAATTTATGATAAATTTTCTTAGTGACGGAAATTTACGATAAATTTCCTTTGTGAAGGAAATTTACGATAAATTTCCTTAGTGAAGGAAATTTACGATAAATTTTCTTAGTGAAGAAAATTTACGATAAATTTCCTTAATAAAGGAAGTTAACGATAAATGTCCTTAGTGAAAGAAATTATGTGAACAGGAGATTTTAGCTTTTCCTCTCTTTTTAATGAAAATTTTCTCCAAATTTTCCTCTTTAGAAAATATTTTCTCGATATTCTACTTTTTAGAGAAAGTTTTGTCGAAATTCTGCGTTTGCTAAACCTCTTTTGGAAATTACTTTCTCGAATTTTTCTTTTTAGAGAACATTTTCTCGAAATTCTCCCTTTTAGAGAGCATTTTCTCGAAATTATTCTTTTTGGAGAACATTTACTCTAAATTCTATTGCGTAAAAAATTTTCTAATTTTTTTTTTTGAAATTCTCTTACGAACATTTCCTCGAAATTCTCTCTTTCAGAGAACCTTTTTTCAAGGAAAATTTTTATTGAAATTCTCTTTTTCTGAGAGAAAGAGAAAAAATTTCTTTAGAGAAAATATAACAATTTTCTTGAAATTCCGATTTTACGAACAATTTTCGTTTCCTTTTTATTTCAGTTCTTTTCTTCATTTTGCTTTAACAAGAATCTTAAATCTCTTTTGTTTTTGTATTTTAGCACTTTTTAAATCAACATTGTTGTGAGTTGTTGTTTTTTGTAATAAAAAAAAGATTTAAAAAATGAACAACAATTACAACAAATTCAATATTTGTCAGACAATTATTGCATGTGAAAAATGTTCAATTACTTACTCACTTGCAACTCTTAAATGAATGTATGTGTGTATGTTGCAACTTGCATTTGTATCTATGAATGAGTGTGTGCTCTGGTAGCAAGTTGCAATGTTGCAAAGTTTGCCAAATGGATTTTTTGCTGTTCCTTTAAGATGAAATACTTTTGTTTAAATTTTAAAATTGTTTAAGGTTGCACTTTACTTTTAAGATGCAATTTACTCACACACACACACACATACACACATCTACACGTAAACATACAAATACACTACAAGTATTAATTGCATGCATCAGTTTTACAACAGTTAAGATTGTATTTCTATGTTTATGTTTGTATGTATATAAGTGTGTATATTTGTGTCTGTGTGTGTCTGGATGTTAAACAATTTCCTAAATGTTGCTGTCATGTTTAAACATCATACGAAACATGTACAACAATTTAAATGACTAATTTTTCTTACTTAAAGTCAAAACCTTAAAAACAAAAAGAAGAAGAAAAAATTTATACTTTTTTTAAAGGATTTTTTTTTTGTTTTAATTTTAGCAAAATGTTTTACATGACAATCACTATTAAAATTTACATGACATTTTTATAGATCGTCTGAATAAAAACAAAACAGAATAGAACAAGTTGATGAACATTATTTTAATTAAATCAAACAAACATTTATTAACAATTAATTAAACGTTTAATTGTAACTGAAGACTAAAAAATTCTATGAAATTTTTTGTAAAGTGGAAAATTTTTTCTAAAGAGGAAAATTTATAGGAAATTTCTCCTAAGAAGAAAATTTTTGGGAATTTTCTCTTAAGAAGAAAATTTTTGGGAATTTTCTCTTAAGAAGAAAATTTCTGGGAATTTTCTCTTAAGAAGGAAATTTCTGGGAATTTCCTCTTAAGAAGAAAATTTCTGGGAATTTTCTCTTAAGAAGAAAATTTCTGGGAATTTTCTCTTAAGAAGAAAATTTTTGGGATTTTTCTCTTAAGAAGAAAATTTCTGGGAATTTTCTCTTAAGAATAAAATTTCTGGCAATTTTCTCTTTAGAATAAAATTTCTGGGAATTTTCTCTTAGGAAGAAAATTTCTGGGAATTTCTCTTAAGAAGAAAATTTCTAGGAATTTTCTCTTAAAAAAATTTCTGGGAATTTTCTCTTAAAAAAATTCTGGAAATTTTTTATTAAGAAGAAAATTTCTGGGAGTTCTAAGGAATTTTTTCTAAAGAAGGAAATTTCTAAGGAATTTTCTCTAAAGAAGGAAATTTTTAAGGAATTTTCTATAAAGAAGAAAATTTCTATGGAATTTTTTCTAAAGTAGAAAATTTTTAGGAAATTTTTTCTAAAGGAGAAAGGGAAGAAAATTTCTAAGGGATTTTCTTTAAAGATGATAACTTCTCGGGGATTTTCTCTAAACAAAAAAATTTCTAGGGAATTTTCTCTAAGCAAAAAATTTCAAGGGAATTTTCTCTAAGCAAAAAATGTCTAAAGAATTTTCTCTAAGCAAAAAAAGTCTAGGGAATTTTCTATAAAAAGAAATTTTTTTCTTAGACAAAATTTTGTAGTGATTTTTCTCATAAAAAAATTATGGTAACTTTTTTCTTAGAAGAAAATTTGTAGTTAATTTTCTCTTAGAAAACATTTATAGTGAATTTTCTCTTAGTAAAAATTTAAAGTGAATTTTCCCTTAGAAGAAAACTTTTAGTGAATTTTCCCTTAGAAGAAAACTTTTGGTGAATTTTCCCTTTGAAGAAAACTTTTGGTGAATTTTCTCTTAAAAGAAAATTTATGATCAATTTTCTCTTTAAAGAAAATGTTATAGAAAAATTTCCTAAAGAAAAAATATTGAACGCAATTTTCAAGAAATCTTTCTTTCTTTCTTTTGTCGCGGTCTTATCACGATCCTCCTTAACCTCTGTTGTTTCGTCTAACGTTACATTAATTATTTTTAAACTGTTGTTCTGTTACCTCTAATTGCGTTTAATACCTTGAACTTTTGTTTAAATTTATTTTAAACACGTTTTAGTTCGTTGCATTTAAAATTTGTTGTCAGTAGTTGATTTTAGTTGGCGTAAAGAACTATTTACAGTTCATAAGAAATGTCATAAACACGAAGTCAGATGATGATAAAACAATTAAATAGAAATGCCGCAAATGTAAGATCCAATGAGCATGCGTTCGCTCCTCCATTGCCTCTGTCAGTCAGTCAGTCAGTCAGTCCGTCTGTCTGTCTGGTTGTGTACGAAAAACAAATAAAAATGCTGCTGTTAAGTATTAACAAACAACAAATGCACTTTAAAACCCACACAAACTCTCATACGCATACACACTCACAAAGATAAACTCAGAGGAAGAGTGAGTGCAACATTTTTGTTTAAGATGGAGCAAATAAAACGTAAAAATAAAATAAAAAAATTGTACCTGTTATCAGATGAAATTAATCAACGGAATTGATGTTAAATTTACAAACATTAAAATTGTTAAGAATTACAAGCAAACACATACAAACACACGTACATATATCGAAACATAAGTCAACAAATAAAGTGAGACATACACGGTCAGTGGAAAATATATAAAGACAAATTATAGCATGTACTTTTTTATGAGAGAGATTGCCAGATTTTTTAATTCTATTTAAGTTCTTTTCTTGTTGTTTTATTTAGATTTTGTTCAGGTTCTGTTCAACTTCAGTTCCAGATCAGTTCTTGTTCAGTTCTGTTTCAGTTCTACTTCAGTTCTAGTTCAGTTCCAGATCAGTTCTTGTTCAGTTCTGTTTCAGTTCTACTTCAGTTCTAGTTCAGTTCCAGATCAGTTCTTGTTCAATTCTGTTTCAGTTCAGTTCTATTTCAGTGCGGTTGTAGTTCAGTTCAGTTCTAGTTCAGTTCCAGATCAGTTCTATTTCTAATTCAGTTCTAAATAAGTTCTAGTTCAGTTCTAGTTTAGTTCTAGTGCAGTTCTACTTCATTTCAACTTCAGTTCCAGATCAGTTCTAGTTCAGTTCCAGATCAGTTCTTGTTCAGTTCTGTTTTAGTTCTAGTTCAGTTCCAGATCAGTTCTTATTCAGTTCTGTTTCAATTCTATTTCAGTTCTAGTTCAGTTCTGTTTCAGTTCTGGTGCAGTTGTAGTTCAGATGTAGTTCTGTTTTAGTTCAGTTCTGTTTCATTCTAGTTCAGTTTTAGTTCAGTTCTGGTTCAGTTCTAGTGCAGTTCTAGTTCAGTTCAGTTTAACTTTAGTTCCACATAAGTTCTAGTACAGTTCAGTTCAGTTCAGTTCTAGTTCATTTCTATTTCAGTTCTAGTTCAGTTCTTCTTTGTTTCAATTTCAGTTCCAGATCAGTTCTTGTTCAGTTCTGTTTCAGTTCTAGTTCAGTTTCAGATCGGTTATTATTCAGTTCTGTTTCAGTTCTACTTCAGTTCAATTTCAGTGCAGTTGTAGTTCAGTTCAGTTCTAATTCAGTTCCAGATCAGTTATATTTCTAATTCAGTTCTAAATTAGTTCTAGTTCAGTTCTAGTTTAGTTCTATTGCCGTTCTACTTCATTTCAACTTCAGTTCCAGATCAGTTCTAGTTCAGTTCCAGATCAGTTCTTATTCAGTTCTGTTTCAATTCTACTTCAGTTCTAGTTCAGTTTTAGTTCAGTTCTGTTTCAGTTCTAGTGCAGTTATAGTTCAGTTTTTGTTCATTTATGTTTCAGTTCCAGTGCAGTTCTAGTTCAGTTTTAGTTCAGTTCTGGTTCAGTTCAGTTTAACTTTAGTTCCACATAAGTTCTAGTTCAGTTCTGTTTCAGTTCTACTTCATTACAACTTCAATTCCAGATCAGTTTTAGTTCAGTTCTCCTTCAATTCAAGTTCAGTTTTAGGCTCTCGATCAGTTTTTGTCATTTTTCAGAAACAGCTTCAGATTAAGCCAATTATTCCATCTGGTAACTTCAGTTTGAAGAGAGAGAAAGAGAACAATACTTAATATTATCGCTGTTGCAACAGAGAGTACGTTTATATGTTTTATGTCGGCGGCATGTAAGCGCAGTTGTGTGTATGTTTGTGTGATCATTTGTTTATTTTTAATTGTTTTGTGTTGCTGTTGTTGAGGATAAATAATGTTGTTGTTGTTTGCTGTTGTTCTTTATACAATTTAAAGTGCTGTTTTTCTCTCATCTCCCTTCTTTCTTTCGTAAAACTTTCTATTAAAAGTCATTGTCATCATATAACTCGTACTCATGTGTTATTGCTGGCATGGACTCTAATATGTTGCTGTTGTTGTTGTTTATATGGAGTTGTTTGTTGTTTTTATTTTATAATATTTTTCTATTCATATTTGAAATTAATGTTTTTTCTTCATCTTTAATTTAATGAGTTTTTTTTATTTTATTTCATGTTTTTATTTGTAACTTCTATTTTTACATGAACACACATACACACATATAAATTTTATTACAAACAACAACAAGTATTATTTCTTTTATGTTTAAGTGTTTAATAATAAAAATAATTGAAAAACAGTTTAAATATAAACAAAATTTAAAAAAAAAGGAAATAATAAAAGTGTTTATTTACTTTGAACATTAGAGAACATTTGCTAAGAGCAGAGAGTACTTCACTCTACGCGATAACCATGGTAGTGATTAATAAGAAGAAGAGGGTAAAAGATTTGATAGAAGTTAAAGAAAGAGCTTAAATATTAAAATTCTAGACAGACATTGAAAGGAGTTCATTTCGGAAATTCTGTTTTTAGTACTTTTCTTAGTTCAGTCTTTAGCTGAGTTCTTCTTCTTGTTCTTTGCTTAATTCGGTTTCTAGTTCTGAAGCAAAATCTAATATTAGTTCAGTTGTTAGTATAGTTCCAATTAAAGATCTTAGTCTCGTTCTTAGTTCGATTTTTATTTTAGTTTCCTCGTTAAATGTTTAGTTCATAATTCTAGTTCAAATCTTGACACAATTTCTTCTTCAGTTTCTTGTTCAGTTCCTAGTTTGGTGTGTAGTATTGTTCCGCTTTTAGGTTCTACTTGCGTTCGTAGTTAAGTTCTTAGATCGATTTGCAGTTCAGTTGCTATTTCTTTCTTAGTTTAATTCCTAATACAGTTCAATTTCAGTCTCTTCTTCTAAAAGAACTATTTCAGTTCATAATTCACTTCCTTTTTTAGTTCTTAATTTAACTGAAGTTCAAATCCTTGTTCCAATCCAAGTTAAATGTTGAAGTCCGTAGTTCTGACTTTAGTTCATTGTTATCTGAGTTATAACATCACAACTTCAGTTCAGTTCTAAATTCTGATTTTAGTTTAATTTTGAGACAAATTCTTAGTGAAGCTTCTAGTTTAATTCATAATTCATTTTCTAATTCAGTTCTTTTTTCAGTTTTAACTTTTTCTGATAACACTGAACTTCTAGTTCTGTTCTTAGTTTAGTTTCCAGTTCAGTTCCTTCTTCGGTTACTAGTTTAGGTCTTCGCTAAATATCGTTCAATTTTAAGTTCAGTTTCTTGTTTTGATCCCAGTTAAGCTCTTATTTCAGTATCCACCTCAGTTCCTAGTTCAAATCCCAGTTCATTTCTGTTCTGAGTTCAGTTAATAATTCATTTTCTCTTCCCTGTTTAGTTCTAAGTTCTCTTCAATTCTGTTCCAGTTACCCCCACTTCTATTCTAGGTTTGTTCTGCTTCTGCTTAACTTTGTTCCATTTCTGTTTTATTTCTGTTCCAGTTCAGTTCTGTTCCAGTTCTTTTCTTGTTCTGTTCGATTTATGTTTTAGTTTTGTTCCAGTTCTGTTCTTATTCTGTACTTGTTCCATTCAAGTTCTTTTCTAGATCTGTTCTATTTATGTTCTAGTTGTATCCTAGTTCTTTTCTAGTTCTAGTTCTCTTCTAGTTCTGTTCTTGTTCACTTCCAGTTCTGTTCTATTTCCAATTAGATTTCAGGTCCTTTTGAAATTTCCAGGTGCTTTTTTAATTTCCAGGTCCTAGAGAAGTGTATCTGTGTTCTAGTTTTTATTCTGTTCTAGATCTCTTTTAATTCTGATTCTATTTCAAATGTCATGTTTTGTCAATTATGATTTCATACTTTACACTTCTGTCTAATAATGGCGGTTGCCAACATTTCACGAGAATCATAAAAGCGGCAAAAACACATTTCGTTATTTGTTATCGTTGTTGGTATGTTTTTGTTTTCTTCTTTTTTTCTTGTGTTTGTTAAAACAAAGATTTTTATCAACAACATGTTGCTCGTTTCATCATTGTGTCGTCAATGTTTCATATTTTTCTACAAGTTTGAATGTAGAAAATGTGGCGCACGTCAGTTATTCAAACACGTATATTTCATTTTATGTATTTTTTTTTTTTGCTTTTTGGAGTTTTGTGCTCCTCTTATTCATCTTCCACTGAATATTCATTTATTTTTTATATGATAAATTTCCTTATTTTCCCTCTTTTACGCCTCTTTCGGTAGTTAAGTTACATTTTACATTCGCTTATTTTGTTGATTTATTTTAATTTGTGTTTTAATGTTCTTTTCATGTTTTAAGTACTTTACAATTGGCATTTTTAAGGTTTACACATGATGAAACATTAATTTAAATTAGTTACTTGGTTTAGGGTATTTTGATTGTCTTCTATTTCTATGGTAACATTTTTTAATACCCTACACCGGCGTAAATGTTTGGGGTCTTATGCGTTTTTAGCTGATGTTTGTGACATACAGAAAAAATGGTGTAACACCCATTTTTAACTATACCGTTCCACTCTGAGTCACTATTTGAGTCGATTTATGGATGGTGTCCATCCATCTGTGCTGTCAGGCTGCCTGGCTATTCTCTGTAAATGTTGTTATTGCAATTTCAAGATATTTTGATTAAATTTATTACTTGTTGTTGTTTTTTTGGCCTTTTGAAATTGGTTATATTCGGTCCAATATTTCAGGTAGCTCCCATACAATTGTACTTCCAGAATGCGGTTCTTAATTCATTAAAGTCTTACATTTCAACGAAATTCACCAAAAATAAGTCGTATAGTATTTTAAATCGTTGTGTCAAATTTAGGCGGTGTTCGGTTCAATACTTCTCATAGTTCCCATACAAGCTCCCTTCCAAATATCGCTTTGAAGAGCATAAATCTCAGATATATGTGTTGGTATTGTAATAACATTTCAAATAAATTTATTCTAAAATCGATGTTCGAAATTATATGAAGGTCAGTCCATCATTTCTTCTAGCGCCGTTATAACCCCCAGAAAAAATCTTTTCCAGGCGCATAAATTTCGCATAAATATTAATATACTTCACTTGACTATAAATCTGAAAAAAACAATTATACGAGGGTCAGTCATAAATTATTTCTTAACTGTCATTTACAATCCACCATATGGTGTAGGGTATTATTAAGTTGGTCTTGATCGACTATAACATTTCTACTTATTTCTGTTGTGAGTTGAAACATGTTCCATTTTTTTTAATGAAAAAAGGCATCCATGAGTGAGTGGGTTCTTGTTTTGCTATGAATTTCTAAATTAATGCATTTTGGTTTTTTCTAATAGAAAACTTTAATCCATTCATTCATCATTAAATGAGTTGTATGCACATTATCGTTTGGCAAAAAAAGAACTACTGGATTTTTTAAGGTTCTTTCATTTTACTCGGTGTGAAATTAAAGTTGCAACTTTAACTTGGAAACATGCAAACGATTTTAACCCACGAAATATTTGTTTTAGTCTCTCATAGAAATTATGACTTTAATTATTTGGGTTAAAATATAATGAAAATGTGAATAAGATATAATTTTCTTGACTCTAATTGAGGGTAAAGTTTTAAAGCTTCTAAAAATGAATGACATGATGGAATTAATGAATAAAAAATTTGTTCTTTTTAATATAAATTAATTATATTTTATTTGCAAACTTTTGTTAAATAAACTTAATTATATTTTAGTGAAATTTTATTAAAAACATTTTTTATTTTTGTTTTCTTTTCAGGTAAATATTAAACAAACTTTAATTAAAGCTTTTTTTTAAAACTTGATAAGAATATGAAATTTTCAAAATATTTGCCACAACAAGAATTTTTTAGGATCAAAACACTTTAAATATTTGTCGTATTTGAATTTAAATTATGAACTAAAACTAAGCTGGAACTGAACCAGAAGTAAATCAGTCAGAACTGGAACAAAACCAGAACTGAACTAAAACAGAACTGGAACAGAAGCTAAACAGAACATGAACAAACCTATAACAGGAATAGAACTGAATTAGAACACAACTAGAAAAGAGCTGTAATTGAACTTAAGCAGAACTTAAAGAAAATTAGAAGAGAACTAGAACAACTTTAAAAGGGAAATAGAATAAAACTAGGGAAGAACAAGAACAGAATTAGAAAAGAACTAGTACGGACCTAGAAGAGAACTAGAATAGAACTAGAACAGAAATATTACAGAACTATAATAGAACTAGAATAGAACTATAAGGGAACTAGAAGAGAATTAGAACTTAACTGAATCAGAAAAGAACTAGAACAAAACTAAAACAAAACTAGAAGAGAACTTGAAGTAGAACAAAATTAAAACTGAACTAGAAGAGAACTAAAACAGGAATAGAATATAAATAGAACTAACGCGGATGTAGAACATAACTTAAAACAGAACTTGAAAATAACTGAAATAGAACTAGAGCAGATCTTAATCAGAACTGAAACAGAATTATAGTAAAACTAGAACAGAAATTGAACGGAACTAGAACGGAATTATTAAAGAACTATAACAAAATCAGCTTAAAGCTGGTCTGAAACAGAACTTAAACTGTATCTGGAATGGGATTTAATTCGAATTAAATTATAATTTATATAAATTCTAGAACATAACTTGAAAAACACTATAATAGAACAAGAACCGGAGGGGAACTAGAACAGAATGATTACCGTAACAGAAATGGACTAAAACATCATCTTAATAGAATAGGAACCGAACTTGAACCAGGAAAAAACTCTAATGAATCTAAAACTGTACTTGAAATAGAACTGCACAAGAATTAAACAAGAAATAATCTAAGAACTTAACAAGGAACTGAACTATGAAATTAAAATTTAACTGCTGCCTGCTTTATGCACTGAGCTACGAACTAAACAGAAAACTGAACTAGGAATTATATGGGGAACCTAACTAAAATCTGAGCTAAAAACTAAACAATGGACTTTGTAAGGGACTAAGGAAGTAGAAACTGACTTTAAAGTAGAACTGGGAACTGAACAGTGAAGTGAAATAGAATCTGAATTTGCAGCTGTACAGGGATATAACTAACACCTGTTCTAGGAATCGTACTAAAAACTGAACAACAAACTAAATTAATTAAGTTGGTAATTGATTCTGGAACTGATCTTGGAACTGAAATCGAAACGGTACTAGAAGCTGAAATAGGAACTATATAAGGAAGCGAGATAGGAACTAAACTACATACTAAAATAAAAGCTGAACTTAGAGTTGAACTAGAAATTAAACTGGAAATTATTAAGGGAAGTGAACTTTGAACTGCACTAAAAACTGAATTAGAAGCTGAATTAGGAAATAAACTGGGATGTGATCTGAACATGGACTGAACTAGATGGTGAAATAAGTACTAGACAAGGAAGTGATGTAGAAATTAAAATAAGAGCTGAACTAGCAACTTTACTGGGAGTTTTTTAGAGAACAGAACTAAAAACGGAACTAGGAATCTAGTTCTTTACCTAAATAGAGTTGGGAACTGAACTGAAAACTGAATTTGAAGTGAAATGGGAACTGTACTAGGATCCGAAATAGGTACTAGACCTTCTTAAATTGACATGAGAAATGTACTTGGAGTTGAACTATTGGTTAATCTGAACTACTCTCAACTGATCTGAACTATAAAAAGAAATAGGAACTGGAACTAGAAAGTAAGTTGTAACTGAACTAAAAATTAATCAAGGAACTAAACTAGAAATTGAACTGAGAACTTAGAGAGAATTTATATGCTGAATGAGGATCTGAACTAAGAACCGGAATCTGAAGTAGAAATTGAACTATAACGAATTGGATTTGAAATAGAATTGATGTGGGTTCAATCCCTCCGGAATAAATGTTCAACGTATTTTTGCAGATTGATCTCTTATAATTCTAGCATTTCTTTCTCTCTTATCCTGAGTTCCACATTTGCCCTTCTTCTTAATGGAACAGTGTTTAGTTGTGGGCATTGCCAAACTGATTTTGGCTGCATCCAACAATGGGTTAATTTCCCTAAATCATAAATTTTCTTAAAGTACATTTTGTATTTGTGACACATTTTAAAAAAAATCTCTGTCAACATTTCAAAAGTTTTCTTAAACACATGTTTGCGAAAGCGCAAAATATTGTTGATATGTGGGCGTTTTTACATGCGGTAAAAAAAGGATTTTTGTATTTTTCGTTATTTCCTTTTTTTTCAATTCGTATCTCAGTTGCGGATGCCGCTTGTTTGCGTTACTTACTGTTGCGGTATTTAACTCTCAGTAGCTGAGTGACTGATTGTTGCCGATGTCATACAAAAATCTGACAAAATTTAAAACAACAACCACGCATTTCGTGTTGCTGTGGTTTCTCTGATTTTATTCTTTTTTATAAAAATTAAAAAAAAATAGAAACTTTATTTTGTCTTTATGCCCATATTGTACTTTTCTTTATTAATATTAAGTTAACATATCAAATCCCCAATTTATATTAAAAACTTGTTATTTAAGCGTTTTTTTCATTCGTTTTTCTAATTTTGATTATCAAGATACACGTTTCACCAACAGATTTTTTCCATTTTCTTGATTTCCTAGAAATGTTTCCTTAATTTTCTTTGATTATTAAGTGTTATGTCGTTGTTATGGGTTTTATCGCTGTTTCTCTCTCTCTCATTTTTTTCGGTTTTTAACTAATTTGTTAAAGCGATTTTTAAGATTTTTTTCCGTTTTGGTTTATTGTCGTTTTTGATTAAAATCGTTTAATGTTTTCTATCACTTAATTTGATTTTAATGAAATTGACATTTAACAAGGAAAATGTGCAAATTGGATTTTTGGAGGAAATTCTTGAATTGATGTTAATGTTTGTAAAACGGCTTTTTTAGATGAATATAATATGTTCATTTTGTTGTGTGTGAAAACCAGAAAAGGTTGAGTGGAATGATGGTGATGATGAGATATTTAGATGACTTTTGATTGAAATAAAGGTAGATTTTGAATTAGACAATACGTTATCTTAGAGATTAAGATACAAACACGAATACAAACATTTGATAGAAAAACCTTAAGGTCGTGAGATTTTCTTGAACAAATTGTGAAAGATTTCAAAGGAGTTTGTTCACTTCTAGTTTATTTCTAGTTCAGTTCTAGTTTAGTTTTGGTTCAGCTCGAGTCCAGTTCTTTTTCAGTTTTAGTTCATTTTTAGCTTAGTTGTAGTTCATTTTTAGTTCATTTCTAGCTCATTTCTGGTTCAGTTCTTGTTCAGTTTTAGTTCAGTTCTTGTTCAGTTTTAGTTCTGTTCTTGTTCAGTTTTAGTTCGGTTCTAGTTAATTTTAGTTCAATTCTATTTTAGTTTTAGTTCAGTTCTAGTTCAATTCCTAATTCAGTTCCTGGTTCTGTTTTTTATTCAATTCCTAGTTCATTTCCTAATTAAGTTTCAAGTTTAGTTCCTAATTAAATTTCAAGTTCAGTCTTAATTCAGTTCTATTTCAGTTCTAATTCAGTTCTTGTTCAGGTTTATTTCAGTTCTAGTTTAGTTCTTGTTCAGATCAGTTCTTGTTCGGTTCTAATTAAGTTATTATTCAGTTCTGGCTCCGTTCTAGTTCAATTCTAGTTCAGCTCTAGTCCAGTTCTAGTTCAGTTCTTGATCAGTTCTTCTTCAGTTCCAATTCAGTTTTAGTTCACTTCTTCTACTAAGAGATTTTGAGGTTGTGAAATCTCTGTTAAGTCCAATATCTTTCCAATAGTGGGTCCATTAAAATCGTTTTAAAGTATCTGAATATAACTAATTCTTTCTTTTCACTGAATTTTTTTAAAAATCACCTTCAAATTTCATGAAAAATTCTATTTTTATTATTTTAACAAATTTTGTTTTCCACTTTATGCTTAATTTATTTTGCTATAATTCAGATTATTTACAATTTACTTTCAAAAGTTATTTTTTTGGCATAAATCGACTAATTTGTCTTGTTGTTCATAAACATTTTAACAAATTGACTATTTTTTTGTATTTTATGTTATTTTTGCCTTTGGTGAATGTCTATTGGCATTTTATCTACCAGAAATGAGTGAATAGTATTAATTTGTGATTGTTCAATTTAAAACACTCTGGTGAGTTAATGTTTGCAATTGATTGGTAAATTATTGAATGTTTTACAATTAGTTTACCAATTTACACGTTATAGTTTTTAATGAGATTTTAGCGAAATAAATTTGTGTTAAATTAAAGCGATTTTTAAGATAAAAAAATATAAAAAGTTTATGATGATAATGGGAACCAAAAACTTAAACTTAACCAGGAACTGAACTTAAAACTGGGAACTGTATTAGGAATTTAACAAAGAACTAAATCAGGAGCTAAACTAGGAACTGAACTGGCAACAGAAGTTAAAACTATAGTAGAATATGAATGTAGAACTTAACTTGATCACGAATTTAAAACTGAATTAGGAAAAACATTGGAACTATAACTGGGAATTGAACTAAGAACTAAATTAGGAAATGAACCAGGAACTCATCTACAAACTGAACTGGGAACTTAACTAGAAACTGAATTTCGAACTAAACTATGAGCTGAAATTACTGGGAATCTAACAAGGAACTAAATTGGGAACTGAATTAGGAACAAATCTAGGAGTCGTACTAAAACTGAACAACGAACTGAAATAGGAACTAAATAGGAAACTAAATTTTGAAATAAGCAAGGAAACTGGAACAAAATCAGAAAATGAAAATGGAACTGAATTGACTGAAAACAGAAATAAAAACTGAAATAAATTAAACTAGAAACTGGACTTTGAGCTTTAGAAGGTACTGAACTACGAAATGAATCAGTATTTCAACAAGGAATCAACACAATTAGAAACTAACAAGAAACTAAACCCGGAAACGAACTACGAACTAAACTATGAACTTAATCAGAAACCAAACTGGAAACTGAAGCTTGAACTAAACCTGGAAGTGAATCAAGAACTTAATCTGGCATTAGTTTTATATCGAACTAAAAACTAAAATTGGTTTAAGATAAACCAAAACAACAATTTTAATTAATACCTGAACCGGAACTGAACTGGAACATGAATTAGAGTCTTAAATAGAATGTGAACTAGAATTTGAGTTAGAAGCTAAAGCAGCAACACCGGAGGTGAACAAAAATAATTAGACCTGAAATTAGAACTTGAAAATGGACTGAAACTTGAAGAAAATTGTCGAAACTAAATTGATACCTGAAAGAGGAATAGAACTTAACGAAAATTGACACTAGAGCTCAATCAGAGCTTTAACTAGATCCAGATTAATAACTTGAACAAGAACTTGAACATGAATTTGAATTGAACAAGAAAAAGTAACATCTGGACCAGAAACAGAATTATAATTGAGCCAGAACCGAAACTGGTTATTTCATTGCAACCAGACACAAAATATGAACTAGAACTTGAATTAGAAACTGGATTGGAACCTGATCTAGGACAGGAAATAAAACCTGCACTGGAATTAAATTAAAACTCAAATAGAAATTGCGATAGAGTCTCAACTGGACCATAAACTGGTTATGAATCTCTAAAAGAACTGAATTAGAACCTAAATTAGAAACTGGAACTGAACTAGAACTGAACTGGAACTGAAGTAGAACTGAACTTGAACTGAACTTTAACTGAACTAGAACTGAACTAGAACTGAACAAGAACTGGAACTGAACTTGAACTGAACTAGAACTGAACTAGAACTGGAACTGAACTAGAACTGGAACTGAACTTGAACTGAACTAGAACTGAACTAAAACAGAACTGGAACTGAACTTGAACTGAACTAGAACTGAACTAAAACAGAACTGGAACTGAACTGGAACTGAACTTGAACTGAACTAGAACTGGAACTGAACTTGAACTGAACTAGAACTGGAACTGAACTTGAACTGGAACTGAACTAGAGCTGGACTAGAACTGTTCATTTAATATAGTCCTAGAGTCTAACCGCCTAAAATTTCCACAAATAATAATTATTTTATTTTATTAAATTCTGTTTTTTTTCAATTGATTCTCTTAAATATGCGCATTTTAACAGTAAATAAATTTACTGAACTTGTGTAATAAAAAAAGCAGACAAAACAAATGTTTGACCTCAAGCGGTATCAAAACCGCAAAACACTTTACCATCATCAAAAAAAAAAACGATCTAATGAAATAATAAAGACATCAGAAAAAAACATTAAGAAGCTAAATCTTGTATTTAAATGCCATTTAAGCCCTTAATAGTTTCTTTTTTTGGTTTTCGGGCTGACAAATGAAATGACATTGAAGTCAATCAAATCAAAAATTAAAGCAACAAAAAAACTTATTAAATCCAAAAAAAGAAGAGGAAAAAAGCCACAACAAACAATAATAAATGCGAAATTTATTTATTTAATTATAGTCTTTTTTCATCTATCACAATCAGAAAAACAATATCATTATGACTGAAGGAAACATCATCGGCGAATGGTGAAACAGATTAAGTGCTTAAAAGTTAATGAATGATTGAAGAGACAAACGGATGGACAGACGGAAATATAAACTTTTTTTTTTTTAAACAAAAAGACTAAATTGAGTCTTTATTTTTTTTTTTTTTTGGTTGGAAATAAAAAAAGAACTATTTTTATAACCCCCAACACTACAGGGGGTGCAGAGGATATTAATTTTGTAATTCTGTATGTAACACTAAGAAGGAATCATCTCAGTCCATATAATGTATATGTATTCTTACATCAAATAAAAAACTGAGTACATTCGTCCGTCTGTCTGTCCTTCAGAAATAAGCCTGAGTATTTACTTTAGTCCTGAGAAGTTTCCAATTTAAAACCAGTAAAATCGTTTCAGTATATTAAAAGATATAGACCGATAGCTAAGACCGTTGCTAGGCAAAAATCTCTCCTAAAATTATTAATTTTAAATTGACAAATAAAAATAAAATGTTGCTGTAATATCAGATTATATATACTTCACTATCACTCCAAAAATCATTTAAATCGGTTCAGTAGAATAAAAATTTAAATCCAAATATATAACAAATAATATGACTCATTAAGTGTTTCGTGTTATATTTCAGCAAAGACTTTTATATATCGCATATGTCTGTAAGTGTACATGTGAGTGTGAATGTACATAACGTATTGACTTCACATGCATATGTGGTGAAGGGTACTGAAGATTCGTCATCGCCAAATATAGCATTATTTCTTGTTTTCTCTACATATTAAACTCTCAAAAAGTGTGTGTTTGTGTAAATAGCTTTAAGCGTTTTTTCTGTGTTGAAATAAACGCCTTCTTAATGATGCTTTAGACACATGAATCTGAAGAATAAAAAAAAAAAGTATCTTTATATCTCGTTTTGTATCTTCTTTTTATTGATAATGATGATTTCTCTTAAGTATTTTGTATCAAAATAAAAACCAACAAGTTTCAATTTGTCCAAAATAGGTGTTGCCTCTGACATGTAGAATATTATAGTTTTAACACCAGAAAAGCAACAATTCTTGAAAAGTAGTTAAATTCGTGTGTAAAGGAGTGTGCGAAAAAACAAAACATTTATTTAACAATTAATTCTTTATTTTAGGAGTTTTTTTTGTTAATAACAGCTTCTTGTCATAATTATATAATTTCGTGTTTAATCATTAATATTGTGTGGGAATATTTGGAATAATTTTATCTGATATTAAGTGTTGAAAATCTTATTAAGACGTAAATTATATATTTTGTGATAAAATATCGATTTAAAAGAATTTTTGGCGATTTGTAAAATTTAAAAGACCAATCTGACATAATCGTAGTGTTGAATTCCAATTTTCATTTTTTCATTTTTGGATTTGGATTGGATTGGATTTGAAATCTTTGAGCTTGAATTGAGAAAGTAGTAGAGGCGCTTACTTTCTGACAAACAGACATTGTCTTATAAATCCATCATGCACTGGAGATCTCATTAATTGAATAGGATCCCATTTTTTAAAATTGTTATTTCATATAATAGAAAATTTCTAAAATATACTTGATCTAAATTCTATTTTAGATAAAAATTTTCGTAAAGTTCCCTTTTAAGATACATTTTCGGACAAATTACCTTTTGGGAACATAATTTTGAGTCAATTCAATTCAATTTACTTGAAATTCTCTGAATAAAGACATATATTTCGAAATTCTCATTAAAACTTTCTTACTCTTATGTAAATTTTCCTTTTTCGGGAAATTCTCTTTTTTGCAAAATTTTCTCAAAATTGTTTTATTTTTGGCAAATTTTTTCAAAATTCATTTCTTTAAAAAAATTATTCTTTTTTTTGGGAACATTTTCTCAGAATTCTCTTTTTTTGGGAAAATTTTCTCAAAATTCTCTTTTTTGGGAAAATTTTCTCAAAATTCTCTTTTTTTTGGAAAAATTTCTCAAAATTCTCTTTTTTTGGGAAAATTTTCTCAAAATTCTCTTTTTTTTTGGGCAAATTTTCGCAAAATTCTCTTTTTTTTTGGGCAAATTTTCGCAAAATTCTCTTTTTGGGAAAATTTACTCAAAATTCTCCTTTTTTAAAGAAAATTTCTCAAAATTCTCTTTTTTTGGGGAAAATTTCTAAAATTCTCTTTTTTTGGAATAATTTCTCAAAATTCTCTTTTTTTTGGAACAATTTTCTCAAAATTCTCTTTTTGGGAAAATTTTTTCAAAATTCTTTTTTTGGAAAAATTTTCTCAAAAATCTCTTTTTTGTGGAAAATTTCTCAAAATTCTCTTTTTTGGGGAAAAATTCTCAAAATTCTCTTTTTTTGGGGAAAATTTCTAAAAATTCTCTTTTTTTTGGAATAATTTCTCAAAATTCTCTTTTTTTTGGAACAATTTTCTCAAAATTCTCTTTTTTTTGGAACAATTTTCTCAAAATTCTCTTTTTTTTGGAAAAATTTCTCAAAATTCTCTTTTTTTTGGGAAAGTTTTCTCAAAATTCTCTTTTTTTGGGCAAATTTTCGCAAAATTCTCTTTTTTGGGAAAATTTACTCAAAATTCTCCTTTTTTAAAGAAAATTTCTCAAAATTCTCTTTTTTTGAGAAAATTTTCTCAAAATTCTCTTTTTCTTTGGAAAAATTTCTCAAAATTCTTTTTTTTTTTTTGGAAAAATTTCTCAAAATTCTCTTTTTTATTGGAAAAATTTCTCAAAATTCTCGTTTTTTGGGAAAAAATTCTCGAAATTTTCTTTTTTTGGGGAAAATTTTCTCAAAAGTCTCTTTTTTTGGGAAAATTTTCTCAAAATTCGCCTTTTTAGAGAAAATTAAAAAAACAAATTTATTTTTTTTAGCTCTCTTGTTTTGGGAAATTTTTTAATTTTTTTTTTTTTTGAAAATTTTCTTAAAATTCTCTTTTTTTGGAAAATTTTCTCAAAATTCTCTTTTTTGGAAAAGTTTTCTCAAAATTCCCTTTTTGGGGATTTTTTTGATTCTCTTTTTTTTGGGATTTTCTCAAAAATCTATTTTTTGAGATTTTTTTAAATTCTCTTTTTGGGAAAATTTTCTTATTATTATATTTTTTTTTGAAAATTTTGTCAAAATTCTAATTTTTTTTGGGATTTTTATAATTCTCTTTTTTGGAAAAATTTTCTATAAATTTACCTTTTAGAAAAATTTGTTGAAGTTATCTTTTTTGTAGAGAAAATATTATCAATGTAGAGAATATTTTTGTTATTTTTGTATTTTGTTAGAGAATTTTTTTAGAGAAAATTTTGTCAATTTTTTTTTCAAAATTTTTCTCGAAGTTCTATTTTTATTAAATATTCAGTAAATTCTCTTTTTTAATTCTTCTTTGAGAGAAAATTCTCTCAAAATTTTCTGTTTAGAGAAAATCTGCAGGAAATTTCCCTTTTAGGGAAATTTTGTTTAAAACTAATATTCTGTACAGTTATTTTCATTAACTATGTTTTATATATAAATCCCTGGTACTTCAAAAGAGATACCTTAACTCCCCTAAAACCTCTTATTGTATCTCAACATTTACCAAATGAAATTTGGAAATTTATTTCATTTCACTAAAACTACAAAATTCTTAAGTCAATATTTATTTATTCAAAATGCCAAAAAATAAATATTTTGAAATCGTAAATTTTAACAAACTTTAATTTAATACTCATAATGAAACATTAACAACAACAACAACAACAACAAAAAGCATTTAAAGCTTTCAAATACGATTTTTCAAATGTTTAATTTACATAAAAATACAATTTAAATCAATATAAATTAGTTTTATTTTAACATTTTTCAATAGAGTTTTGTCGTTTATTCACCAGAAAGAAAAGATGCAAATACGGATCTCTTGTATGAACATAATCAACCGAAATATTGTTCAACAATTGTAAGTAACAATTTAAACAAAATAATACTTTAACTCAGATACTCAGATATCCAAACACATACACAGATGCTCAAGTGCTTACACAGATACAGTGTGTGTTTTAGTTGTTGTATTGTTTTCCAATACAGACAGACAACTGTATATTAAACCGATTTTTAGACACCTACACCACCACAAGTGGTGAATAGGGGGTGTATTAACTTTGTCATTCCATGTGTAACTCTGGCATTATGTATATATATTTTTGCATCAAATCAAAATCTGAGTCGATTTTACTATATCCTCCTGTCTATATGTTGTTGGCACGCTCACGTCTATAATTATTGACAGAGCTCCGTTAAACTTGGCCTAAATATTTGCTATAGTCCTAAGAAATTTCCTATTTAAAACCAGCAAAATCGGTTTATAATATTACAAGATATAGACGGATATCTGAGACAACCTCTAAATTCAAAGGAAGAACTTTCATAAAATTGTCCATTGTAAATCGACAAATTGGATTGAAATCTTTAGGTTCTATATACTTCATTGCCATTCCAAAAATTATCAAAATCGGTTCAGTATCAAAGTTTTAGCCAAAAATATAACTAATTTTTTGACTCAATTATGTTTCGTGTTATATTTAACATAAATATTTTCGAGTGTGTACTTATGGAACATAAAATCTTTACTTCACACACCTTTGTTGTGGAGGGTATTGAAGATTCGACATAACCGAATATATTTGGTTTTAATCTCCAATGTCTTTATGTGTATTCATACAATCGTCCATTCCATTTGTCCGTCCATCCATCTGTCCTTCTGTCCATCTATTCAAATGTCTATTTGTGCATCTGGTGGAGAAGAAAGAAAAATTTAGTTTAGTTTATTTTAGTTTTAGTTTATTACAATTTAGATCCTAAAATAACAATTTAAAGATTTACTCTACTTGTACTTAATACTCAAACTATCAAATCTATTTATACACACAAACACACACACATAAACATACACAGACAGACATAGAGAAATATCAAAATATGTAAAAATCTATAGATGAATTGCATTGAAAACTCTCTGTGTATGTTTGTCTGTAAAGACATGTGGCATTATTGTTATCCTTTTGAGTTGGAACATTGTTCAAGAAGAAGACGAAGAAGAAGAAGAAGAAATCAAACAATGAACACATAACATCAAATAACAAATGGAATTGAAATGATACGATTTAACAAATAAAATAAATATAAAAATCAAAAAGAGAACTAAAAAAAATAATATATAAATTTTGTAGTTGTTGTTTTGGGACTTTATTTCTAATCTTTTTTGGTCAAGAATGGATTAAAAGTTATGCTACATTTGAATAACAAGGAATTAAGATTGCGATGCTCTACAGCTGGATATAAATTATAACAAACAAAAAAAAAAAGAAAAATTTAAATAAATTTTCTAATAGAGAAAATTTGAGATAAATTTTCCACTAAAGAAATTTTGAGATAAATTTTTCACTAAAATAAATTTGATTTAAATTTTCTACTAAAATTTTTTAAGAAAATTTTCTATTAAAGAAATTTTGAGATAAATTTTCCACTAAAATAAATTTGAATTAAATTTTCTACAGAAATTTTTTAAGAAAATTTTCTATTAAAGAAATTTTAAGAAAATTTTCTATTAAAGAAATTTTTAGAAAATTTTTCTATTAAAGAAATTTTTAAAAAATTTTCTATTAAAGAAATTTTTGGAAAATTTTCTATTAAAAAAAATTTAGAAAAATTTCTATTAAATAAATTTTTGGAAAATTTTCATTTAAAGAAATTTTTAGAAAATTTTCTTTTAAAGAAATTTTTAGAAAATTTTCTGTTAAAGAAATTTTTAGAAAATTTTCTGTTAAAGAAATTTTTAGAAAATTTTCTGTTAAAGAAATTTTTAGAAAATTTTCTACTAAAGAAAATTTTAGAAAATTTTCTACTAAAGAAAATTTTCTGCTAAAACAAACATTTAGAAGATTTCCTTTAACAGAAAATTTGCACTAAATTTTCCATTACAGAAAAATTGTAGAAGAAATTTTTTTAATAGACAATTTTTCGATAAATTTTGTTCTAAAAAAATATGCGATAAATTTTCTATGAGAGAAAATTTTCCTTTGAAGGAAGTTAATCGCAAAATTTCTGCAGAAAAATTACAATTATTTTTCATAGAAAATTTACTCCTAATTTCCTTTCAATAGAAAGCTGGACATAAATTTTCTTTCTATAGAAAATTCAAATTTAAAACCAATAGAAAATTTTTTTCCTATAGAAAATTTTAGGTACATTTTCATACTTTAGAAAACTTATGAAGAATTTTCTATCAATGAAAAATTGATAATAATTTTTTCTTACAAAAAATTGTTGTTTTTTAGAGAATAATTTCTGTAAATGATGAAAATGATCGCTTTTCATCTTAGAGAATATTTTTTTTTTCAAAATTATCTTTTTGAATAAAATTTTCTTCGAAATTCTCTTTTTCAGATAAAATTTTCTCGATACGTTAATTACAGAAAAGATTTTGACTGATTTCTATATAGAAAATTTTCTTAAAACTTCTTTTTTAGGATGAAATGTTTTAGAATTTTTTAAGGGAAATGGTCGCTTTTCTGCTTAAAAAAATATTAAAATTTTCTTTTAAAGTGTAGATTTTCTTGATTTTTTTTATAGAAAATTTTCTTAAAATTCAATTTTATGAGAAAATTTTCCAAAAAATCTCTTTAAAAGAGAAAATTTTCTTGAAATTCTCTTTTTAAGAGAAAATTTTCTTGAAATTCTCTTTTTAAATGAAAATTTTATTGAAATTCTCCTTTGAAAAGAAAATTTTCATGAAACTCTCTTTTTAATCGAAAAAATTTGTTGTAATATTCTTGAAATTATCCTTTTAAGAGAAAATTTTCTTGAAATTCAATTTTAAGAGAAAATTTTCTTAAAATTCTCTTTAAAAGAGAAAATTCTCTTTAAAAGAGAAAAATTTCTTGAACTTCTCTTTTTAAGAGAAAATTTTCTTGAAATTCTCTTTTAAAAAGAAAATTTTCATGAAATTATCTTTTTAATCGAAAAGTTTTGTTGAAATTTTCTCAAAATTCAATTTTAAGAGAAAATTTTCTTAAAATTCAATTTTAAGAGAAAGAAAACTTTTCTTGAACAAAATTTTCCGTTTGTCGAATTGTAGCTCTTTTTAAAACTACTTAGAATTAAACTACATTTATGTGGGTTTGCAATTTTTATTTTATTGTGTTTTCTGTTCCTTTTTTCTATGACCAGTAGAGGAAAAAAATACTTAAATAAACAAATGGAAAATTAAGTTTAAACATTTAAAATTCAAGAATTTTTGAATTTTAAGTTTTTGAGTGAATTTAAGTGGAGATTTTTTTAAGAAAAAATACATTTTCTAGTTGATTTGATAATTTCGCTCGTATTTTTTTTTCTACTTTGCAATCAATTTTTACTATAATGTTTTCTCAAAACTCATAGATAATGTCAGTTGTTATTGTTGTTGGTTGTTATTGTTGGTTGTTATTTTTTATCAAACTGAACAGATGTTTTCGAAAAATAGCACATAGATTAAGGTAATTTCAGAATATTTGTTGGTAACAAATAAAATTGAATAAAATTTTAGATGAACATTTGTGAGACTTTTTAAGGCGAAGCTCTGGACTGAATAGTACTTACAAAATAACTTCTTGGTAAGTGATTAAATGAACGATTTAAAAGAGATGAAAGCCTTTGAGACACCCTAATGTTTTTATCTTTCTAGTGGAACCCTCCTACATTCATTCGCAACATTGAAAGTGGGTACTGGCATCTGAACAACAAGTACTTGTTGTAGTCATTTCTTTTCATGTTGTTGCTATTATTTGTTGTTGTTCAACATTGATCGATTGAATTGATGAATAAATTTTCGTAGTAAAAATACAAAATAAAAACAAAAAATAAAAAAACTTAAATTTTCCCCAAAAACAGAATATTGATTGTTGCTGTTGATGTTATTTTCTTTAACGAATTTTTATCTATTTTTTTCTATTGTTTTTGTACGTTTCCACTTATGAAGTTGAAAACTTGTTTAAACTTTAAATATGGTTCATATGAGAGCATCTAATATCTTTTAGAGAAAATAACATCAGATTTAAATATCAAAATAATGTGAGAATCGTATGTTTATTACAGGCGAATTTTAAATGCCCTTCAACAGTTTTGAAAAAGGAAGAAATTCACATTTTCATGGGCAGAATCTTTTCCACTTTGGAAATGGTCAGAGACTAAACCATGGTTTAAATGGTTTATATATGGAGGTATTATTCATAGAAGCGTAGATGATGGAGTCATTTCATTTTGGAAACAAAATTTGTATCCTTCAAAAACTGCAGGAGGTGAACTGGAAGATTCTAATTTAGAATCCAAAATCATCTACCTAAAATTGTGAATACGCCTGATTTCACATATCAAACTTCCAATATGCAGTAGCGAATGACCAGTGTTACTACTGCAACTCACGATTGCGTTTCTAGAGGAATTATGGCCTAGCAAGAGAGTAGGCCATATTCTTTCCGATTCAGAGGAATCTCTCCGTATCACAAATTCCTCGTAGACCAATTATTTTATCACTAATGCTGAAATATTAGCCCTCATTCAAATAAAAATATCCTTATCTTCCAAGTTGTTAATGGAATATGGTGGAGATTGATAATCCGGATGAAAATCTTAGGAGAGTGTTCTTGGTTCGTAATAAGGATTCCTTGAAGCTACGAAGCAATGTCGTATATATTATGAAATATGATTCGAAAATGCTGGGCATCTTTTATAAAAACAAGTGAAAGAAGCGATGATTTTAATGCTCTTCTAGTCTCAGTTATCGGTAGAAAAGTGGTTTCTGTCCTACCAATTGTAGCCAATCTTTCTACATTTCCACAGGTTTAAACCACATTTGAAGCTCTTGAATTGAATTTCGAATGTTCAATTAAGTTTTTAAAACTCACTGTATCAAGTGACAAGCTTTTTTTTCGAACACTGTATATTGGTTGATATGCCAAAACTTTTCTGGAATTCTGTTCTCCTTTGCATCCTGAATTTTTCTTCAATATTCTGGAAAAGCCCTGAAGTAAGATTTGCAACATAACGAAAATGACCCGGAATTTGGAAATATTTTAGAACATACGTTTTCGTAGTCCTAATGAAATTATTAAAGCATAAAGGCTTCATGGACTTTGAACTGCTAAAATTAATGCAAATTTAGCCATAGCACACATCTAATGGTTGTGACATTCTTTGAATGTGTTTTGATCTCCCTATAATATGATCTAAAGCTCTCCAAATATTATGGAGACCTTTTTATCTACACGTTCCTGGAATTTTTATATACCGTAGATGACTCCTTTTTAATGAACTTGATCGAGAAATAACGGCAGATCTTTGTAAGAACCAATTTTAATTTTTAATAACTAACAGAAAAGATTTAATAGACCCGTTACCTCATAATTCCGATTAAAGATTCACTGCGGAATTTACAGCGCGATTAGATTATTAAAGCGTTTTACTGATTTGAGAGTTCAAATCGATCACTTGAGTACACAATCAGGAGAATTTCGCTCAAAAGGGAAAACATATTTGCTGTCACTTGTTGCGCTTGGCAGAAAATATTGATGTTTTTTACAATAGAATGAAAGAGCTGTCAAATTTGGAATTTATATAATAAAGAGGATTATTTGACTCAATTCTATAAAATAGCTGGACCATGTCCTAAAAGCTATTGCAGAGGAGATATAGTAATCATATAGTATAAAATTGTAGCTAAAATTTTTCGATTAAAGCTATAGCTACAACTTTGTTCTAACATAAAGGGTCTTGCCTTTAAAAACGCCCTCTACGCGTGATGCAATGGTAAGAAACTTTGCTAATCTGCATTTCAT
Organism: Cochliomyia hominivorax; assembly: GCA_004302925.2. NCBI lineage: Eukaryota > Metazoa > Arthropoda > Insecta > Diptera > Calliphoridae > Cochliomyia > Cochliomyia hominivorax. The sequence continues at coordinate 41,346,226 of PYHX02000413.1, read as the reverse complement.
TAAGTTTCCAAAGAGTGGAATTGCAGCACTTAATGATCACCTTCTGGTGTTTCTTTATTGACGTTCTCATTCTTTCGTTCACTATCAGAAAGCTATTTATTATTTTAATATCGAAGGGGAGATGTGGGAACCCAAGAATTACGTTGAAGATTTTAGCCTGTCGGTCGGTGATTCGAAACTGGGACAAGTACTTTAACCAATGCATCACATCACCTCATGTTAGTAAACTGATAACAATAACAAAGATCGACGAACTTCTGAAGATCGTAAATCCTACAAAGCTTTTTGAAAGCTTTATAATGGACTATAATTATACACTGGTACTTTTAATTTAGGAGTCAAAATTTCTTCAATATTCGTGAAAACACATTGAAAATTTTCGGCTGTGATCGGAGATTTAATGCTGGGAAGCTTGAAGTACTTGTTTTGTATTTTAATTGTAGCTGGACCTCTCTTCTCCCATGAGTCCTTTAAAAAATAATTACATACTACATTTTATTAGCTTTCAAAGGTTCCTATCATCGCCAGAAGCTTAAAAATTCACTCAATGACTGAGAAGGTTGTTCCAAATAGCTCTTCAGTATTTTAAATATTTAGCGGATTTTATCGATTTGTAGTACCAAAAAAAAAACGAATGAATCCGGGAAAATTTCATAGTATTCCAATTGTTAGTTTTAACTTGAGACTGTTGGACCGACAAATGTACTGTTTATCGTTTAACAACAGAATGATAAACCCAATATACCCTTCTCAACCGTTCCTAGTGGTAGAGGGTATCAAATGTTTAAAAGACGACTAACATGTCTAGAATTGTGGGGGCATGATGGCATCTGTTCAAAATTTTTTTTTTTTTAACGTAAACAAATTTCCATTTAAATCTTTTTATTTCGATTGTTTTTCGAAGACAACAAAAAAGAACAACTTTAATACAGAATCTAAATATTTGAATTTAAATTTAAGTTGCTGCATCAACAACAACAACAACAAAAAATTGTAACTTGTACTATTGTGGTTTCTTGTTGTTGTTGTTGCTACTCCTGTTGTTGTAAGTTGTTGTTAGAGATTTTATGTTGATTTGATGGCAAAATGTCATTGTTACCCAAAAGTAATAAATCACTTCATGTTCGAGTAGTTTGTACTTAAATGTTATTGATGGATAATTTTTTCTTGTTGTTCTTGTTGTTGTGTATTTAGATTTTGTTGCAAATTCATTCATTTTGATTTAAAGTAAATAAAAATTCGATTTATTATTATTGATAAATGAAGAAGAAGAAGAGATTAAAGTCAAATATTATGGTTTTTTGGTTTCTTGTTGGGAGAAAAAATTCTTAAAATATTAAAATTTTTTTTGCGAATGATCACAAATTAAAGAAGTATTTTCACAAAATCTAATACATTAACTATTTATTAATCAATAAAGCTTTTAAACTCATGATTCGTTAGAAGCTCTCAAATTGGAGCATACTGATGTAGGATGAACAATGTAGATGACCTTTCTAATTCTGTACCAGCTAAACTCTAGTTTCTATTTCCATTCTAGTTACGTTGTACCAGCTCTAGTTCAGTTCTAATTCAGATCCGGTTCAGGTTCAGTTCAGTTCTGGTTCAGTTCCAATTCAGTTCTAGTTCAGTTTTGGTTCAGTTCTAGTTCAGTTCTAGTTCAGTTCTAGTTCAGTTTTAGTTCAGTTCTAGTTCAGCTCAAGTTCAGTTCTAGTTCAGTTCTATTTCAGTTCTGGTTCAGTTCTGGTTCAGTTCTAGTTCAGTTATAATTCAGTTCTAGTTTAGTTCATTTCTGGTTCAGTTCAGTTCTAATTCAGTTGAGTTCTGGTTCAGTTCAGTTCTAGTTCAGTTCTGGTTCAGTTCAGTTCTGGTTCAGTTCAGTTCTAATTCAGTTCAGTTCTGGTTCAGTTCTAATTCAGTTCTAGTTCAGTTTCTAGTACAGATTCTAAGTTATGGTTTGATTCATTTCAAGATCAATATTCAGATCGTATTTGGAAAAAATCACTGTAATCGACATTCATTTAAGTGTTTTTCCTTAAATTGTTCCGAATCAAATCATAAGACCTTTTCAAATTATAACTTTAAATTGGTGGGAAAAATTTTTTCTTGAAATTAAAAATAAAACGAAAATATTTCTTATTATTGCAATTAAATTTTCTAAAAAAAGAATTTCACATTAATTATCATTTTCTATATAAAAATCCCACATTTATGTTATTATTCCACTAAACAAAATGTGGGAAGCGTCATGCAGTTTGATTTTATTCACAAAATAAATTTAAATAAAATAAAGATTTGTTGCACCCGTTGAAAGAGGAAGAAGGGAGAAATCAAATTTCTTTAAGAAGTACTTGAACCGAATTCATGCACTTAGCCCAGCCGTCACTCATTCACTCACTCACTCACTGACTCACTTATTTACCAACTTACACCCTCCTACATGAAAAATGTCATGAAATTATGTTCTTTTCTCCCTGTTTCACAAACATTTTATATTCATATATAATTTTCTTATAAGAATAAAGAAAAAATTACTTATTTTCTTGATCTAGAAAATCAGATAAGATTTGTGTTTATGTTTGTTGTTATTTTGTGGTCTGAAGACGACAAAATACAAAATATTTAAGAAAAAATTTCCCACATTTTGTGTAAGTGAAGAAGTTGGAAAAAAAGGTGGTGGTTGATTTTAACCAGATATCTAGTGAATAAATTACACACACACGTACGCGGGAAACAATAGAAAATGTATAAAATATTCTCAAGAAGATTTATGCTTCGTTGATTTAATTTTTCTAAGTGAAAATAAGAAAATTTTCTTTAGTTTTCGAAAATTAATTCATTTAACTCATTTATGAGGGTCTTTCGCATTTTAATTCACTTCGGAAAATTTTATTTTGAATTTCTCTTAAAAAATCCTAATAAATGCAGAGAAAAACTGGTTAAAAATGTTATAGTCGGTCAAGGCCGATTATATAATACCCTACATTGTTGTTGTACATGACGGCTACGAAACATTTATAACGATCCTCGTATAATTTGCTTTTTCTGATTTATGAATAAGTGTGAAGTTAACATTTATGTAAAATTTATGCGTTTGAAAAGATTTATTCTGGGGGGTTATATAGGACTGACCCTCGTATAATTTCGAACATCGATTTAAGATTGCATTTATCTTAATTTAACCAGTATTGATTACAACACCAATGTATATGTGAGATTCTTACGTTTTAAAGTGATATTTGGAAGTGGACCTTTATGGGAACCATGAGAGGCAATGGAAAAATCCATGCATAATTTACTACATCGAATTAGAATAATAGAAGACTTATTTGTGTTAAAAATCACCTTTTTAATTAGGACTTTTTTTTGACATTAAAACCTAATACCGGGAGGACATTTGTATGGGAGCTACCTGAAATATTGGACCGAATATGAACAATTTCAATAGGCTTCAATTCGTAAGTCAAAAAATAATATGTACCAAATTTCATAAAAAATTTCAAAAAATTGGCGATTTGTAGAGTGTTCACAACGTTACATGGACAGCCAGCCGGACAGACTGACACAAGGACGGACCTAGGGAGATCATTCATCGACTCTGAAAGTGATTCTTAGTCAAACGGTTTACTTAAAAGTCAGCATTACACCATCTCTTTTTTCTGTATGTTCAAATATCAGCACAAACGCATAATACCTCAACCACCTACGTTGGTGTAGGGTGTAAAAACCTGCATGTTGAAAATAATTACATTTTCCAATTATCCGCAAATGAACATGTCCATAAATTATTGTTAATATTGTCAATATTTTGTAGTCATGTGATTATTAAAACTTTATTTATGTAGATTAATTTTTTGTAGCCGCTGCTAAAACGCTTCTTACTACGTCTATTGGTTCACCGGCAATTTTTTTGTTGCAAAATCCATATATTGATATCTGCTACATTTATAGTGTGCACTACCCTCAATTTCGAACATCGATTTAAGATTGCATTTATCTTAATTTAATCAGTTTGATTACAACACCAATATATATTGAGATTCTTACGTCTCAAAGCGATATTTGGAAGGGACCTTTATGGACCCAAGAAGCAATGAAAATCCACGCATAATTTACTACATCGAATTGGAATAATAAAGACTTATTGTGTTAAAAATCATTATTTAACTTTTTGGACATTAAAAAATAAACATTTGTATGGGAGCTACCTGAAATATTGGACCGAAATGAACAATTTTAGGCTTCATTCGTAAGTCAAAAAATAATATGTACCAAATTTCATAAAAAATTTCAAAAAATTGCGATTTTAGAGTGTTCACAACGTTTACATCCAACAGACAGACACAAGGACGGAAGGGAGATCGTTCAGTCGACTCAGAAAGTGATTCTAAGTCAAACGGTTTACTTAAAAGTCAGCATTACAATTCTTTTTTCTGTATACAAATTCAGCACAAACGCATAATACGTCAAATTGGTGTAAAAACCTGCATTTGAAAAAAATTACATTTTCCAATTATCCGCAAATGAAATTCAAAATTATTGTTAAATTGTCAATATTTTGTAGTCATGTGATTATTAAAACTTTATTATGTAGATTAATTTTTTTGTAGCCGCTGCTAAAACGCTTCTTACTACGTCTATTGGTTCACCGGCAACATTTCAATATGTTGCAAACATGCCACCACCATCATCACCATCACCATCCATTATTGATATCTGCTACATTATTTAGTTTTGTAAGTTGCACTCACTGGCAGTCGCTAACTACTCCATGATTAACAGAAATTTCGCCAAGTTTCAGCCATTTGAATGTTGCGGCAAACATGTCTTCATGCACCAAATCTTTTTTCTCCTCTTTTGCTCCTCCAGACAAAAATAATAATTTGAAATTGTTAATAATAAACAAAAATATATAATTTAATATCACTTTTGGAAAAAAATGCAAAAACTACAATTTGCCACAGAGAAGAACTCTGCAACATGAGGCATAAATACTTTAGCGTTTTGTAAAATTTGTAAGCACGTAAATCGTAAATTTGAACTAAAAAAATTGTTAACAGAAAATTAAATAAAAATAAAATAAAATCAGGTGAGAAAACTACAGACGAAACAATAAAATTTCCACAAATCACAAATTTTAGAGAAAATTTTCTTTTCATAACAAAAAAGAGATCATTTTCATTTAAGTTTTTAGAAGAAATTTTCTCTAGATCACAAATTTAGAGAAAATGTCTCACAATTATCTCTAAAAGAAAATTTCGGAAAAAAAATTTCTCCAAAAAGAGAATTTCGAGAAAATTTCTACCAAAAGTGGATTTGAGAAAATTTAAGAAGATTCTCTTAAATAGAGAATTTCGTGAAATTTTTCTCCCAAAAGCTGGAGAAGAGATAATTTCCTCTACAAGAGGATTTCAAGAAAATTTCCTCTACAAAGAGGAATTCGAGAAAATTTCCTCTATAAAGAGGATTTCGGGAAATTTCCTCTATAAAGGAGGATTTCGAGAAAATTTTCACTAAAAAAAGAATTTCGAGAAAATTTCCTCTGCAAAGAGGATCTCGAGAAAATTTCCTCTACAAAGAGGATTTCGAGAATATTTCCTCTACAAAGAGGATTTCGAGAAAATTTCCTCTACAAAGAGGATTTCGAGAATATTTCTCTATAAAGAGGATTTCAAGAAAATTTTCTCTAAGAAGAGAATTTCTATAAAATTTCTCTAAAAAGAATTTCTATAAAACTTTCTCCAGAAGAGAATTTCGCGAATTTTTCTCTAAAAAGAAATTCTGCAACATTTTCTTCCTCGAGAATTTTACAAAAAATTCATCTTAAAAAAATGGATTTATTTAAAAGTGCATTTTTGTAAAAATTCTTAAAAAAACAATTTTTAGAAAATCTTCTCTAAAATAATAATCGAAATTAAATAGAAATTGAAGTTGGGAAGATGAAAACAGATTTAAGTAAAATTTTCTCTCATATGTTGAAAATTTTGTGGAAATTAAATCTGGAATTTTCTTTAAAAAGGAAACAATTAGGATAAAATGCTAAAAATTAAGAAAAAAATGTCTTTAAGAGAAAATTCCCAAAAAAGTTTCTCTTAAGAAGAATTTTTTTAGAAAAATATTTTTTTTAATAGAAAATTTCGAAAAATTTTTTCTTTGAAAATAAAATTCTAAGAAGAAACTTTCGTGAAAATCTTATTTAAAAGGAAACTTGTCAGAAAATTAAAAAGGAAAATAGAAAATTTTAAGAAAAATTGCTTTAAAGAGAATTTCTGTTCTGTTTGAGAAAATTCTCACAAATTTCTCTGTTGAGAAAATTTCTCACAAATTTCTCTGTTGAGAAAATTTATCACAAATTTTCTCTGTTGAGAAATTGTATCACAAATTTTCTCTGTTGAGAAAATTGTATCACAAATTTCTCTGTTGAAAAATGTAAGACAAATTTTCTCTGTTAAAAAAATTTATCACAAATTTTCACTGTTTAAGAAAATTTATCACAAATTTTCTCTGTTAAGAAAATTTTATTTCACAAATTTTTTCGGTTAAGAAAATTTCTTATATAGAAAACCTTTTACGTATTTTTTATATATAGAAAATTTAATTCAAATTTCCTCTTATGTAAAATATTTCAAAAATTTTTCTGTTGTAGAAATTTATCACAAATTTTTCTTAAAGAAAATTAATTACAAATTTCTCTGCTAAAGAATTTGTCACAATTTTTTCTATTTATTATTAATTTTATCTATGTAAAAAATCTATCAAGAATTTTCTCTATATAGAAAATTGATCACAAACTTTTTCTGTAAAGAAAATTGATCACAAACTTTTTCTTTCATAAAAAATATTTGAAATTTTTAATGAAATATTTTTTTTGGAAATTTTCCTAAATTAAATTTTGTTTAAGTTTTTTTCAATCTGATAATCGATATCGAAAACGGCTAAAAAGAAATCTGGATTTCTCTTTTTAATTCCAAATCTTTTGCACTTTTTGGTCACAAACATTTGATTATCCAGATCCAATGAAATAATATTGAAAATTATGGAGTGTAAATTATGGCAGCAATAATTTATCAGTTCATATGCCAACAACATTTTATCACTTTAAAGTTATTTTCAAATTTAAACCAAATTAAAGAAAGGAATAAGAAATTATACCATCAAAACATAAATATGTAGTTGTGGTTACAAACACACTTACCAACAGATGAATATATTTGTGAATTTATGCAAAACATTACCAGATCTAAAGGAAAAAAAGTGCAAAAATCTTAACGTTTATGTCATAAATTGAAATGCAAGACTCTGGCCTGAGATGTTATAAGATATTCTCTGACCCGTTTGGAAAAGTTCGGATACATTTTCTAAAGAGTTTTACATTCATTAGGTAAAAATTTGATAGCTACCATTACACATTAGCTGACATGTCAGCTTAGAATTATGTATCTTTTAATGACTAAAATTTTCCTCTTGGGTCTTTTAACTGTTAACAAATCTCTTTATACATAAATAAAAAAAAAGATATAAATATGAATGGATCTGTCTACAAATACAATTGTGCTTATTTTCTTCGATTCATATGTAAACTATATTTCATTTGTGTGTGTATGTGTTTTGTGTGTATCTGTGTGTTAAAGTATCTGTAATGCTTGAATATCTAAATGATTTTTTTTTCTAAATTATGTGCTTTCGCTCTGCACAAACTAAACTAAACTAGAAAAAATAGCGAAAATACAAAAAAAAAAACTAATCTGAAACGAATTTATCATAAAACGTGCATAAATTGACATCATATGCAGCAACCAATAACTGCTGTTTAGTTTTGCTCCTCTATATACTTAACGATTTTCTTTGTCCCCCTCTCCTCTCCCATGTTTTCTACCAAAAACCGTTTTCTTTTTATTAACATTTTGTCTTAACGCTTTCCAATTGAAAATTTTGGTGGCTGTTGGTTGTGTATCTAAATGGGGCCAAGCAGCAAAAACCAAAGCACTTTTACAAGGTGTGTTTCGGTTGATTTGTCCATATTAGAGAAAAGATATTAAATAGAAATGCAAAAGATCAAATAGACCAAAACTTAAACTATAATATTTAATGGTTTGCTCCAGAGATTATCCAGTAGGATAAAATACCATTAAGGAACCAGTTTTGAATTGGTTTTTTTTCTTGGTTTCGATGTGGTTTTTTTTGCAAAAAAATAGAAAAGAGGAAAAGAAAAGCTAAATAGGGAGTAACAGTAATAGTTTAATATTTATTTACACTTAGAGAAAATTGTCTTAATTTTTGTTTGAATGTTATTGATGAAATCTTGGTCCATCAAAACGGATCTTGAACTATCAAAGGTTTTGTAACTATTCCTGAAAGGCAGCTGTACATAGTTCAATGTCATTCGTATAGCTAACTTTGGTTCAAAATTTCATCTTGATC
>PYHX02000413.1:41279276-41337705 GCA_004302925.2 Cochliomyia hominivorax | reverse complement strand
GAATGTTATTGAAGTGCAATTTGAAAATTAAAAAAATGCGATTAAAATATTTTTTTTAATTTATTGAAATGGTCATTGAACTAAATTTTATTAAAAAAAAATAATAAAAAAATATTAATTTAATTTATAAACAATAATTTGACACACTTGTAGTAGTTAAATTTATTTTTTTTGTTTTAAACTTTTAGTATTTTTATTTTATTTAATTTTATTTAGTTCAATAAATTTATTTTTGCTATAAATTAAAAAAAAAAAAAAAACTTAAAATGATTGAAATATTTTTTTGTTTGTGATCTTGTTGTTGTATTGTTCTCATATTTCAACCGGAAACTCTTTAATAAATAATTGTCAATTGAAAAATTGTGCAAAAATTATGCGAATAAAAAAACAAAATAATTTTTTTTTTTTTTATTCAAAATACGAAAAGCGGTGTCAGTGACTTGTGCGCCAAAAAATAATGTCAAGAAATTTATAGCAAATAAATGCTTAAGTAATGAATATTTAGTTAAGTGGATTTATATAAAATAAGTTACAGTGATGGGCAAATATTTAGTGTCTCTGTAAATAATAGAATTAAATGGCTATGAATTGGACTTTTTGTTATAAACTTGACTAAATGGAGTTCACAGTCCACAGCATGGACTATTTCATAGGCAACAGTATGGACTATTTCATAGGCCACAGTATGGACTATTTCAGAGGCCACAGCATGGACTATTTCAGAGGCCATAGCATGGACTATTTCATAGGCCATAGCATGGACTATTTCATAGGCCATAGCATGGACTATTTCATAGGCCATAGCATGGACTATTTCATAGGCCATAGCATGGACTATTTCATAGGCCATAGCATGGACTATTTAATAGGCCATAGCATGGACTATTTCATAGGCCATAGTATGGACTATTTCATAGGCCACAGTATGGACTATTTCATAGGCCACAGTATGGACTATTTCATAGGCCACAGTATAGACTATTTCATAGGCCACAGCATGGACTATTTCATAGGCCACAGTATGGACTATTTCATAGGCCACAGTATGGACTATTTCATAGGCCACAGTATGGACTATTTCATAGGCCACAGTATGGACTATTTCATAGGCCACAGTATGGACTATTTCATAGGCCACAGTATGGACTATTTCATAGGCCACAGTATGGACTATTTCATAGGCCACAGTATGGACTATTTCATAGGCCACAGTATGGACTATTTCATAGGCCACAGTATGGACTATTTCATAGGCCACAGTATGGACTATTTCATAGGCCACAGTATGGACTATTTCATAGGCCACAGTATGGACTATTTCATAGGCCACAGTATGGACTATTTCATAGGCCACAGTATGGACTATTTCATAGGCCACAGTATGGACTATTTCATAGGCCACAGTATGGACTATTTCATAGGCCACAGTATGGACTATTTCATAGGCCACAGTATGGACTATTTCATAGGCACAGTATGGACTATTTCATAGGCCACAGTATGGACTATTTCATAGGCCACAGCATGGACTATTTCATAGGCCACAGCATGGACTATTTCATAGGCCACAGCATGGACTATTTCATAGGCCACAGCATGGACTATTTCATAGCCACAGCATGGACTATTTCATAGGCCACAGCATGGACTATTTCATAGGCTAGAGTATGGACTATTTCATAGGCACAGCATGGACTATTTCATAGGCCACAGCATGGACTATTTCATAGGCCACAGCATGGACTATTTCATAGGCCACAGCATATGGACTATTTCATAGGCCACATATGCATGGACTATTTCATAGTCCAGAGTATGGACTATTTCATAGTCTAGAGTATGGACCATTTCATAGTCTAGAGTATGGACTATTTTTATATTCCAGAGTATGGAGACTATTTTTATATTCTAGAGTATTATCTATTTTTAGTCCCAGAATATGGACTATTTTTTTATGAAATATTTTAGGGACCAGATTGTGCACTATATTTTATAGTTCAGATTGTAAGCAATTTTGTAATCCAGATAAATTGCGATATTTTTAAAGTCCAATTTATGGACTATTTTTAAGCTCTGATAGTAGCCAATTTATGGATTATTTTATGTTTTGGATTGTGCGCTATTTTTGATTCTAGTTTATGGACTATTTTAATGGCCTGGTTTTGACCTTTACTAAACCAGTTTGTGGTTTTTCCGTTGTCCATATTATATTCTATTTATGATATAGATTGGGCTCTATAAAATACACCACAGTCTGAACTTTTACTTAGTTACATTGTTAGACTCGTTGTTCGGGCCAGTGCCTATTTATATGTATGATATCATATAGCAATTAAAAAGACTATTTAAAATATTTACATTTTAAAACCCGTATCATTTACTAATTTATCCTTTTAATACCATATTTCGCATATTTTTGTTATGGAACTTAATTCTTTTCTATAAAATTGAGTCATTCAATTAAATTTATATGGAAATTTTGCGTTACCAGCATAAATGCAAACCGTCAGCAAAAATAAAGATTTCTTAGAAATTTTTCTTAAAAGGGAGTTCCCTTTTAAAATAATAAATATTTTGCAAAATTGTTTTTGTTTCTTTAATTGAGTAGCTGAACTACATGCCGTCCGTCTGTCTGTCCGTCCACCAGTCTGTCGATCCATTCATTCTCATCTTGATTGTTGTCGCTGTCGTTGTCGTCAGTCACTCGCATCTATGTTGCTCTCAATTGAATAAATATCGTTGTCGTCGTCAATGATATTATTTATTTTAGCGTTTAAATAGAATAAATGAAATAAAATTGTTTTGTCAACGATCAGTTTGAGGACAGAAAAAAAATAGCGATCGCCAACAGATCTTTATTCATTTGCAACTAAACGCAATAATTGATAATTGCTTCAAGGAAAAAGAACAAGCACATAAGATCGAATGATACTTTTAAGAGCTCAAAATTTATTCTTAACTAATTGTTGGGGTTCCAGATCGTCAATAAAATATCTGCTGAGAAGCGTACTTAAATGTTCCAACTTTGCCTGGTACTTTTTCGTCCCCCTAAAAGTCTGTTTATTTATTGAGATCGTTTTAAATTAACAAGATATTTTTAAATAACGAAAAATCAGAAAAAGAAAATATTCTAAATTGATTCCTCCGTTGCCTTCGAATTGCTTGAGTGGTTGATTCGTTGTTTTGGGTCTGTCAATGCTGCTGCTGTGTCAGCATTTATGTCATTCAGGGTGGTCTGTTGCATCTTTTTTATTTGCTCTTATTTTCATTCTTCCATTTGTTTTGTCATCTTGCAATAATATTTTAGTTTAGTTTACTGTTTCTTGATTTGAATAAACAAAATCATCAAGTAGCAAAATTTATGTTTAAAAAAATTATTTGAGCAACAGTCTCACGCACACTGGAAAAAGGCTCACAATGGGGGACTACATTTATCACGATAAATCAAAATCTTTTTAATGTCCTAAATAAAGAAAAAACGTTATATCTTTTCTTAAAGAAATTTTTGATAAAAATTAATGAAATTTTCTTCTTAAAGAAAATTTGTCGAAATTTTTTATCTCAAAGAAAATTTTCAAAAAAATTTCTTTAATCGAGAAATTTGCAGTATTTTTATATGAAAAATTTATTCAAATTTTCTTCGAATGGCAAATTTTATAAATTTTTTTTTTAGAAAATTGAAGGAAATTTTCCTCAAATGGATTTTTTTCTTAGATTTTCTTTCTAAAGAAAGTGCTCACAAGACTTGCGGGAAATTTATTATAAATTGTTTTCTATAGAGAATATAAATTTTTGTCATAAAAAATTTCAAATCAATTTTTTCCAATAAATTTTCTTTCAATTGGGAATTTACAATTTTTTTCTAATTTTTTTCTATATAGAATTTATAATTAATAATTAAAATTAATAATAAATTGTTCTTTTGAAGAAAATTTACAATTCATTTTCTTTATGGAGAAAATTTACCAATTTTCTTTTAAGAGCAAATTAACAATTAAATTTCTCCTAAAGATTTTCTCTTCTCTATAGAGAAAATTCGTTTTAGAGAAATCAACTTTAACTATTTGTTAAAGAGAAAATTAATCCAAATTTTTTCCTAAGAGAAAATCTTCTACAACTATTTTTTATTCTTTATTAAAGATTTCTATATAAAAAATATTATATAACATTTTTTCTAATAGAAAATTTTTTCTTTGGAAAATTTGTGCAACATTTTATTTGAAGAGAATCTTTTTCTTTACAATAAACGTTCTGTTTGGAGAAAATTTGTAATAAATTTTCTTTAAAATGAAATTCTGTCTAAATTTTTTATACGGAGAAAATTTACTCTTAAATTCCTTCTAAGAGAAAATTTAGTAAAAATTGTCTTTAAAACGAAAATATTTTATAAAATTTCTTTTAAGACAAAATTTTTGCAAATTTTCTTTTAAGAGAAATTTTTCTACAAATTTTCCTTTAAGAGAAAATTTTCTACAAATTTTCTTTTAAGAGAAAATTTTCTACAAATTTTCTTTTAAGAGAAAATTTTCTACAAATTTCTTTTAAGAGAAAGTTTTCTACAAATTTTCTTTACGAGAAAGTTTGCTATAAATTTTTCTTCGAAGAGAAAATTCTCTATAAATTGTCTTCGAAGAGAATATTCTCGAAAAATTTTCTTCGAAGAGAAAATTCTTCATAAATTTTCTTCAAAGAGAAAATTCTCTATAAATTTTCTTCAAAGAGAAAATTCTCTATAAATTTTCTTCAAAGAGAAAATTCTCTAAAAGAATTCTTCGAAGAAGAAATAATCTCTATAAATTTTCCTCGAAGGAAAAGTTCTCTATAAATTTTCTTCGAAGAGAAAAATTTCCTTAAATTTTCTTCGAAGAGAAAAATTTCTTTAAATTTTCTTCGAAGAGAATTTTTTTTATAATTTTTTCGAAGAGAAAATGCTCTATAAATTTTCTTCGAATTGAGAGTTTTTTAAATTTTTTATGAAGAAAAAATTTTCTTTAAATTTACTTCGAAAAGAAAATTCTCTACAAATTTTCTTCGAAGAGAAAATTCTCTATAAATATTCTACGAAGAGAAAATTCTCTATAAATTTTCTTCAAAGAGAAAATTCTCTATAAATTTCCTTCAAAGAGAAAATTCTTTATAAATTTTCTTCGAAAAAAAAAATTCTTTATAAATTTTCTTCAAAGAAAAATCTCTATGTATTTTCTATAAAGAGAAAATTCTCTATAAATTGTTTTCGAAGAGAATATTCAGAAAATTTTCTTCACAGATAATATTCTCTATAATTGTTCTTGAAAGAGGAAATTCCATATAAATTCTCTTTTTCTATGAATTTAATTATAAAAGAAAATTTTCTATAATTTATCGTTTAAGGAACATTTTTCTGTAAGACAAGTTTAAAAGAATTTTTGTTAAAGAAAAAAACACACAAAAAATTTTGAGAAAAATTTTATTTTGAGAAAAAATCATTAAAATTTTAAATTTTAAAGAAATTTTATTATAAATTAAATAAAAATTTAGATTGAGAAGAAATGTATTTTTTGACTACTGAAAATGTCAAACTTTGACAGCTGTTTGTTACGACAAATGAGAAACAAGAACCCTTAAAAATATTATTGCAAAAATTACAACAAAAACCTTCTGTTCCTTAGCAAAGTGAAGAATAATGAAATGAACTTGATACGTAACAATAAATATCAATAAATGGAGATAAAGATAATGATGTTGCAGCCATGTTGCAAATGTAAGTAAGTGCAAGCATGTGTGTATGAATGTGATACTTACATACATATTATGAAAATTGAGAAGAACAGCCAGGAGCGGTAATGATGCCTAAAGCTAAAATGGGAAAAAGATGATGAGAAAGGAGGAGGAAGAGGAGGAAGAAGAGGAAGAAGAAGAAGTAGAAATGAATAACCTGCAACAACAAGAAAAATTTCATAAAACAAGTCTTATGATCGCAAAAATAATTTAACACATAAAAATGGTAAAAATGAAGGAAAAATAAAACTAAAATCATCGTTTATATGGGATATGAACGACATGAAAAGTGTAATAATGGCAAACAGCAACAACAACAGCAACAACAACTGCAACAGCAACATTTCAACTGGAAGCAAAAGCTACTGAAGTCGAAATAGAAGCAGAAGCTGAAGTTGTAGTTTCAGTAAACTTGTACTAAATGTTGTTTGTTATTCTCATGTTGTTTGTGTTGTTGTTCGTGTTGCAAGTTGCTGTTATTTTTGTTATTGTTATTATTGCTGTAATTTATTTTCTGTATCATCTCTCGAACTGTTTGTTGCAATACTTCATTCTCTGGTCCAAAACTCTTTATTTAAGTTGTAGTAATTTTTACTCGTTTACGATTGACTTTTTGCTCTGAAATAAATTTTGTAGAGAAGAAGAAAAAACACCTGCAGGTGCAACAGCAAAATCAGCAACAACAACAAAAAGATCTTCATGTCAGTTGTAAACTTATTTCTTTTACATGTTTGTTTTTCTAGTCTAAAGAACTTTAAACAAAAACGAGGATCGTAAACTGAAAATTTAAAGATCTCTATATCTTAAAAACTCATACAATTTAACGACCCTCGTTTAAAGTAAAATTAATTTTTAAGTATCTTCTGTTTCGATGGTGTATGATATCGTTTACTATCCATCTCTTTTAACTTCCCCCCTTTTAAGTTCACCTTTCAAAGTGTAAGAGGATTGTAAACCTGGCAGAATATAGTTTATGAAACTGGATTATCTAAACTATATTTTGTTTGCTACAAAAATATTCTTATGTGTGATTATGTGTTATGATATGAATTTCATACTAGAAGTTTGTGTTATTATTCCAAGGAATAGATAAAATCCCATTCAAAGTGTGTAATATAAAAATCTAACACAATTTATTATTGCCGGGAGTTAAGGAGCACAAAAAGATCCCAGTTGGAAAAGTAATTTAGACAACAGCTATATTTTAGGTATGATAATGAATTATGAACGGTTTCACAGAACAGACTATGAACAGTTTCATAGTCCAGACTATGAACAGTTTCATAGTCCAGACTATGAACAGTTTCATAGTCCAGACTATGAACAGTTTCATAGTCCAGACTATGAACAGTTTCATAGTCCAGACTATGAACAGTTTCATAGTCCAGACTATGAACAGTTTCATAGTCCAGACTATGAACAGTTTCATAGTCCAGACTATGAACAGTTTCATAGTCCAGACTATGAACAGTTTCATAGTCCAGACTATGAACAGTTTCATAGTCCAGACTATGAACAGTTTCATAGTCCAGACTATGAACAGTTTCATAGTCCAGACTATGAACAGTTTCATAGTCCAGACTATGAACAGTTTCATAGTCCAGACTATGAACAGTTTCATAGTCCAGACTATGAACAGTTTCATAGTCCAGACTATGAACAGTTTCATAGTCCCAGACTATGAACAAGTTTCATAGTCCAGACTATGAACAGTTTCATAGTCCAGACTATGAACAGTTTCATAGTCCAGACTATGAACAGTTTCATAGTCCAGCTAACAGTTATGAACAGTTTCATAGTCCAGACTATGAACAGTTTCATAGTCCAGACTATGAACAGTTTCATAGTCCAGACTATGAACAGTTTCATAGTCCAGACTATGAACAGTTTCATAGTCCAGACTATGAACAGTTTCATAGTCCAGACTATGAACAGTTTCATAGTCCAGACTATGAACAGTTTCATAGTCCAGACTATGAACAGTTTCATAGTCCAGACTATGAACAGTTTCATAGTCCAGACTATGAACAGTTTCATAGTCCAGACTATGAACAGTTTCATAGTCCAGACTATGAACAGTTTCATAGTCCAGACTATGAACAGTTTCATAGTCCAGACTATGAACAGTTTCATAGTCCAGACTATGAACAGTTTCATAGTCCAGACTATGAACAGTTTCATAGTCCAGACTATGAACAGTTTCATTGTCCAGACTATGAACAGTTTCATAGTCCAGACTATGAACAGTTTCATAGTCCAGACTATGAACAGTTTCATAGTCCAGACTATGAACAGTTTCATAGTCCAGACTATGAACAGTTTCATAGTCCAGACTATGAACAGTTTCATAGTCCAGACTATGAACAGTTTCATAGTCCAGACTATGAACAGTTTCATAGTCCAGACTATGAACAGTTTCATAGTCCAGACTATGAACAGTTTCATAGTCCAGACTATGAACAGTTTCATAGTCCAGACTATGAACAGTTTCATAGTCCAGACTATGAACAGTTTCATAGTCCAGACTATGAACAGTTTCATAGTCCAGACTATGAACAGTTTCATAGTCCAGACTATGAACAGTTTCATAGTCCAGACTATGAACAGTTTCATAGTCCAGACTATGAACAGTTTCATAGTCCAGACTATGAACAGTTTCATAGTCCAGACTATGAACAGTTTCATAGTCCAGACTATGAACAGTTTCATAGTCCTGACTATGAACATTTTCACAGTCCTGACTATGAACATTTCACAGTCCTGACTATGAACATTTTCACAGTCCAGACTATGAACTGTTTCATAGTCCAGACTATGAACTGTTTCATAGTCCTGACTATGAACTGTTTCATAGTCCTGACTATGAACTGTTTCATAGTCCTGACTATGAACATTTTCATAGTCTAGACTATGAACATTTTCATAGTCTAGACTATGAACATTTTCATAGTCTAGACTATGAACATTTTCATAGTCTAGACTATGAACATTTTCATAGTCTAGACTATGAACATTTTCATAGTCTAGACTATGAACATTTTCATAGTCTAGACTATGAACATTTTCATAGTCTAGACTATGAACAGTTTCATAGTCTAGACTATGAACAGTTTCATAGTCTAGACTATGAACAGTTCATAGTCTAGACTATAAGTTTCATAGTCTAGACTATGAACAGTTTCATAGTCTAGACTATGAACAGTTTCATAGTCTAGACTATGAACAGTTTCATAGTCTAGACTATGAACAGTTTCATAGTCTAGACTATGAACAGTTTCATAGTCTAGACTATGAACAGTTTCATAGTCTAGACTATGAACAGTTTCATAGTCTAGACTATGAACAGTTTCATAGTCTAGACTATGAACAGTTTCATAGTCTAGACTATGAACAGTTTCATAGTCTAGACTATGAACAGTTTCATAGTCCAGACTATGAACAGTTTCATAGTCCAGACTATGAACTGTTTCATAGTCCTGACTATGAACTGTTTCATAGTCCTGACTATGAACTGTTTCATAATCCTGACTATGAACAGTTTCATAGTCCTGACTATGAACAGTTTCATAGTCCAGACTATGAACAGTTTCATAGTCCTGACTATGAACTGTTTTATAGTCCTGACTATGAACATTTTCATAGTCTAGACTATGAACATTTTCACAGTCCAGACTATGAACAGTTTCATAGTCCAGACTATGAACTGTTTCATAGTCCTGACTATGAACTGTTTCATAGTCCTGACTATGAACTGTTTCATAGTCCTGACTATGAACTGTTTCATAGTCCTGACTATGAACTGTTTCATAGTCCTGACTATGAACTGTTTCATAGTCCTGACTATGAACTGTTTCATAGTCCTGACTATGAACTGTTTCATAGTCCTGACTATGAAATGTTTCATAGTCCTGACTATGAACATTTTCATAGTCCTGACTATGAACATTTTCATAGTCCAGACTATGAACAGTTTCATAGTCCAGACTATGAACACTTTTATAGTCCAGACTATGAACAGTTTCATAGTCCAGACTATGAACAATTTCATAGTCCAGACTATGAACAGTTTCATAGTCCAGACTATGAACAGTTTCATAGTCCAGACTATGAACAGTTTCATAGTCCAGACTATGAACAGTTTCATAGTCCAGACTATGAACAGTTTCATAGTCCAGACTATGAACAGTTTCATAGTCCAGACTATGAACAGTTTCATAGTCCAGACTATGAACAGTTTCATAGTCCAGACTATGAACAGTTTCATAGTCCAGACTATGAACAGTTTCATAGTCCAGACTATGAACAGTTTCATAGTCCAGACTATGAACAGTTTCATAGTCCAGACTATGAACAGTTTCATAGTCCAGACTATGAACAGTTTCATAGTCCAGACTATGAACAGTTTCATAGTCCAGACTATGAACAGTTTCATAGTCCAGACTATGAACAGTTTCATAGTCCAGACTATGAACAGTTTCATAGTCCAGACTATGAACAGTTTCATAGTCCAGACTATGAACAGTTTCATAGTCCAGACTATGAACAGTTTCATAGTCCAGACTATGAACAGTTTCATAGTCCAGACTATGAACAGTTTCATAGTCCAGACTATGAACAGTTTCATAGTCCAGACTATGAACAGTTTCATAGTCCAGACTATGAACAGTTTCATAGTCCAGACTATGAACAGTTTCATAGTCCAGACTATGAACAGTTTCATAGTCCAGACTATGAACAGTTTCATAGTCCAGACTATGAACAGTTTCATAGTCCAGACTATGAACAGTTTCATAGTCCAGACTATGAACAGTTTCATAGTCCAGACTATGAACAGTTTCATAGTCCAGACTATGAACAGTTTCATAGTCCAGACTATGAACAGTTTCATAGTCCAGACTATGAACAGTTTCATAGTCCTGACTATGAACAGTTTCACAGTCCTGACTATGAACAGTTTCATAGTCCAGACTATGAACAGTTTCATAGTCCAGACTATGAACAGTTTCATAGTCCTGACTATGAACAGTTTCACAGTCCTGACTATGAACAGTTTCATAGTCCAGACTATGAACAGTTTCATAGTCCAGACTATGAACAGTTTCATAGTCCAGACTATGAACAGTTTCATAGTCCAGACTATGAACAGTTTCATAGTCCAGACTATGAACAGTTTCATAGTCCAGACTATGAACAGTTTCATAGTCCTGACTATGAACTGTTTCATAGTCCTGACTATGAACTGTTTCATAGTCCTGACTATGAACTGTTTCATAGTCCTGACTATGAACTGTTTCATAGTCCTGACTATGAACTGTTTCATAGTCCTGACTATGAACTGTTTCATAGTCCTGACTATGAACTGTTTCATAGTCCTGACTATGAACTGTTTCATAGTCCTGACTATGAACTGTTTCATAGTCCTGACTATGAACTGTTTCATAGTCCTGACTATGAACTGTTTCATAGTCCTGACTATGAACTGTTTCATAGTCCTGACTATGAACTGTTTCATAGTCCTGACTATGAACTGTTTCATAGTCCTGACTATGAACTGTTTCATAGTCCTGACTATGAACTGTTTCATAGTCCTGACTATGAACTGTTTCATAGTCCTGACTATGAACTGTTTCATAGTCCTGACTATGAACTGTTTCATAGTCCTGACTATGAACTGTTTCATAGTCCTGACTATGAACTGTTTCATAGTCCTGACTATGAACTGTTTCATAGTCCTGACTATGAACTGTTTCATAGTCCTGACTATGAACTGTTTCATAGTCCTGACTATGAACTGTTTCATAGTCCTGACTATGAACTGTTTCATAGTCCTGACTATGAACTGTTTCATAGTCCTGACTATGAACTGTTTCATAGTCCAGACTATGAACATTTTCATAGTCTAGACTATGAACAGTTTCATAGTCCAGACTATGAACAGTTTCATAGTCCAGACTATGAACAGTTTCATAGTCCAGACTATGAACAGTTTCATAGTCCAGACTATGAACACTTTTATAGTCCAGACTATATACACTTTTATAGTCCAGACTATGAACCGTTTCATAGTCCAGACTATGAACACTTTTATAGTCCAGACTATGAACACTTTTATAGTCCAGGCTATGAACACTTTTATAGTTCAGGCTATGAACACTTTATAGTCCAGGCTATGAACACTTTTATAGTCCAGGCTATGAACACTTTTATAGTCCAGACTATGAACACTTTCATAGTCCAGACTATGAACAGTTTCATAGTCCCGACTATGAACAGTTTCATAATTCCGAATATGAACAGTTTCAAAGTCCTGACTGTGAATTATTTCATAACCCAGAACTGTTTCATAGCTCTTGCTAGTCGGAAATAAAGTGCTTTAATTCCAATATTTTTGCCAGAAGTGTTCCTGTAGCACATTAGCTATGGTAAATTAACCTGAATCCCCCCTTTAAATCCCTGGTACTATAAAATCCCTCTATAAATAAGTTCTTGAGTGTAGAAATATCTTCGTTTTGTTTGTTAAGTTAAGCATTTTTCGAAATTATGTACTTTTGTAAAAACATCTCTTATGAATAAATGTTGAATGTATTTAATAGAGTGTTATTTACAATATGATCCTGAGAACACATGCTAAAACACGTCATCTCCTCCATCTATGAATGTGGATTTGTGTGAGTGTATCTAAATCTAAATGTTGGCAAATAATTGTTTTACATGGCAGTTGGCAGGCAAAAGCAACAATTTTTGTTTTAATACAATTTGACCACAATTATTATTGTTGTTGTTGCATTTTACTCCTTATAAAACATAAAGAAGATACAAGATACTCACTCTTTGCCTCTTTCAGTATTTTCCAGTTAATTTCTTTACCCGCCCCTGTCTTGCCACAATGTATGCATTTGCCCCCTTTTTGGATTTTTAATTTAAATGAAATTTCTTCCTTTTAAAATCTTTATCTCTTTAGTTGGACTCTTTGTCCGGGTGCGTATTAGTAGTCAGTATCTATCAGTTTGCTATCTAGCAATAGTGTGAGTGTGTATGCAAGTGTGTTAGTATAAATGTTGCACCTTTAACTATATTTAGTAATATTTGTTGCAGACTCTATGTTGTTGTACAATAATACTCTGGTTGTTTGTAAGTTTCAATTTTTTATCCAACTTTAAACTTCATAAGTCTTGTTGCAAGTTGTTTGTGTGTCTCTATATATTATTGTTGTTGTTGTTGTATCTTCTGGTCAATTTAAGTTTTAAAATTCTTCGTCTTCTGGTTCTTTTTTCTAGTAGAAAATAAATAAACGCTCTATAAATGTTAACAGGAAGCTATTGACTGGTTTTGCTAATTGGATGAACTACATGCAATTTTTAACCAACTGTGTTTTTAGATTGTGCTCTCCTCATGCGAATGCGAATGAGAATGAGGATGGATTTTTGCTTAACAGTTAACAGTTTGTAGGAATGTTGAAATAAAGAAACATTTTTTTATTTTTTTTTTGGTGAACAGTGATGAGTAAAATAATGGCATGATAGAATTTAAGAAAAGCTCTCATATATCGAGTTGCAATTTATGCTTCAACCATGTCAGTCAGGCTGTGGGTGATAATTCACAAGTCCAGAAAGTCTAATTTATTATAGTCCAAATAATGGACTATATTATAGTCCAAATAATGGACTATACTATAGTTCAGATAATGGACTATACTATAGTCCAGATAATGGACTATACTATGGTCCAGATAATGGTCTATACTATAGTCCAGATAATGGACTATACTATAGTCCAGATAATGGACTATACAATGGTCCAGGTAATGGACTATACAATGGTCCAGGTAATGGACTATACTATAGTCCAGATAATGGACTATACTATAGTCCAGATAATGGACTATACTATAGTCCAGATAATGGACTATACTATAGTCCAGATAATGGACTATACTATAGTCCAGATAATGGACTATACTATAGTCCAGATAATGGACTATACTATAGTCCAGATAATGGACTATACTATAGTCCAGATAATGGACTATACTATAGTCCAGATAATGGACTATACTATAGTCCAGATAATGGACTATACTATAGTCCAGATAATGGACTATACTATAGTCCAGATAATGGACTATACTGTAGTCCAGATAATGGACTATACTATAGTCCAGATAATGGACTATACTATAGTCCAGATAATGGACTATACTATAGTCCAGATAATGGACTATACTATAGTCCAGATAATGGACTATACTATAGTCCAGATAATGGACTATACTGTAGTCCAGATAATGGACTATACTATAGTCCAGATAATGGACTATACTGTAGTCCAGATAATGGACTATACTATAGTCCAGATAATGGACTATACTGTAGTCCAGATAATGGACTATACTATAGTCCAGATAATGGACTATACTGTAGTCCAGATAATGGACTATACTATAGTCCAGATAATGGACTATACTGTAGTCCAGATAATGGACTATACTATAGTCCAGATAATGGACTATACTATAGTCCAGATAATGGACTATACTATAGTCCAGATAATGGACTATACTATAGTCCAGATAATGGACTATACTATAGTCCAGGTAATGGACTATACTATAGCCCAGGTAATGGACTATACTATAGTCCAGATAATGGACTATACAATGGTCCAGGTAATGGGCTATACTATAGTTCAGATAATGGACTATACTATAGTCCAGATAATGGACTATACTATAGTCCAGATAATGGACTATGCTATAGTCCAGATAATGGACTATACTATAGTCCAGATAATGGACTATACTATAGTCCAGATAATGGACTATACTATAGTCCAGATAATGGACTATACTATAGTCCAGATAATGGACTATACTATAGTCCAGATAATGGACTATACTATAGTCCAGATAATGGACTATACTATAGTCCAGATAATGGACTATACTATAGTCCAGATAATGGACTATACTATAGTCCAGATAATGGACTATACTATAGTCCAGATAATGGACTATACTGTAGTCCATATAATGGACTATACTATAGTCCTGTAATGGACTATACTGTAGTCCATATAATGGACTATACTGTAGTCCATATAATGAACTATAGCTAAGTATTAAAGACCAGATAATGGACAATGTTATTTATCAGACAATTAACTTATAGTACACACTGTAAAGTATTTATATATAGTCCACATCATAAATAATTTAATAATGCAGATTAAAACTATTTCATCGTTCAGACTTTAAGCAATTTCATGTCCACCACTTTGAACAATTTAAAGTCGTGGGTGTGAAGTCTAAACTAAAAACATTTTTGTAGTCCAACCTATGAGCAATTGCATGGTCCAAGTTATAAACAATTTCATTGTCAGACTTTGGTTATTCTTATAGTCTAGGCTGTGAGCATATTAAAATCCAGTAAATAAACTGCATTATAGTTCATAGAAATGGACTTTATTAAAGTCTAAGGGGTAGTTCTGGTTATAAAAAATTGTGTAGTCCAGATTATGTCGTGTATTATAGTCCAGGCAATTGACTAAATTATAATTCACATAATGGACTTTACTATAGTCCAGATATTGAAATTTATTATAGTCCAAATAATAAGCTTTCGACCAGAATGTAAATTATTTTAGTCCTGATTATGGTTCCCATTACAGCTCGGCAATTGACCATTTACATAATGTAGATTATGTTCTAATTTATAAAAAAATTTAATATAATTTTCTCCCTCACTGTAAATACTTATTGAACATTAGTTACATAAATTGTTAAACTATTTGAATTTTAGTTCTTTTTTAGTTACGCAAGTATTTTTTAAATGAATCGAATATCAAATCGAAATCACATTAAATATCGTTGGGTGGTAAAAGGATTTATAGATTTATTTTCAATAAAAATTAAAAATAAATGTGTTGCAAGTTATAAGGGGCAAAAGATATTTGCAACATTATTGCAATTATTTTATGGAGTTTTATATACTTTGTGTAGATAAAGTTCAATAAGTATTTATAACGATTGAGGATAAAGATCAATTAAGAAACTCTGAATTTGTTAAATAAATCGTTGATTAGACTGAGAATTCTTCTTAAAACATACATAAGTTTATGGAAGGATTATATCATATGAAATTCACAAACGAGAGATAAGAGTTGATTTTAATCAGTTAAAA
Source organism: Cochliomyia hominivorax (assembly GCA_004302925.2). Classification (NCBI taxonomy): domain Eukaryota; kingdom Metazoa; phylum Arthropoda; class Insecta; order Diptera; family Calliphoridae; genus Cochliomyia; species Cochliomyia hominivorax. The sequence continues at coordinate 41,321,770 of PYHX02000413.1, read as the reverse complement.
AATCGACTTTAGAGAAAAATAAAAGTGATAACAGATTTTCCTCCTTTTGGCTCTAATTCTTCTAGTTTAGCTTTAAATTGCAATTTTAGCTTTGATATAAAAAATCGATAAAAAAAATAGAAGTGATAACAGCCTTTCGCCCTTTTGCCTCTAACTCTTCTAGTTTAGCTTTAAAGTGCAATTTTGGTTTTTCATATAAAAAATCGATTTTTTGAAAAAAAGAGAAGTGATAACAGATTTTCGTCCTTTTGGCTCTAACTCTTCTAGTTTAGCTTTAAATTGCAATTTTAGTTTTTCATATAAAAAATCGATTTTTTGTAAAAAATAGAAGTGATAACAGATTTTCGTCCTTTTGGCTCTAATTCTTCTAGTTTAGCTTTAAAGTGCAATTTTAGTTTTTCATATAAAAAATCGATTTTTTGAAAAAAAGAGAAGTGATAACAGATTTTCGTCCTTTTGGCTCTAACTCTTCTAGTTTAGCTTTAAATTGCAATTTTAGTTTTTCATATAAAAAATCGATTTTTTGAAAAAAAAAATAGAAGTGATAACAGATTTTCTTCCTTTTGGCTCTAACTCTTCTAGTTTAGCTTTAAATTGCAATTTTAGTTTTTCATATAAAAAATCGATTTTTTGAGAAAAAATAGATGTGATAACAGATTTTAGTCCTTTGCCTCTAACTCTTCTAGTTTAGCTTTAAATCAAAATTTTAGTTTTTCGTATAAAAAGAGCGAATTTTTGGAAAAAAAAAGAAGTGATAACAGATTTCCGTCCTTTTGGCTCTAAATCTTCTGGTTTTTCTTTAAATCAAAATTTTAGTTTTTCATATAAAAAATCGATTTTTTGGAGAAAATAGAAGTGATAACAGATTTTCGTCCTTTTGGCCCTAACTCTTCTAGTTTAGCTTTAAAGTGCAATTTTAGTTTTTCATATAAAAAATCGATTTTTTGAAAAAAAGAGAAGTGATAACAGATTTTCGTCCTTTTGGCTCTAACTCTTCTAGTTTAGCTTTAAATTGCAATTTTAGTTTTTCATATAAAAAATCGATTTTTTGAGAAAAAATAGATGTGATAACAGATTTTCGTCCTTTTGGCTCTAACTCTTCTAGTTTAGCTTTAAATCAAAATTTTAGTTTTTCGTATAAAAAGAGCGAATTTTTGGAAAAAAAAGAAGTGATAACAGATTTCCGTCCTTTTGGCTCTAAATCTTCTGGTTTTTCTTTAAATCAAAATTTTAGTTTTTCATATAAAAAATCGATTTTTTGAAAAAAATAGATGTGATAACAGATTTTAGTCCTTTTGCCTCTAACTCTTCTAGTTTAGCTTTAAATAAAAATTTTAGTTTTTTATAAAAAAAATCGATTTTTAAAAAAAATAGAAGTGATAAAAGATTTTCGTCCTTTTGGCTCTAACTCTTCTAGTTTAGCTTTAAATCAAAATTTTAGTTTTTCATATAAAAAATCGATTTTTTGAAAAAAAGAGAAGTGATAACAGATTTTCGTCCTTTTGGCTCTAACTCTTCTAGTTTAGCTTTAAATTGCAATTTTAGTTTTTCATATAAAAAATCGATTTTTTTAAAAAAGAGAAGTGATAACAGATTTTCGTCCTTTTGGCTCTAACTCTTCTAGTTTAGCTTTAAATTGTAATTTTAGTTTTTCATATAAAAAATCGATTTTTTGAAAAAAAATAGAAGTGATAACAGATTTTCGTCCTTTTGGCTCTAACTCTTCTAGTTTAGCTTTAAATTGCAATTTTAGTTTTTCATATAAAAAATCGATTTTTTTTAAAAAAAGAGAAGTGATAACAGATTTTCGTCCTTTTGGCTCTAACTCTTCTAGTTTAGTTTTAAATTGCAATTTTATTTTTTCATATAAAAAATCAATTTTTTGGAAAAAATAGAAGTGATAACAGATTTTCGTCCTTTTGGCTCTAACTCTTCTAGTTTAGCTTTAAATTGCAATTTTAGTTTTTCATATAAAAAATTCTTATTTTGAAAAAAATAGAAGTGATAACAGATTTTCGTCCTTTTGGCTCTAACTCTTCTAGTTTAGCTTTAAATTGCAATTTTAATTTTTCATTTAAAAATCAGCAAAAACCAAACCTGATGTTTATAAATCCGTATATTTGGTTTAAGCATTGAGGTTTAGATGATATAAAGTAATATTTTTTAATTTTTCTAAAAGATTTATTATTACCATTTATGAGCGTTTTCCCATCAGTTCAAAAATGCCACCAATTGGTAATAAATTTTGACATGTTTATTATATTTCAGCAGGATATTTTCCTCATTCATTAAAAAATAAATCCTAAAATGTTACAAAATCTCAATCAGAACACAGAAAAACTTTATGGTTTACAACTTTAGAAATTTCTATTGACATAAATCATAAAGTATTAAATGGCAGCTGTACTTCAATATTGATGGTTTCAATGTCAATTTGATCAGTTCTAAATCACAAAAAAAAATTACTTGCCAGCAATTGTGTTCATCATTATTATCTTCATCTTCGTCAGCTTTATCGTTATCATTTTTATTATTTAACTTTGTAAGCAGAAGATGTTAAAAATCAAGCTTCCTTATTTGTTTTTGCAGCTGAACATGTGGAATCTTGTCTTCTGTATCGGTTGTTGATTTCAAATTTTTATTTGTTTTAACATTTTTTTCTCATTTTTTGGGTTTTTTCATGTTGCTGTTAAAAAATTGTTGTTAGACAAATAATAACAACAAATAATCATATATTGCCATCTTGTGATCTATGCACAATGGGTTGTTAGAAGTTTAAAATGGAATGTGATTAGAGGATAAAAGTATTCTACTGAGAAAAATAAGTTCGGAGCAAATCTATAAATATTTAATAAAAAGTTTATTTATTTGTTAAATTTTACCCCATTGTGCAATGTATAAAATATTTTGTCTACTGCAACCAGGTATCTGCGTGATGTCTTTTAACCCATTTGCTACCAAAAATCTTTCTTACTTAAATGTGATCCAAATATATTTTTAGCATCCATCCTAACATCCAGTTTGTTTGTCAAACCTAAATTTACAGTTTCAAAGCTAAAAAGTGATAAAAAAATTGTAATTCGGGAACGTTGTAATATTTTGTTGGTCAGTATTATGGACCGAAAGTATATCACAACCGAAAGAATGAAATCTGTAGAAAATATGAAAATGTGAACGTCTACTTGTAAAGTTCGTCTTATCGGTTCATAATGGGTTAATAAGTAAAGAAGTGCGAAATGACTTGAACAACAAACACCGAACAAATGAAATAAAACAACAATTTTTAATGCAAACAAAATTCTTAAAATTAAAAACTTTAAAGACAAAAAATCTAAAATTGAGTAAAAGATATTCCGGGAAAGATTCTATGAATTTTCTACACCAGGAAATAAATTTAATTTTTCCAGAAAATTTAGAAAAAATTCCAAAAACGAAAATCCGAAACTTTTTTTAATAAAAGAAAATTTACAATAAATTTTCCTATAAAAGAAAATTTATGATAAATTTCTTTTATGGAATTAATAAACGAAAAATTTCCTTTCGGAAGGAAATTTACAAAGAAAAAAAATCCTGAAAAAAAGAAATTTACAAAAAAATTTTCTATTAAAGGAAATTTACAAGAAATGTTGTTTTTACGATAAATTTCCTTAAAAAAGGAAATTTGCAATAAATTTCCTTAAAAAAGGAAATTTGCAATAAATTTCCTTAAAAAAGGAAATTTGCAATAAATTTCCTTAAAAAAGGGAAATTTGCAATAAATTTCCTTAGTGAAGGAAATTTACGATAAATTTCCTTAGTGAAGGAAATTTACGATAAATTTCCTTAGTGAAGAAAATTTACGATAAATTTCCTTAGTGAAGGAAATTTACGATAAATTTCCTTAGTGAAGGAAATTTACGATAAATTTCCTTAGTTAAGGAAATTTATGATGAATTTCTTTAGTGAACTAAATTTATGATAAATTTCCTTAGTAAAGGAAATTTACGATAAATTTCCTTAGTGAAGGAAATTTACGATAAATTTCCTTAGTGAAGGAAATTTATGATAAATTTCCTTAGTGAAGGAAATTTATGATAAATTTGCTTAGTGAAGGAAATTTATGATAAATTTCCTTAGTGAACTAAATTTATGATAAATTTCCTTAGTAAAGGAAATTTACGATAAATTTCCTTAGTGAAGGAAATTTACGATAAATTTCCTTAGTGAAGGAAATTTACGATAAATTTCCTTAGTGAAGGAAATTTACTTTCCTTAGTGAAGAAAATTTTCTTCCTTAGTGAAGAAAATTTACGATAAATTTCCTTAATAAAGGAAGTTAACGATAAATGTCCTTAGTGAAAGAAATTATGTGAACAGGAGATTTTAGCTTTTCTTCTCTTTTTAATGAACATTTTCTCCAAATTTTCCTTTTTAGAAAATATTTTCTCGATATTCTACTTTTTAGAGAAAGTTTTGTCGAAATTCTGCCTTTGTTAAACCTCTTTTGGAAGTTACTTTCTCGAATTTTTCTTTTTAGAGAACATTTTCTCGAAATTCTCCCTTTTAGAGAGCATTTTCTCGAAATTCTTCTTTTTGGAGAACATTTACTCTAAATTCTATTGCGTAAAAATTTTCTAATTTTTTTTGAAATTCTCTTACGTAAAGAACATTTCCTCAAAATTCTTTCTTTCAGAGAACCTTTTTTCAAGGAAAATTTTTATTAAAATTCTCTTTTTCTGAGAGAAAGAGAAAAAATTTCTTTAGAGAAAATATAATAATTTTCTTGAAATTCCGATTTTACGAATAATTTTCGTTTCCTTTTTATTTCAGTTCTTTTCTTCATTAAATCTCTTTTGTTTTTGTATTTTAGCACTTTTTAAATCAACATTGTTGTGAGTTGTTGTTGTTTTTCGTAATAAAAAAAGATTAAAAAATGAACAACAATTACAACAAATTCAGTATTTGTCAGACAATTATTGCATGTGAAAAATGTTCAATTACTTACTCACTTGCAACTCTTAAATGAATGTTTGTGTGTATGTTGCAACTTGCATTTGTATCTATGAATGAGTGTGTGCTCTGGTAGCAAGTTGCAATGTTGCAAAGTTTGCCAAATGGATTTTTTGTTGTTCCTTTAAGATGAAATACTTTTGTTTAAACTTTAAAATTGTTTAAGGTTGCACTTTACTTTTAAGATGCAATTTACTCACACAAACACACACATACACACATACACACATCTACACGTAAACATACAAATACACTAGAAGTATTAATTGCATGCATCAGTTTTACAACAGTTAAAATTGTATTTCTATGTTTATGTTTGTATGTATATAAGTGTATATATTTGTGTCTGTGTGTGTCTGGATGTTAAACAATTTCCTAAATGTTGCTGTCATGTTTAAACATCATACGAAACATGTACAACAATTTAAATGACTAATTTTTCTTACTTAAAGTCAAAACCTTAAAAACAAAAAGAAGAAGAAGAAAAAATTTATACTTTTTTAAAGGATTTTTTTGTTTTAATTTTAGCAAAATGTTTTACATGACAAACACTATTAAAATTTACATGACATTTTTATAGATCGTCTGAATAAAAACAAAACAGAATAGAACAAGTTGATGAACATTATTTTAATTAAATCAAACAAACATTTATTAACAATTAATTAAACGTTTAATTGTTACTGAAGACTAAAAAAATTCTATGAAATTTTTTTTAAAGTGGAAAATTTTTTCTAAAGAGGAAAATTTATAGGAAATTTCTCCTAAGAAGAAAATTTTTGGGAATTTTCTCTTACGAAGAAAATTTCTGGGAATTTTCTCTAAACAAAATATCTGGGAATTTTCTTTAAAAAATTTGTGGGAATTTTCTCTTAAAAAAATTTCTGGTAATTTTTTCTTTAAAAAAATTTCTGGGAATTGTTTATTAAAAAAATTTCCGGGAATTTTCTATTAAGAAGAAAATTCCTGTTTTCCTAAAGTTTTCCCTAAAGAAAAGTTCTAAGGAATTTTCTCTAAAGAAGGAAATTTCTAAGGAAACTTTTTTTCTGGGAATTTTCTTAAAAAAAATTTGTGGGAATTTTCTTTTAAAAAAATTTGTGGGAATTTTTTCTTAAAAAAAAAATTGTGGGAATTTTTTCTTAAAAAAATTTCCGGGAATTTTCTATTAAGAAGAAAATTCCTGTTTTCCTAAAGTTTTCCCTAAAGAAAAGTTCTAAGGAATTTTCTCTAAAGAAGGAAATTTCTAAGGAATTTTCACTAAATAAGGAAATTTCTAAGGAATTTTTTCTAAAGAAGGAAATTTCTATTGAATTTTCTCTAAAGAAGAAAATTTCTGGGAATTTTCTCTTAAGAAGAAAATTTCTGGGAATTTTCTCTTAAGAATAAAATTTCTGGGAATTTTCTCTTAAGAAGAAAATTTCTGGGAATTTTCTCTTAAGAAGAAAATTTCTGGGAATTTTCTCTAAAGAAGAAAATTTCTGGGAATTTTCTCTAAAGAATAAAATTTCTGGGAATTTTCTCTTAAGAAGAAAATTTCTGGGAATTTTCTCTTAAGAATAAAATTTCTGGGAATTTTCTCTTAAGAAGAAAATTTCTGGGACTTTTCTCTTAAGAAGAAAATTTCTGGGAATTTTCTCTTAAGTAGAAAATTTCTGGGAATTTTCTCTTAAGTAGAAAATTTCTGGGAATTTTCTCTTAAATAGAAAATTTCTGGGAATTTTCTCTTAAGTAGAAAATTTCTGGGAATTTTCTCTAAAGTAGAAAATTTCTGGGAATTTTCTCTTAAGTAGAAAATTTCTGGGAATTTTCTCTTAAGTAGAAAATTTCTGGGAATTTTCTCTTAAGAAGAAAATTTCTGGGAATTTTCTCTTTAGAATAAAATTTCTGGGAATTTTCTCTTTAGAATAAAATTTCTGGGAATTTTCTCTTAGGACGAAAATTTCTGGGAATTTCTCTTAAGAAGAAAATTTCTAGGAATTTTCTCTTAAAAAAATTTCTGGGAATTTTCTCATAAAAAAATTCTGGGAATTTTTTATTAAGAAGAAAATTTCTGGGAGTTCTAAGGAATTTTCTCTAAAGAAGGAAATTTCTAAGGAATTTTCTCTAAAGAAGGAAATTTCTAAGGAATTTTCTCTAAAGAAGGAAATTTCTAAGGAATTTTCTATAAATAAGAAAATTTCTATGGAATTTTTTCTAAAGTAGAAAATTTTTAGGAAATTTTTTCTAAAGGAGAAAGGGAAGAAAATTTCTAAGGGATTTTCTTTAAAGATGATAACTTCTCGGGGATTTTCTCTAAGCAAAAAATTTCTAGGGAATTTTCTCTAAGCAAAAAATTTCAAGGGAATTTTCTCTAAGCAAAAAATGTCTAAAGAATTTTCTCTAAGCAAAAAAAGTCTAGGGAATTTTCTATAAAAAGAAACTTTTTTCTTAGACAAAATTTTGTAGTGATTTTTCTCATAAAAAATTATGGTAACTTTTTTCTTAGAAGAAAATTTGTAGTAAATTTTCTCTTAGAAAACATTTATAGTGAATTTTCTCTTAGTAAAAATTTAAAGTGAATTTTCCCTTAGAAGAAAACTTTTAGTGAATTTTCCCTTAGAAGAAAACTTTTAGTGAATTTTCCCTTAGAAGAAAACTTTTAGTGGATTTTTCTCAAAAGAAAATTTATGATCAATTTTCTCTTTAAAGAAAATGTTATAGAAAAATTTCCTAAAGAAGAATTTTGAACACACTTTTCAAGAAATCTTTCTTTCTTTCTTTTTTCGCGGTCTTATCACGATCCTCCTTAACCTCTGTTGTTTCGTCTAACGTTACATTAATTATTTTTAAACTGTTGTTCTGTTACCTCTAATTGCGTCTAATAACTTGAACTTTTGTTTAAATTTATTTTAAACACGTTTTAGTTCGTTGCATTTAAAATTTGTTGTCAGTAGTTGATTTTAGTTGGCGTAAAGAACTATTTACAGTTCATAAGAAATGTCATAAACACGAAGTCAGATGATGATAAAACAATTAAATAGAAATGCCGCAAATGTAAGATCCAATGAGCATGCGTTCGCTCCTCCATTGCCTCTGTCAGTCAGTCAGTTAGTCTGTCCGTCTGTCTGGTTGTGTACAAAAAACAAATAAAAATGCTGCTGTTAAGTATTAACAAACAACAAATGCACTTTTAAACCCACACAAACTCTCATACGCATACACACTCACAAAGATAAACTCAGAGGAAGAGTGAGTGCAACATTTTTGTTTAAGATGGAGCAAATAAAACGTAAAAATAAAATAAAAAAATTGTACCTGTTATCAGATGAAATTAATCAACGGAATTGATGTTAAATTTACAAACATTAAAATTGTTAAGAATTACAAGCAAACACATACAAACACACGTACATATATATCGAAACATAAGTCAACAAATAAAGTGAGACATACACGGTCAGTGGAAAATATATAAAGACAAATTATAGCATGTATTTTTTTATGAGAGAGATTGCCAGATTTTTTAATTCTACTTCAGTCCTTTTTTTGGTTTCCGATTTAGATTTTGTTCAGTTCTAGTTCAGTTTCAGTTCAGTTCCAGATCAGTTCTTGTTCAGTTCTGTTTCAGTTCTACTTCAATTTTAGATCAGTTCTAGTTCAATTCTATTTCAGTTCAGTTCTATTTCAGTGCAGTTGTAGTTCAGTTTAGTTCTAGTTCAGTTCCAGATCAGTTCTATTTCTAATTCAGTTCTAAATTAGTTCTAGTGCAGTTTTACTTCATTTCAACTTCAGTTCCAGATCAGTTCTAGTTTAGTTCTGTTTCAGTTCTAGTGCAGTTCTAGTTCAGTTTTAGTTCAGTTTTAGTTCAGTTTTAGTTCAGTTCTGTTTCAGTTCTAGTGCAGTTCTAGTTCAGTTTTAGTTCAGTTTTAGTTCAGTTTTAGTTCAGTTCTGGTTCAGTTCTAGTGCAGTTCTAGTTCAGTTCAGTTTAACTTTCAGTTCTGTTTCAGTTCTAGTTCAGTTCCAGATCAGTTCTTGTTCAGTTCTGTTTCGGTTCTAGTTCAGTTCCTGATCGGTTCTTATTCAGTTCTAGTTCAGTTCTAGTTCAGTTCTAGTTCTAGTTCAGTACTAGTTCAGTTCTAGTTCACTTCTATTTCAGTTCAAGTTCAGTTCTACTTCGTTTCAACTTCAGTTCCAGATCAGTTCTAGTTTAGTTCTGTTTCAGTTCAGTTCTAATTCTAGTTCAGTTCAGTTCTGTTTCAGTTCTACTTCGTTTCAACTTCAGTTCCAGATCAGTTTTAGTTCAGTTCTTGTTCAATTCAAGTTCAGTTTTAGCTCTTGATCAATTTTTTAAATTTTTCAGTAACAGCTTTAGATTAAGCCAATTATTTCATCTGGTAACTTCAGTTTGAAGAGAGAGAAAGAGAACAATACTTAATATTATCGCTGTTGCAACAGAGAGTACGTTTATATGTTTTATGTCGGCGGCATGTTAGTGCGGTTGTATGTATGTTTGTGTGATCATTTGTTTATTTTTAATTGTTTTGTGTTGCTGTTGTTGATGATAAATAATGTTGTTGTTGTTTGCTGTTGTTCTTTATACAATTTAAAGTGCTGTTTTTTTCTCATCTCCCTTCTTTCTTTCGTAAAACTTTCTATCAAAAGTCACTGTCATCATATAACACGTACTCATGTGTTATTGCTGGCATGGACTCTAATATGTTGCTGTTGTTGTTGTTGTTTATATAGAGTTGTTTGTTGTTTTTATTTTATAATATTTTTCTATTCATATTTGAAATTAATGTTTTTTCTTCATCTTTAATTTAATGAGTTTTTTTATTTTATTTCATGTTTTTATTTGTAACTTCTATTTTTACATGAACACACATACACACATATAAATTTTATTACAAACAACAACAACAAGTATTATTTCTTTTATGTTTAAGTGTTTAATAATAAAAATAATTGAAAAACAGTTTAAATATAAACAAAATATAAAAAAAGGAAATAATAAAAGTGTTTATTTACTTTGAACATTAGAGAACATTTGCTAAGAGCAAAGAGTACTTCACTCTACACGATAACCATGGTAGTGATTAATAAGAAGAAGAGGGTAAAAGATTTGATAGAAGTTAAAGGCGGTAGAAGACATGTTTGACTGACAGTCAGGCGGCAGAAAGAGCTTAAATATTGAAATTCTAGACAGACATTAAAAGGAGTTCATTTCGGAAATTCTGTTTTTAGTACTTTTCTTAGTTCAGTCTTTAGCTGAGTTCTTCTTCTTGTTCTTTGCTTAATTCGGTTTCTAGTTCTGAAGCAAAATCTAATATTAGTTCAGTTGTTAGTATAGTTCCAATTAAAGATCTTAGTCTCGTTCTTAGTTCGATTTTTATTTTAGTTTCCTCGTTAAATGTTTAGTTCATAATTCTAGTTCAAATCTTGACACAATTTCTTCTTCAGTTTCTTGTTCAGTTCCTAGTTTGGTGTGTAGTATTGTTCCGCTTTTAGGTTCTACTTGCGTTCGTAGTTAAGTTCTTAGCTCGATTTGCAGTTCAGTTGCTATTTCTCTCTTAGTTTAATTCCTAATACAGTTCAATTTCAGTCTCTTGTTCTAAAAGAACTAGTTCAGTTCATAATTCACTTCCTTGTTTGGTTCTTAATTTAGTTGAAGTTCAAACCTTTGTTCCAATCCAAGTTAAATGTTGAAGTCCGTAGTTCTGAATTTAGTTCATTGTTATCTGAGTTATAACATCACAACTTCAGTTCAGTTCTAAATTCTGATTTTAGTTTAATTTTGAGACAAATTCTTAGTGAAGCTTCTAGTTTAATTCATAAGTCATTTTCTAATTCAGTTCTTTTTTCAGTTTTAACTTTTTCTGATAACACTGAACTTCTAGTCCTGTTCTTAGTTTAGTTTCCAGTTCAGTTCCTTCTTCGGTTACTAGTTTAGGTCTTCGCTAAATATCGTTCAATTTTAAGTTCAGTTTCTTGTTTTGATCCCAGTTAAGCTCTTATTTCAGTATCCACCTCAGTTCCTAGTTCAAATCCCAGTTCATTTCTGTTCTTAGCTAAGTTCTGAGTTCAGTTAATAATTCATTTTCTGTTCCTTGTTCAGTTCTAAGTTCTCTTCAATTCTGTTCCAGTTACCTCCAATTCTATTCTAGTTTTGTTCTACTTCTGCTTAACTTTGTTCCAGTTCTGTTCTATTTCTGTTCCAGTTCAGTTCTGTTCTGTTCCAGTTCTTTTCTTGTTCTGTTCGATTTATGTTCTAGTTCTGTTCTAGATCTTTTCTATTTCTCTTTTATTTCTGTTCCAGTTCTATTCTAGTTCTCTTCTGTTCTATTTCAGTTCTGTTCTTGTTCTGTTCTTGTTCCATTCAAGTTCTTTTCTAAATCTGTTCTAGTTCCGTTCTATTTATGTTTTAGTTTTGTTCTATTCTAGTTCTTTTCTAGTTCTAGTTGTGTTCTAGTTCTGTTCTTCTTCTGTGCTAGCTCTGTATTGCTGTTCTTGTTCACTTCCAGTTCTGTTCTATTTCCAATTAGATTCCAGGTCCTTTTTTAATTTCCAGGTCCTAGAGAAGTGTATTTCTGCTCTAATTTTTATTCTGTTCTAGATCTCTTTTAATTCTGATTCTAGTTCAAATGTCATATTTTGTCAATTATGATTTCATACTTTACACTTCTGTCTAATAATGGCGGTTGCCAACATTTCACGAGAATCATAAAAGCGGCAAAAACACATTTCGTTATTTGTTATCGTTGTTGGTATGTTTTTGTTCTCTTCTTTTTTTTCTTGTGTTTGTTAAAACAAAGATTTTTATCAACAACATGTTGCTCGTTTCATCATTGTGTCGTCAATGTTTCATATTTTTTTTTAACTATACCGTTCCACTCAGAGTCACTATTTGAGTCGATTTATGGATGGTGTCCATCCATCTGTCTGTCAGGCTGCCTAGCTATTCTCTGTAAATGTTGTTGTTGCAATTTAAAGATATTTTGATTAAATTTGTTACTTGTTGTTGTTTTTTTGGCCTTTTGAAATTGGTTATATTTGGTCCAATATTTCAGGTAGCTTCCATATAATTTTCCTTCCAGAATGCGGTTCTTAAGTTATTAAAGTCTTACATTTCAACGAAATTCACCAAAAATAAGTCGTATAGTATTTTAAATCGTTGTGCCAAATTTAGGCGGTGTTCGGTTCATTACTTCTCATAGTTCCCATACAAGCTCCCTTCCAAATATCGCTTTGAAGAGCATAAACCTCAGATATATGTGTTCGTATTGTAATAACATGTCAAATAAATATATTCTAAAATCGATGTTTGAAATTATATGAAGGTCAGTCCATCATATCTTCTAGAAAAAATCTTTTCCAGGCGCATAAATTTCAGATAAATATTAATATACTTCACTTGACTATAAATCTGAAAAAACAAATTATACGAGGGTCAGTCATAAATTATTTTGTAACTGTCATTTATAATCCACCATATGGTGTAGGGTATTAAACAGTCTACTTATTTCTGTTGTGAGTTGAAACATGTTCCATTTTTTTTAATGAAAAAAGGCATCCATGAGTGAGTGGGTTCTTGTTTTGCTATGAATTTCTAAATTAATGCATTTTGGTTTTTTCTAATAGAAAACTTTAATCCATTTATTCATCATTAAATGAGTTTCATGCACATCATCGTTTGGCAAAAAAAAGAACTACTGGATTTTTTAAGGGTCTTTCATTTTGCTCGGTGTGAAATTAAAGTTGCAACTTTAACTTGGAAACATGCAAACGATTTTAACCCACGAAATGTTTGTTTTAGTCTCTCATAGAAATTATGACTTTAATTATTTGGGTTAAAATATAATGAAAATGTGAATAAGATATAATTTTCTTGCCTCTAATTGAGGGTAAAGTTTTAAAGCTTCTAAAAATGAATGACATGATGGAATTAATGAATAAAAAATTTGTTCTTTTTAATATAAATTAATTATATTTTATTTGCAAACTTTTGTTAAATAAACTTAATTATATTTTAGTGATGTTTTATTAAAAACATTTTTTTATTTTTGGTTTCTTTTCAGGTAAATATTAAATCAACTTTAATTAAAGCTTTTTTAAAACTTGATAGGAATATGAAATTATTTGCCACAACAAGAATTTTTTTAGGATCAAAACACTTTAAATATTTGCTGTATTTGAATTTAAATTATGAACTGAAACTAAGCTGGAACTGAACCAGAAGTAAACCAGTCAGAACTGGAACAAAACCAGAACTGAACCAAAACAGTAGAGAAGTAGAACAGAAGCTAAACAGAACATGAATAAATCTATAACAGGAACAGAACTGAATTAGAACACAACTAGAAAAGAGCTATAATAGAACTTAAGCAGAACTTGAAGAAAATTAAAAGAGAAATAGAACAGAATTAGAAAAGAGAAATAGAATGGAACTAGAGAAGAACAAGAACAGAATTAGAAAAGAACTAGTACTGACCTAGAAGAGAACTAGAATAGAACAAGGCCAAACTTGAATAGAACTAGAAGTAGAGCGGAATTGTATAATTGGAACAGAGCTAAATTAGAAATAGAACTAAGACGGAAATGGAACATAACTTAAATAGAATTAAAAAAGAGCTAGAACAAAGAAAGAAAAAGATCAGAACTGGAGTAGAATTATTACATAATTATAGACTTGGAAGACAACTAAAAAATAACTAGAACAAAATTAGAATAGAACTAGAACAGAACTAGAAGTAGAGCAAAATTAGAACTGATCTTAATCACAACTGGAACTAAATCAGAACTAGTGTGGTACTAAGACGTAAATAGAACAGAACTTAAACTGAATAAAAACAGAACTAGAACAGAAATATTACAGAACTATAATAGAACTAGAATAAAACTATAAGGGAACTAGAAGGGAATTAGAACTAAACAGAATTAGAAAAGAACTAGAACAAAACCAAAATAAAACTAGAAGAGAACTTGAAGTAGAGCAGAATTAAAACTGAACTAGAAGAGAACTAAAACAGGACTAGAATAGAAATAGAACTAACGCGGATGTAGAACATAACTTAAAACAGAACTAGAAAATAACTAAACAAGATCTAGAGCAGATCTTAATCAGAAATGAAACAGAATTATAGTAAAACTAGAACAGAAATTGAACGGAACTAGAACGGAATTATAAAAGAACTATAACAAAATCAGCTTAAAGCTGGTCTAAAACATAACTTAAACTGTATCAGGAATGGGATTTAATTCGAATTAAATTATAATTTATATAAATTCTAGAACATAACTTGAAAAACACTATAATAGAACAAGAACCGGAGGGGAACTAGAACAGAATGATTACCGTAACAGAAGTGGACAAAAAAATCATCTTAATAGAATAGGAACCGAACTTGAACCAGGAACAAACTCCAATGAATCTAAAACTGTACTTGAAATAGAACTGCACAAGAATTAAGCAAGAAATAATCTAAGAACTTAACAAGGAACTGAACTATGAACTTGAAATTTAAATGTTACCTGCTTTATGCACTGAGCTACGAACCTAACAGAAAACTGAACTAGGAACTATACGGGGAACCTAACTAAAATCTGAGCTAAAACCTAAACAACGGACTTTGTAAGGGACTAAGGAAGGAGAAACTGAACTTAAAGCTGAACTGGGAACTGAACAGTGAAGTGAAATAGAATTTGAACTTGCAGCTGTACAGGGATATAACTAACACCTGTTCTAGGAATCGAACTAAAAACTGAACAACAAACTAAATTAATTAAGTTGGTAATTGATCCTGGAATTGATCTCGGAACTGAAATCGAAACGGTACTAGAAGCTGAAATAGGAACTATATAAGGAAGCGAGATAGGAACTGAACTACATACTAAAATAAAAGCTGAACTTAGAGTTGAACTAGAAATTAAACTGGAAATTATTAAGGGAAGTGAACTAAGAACTGCATTAAAAACTTAATTAGAAGCTGAATTAGGAAATAAACTGGGATCTGATCTGAACATGGACTGAACTAGATGGTGAAATAAGTACTAGACAAGGAAGTGATGTACAAATTAAAATAAGAGTTGAACTATCAACTTTACAGAGAGTTTTGTAGAGAACTGAACTCGAAACGGAACTAGGAATCTAGTTCTTAACCTAAATAGAGTTGGGAACTGAACTGGAAACTGAATTTGAAGTGAAATGGGAACTGTACTAGGATCCGAAATAGGTACTAGACCTTCTTAAATTGACATGAGAAATGTACTTGGAGTTGAACTATTGGTTAATCTGAACTACTCTCAACTGATCTGAACTATAAAAAGAAATAGGAACTGGAACTAGAAAGTAAGTTGTAACTGAACTAAAAATTATTTCAGAAACTAAACAAGAAATTGAACTGAGAACTTAGAGAGAATTTATATGGAAACTGAAAATGCATGTAAGCTAGAAACTGAACCTAAAGCTAAAGGAGGATCTGAACGAAGATTATGAACCAGAATCTGAAGTAGGAATTGAACTATAACGAATTGAATTTGAAATAGATGTGGGTTCAATCCCTCCGAGATAAATGTTCAACGTATTTTTGCAGATTGATCTCTTATAATTCTAGCATTTATTTCTCTCTTATCCTGAGTTCCACATTTGCCCTTCTTCTTAAAGGAACAGTGTTTAGTTGTGGGCATTGACAAACTGATTTTGGCTGCATCCAACAATGGGTTAATTTCCCTAAATTATAAATTTTCTTAAAGTACATTTTGTATTTGTGACACATTTTAAAAAAATCTCTGTCAACATTTCAAAAGTTTTCTTAAACACATGTTTGCGAAAGCGCAAAATATTGTTGATATGTGGGCGTTTTTACATGCGGCAAAAAAGGACTTTTTTTATTTTTCGTTATTTCCTTTTTTTCAATTCGTATCTCAGATGCGGATGCCGCTTGTTTGCATTACTTACTGTTGCGGTATTAAACTCTCAGTAACAGAGTGACTGATTGTTGCCGATGTCATACAAAAATCTGACAAAATTTAAAACAACAACCACGCATTTCGTGTTGCTGTGGTTTCTCTGATTTTATTCTTTTTTATAAAAATTTAAAAAAAATAGAAACTTTATTTTCTCTTTATGCCCATATTGTATTTTTCTTTATTAATATTAAGTTAACATATCAAATCCCCAATTTATATTAAAAATTTGTTATTTAAGCGTTTTTTTTCTTCATTCGTTTTTCTAATTTTGATTATCAAGATACACGTTTCTCCAACAGATTTTTTCCATTTTCCTGATTTCCTAAAAATGTTTCCTTTATTTTCTTTGATTATTAAGTGTTATGTCGTTGTTATGGGTTTTATCGCTGTTTCTTTCTCTCATTTTTTCGGTTTTTAACTAATTTGTTAAAGCGATTTTTAAGATTTTTTCCGTTTTGGTTTATTGTCGTTTTTGATTAAAATCGTTTAATGTTTTCTATCACTTAATTTGATTTTAATGAAATTGACATTTAACAAGGAAAATGTGCAAATTGGATTTTTGGAGGAAATTCTTGAATTGATGTTAATGTTTGTAAAACTGCTTTTTTAGATGAATATTTAATTTTGGAAATTGTGTTCATTTTGTTGTGTGTGAAAACCAGAAAAGGTTGAGTGGAATGATGGTGATGATGAGATATTTAGATGATTTTTGATTAAAATTAACTGGTAAATTTTCAAGGGAGATTTTGAACTAGACAATACGTTATCTTAGAGATTAAGACATAAACACGAATACAAACATTTGATAGAAGAACCTTAAGGTGGTGAGATTTTCTTGAACAAATTGTGAAAGATTTAAAAGGAGTTTGTTCACTTCTAGTTTATTTCTAGTTCAGTTCTAGTTTAGTTTTGGTTCAGCTCGATTCCGGTTCTTGTTCAGTTTTAGTTCATTTATAGCTCATTTCTGGTTCAGTTCTGGTTCAGTTCTTGTTCAGTTTTAGCTCAGTTCTTGTTCAGTTTTAGTTCTGTTCTAGTTAATTTTAGTTCAATTCTATTTCAGTTTTATTTCAGTTCTAGCTCAGTTCAAAGTCTAGTTCTTAGTTCAGTTCTAGTTCAATTCCTAATTCAGTTCCTGGTTCTGTTCTTGGTTCAATTCCTAGTTCATTTCCTAGTTAGGTTTCAAGTTTAGTTCCTAATTAAATTCCAAGTTCAGTCTTAATTTAGTTCTATTTCAGTTCTTGTTCAGGTTTATTTTAGTTTTAGTTTAGTTCTTGTTCAGATCAGTTCTTGTTCGGTTCTAATTAAGTTATTGTTCAGTTCTGGCTCCGTTCTAGTTCCATTATAGTTCAGCTCTAGTCCAGTTCTAGTCCTGTTCTAGTTCAGTTCAAGTTCAATTCTTTATCAGTTCTAGTTCAGCTTTAGTTCACTTCTTCTACTAAGAGATTATGAGATTGTGAAATTTCTGTTAAGTCCAATATCTTTTCAATAGTGTATCCATTAAAATCGTTTTAAAGTATCTGAATATAACTAATTCTTTCTTTTCACTGAATTTTTTTAAAAATCACCTTCAAATTTCATGAAAAATTCTATTTTTATTATTTTAACAAATTTTGTTTTCCACTTTATGCTTAATTTATTTTGCTATAATTCAGATTATTTACAATTTACTTTCAAAAGTTATTTTTTTTTGGCACAAATCGACTAATTTGTCTTGTTGTTCATAAACATTTAAACAAATTGACTATTTTTTTGTATTTTATGTTATTTTTGCCTTTGGTGAATGTCTATTGGCATTTTATCTACCAGAAATGAGTGAATAGTATTAATTTGTGATTGTTCAATTTAAAACACTCTGGTGAGTTAATGTTTGCAATTGATTGGTAAATTATTGAATGTTTTACAATTAGTTTACCAATTTACACGTTATAGTTTTTAATGAGATTTTAGCGAAATATATTTGTGTTAAATTAAAGCGATTTTAAAGATAAAAAAATAGAAAAAGTTTATGATGATTATGGGAACCAAAAACTTAAACTTAACCAGGAACTGAACTTAAAACTGGGAACTGTATTAGGAATTTAACAAAGAACTAAATCAGGAGCTAAACTAGGAACTGAACTGGCAACAGAACTTAAAACTATAGTAGAATATGAATCTGGAACTAAACTTGATCGCGAATTTAGAACTGAATTAGAAAATAAAATTGGAACTATAACTGGGAATTGAACTAAGAGCTGAATTAAGAAATGAACCAGAAACTTATCTACAAACTGAACTGGGAACTTAACTAGAAACTGAACTTCGAACTAAACTATGAGCTGAAGTTACTGGGAATCGAACAAGGAACTAAATTGGGAACTGAATTAGGAACAAATCTGGAAGTCGTACAGAAACTGAATATTGAACTGAAATAAGAACTAAATTGGAAATTGAATTTTGAAATAAGCAAGGAAACATGAACAAAATCAGAAAATTAAAATGGAACTGAATTTACTGAAAACAGATATAAAAAAAATTGGGGATTGAATTAGGAACTTGACAGGAACTTGAACTAAAACGGGAACGAACTAGAAAATAAATTAAACTAGAAACTGGACTTTGAGCTTTAGAAGGTACTGAACTACGAAATGAATCAGTATTTAAACAAGGAATCAACGAACTAAACTACGAACTTAATCAGAAACCAAACTGGAAACTGAAGCTTGAACTGAACCAGGAAGGGAATCTAGAACTTAATTTGGCATTAGTTATATATCGAACTAAAAACTAAAATTGGTACTAAACTAGAACCTGAATTCAAATCCAAATAAATAATTAGTAATTAAACCAAAACAACAACTTTAATTAATACCTGAACCGGAACTGAACTGGAACATGAATTAGAGTCTTAAATAGAACATGAACTAAAATTTGAGTTAGAAGCTAAAGTATCAACACCAGAGGTGAACAAAAATTATTAGACCTGAAATTAGAACTTGAAAATGAACTTAAACTTGAAGAAAATTGCCGAAACTAAATTGATACCTGAAATAAGAATAGAACTTAACGAAAATTGACACTAGAGCTCAGTGAGAGCTTTAACTAGATCCAGATTAATAACTTGACAAGAACTTGAACATGAATTTGAATCTGAACAAGAAAAAGTAACATCTGGACCAGAAACAGAATTATAATTGAGCCAGAACCGAAACTGGTTATTTCATTTAAACCTGACACAAAACATGAACTAGAACTTGAATCAGAAACTGGATTGGAACCTGATCTAGGACAGGAAATAAAACCTGCATTGGAATTAAATTAAAACTCAAATAGAAATTGCGATAGAGCCTCAACTGGACCATAAACTGGACATGAATTTGTAAAAAAACGTAATTAGAACCTAAACTAGAAACTGGAACTGAACTAGAACTGAAATGGAACTGAACTAGAACTGAACTTGAACTGAACTTTAACTGAACTAGAACTGAAACTGAACTTGAACTGAACTTGAATTGAACTTGAACGGAACTAAACTGAACTAGAACTGGAACTGAACTGGAACTGAACTAGAACTGAACTAGAACTGGAACTGAACTAGAACTGGAACTGAACTGAACTGAACTAGAACTTAACTAGAACTGGAACTGAACTAGAACTGAATAATTCTACATAAGAACTGAAGTAGAACTGGAACTGAACTAGAACTGGAACTGAACTGGAACTAAACTTGAACTGAACTAGAACTGGAACTGAACTTGAACTGAACTAGAACTGGAACTGAACTTGAACTGGAACTGAACTAGAACTGGACTAGAACTGTTCATTTAATATAGTCCTAGAATCTAACCGTCTAAAATTTACACAAATAACAATTTTTATTTTATTAAATTCTGTTTTTTTTTTTCAATTAATTCTCTTAAATGTGCGCAATTTAACAGAAATATGACAGTAAATAAATTTACTGGACTTGTGTAACTAAAAAAATGCAGGCAAAACAAATGTTTGACCTCAAGCGGTATCAAAACCACAAAACACTTTACCATCATAAAAGAAAAAACGATCTAATGAAATAATAAAGGCATCAAAAAAACATTAAGAAGCTAAATCTTGTATTTAAAAGCCATTTAAGCCCTTAATAGTTTCTTTTTTTGGTTTTAAGGCTGACAAATGGAATGACATTGAATTCAATCAAATCAAAAATTAAAGCAAGAAAAAAACTTATTAAATTCAAAAAAAGAAGAGGAAAAAGCCACAACAAACAATAATAAATGCGAAATTTATTTATTTAATTATAGTGTTTTTTCATCTATCACAATCAGAAAAACAATATCATTATGACTGAAGGAAACATCATCGGCGAATGGTGAAACAGATTAAGTGCTTAAAAGTTAATGAATGATTGAAGAGATAGACGGATGGACAGACGGAAATATAAGCTCTTTTTTTTAAACAAAAAGGGTAAATTGAGTCTTTAATATTTTTTGGTTGGAAATAAAAAAGAACTATTTTTATAACCCCCAACACTATAGGGGGTGCAGAGGATATTAATTTTGTCATTCTGTATGTAACACTAAGAAGGAATTATCTCAGTCCATATAATGTATATGTATTCTTACATCAAATAAAAATCTGAGTACATTTGTCCGTCTGTCTGTCCTTCAGAAATAAGCCTGAGTATTTACTTTAGTCCTGAGAATTTTCTTAATTTAAAACCAGTAAAATCGGTTTAGTATATTAAAAGATATAGACCGATAGCTTAGACCGTTGCTAGACAAAAATCTCTCCTAAAATTATCAATTTTAAATTGACAAATTAGAAAGAAATTTTGATGTAATATCAGGTTATATATACTTCACTATCACTCTAAAAATAATTAAAATCGGTTCAGTAGAATAAAAATTTAAATCCAAAAATATAACAAATTATATGATTCATTAAGTGTTTCGTGTTACATTTCAGCAAAGAATTTTATATATCGCATATGTCTGTAAGTGTACATGTGAGTGTGAATGTACATAACGTATTGACTTCACATGCATATGTGGTGAAGGGTACTGAAGATTCGTCATCACCAAATATAGCATTATTTCTTGTTTTCTCTACATATTAAACTCTTAAAAAGTGTGTGTTTGTGTAAATAGCTTTAAGCGTTTTTTTCTGTGTTGAAATAAACGCCTTCTTAATGATGCTTTAGACAGATGAATCTGAAGAATAAAAAAAAAAAAAATCTTTATATCTCTTTTTGTATCTTCTTTTTATTGATAATGATGATTTCTCTTAAGTATTTTGTATCAAAATAAAAACCAACAAGTTTCAATTTGTCCAAAATAGGTGTTGCCTCTGACATGTAGAATTTTATAGTTTTAACACCAGAAAAGCAACAATTCTTGAAAAGTAGTTAAATTCGTGTGTAAAGGAGTGTGCGAAAAAACAAAACATTTATTTAACAATTAATTCTTTATTTTAGGAGTTTTTTTTTTTTTTGGTTAATAACAGCTTGTTGTCATAATTATATAATTTCGTGTTTAATCATTAATATTGTGTGGGAATATTTGGAACAATTCTATCTGATATTAAGTGTTGAAAATCTTATTAAGAAGAAAATTATATATTTACATGCATCCAGGAATTTTGTGATAAAATATCGATTTAAAGAATTTTCAGCGATTTTTTAGATTTAAAGGACCAATCTGTGATAATCGTAGTGTTGAATTCGAGTCCCTTATTTCATTTATGGATTTGGATTGGATACCTCCTTAAGCATTAGCAAAACATTTTATCTCTCTTTGGGCGACATAAACTCTTCTCTAGTCTAACGGAATCCTAACGTCCTAAATCGCCACGATTATTGACGGGAGAATTGGTTTGCTCAACTTCGTTACTGTGCTCTCAGGTCCTGTTTTGAAACAGAAATTACGGGAGTACGAGAGAATCGGTTGGTCATTTTTGTTTCAGTGCTCTCAACACCTGTAGTTGTAACATATTAACGTTACGATTGCTAAAGATGCATTTGTAACACGTCGCTCTGACTGATAGTCTGAGTTTGATGGTTATAAAAATTTGTGCTAGAACTCTCAACTTTCAGAAATAATTCAGCTTCTTTCTTAATTTGCTCCTTATTTATGATTTCATCTCACAAGCTCAAATAAGTTAGACTCGATGGTGTCGATAAACTCAACTTATGCTAAAACGAATAAGTGAATGGCTTTCAAACCCGGGCGTTGTTGTATCAAACGAAGCAAATCCAAGAGTAACAACAATTTTTAATATCTCCCTTACTTTTATATATCATATTGATTTGTTCGTCAATTTGAGATCTTTGAGCTTGAATTGAGAAAGCAGTAGGGACGCTTACTTTCTGACAAATAGACATTGTCTTGCAAATCCATCATGCACTGGAGATCTCATTAATTTCATATGTTAGAAAATTGGCATTGAGGGATATAATTTCTAAAATATACCAGATTTAAATTCTATTTTAGATACAAATTTTCGTAAAGTTCCCTTTTAAGATACATTTTCGGACAAATTCCCTTTTGGGAACATTATTTTGAGTCAATTCGCGTTTCAGAAAAAATGTTCGCAATAATTTCTTAGAGATTTTTTTCAGTTTACTTGAAATTCTCTAAATAAAAACATCTATTTCGAAATTCTCATTAAAACTTTCTTACTCTTATGTAAATTTTCCTTTTTCGGGAAATTTTCTTATTTTTTGCAAAATTTTCTCAAAATTGTTTTATTTTTGGCAAATTTTTTTTCAAAATTCCTTTCTTTTTAAACAATTTTTTATTCTTTTTTTTTGGAAAATTTTCTCAAAATTCTCTTTTTTTGGGAAGATTTTCTCCAAATTCTCTTTTTTTAAAAAAAAATTTCTCAAAATTCTCCTTTTTTGAGGAAAATTTCTAAAAATTCTCTTTTTTTGGAAAAATTTTCTCAAAATTCTCCTTTTTTGGAAAAATTTTCTCAAAAATCTTTTTTTGGGAAATTTTTCTCTAAATTCTCTTTTTGGGAAAATTTTCTCAAAAATCTTTTCTTGGGAAAATTTTCGCAAAATTCTCTTTTTTTGGGAAAATTTTCTCAAAATTCGTTTTTTTATAAATTTCTCATAATTCGCTTTTTTTAGAGAAAATTAAAAAACAAATTGATTTTTTTAATTCTCTTGTTTTGGGAAATTTTTTAATTTTCTTAAAATTCTCTTTTTTGTTTTTTTTTTTTTTTAATTCTCTTTTTTGGGAAAATTTTCTCATTTTTTTTTTTGAAAATTTTGCAAAAATTCTAATTTTTTGGGAATTTTTTTAATTCTCTTTTTTTGAAAAAATTTTCTCAAAATTCACATTTAAGAAAAATTTGTCGAAATTATCTTTTTTATAGAGAAAATATTCTCAATGTAGAGAATATTTTTGTTATATTTGTATTTTGTTAGAGAATTTTTTTAGAGAAAACTTTGTCAATTTTTTTCAAAATTTTCTATTTATGGACAATTTTCTCAAAACTCTCTTTTAAAGAAATTTTTTTCTTTTGAAGAAATTTTTTCAAAAAAAATTTTTAAGATAAAATTTTCTAGAAATTCTTTTCTTAGAAAAAAGATCTTGAATTTGTTTAGAGAAAAACTTAGAATATTTTCTGTTTAAGAGAACGTGCTCTCGAAGTTTTTTTTTTTTAATTTTTCTCGAAATTCTATTTTTATTAAATATTCAGTAAATTCTCTTTTTTAATTCTTCTTTGAGAGAAAATTGTCTCAAAATTTTTTGTTTAGAGAAAATCTACACGAAATTTTCTTTTTAGAGAAATTTTGTTTAAAATTAATATTCTGTGCAGTTATTCCCATTAACTACGTTTTATATAAAAATCCCTGGTATTTGAGAAGAGATACCTTTACTCCCCTAAAACCTCTTATTGTATCTCAACATTTACCAAATGAAATTTGGAAATTTATTTCATTTCACTAAAACTACAAAATTCTTAAGTCAATATTTATTTATTCAAAATGCCAAAAAATAAATATTTTGAAATCGTAAATTTTAACAAACTTTAATTTAATACTCATAATGAAACATTAACAACAACAACAACAACAAAAAGCATTTAAAGCTTTCAAATACGATTTTTCAAATGTTTAATTTACATAAAAATACAATTTAAATCAATATAAATTAGTTTTATTTTAACATTTTTCAATAGAGTTTTGTCGTTTATTCACCAGAAAGAAAAGAGGCAAATACGGATCTCTTGTATGAACATAATCAACCGAAATATTGTTCAACAATTGTAAGTAACAATTTAAACAAAATAATACTTTAACTCAGATACTCAGATATCCAAACACATACACAGATGCTCAAGTGCTTACACAGATACAGTGTGTGTTTTTAGTTGTTGTATTGTTTTCCAATACAGACAGACAACTGTATATTAAACCGATTTTTAGACACCTACACCACCACAAGTGGTGAATAGGGGGTGTATTAACTTTGTCATTCCATGTGTAACTCTGGCATTATGTATATATATTTTTGCATCAAATCAAAATCTGAGTCGATTTTACTATATCCTCCTGTCTATATGTTGTTGGCACGCTCACGTCTATAATTATTGACAGAGCTCCGTTAAACTTGGCCTAAATATTTGCTATAGTCCTAAGAAATTTCCTATTTAAAACCAGCAAAATCGGTTTATAATATTACAAGATATAGACGGATATCTGAGACAACCTCTAAATTCAAAGGAAGAACTTTCATAAAATTGTCCATTGTAAATCGACAAATTGGATTGAAATCTTTAGGTTCTATATACTTCATTGCCATTCCAAAAATTATCAAAATCGGTTCAGTATCAAAGTTTTAGCCAAAAATATAACTAATTTTTTGACTCAATTATGTTTCGTGTTATATTTAACATAAATATTTTCGAGTGTGTACTTATGGAACATAAAATCTTTACTTCACACACCTTTGTTGTGGAGGGTATTGAAGATTCGACATAACCGAATATATTTGGTTTTAATCTCCTCTGTTCAAGCTCTTCCTATTTGGTCTATCATGATGTCTTTATGTGTATTCATACAATCGTCCATTCCATTTGTCCGTCCATCCATCTGTCCTTCTGTCCATCTATTCAAATGTCTATTTGTGCATCTGGTGGAGAAGAAAGAAAAATTTAGTTTAGTTTATTTTAGTTTTAGTTTATTACAATTTAGATCCTAAAATAACAATTTAAAGATTTACTCTACTTGTACTTAATACTCAAACTATCAAATCTATTTATACACACAAACACACACACATAAACATACACAGACAGACATAGAGAAATATCAAAATATGTAAAAATCTATAGATGAATTGCATTGAAAACTCTCTGTGTATGTTTGTCTGTAAAGACATGTGGCATTATTGTTATCCTTTTGAGTTGGAACATTGTTCAAGAAGAAGACGAAGAAGAAGAAGAAGAAGAAATCAAACAATGAACACATAACATCAAATAACAAATGGAATTGAAATGATACGATTTAACAAATAAAATAAATATAAAAATCAAAAAGAGAACTAAAAAAAATAATATATAAATTTTGTAGTTGTTGTTTTGGGACTTTATTTCTAATCTTTTTTGGTCAAGAATGGATTAAAAGTTATGCTACATTTGAATAACAAGGAATTTAGATTGCGATGCTCTACAGCTGGATATAAATTATAACAAACAAAAAAAAAAAAAAAAAATAAAAGAAAAAATTTAAATAAATTTTCTAATGGAGAAAATTTGAGATAATTTTTCCACTAAAGAAATTTTGAGATAAATTTTCCACTAAAGAAATTTTTAGAAAACTTTCTATTAATGAAATTTTTAGAAAATTTTCTATTAATGAAATTTTTAGAAAATTTTCTACTTAAGAAAATTTTCTGCTAAAACAAACATTAAGAAAATTTCCTTTAACAGAAAATTTGCACTAGATTTTCCATTACAGAAAAATTGTAGAAGAAATTTTTTTAATAGAAAATTTTTCGATAAATTTTGTTCTAAAGAAATTATGCGATGAATTTTCTATGAGAGAAAATTTTCCTTTGAAGGAAGTTAATTGCAAAATTTCTGCAGAAAAATTACAATTATTTTTCACAGAAAATTTACTCCTAATTTCCTTTCAATAGAAAGTTGGACATAAATTTTCTTTCTATAGAAAATTCAAATTTAAAACCAATAGAAAATTAATGGTCCTTTTTTTCCTATAGAAAATTTGAGGTACATTTTCATACTTTAGAAAACTTATGAAGAATTTTCTATCAATGAAAAATTGATAATAATTTTTTCTTACAAAAAATTGTTGTTTTTTAGAGAATAATTTCTGTAAATGATGAAAATGATCGCGTTTCATCTTAGAGAATATTTTTTTTCAAAATTATCTTTTTCAATAAAGTTTTCTTCGAAATTCTCTTTTTCAGATAAAATTTTCTCGATACGTTAATTACAGAAAAGATTTTGACTGATTTCTATATAGAATATTTTCTTGAAACTTCTTTTTTAGGATGAAATGTTTTAGAATTTTTTAAGGGAAATGGTCGCTTCTCTGCTTAAAAAAAATATTAAAATTTTCTTTTAAAGTGTAGATTTTCTTGATTTTTTTATAGAAAATTTTCTTAAAATTCAATTTTATGAGAAAATTTTCCAAAAAATCTCTTTAAAAGAGAAAATTTTCTTGAAATTCTCTTTAAAAGAAAAAATTTTCTTGAAATTCTCTTTTTAAGAGAAAATTTTCTTGAAATTCTCTTTTTAAATGAAAATTTTATTGAAATTCTCCTTTGAAAAGAAAATTTTTTTGAAATTCTCCTTTGAAAAGAAAATTTTCATGAAACTCTCTTTTTAATCGAAAAATTTTGTTGTAATTTTCTTGAAATTATCTTTTTAAGAGAAAATTTTCTTGAAATTCAATTTTAAGAGAAAATTTTCTTAAAATTCTCTTTAAAAGAGAAAATTCTCTTTACAAGAGAAAAATTTCTTGAACTTCTCTTTTTAAGAGAAAATTTTCTTGAAATTCTCTTTTAAAAAGAAAATTTTCATGAAATTTGTTGAAATTTTTTTTAAAAATTCAATTTTAAAAGAAAATTTTCTTAAAATTCAATTTTAAGAAAAGAAAACTTTTCTGGAACAAAATTTTCCGTTTGTCGAATTGTAGCTCTTTTTAAAACTACTTAGAATTAAACTACATTTATGTGGGTTTGCAATTTTTATTTTATTGTGTTTTCTGTTCCTTTTTTCTATGACCAGTAGAGGGAAAAAAGACTTAAATAAACAAATGGAAAATTAAGTTTAAACATTTAAAATTCAAGAAATTTTGAATTTTAAGTTTTTGAGTGAATTTAAGTAGAGATTTTTTTAAAGAAAAAATACATTTTCTAGTTGATTTGATAATTTCACTCGTATTTTTTTTTTCTACTTTGCAATCAATTTTTACTATAATGTTTTCTCAAAACTCATAGATAATGTCAGTTGTTATTGTTGTTGGTTGTTATTTTTTATCAAACTGAACAGATGTTTTCGAAAAATAGCACATAGATTAAGGTGATTTCAGAATATTTGTTGGTGACAAATAAAGTTGAATAAAATTTTAGATGAAAATTTGTGAGACTTTTTAAGGCGAAGCTCTGGACTGAATAGTACTTACAAAATAACTTCTTGGTAAGTGATTAACTGAGCGATTTAAATAAGATGAAAGCCTTTGAGACACCCTAATGTTTTTATCTTTCTAGTGGAACCCTCCTACATTCATTCGCAACATTGAAAGTGGGTACTGGCATCTGAACAACAAGTACTTGTTGTAGTCATTTCTTTTCATGTTGTTGCTATTATTTGTTGTTGTTCAACATTGATCGATTGAATTGATGAATAAATTTTCGTAGTAAAAATACAAAATAAAAACAAAAAACTTAAATTTTCCCCAAAAACAGAATATTGATTGTTGCTGTTGATGTTATTTTCTTTAACGTATTTTTATCTATTTTTTTCTTCTATTGTTTTCGTACGTTTCCACTTATGAAGTTGAAAACTTGTTTAAACTTTAAATATGGTTCATATGAGAGCATCTAATATCTTTTAGAGAAAATAACATCAGATTTAAATATCAAAATAGTGTGAGAATCGTATGTTTATTCCAGGCGAATTTTAAATGCCCTTCAACAGTTTTGAAAAAGGAATAAATTCACATTTTCATGGAAAAATTGGAAATAGCCAGAGACTAAACCATATAGTTCAAAAGCTTAATAGTCGAACTATTATTTATAGAAGCGTAAATGATGAAGCCATTTTATTTCGGAAATAAATTTGTCAAAAACTGCAGGAGGTGTACTGGAAGATCCTTATTTAGAATCCAGAATCATCTTTAAAAATTTTTGATAACTTCTGGTTGCTCACATCCAACTACTGCCATGAAAGAGCTGTGGTGGTGTACTAAAAGGTCCTAATCTAGGATCCGGAATCATCTACACAAAATATTGATATTGTCTGGTTTCTGACATGTAGAAGTGAAAGATCGTCGTTACTAATGCAACTATTACTATTGTTGCGTCTCTTGTGGAGAAGGTCGTATTAGAGGAACCTCTCGTATATTTATATACTGAAATATTAGCCCTCATTCAAATAAAAATATCCTTATCTTCCAAATTATTAATGGAATGTGGTAAAGATTGATAATCCGGATGAAAATCTCAGGAGAGTGATCGTGTTTCGTAATTAGAATTCCTTGAAGCTATATTCTTTAAGCCTCGAAAAATAAGGCCATCGCATTTGGTTCCTCCCTTAATCTGATTCTTAAATGCTGGACATTCTTTATGAAAAACAAGTGAAAGAAGCGATGACTATGATGCTCTTCTTGTCTCAGACCCAGCAGAAATTGAAATTACAGTTATCGGTAGAATAGTGGTTTCTGTCCTACCAATCGAAGCCAATCTTTTCTACATTCCACATGTATTTAAAGCTCTTGAATTAAATTTCCAATGTTCAATTAAGGTTTTAGAACTCACTGTATCAAGCGACAAGCTTTTTTTTCGAACACTGTATATTGGTTGATATGCCAAAACTTTTCTGGAATTCTGTTCTCCTTTGCATCCCGAATTTTTCTTCAACATTCTGGAAAAGCCCTGAAGTAAGATTTGCAACATAACGAAAATGGCCCGGAATTTGGAAATATTTTAGAACATACGTTTTCGTAGTCCTAATGAAATTATTAAAGCATAAAGGCTTCATGGACTTTGAACTGCTAAAATCAATGCAAATTTAGCCATAGCACACATCTAATGGTTGTGATATTCTTTGAATGTGTTTTGATCTCCGTATAATATGATCTAAAACTTCTTTACTCTCCAAATATTATGGAGACCTTTTTTATCTACACGTTCCTGGAATTTTTATATACCGTAGATGACTCCTTTTTAATGAACTTGATCAAGAAATAACGACAGATCTTTGTAAGAACCAATTATGATTTCTAAATAACTAACAGAAAAGATTTAATAGACCCGTTACCTCATAATTCCGATTAAAGATTCACTGCGGAATTTACAGCGCGATTAGATTATTAAAGCGTTTTACTGATTTGAGAGTTCAAATCGATCACTTGAGTACACAATCAGGAGAATTTCGCTCAAAAGGGAAAACATATTTGCTGTCACTTGTTGCGCTTGGCAGAAAATATTGATGTTTTTTACAATAGAATGAAAGAGCTGTCAAATTTGGAATTTATATAATAAAGAGGATTATTTGACTCAATTCTATAAAATAGCTGGACCATGTCCTAAAAGCTATTGCAGAGGAGATATAGTAATCATATAGTATAAAATTGTAGCTAAAATTTTTCGATTAAAGCTATAGCTACAACTTTGTTCTAACATAAAGGGTCTTGCCTTTAAAAACGCCCTCTAGGCGTGATGCAATGGTAAGAAACTTTGCTAATCTGCATTTCATTAAGTTTCCAAAGAGTGGAATTGCAGCACTTAATGATCACCTTCTGGTGTTTCTTTATTGACGTTCTCATTCTTTCGTTCACTATCAGAAAGCTATTTATTATTTTAATATCGAAGGGGAGATGTGGGAACCCAAGAATTACGTTGAAGATTTTAGCCTGTCGGTCGGTGATTCGAAACTGGGACAAGTACTTTAACCAATGCATCACATCACCTCATGTTAGTAAACTGATAACAATAACAAAGATCGACGAACTTCTGAAGATCGTAAATCCTACAAAGCTTTTTGAAAGCTTTATAATGGACTATAATTATACACTGGTACTTTTAATTTAGGAGTCAAAATTTCTTCAATATTCGTGAAAACACATTGAAAATTTTCGCCTGTGATCGGAGATTTAATGCTGGGAAGCTTGAAGTACTTGTTTTGTATTTTAATTGTAGCTGGACCTCTCTTCTCCCATGAGTCCTTTAAAAAATAATTACAGACTACATTTTATTAGCTTTCAAAGGTTCCTATCATCGCCAGAAGCTTAAAAATTCACTCAATAGCTAAGAAGGTTGTTCAAAATATTTCTTCAGTATTTCAACTATTTAGCGGATTTTATAAATTTGGAGTAGCAAGCTGCCGCAAAAACCTAGAAGTAATCCGGGAATTTCTCATAGTATTCCAATTGTTAGTTTGAACTGTTGGACTGACAAATGTACTGTTCGTCGGCTAACAACAGAATGATAAACCCAATATACCCTTCTCAACCGTTCCTGGTGGTAGAGGGTATCAAATGTTTAAAAGACGACTAACATGTCTAGAATTGTGGGGGCCTGATGACATCTGTTCAAATTTTTTTTAACGTAAACAAATTTCCATTTAAATCTTTTTATTTCGATTGTTTTTCGAAGACAACAAAAAAGAACAACTTTAATACAGAATCTAAATATTTGAATTTAAATTTAAGTTGCTGCATCAACAACAACAAAAAATTGTAACTTGTACTGTTGTGGTTTCTTGTTGTTGTTGTTGCTACTCCTGTTGTTGTAAGTTGTTGTTAGAGATTTTATTTTGATTTGATGGCAAAATGTCATTGTTACCCAAAAGTAATAAATCACTTCATGTTCGAGTAGTTTGTACTTAAATGTTATTGATGGATAATTTTTTTGTTGTTGTGTATTTAGATTTTGTTGCAAATTCATTCATTTTGATTTAAAGTAAATAAAAATTCGATTTATTATTATTGATAAATGAAGAAGAAGAGATTAAAGTCAAATATTATGGTTTTTTTGGTTTCTTGTTGGGAGAAAAAATTTAAAAATATTAAAATTTTTTTGCGAATGATCACAAATTAAAGAAGTATTTTCACAAAATCTAATACATTAATTATTTATTAACCAATAAAGCTTTTAAACTAATGATTCGTTAGAAGCTCTCAAATTGGAGCATACTCCTGTAGGATGAACAATGTAGATGGCCACTTTAGAAATACCCATTTCCATTCGAGTCACGTTGTATCAGTTCTAGTTCAGTTCTAATTCAGTTCCGGTTCAGGTTTAGTTCAGTTCTGGTTCAGTTCTAACTCAGTTCTAGTTCAGTTCTAGTTCATTTCTTGTTCAGTTCTGGTTCAGTTCTGGTTCAGTTCTGGTTCAGTTCTGGTTCAGTTCTGGTTCAGTTCTGGTTCAGTTCTGGTTCAGTTCTAATTCAGTTCTAATTCAGTTCAGTTCTAGTTGAGTTCTAGTTCAGTTCTGGTTCACTTCTAGTTCAGTTCTGGTTCAGTTCTAGTTCAGTTCTAGTACAGTTCTAGTTCAGTTCTAATTCAGTTAAGTTCTAGTTCAGTTCTGGTTCAGTTCTGGTTCAGTTCTGGTTCAGTTCTAATTCAGTTCTAACTCAGATCAGTTCCAGTTCAGTTTCTAGTACAAATTCTATGTTATGCTTTGATTCATTTCAGGATCAATATTCAGATCGTATTTGGAAAAATTCACTGTAATCGACATTCATTTAAGTGTTTTTCCTAAAATTGTTCCGAAACAAATCACAAGACCTTTTCAAATTATAACTTTAATTTGCTGGGAAAATTTTTTCTTGAAATTAAAAATAAAATGAAAATATTTCTTAAAATTGCAATTAAATTTTCTAAAAAGAATTTCACATTAATTATCATTTTCTATATAAAAATCCCACATTTATGTTATTATTTCACTAAACAAAATGTGGGAAGCGTTATGCAGTTTGATTTTATTCACAAAATAAATTTAAATAAAATAAAGATTTGTTGCACCCGTTGAAAGAGGAAGAAGGGAGAAATCAAATTTCTTTAAGAAGTACTTGAACCGAATTCATGCACTTAGCCCAGCCGTCACTCATTCACTCACTCACTCACTGACTCACTTATTTACCAACTTACACCCTCCTACATGAAAAATGTCTTGAAATTATGTTCTTTTCTCCCTGTTTTACAAACATTTTATATTCATATATAATTTTCTTATAAGAATAAAGAAAAAATTACTTATTTTCTTGATCTAGAAAATCAGATAAGATTTGTGTTTATGTTTGTTGTTATTTTGTGGTCTGAAGACGACAAAATATAAAATATTTAAGAAAAAATTTCCCACATTTTGTGTAAGTGAAGAAGTTGGAAAAAAAGGTGGTGGTTGATTTTAACCAGATATCTAGTGAATAAATTACACACACACACACACGTACGCGGGAAACAAAAGAAAATTTATAAAATATTCTCAAGAAGATTTATGCTTCGTTGATTTAATTTTTCTAAGTGAAAATAAGAAAATTTTCTTTAGTTTTCGAAAATTAATTCATTTAACTCATTTATGAGGGTCTTTCGCATTTTAATTCACTTCGGAAAATTTTATTTTGAATTTCTCTTAAAAAATCCTAATAAATGCAGAGAAAAACTGGTTAAAAATGTTATAGTCGGTCAAGGCCGATTATATAATACCCTACATTGTTGTTGTACATGACAGCTACGAAAAATTTATGAAGGACCCTCGTATAATTTGCTTTTTTTTAAATTAAGTGTGAAGTTAACATTTATGTCAAATTTATGCGTTTAAAAGATTTTTTCTGGGGGTTATATCGGACTGACCCTCGTATAATTTCGAACATCGATTTAAGATTGCATTTATCTTAATTTAATCAGTATTGATTACAACACCAATATATATGTGAGATTCTTACGTCTCAAAGCGATATTTGGAAGGGGACCTTTATGGGACCCATGAGAAGCAATGGGAAAATCCACGCATAATTTACTACATCGAATTGGAATAATAGAAGACTTATTTGTGTTAAAAATCACCTTTTTATTTAAGGCTTTTTTTGGACATTAAAACCTAATACCGGGAGGACATTTGTATGGGAGCTACCTGAAATATTGGACCGAATATGAACAATTTCAATAGGCTTCATTCGTAAGTCAAAAAATAATATGTACCAAATTTCATAAAAAATTTCAAAAAATTGCGATTTGTAGAGTGTTCACAACGTTTACATGGACAGCCAGCCGGACAGACAGACACAAGGACGGACCTAGGGAGATCGTTCAGTCGACTCAGAAAGTGATTCTAAGTCAAACGGTTTACTTAAAAGTCAGCATTACACCATTCTTTTTTCTGTATGTTACAAATATCAGCACAAACGCATAATACGTCAACCACCTCCGTTGGTGTAGGGTGTGAAAACCTGCATGTTGAAAAATAATTACATTTTCCAATTATCCGCAAATGAACATGTCCATAAATTATTGTTAATATTGTCAATATTTTGTAGTCATGTGATTATTAAAACTTTATTTATGTAGATTAATTTTTTTGTAGCCGCTGCTAAAACGCTTCTTACTACGTCTATTGGTTCACCGGCAACATTTCAATATGTTGCAAACATGCCACCACCATCATCACCATCACCATCCATTATTGATATCTGCTACATTATTTAGTTTTGTAAGTTGCACTCACTGGCAGTCGCTAACTACTCCATGATTAACAGAAATTTCGCCAAGTTTCAGCCATTTGAATGTTGCGGCAAACATGTCTTTATGCACCAAATCTTTTTTCTCCTCTTTTGCTCCTCCAGACAAAAATAATAATTTGAAATTGTTAATAATAAACAAAAATATATAATTTAATATCACTTTTGGAAAAAAATGGAAAAAAATACAATTTGCCACAGAGAAGAACTCTGCAACATGAGGCATAAATACTTTAGCGTTTTGTAAAATTTGTAAGCACGTAAATCGTAAATTTGAACTAAAAAAATTGTTAACAGAAAATTAAATAAAAATAAAATAAAATCAGGTGAGAAAACTACAGACGAAACATTAAAATTTCCACAAATCACAAATTTTAGAGAAAATTTTCTTTTCATAACAAATAAAGAGATCATTTTCATTTAAGTTTTTAGAGAAATTTTCTCTAGATCACAAATTTAGAGAAAATGTCTCACAATTATCCTCTAAAAAGAAAATTTCGAAAAAAATTTTCTCCAAAAAGAGAATTTCGAGAAAAATTTTCTACCAAAAGTGGATTTTGAGAAAATTTAAGAAGATTTCTCTTAAATAGAGAATTTCGTGAAATTTTTCTCCAAAAGCTGGAGAAGAGATAATTTCCTCTACAAAGAGGATTTCAAGAAAATTTCCTCTACAAAGAGGAATTCGAGAAAATTTCCTCTATAAAGAGGATTTCGGGAAAATTTCCTCTATAAAGGAGGATTTCGAGAAAATTTTCACTAAAAAAAGAATTTCGAGAAAATTTCCTCTGCAAAGAGGATCTCGAGAAAATTTCCTCTACAAAGAGGATTTCGAGAATATTTCCTCTACAAAGAGGATTTCGAGAAAATTTCCTCTACAAAGAGGATTTCGAGAATATTTCCTCTATAAAGAGGATTTCAAGAAAATTTTCTCTAAGAAGAGAATTTCTATAAAATTTTCTCTAAAAAAGAATTTCTATAAAACTTTCTCCAGAAAGAGAATTTCGCGAAATTTTTCTCTAAAAAGAAAATTCTGCAACATTTTCTTTCTCGAGAATTTTACAAAAAATTCATCTTAAAAAAATGGATTTATTTAAAAGTGCATTTTTGTAAAAATTCTTAAAAAAACAATTTTTAGAAAATCTTCTCTAAAATAATAATCGAATAAATAGAAATTGAAGTTGGGAAGATGAAAACAGATTTAAGTAAAATTTTCTCTTGTTGAAAATTTTGTGGAAATTAAATCTGGAATTTTCTTTAAAAAGGAAACAATTAGGATAAAATGCTAAAAATTAAGAAAAAATGTCTTTAAGAGAAAATTCCCAAAAAAGTTTCTCTTAAGAAGAATTTTTTTTAGAAAAATATTTTTTTAATAGAAAATTTCGAAAAATTTTTTCTTTGAAAATAAAATTCTAAGAAGAAACTTTCGTGAAAATCTTATTTAAAAGGAAACTTGTCAGAAAATTAAAAAGGAAAATAGAAAATTTTAAGAAAAATTGCTTTAAAGAGAATTTCTGTTCTGTTGAGAAAATTTCTCACAAATTTTCTCTGTTGAGAAAATTTCTCACAAATTTTCTCTGTTGAGAAAATTTATCACAAATTTTCTCTGTTGAGAAATTGTATCACAAATTTTCTCTGTTGAGAAAATGTATCACAAATTTTCTCTGTTGAAAAAATGTAAGACAAATTTTCTCTGTTAAAAAAATTTATCACAAATTTTCACTGTTAAGAAAATTTATCACAAATTTTCTCTGTTAAGAAAATTTATCACAAATTTTTTCGGTTAAGAAAATTTCTTTATATAGAAAACCTTTTACGTATTTTTTATATATAGAAAATTTAATTCAAATTTCCTCTTATGTAAAATATTTCAAAAATTTTTTCTGTGTAGAAAATTTATCACAAATTTTCTCTTAAAGAAAATTAATTACAAATTTTCTCTGCTAAAGAAATTTGTCACAATTTTTTTCTATTTATTATTAATTTTATCTATGTAAAAAATCTATCACGAATTTTCTCTACATAGAAAATTGATCACAAACTTTTTCTGTAAAGAAAATTGATCACAAACTTTTTCTTTCATAAAAAAATATTTGAAATTTTTAATGAAATATTTTTTTGGAAATTTTCCTAAATTACATTTTGTTTAAGTTTTTGTCGATCTGATAATCGATATCGAAAACGGCTAAAAAGAAATCTGGATTTCTCTTTTTAATTCCAAATCTTTTGCACTTTTTGGTCACAAACATTTGATTATCCAGATCCAATGAAATAATATTGAAAATTATGGAGTGTAAATTATGGCAGCAATAATTTATCAGTTCATATGCCAACAACATTTTATCGCTTTAAAGTTATTTTCAAATTTAAACCAAATTAAAGAAAGGAATAAGAAATTATACCATCAAAACATAAATATGTAGTTGTGGTTACAAACACACTTACCAACAGATGAATATATTTGTGAATTTATGCAAAACATTACCAGATCTAGAGGAAAAAAGTGCAAAAATCTTAACGTTTATGTCATAAATTGAAATGCAAGACTCTGGCCTGAGATGTTATAAGATATTCTCTGACCCGTTTGGAAAAGTTCGGATATTTTCTAAAGAGTTTTACATTCATTACGTGAAAATTTGAAATCTACCATTACACATTAGCTGACATGTCAGCTTATAGTTATGTATCTTTTAATGTCAAAAATTTTCCTCTTGGGTCTTTTAACTGTTAACAAATCTCTTTATACATAAATAAATAAAAAAAAGATATAAATATGAATGGATCTGTTTACAAATACAATTGTGCTTATTTTCTTCGATTCATATGTAAACTATATTTCATTTGTGTGTATGTGTTTGTGTGTATCTGTGTGTTAAAGTATCTCTAATGTTTGAATATCTAAATGATTTTTTTTTTCTAAATTATGTGCTTTCGCTGTGCACAAACTAAACTAAACTAGAAAAAATAGCGAAAATACAAAAAAACAAAAAACTAATCTGAAACGAATTTATCATAAAACGTGCATAAATTGACATCATATGCAGCAACCAATAACTGCTGTTTAGTTTTGCTCCTCTATATACTTAACGATTTTCTTTGTCCCCCTCTCCTCTCCCATGTTTTCTACTAAAAACCGTTTTCTTTTTATTAACGTTTTGTCTTAACGCTTTCCAATTGAAAATTTTGGTGGCTGTTGGTTGTGTATCTAAATGGGGCCAAGCAGCAAAAACCAAAGCACTTTTACAAGGTGTGTTTCGGTTGATTTGTCCATATTAGAGAAAAGATATTAAATAGAAATGCAAAAGATCAAATAGACCAAAACTTAAACTATAATATTTAATGGTTTGCTCCAGAGATTATCCAGTAGGATAAAATACCATTAAGGAACCAGTTTTGAATTGGTTTTTTTTTCTTGGTTTCGATGTGGTTTTTTTTGCAAAAAAATAGAAAAGAGGAAAAGAAAAGCTAAATAGGGAGTAACAGTAATAGTTTAATATTTATTTACACTTAGAGAAAATTGTCTTAATTTGTTAATGTATTGATGAAATCTTGGTCCATCAAAACGGATCTTGAACTATCAAAGGTTTTGTAACTATTCCTGAGAGGCAGATGTACATAGTTCAATGTCATTCGTACAGCTAACTTTGGTTCAAAATTTCATCTCGATCATAATTCAGAAAAGAAGCGAAGCAATGAAATTAGCGTTCTGAAGTTCGAAAATCATTCAAAACTCAAGGCAGAGTGAAGAAAATCCCATTGATGTCATCTCATTGTCATTGGCATTCATTCGAATGTGGAATAGACACCCGAAATAGCTCTTAAGGTTGCTAGGTTATCAGTACCTAATTCGGATGTGAAATAGACACCCTAGAAAGATCTTAACAGTGCCAGGATATCAGTGAAAATTTAATTGTTCTCTTCGAATATTCTATAGTATTCTATAGTAAGCAGCTCTTCCAATAGCCGAGAACTCTGTCTGAATATATTACAGTGATTAGCCAGTAAGTAGGAAGCACGTTTCCCATAAGAGGGAATATAGAATTTACAACCAGCAACATTTTGAGATTTGAAATCATCTATATAAACTTCGAGTGTAACTTCTCCAGTAATAAAAGCTTTATTTACATTTACGACGGCCTATGCTCTATCCATAAAAGGCGTACATAGGCACCCACGTCGAAAATTCCTGGGGTCGCCTGGTTTTTCCAATGAACTTTCTGTACATATACAGAGCAATGCTTACCTTTGAAGCCTTTTCCACAATATTCCGATGACAAGACCTTTTGGGGTCCAATAGAATGTCAACGTAAACGCCAGCCAATAGGTTAACAGAAAGACATGAACATTTATTTTTTAGTGAAACGTAAAAGTTTGTTTTTCGCTTATACTACTACTTAAGCTCCAATGGAAGAGACATTTAAGTGCATATTATAAACGTCGTTATATTTTACCCAGAAATTTAACGGTTAAATGATACCCATACCCCTCGGTGAATGCCCTCTGTAAACATAATAAGACCCCACTGTACTGAAAATGACCTTATTAATCAATGTTCTGTTACTTCATTTAAATAAGAATATTAAAGGCGCCCTCTATATCCGTTAAACTAGAATTAATCCTGACCAACTGACAGTGGGTTAAGCAACTTCAACTTTTCCAGTGTTTTTCAGAGGAAATAAATCATATTTGGAACGATCGGCCTTGTGTACGTGTTCTTACTTCTAAGGACCTAAACGATTTGCAGTTCATCTGATTCAATCTTAGGTAACGGTTGACGGGTAACGGTTAAAGTTAGTGTATAAACCATCTATTAACAGGGGATCTAAAAACGACTCATTGCATGTTCTCTTAGGCTCGTTCTACCACTCGCAATATCGATGTTCCGAAGCTGATTTATTAATACCATTACAGACCTGGTGTGCACTATATCATAGAAGCATTAATAATTGGCAGGTTCAGGATAGACTACTACTATGAGTGAAGCAATTCGTTTTTCTATTGTTCCGGTTTGGGATGTCTCATTTTTAAAATGGTATATCCACTCGGTTATCTCACGGGTTAAAAAGGCTTTTAAAGTTCAGTTACAACAGTAGCCTTTCTTAGCTCTCTTGTAGTTTAAATAATAAGTGGTAATAGGCATTGGTTGTTCCTTGGATGTCTCACATCATCAAAGTGGATCTAACTCTCAGTTTCTCTTGACAATAAATAACTGATGAATTATAATCTCCATTAAGTGAGTTTGCAGCTGCAATAAGTAGCTTCTCTATAGCAGTCTTACAGTCTCGGAAATATAATGTAATAATGTTAGATTCGTGGTGATCACTTCACCAGTGGTCACCAGTTTAGATTCTTCGTCTGTTTGCCTTTTGATTTCAACTCTCCATTTTCTCTAAGTGTAATTACTTTAACATTTAATATAGATTTCTCGTTTTTATAACCAGGCACCACCTTCATCTCTATATTTCTATATCATTTTTGAAAAGCACTTTAAACAATATTGAATTTCTTAATATTTTTTCTGCGGTTTTTTAATCGACTCATGAAACAATAAATTATTGAAAATACTTTCATCGTTCTTTCTCTTAACGTAAAAAAATTGCACTGAATATAGAAAACGTGCAATTTTAATAACTTCAAAATAACATAGAGAAACAAGTTAGGAAGTTATACTCGGTCATGCCTGACTATTTAATATCCTACACTACATTGTTGGTATATGGTTTGCCACCAAAAATTATTAAACCCACCCTCGTAGAAAGTAATTTGTAATTTATGCTTAAGTGCTCAGTATATTATGCTGGTACCAACTTCCATGTGGGATTACTACGTTCTAAAAGGTTTGTTTTCTGTGAGCCTTACATGGGAGCTAGAGGAAATTATGGACTGACCCTCGTAGAACTTCCCACATTCATTTCTGCTTATGTTTGTCTTGATTTGA
This sequence comes from Cochliomyia hominivorax, assembly GCA_004302925.2. Lineage (NCBI taxonomy): Eukaryota > Metazoa > Arthropoda > Insecta > Diptera > Calliphoridae > Cochliomyia > Cochliomyia hominivorax. Next base: position 41,281,995 of record PYHX02000413.1, on the reverse strand, counting down.
CTAATTCTTATTACAATACCAAACATATTTGTGAGATTAAAGCTCTTCAAAGTGATATTGGAAAAGGGGTTTATGGGACCTATGAGAAATAATGGACTGATCCTGGTCCACATCGTTTAAGAATATTATAAAACTAATTTGTGCCAAATTACTTTAACATTGCATTTATTTAGGAGTTTTGTGACCTTTAATACCCATTCCGGGATGAATATTTGTAAGGGGCTTGGTAAAATAATGGATCCATCATCAAACAATTTCAATAGACATCATCCTTGGGGCAAAACGGTATACTGACTTAAGCACAAACGCATTATACTTCAGTGTTGGTGGTGGTGGTGTAGGGTATACAAAACATATAACAGAAAAAGAAATTATTATTAAAGCACTAAACGCCAGTCAGGATTCTTCTACTTCGAGTTCATATCAATTGTTTTTATTACAAACAGATTTTGCCATTTCGTATTATATCGTTTTCCTTAAAAAAACCCACCATATGTTGCACTTTTTTCCAAGTGCTAAAAGCGGTTAACTCCCTTGGGTTCTTTTCGAAAGTAGAAAAATAAAATCAGCATTTGTTTAAGTATTTAAGTTCGAGTGAAAGTTTCCAGAGCATAGTTTTTCTTCTTACATTTCTATAGCAAAGTTTAGCGCATATTTAGCATATTTATGCTTAAACTGTTGCTTTAATAACATTTTTGTTCTATTTAGTTTTGGTCATGGAATTTAAGTCTTTTTGCACTTTAAAGACTCTACTGTTTTTTTGCCATTATTTATTCCATTTGCCACCCGTTAAGTTTAAGAATTTGTTGGTAGTTCAAAATTTCTTAAAAGTTTTCATTTGTTAGAATTCGCTTGATTTGTTATGAAATTCTAAACTCCAATTAAAGTTAAACTAAAATGGAATTTTCTTAAATTTATGCTCTTCTAATAACTGCTATTACAGTTTTAATACTTTAACGACAATTTGTGTGAGTGTTTGGCCATAAATGGTTTTCATCTTGTTTCTTTTTTGTTGCTTTTAAGGAAAAACTTGCATAAAATCATTATTCAGATTCAGAGACGATGAAAAGATGCAAAGTGGATGGACGAGGGTTGTAAGAGAAATCCATTCATATTGAAAAACGAAAACTTTACTTAGGAGATGAGGATGTGGAAATGTCTTCAATTAACTGCCACAATGCTTTCGGATTCACAACAGTTCGTTTCGTTTCCATTTCGTAGAAAACGTATGGTAAATAATTTGAAAACCAATCCACAGTTACCCACCTCTATGGAAAATGTTCCGGGTACCGAAGACAAAAATCTGCAGCTGCCAGAAGGGGTTGTTGAATGGTCGTCTACTCATTCTTACAGCTCAGTAAAGTTTTTAAAGTCATAGGTTTTGATGTTTACTATCTATGTCACCCACGTCCATGACATCTAATTCCGCTAAGTGCCCATTACCAAAGATGAATTTCGAAAAGCAGAAGAGTTGTGTTAAAATCCTCTTATTCTCACAGCTCTAATGGAAGTTGTTAAATGAATAGCTGTTCCACCTGCATGAGTGCCAAGGCACAGTTTTCAGAGACTTCTGAAAATAAACTGTGGGAAGTTTTGCAAAAGAGATGTTCTCAGTTGGTCCTGCGTCAACCAGATAATCCTTCGTCCTTCGGACATAAATTATTTCCTATATGACTCCATATTCAAGCTGCTTAATGGAACTGTGAATTCGAAAGTTTTTGATTCTAGATAAGTCCACGCAAATATTTCAGTACAGTTATCGTTTTCTGCGTTTATCTCATTTAATGATGTTCAATATTCACGGACTGTCTTTGATGTGTTATACACACTATCGTTAGGAACCATATAACGAATTTTCTATTTGTTATCTGACAATATTCTTTCCAAATATTCCATAATACCTTAGTCAGTTAGTTGCCCTAATCACTGTAGACTCAGCCTGTAAAATGCTGCTTTTGTATGTGTATGTATAAGCTTCAACCCCAATTACTGTTATTAGAATACCATCCACCAGAGGGGATGGATGCCAATTCTTGCTCTAGGGATACACAAAGTTCGTTAGGAAAAGAGAGTGTCGGAATTTTCTAACAAATCTGAAACTACACCAATTATATTTGAAGATCCAAAGGTTCTAGATTTACAGCTATTTAAGGCATTGAGCTTAATCCCTAAGAAAGGTCATAACTCTCTCCACACTGAAGATTATGTGAAGTAAGCTAAGGCTATTACGTTACGAAGCCAAGCGGTGGCTATCTAAATGAAGCTAAAAATATGACTTTTTTAAACTTGGAAGAGCTGAGCTTGAAAAGAGCCAATTGTCGTCTTTACTGGACGTCTTTACTGGGACAAATAATGAAATGTGTGGAACTGTTTTCCTTGCCGTAGGTAATCCTGCCTGAATTTCCAAAAGTCCAAAATTTTAAGAATAATGTGGAACCCATTTGTCATTGTGGCTTTATAGAATTATTTCTGAAGCTTTAGTTTTAGTCGTCAGAAACCTCTTAACTAAAGGAAATATCGGACTAAACCAAGACGACCAATCATCTGAAATCAAGGATTCTAGTGTAACACCAAGTGATCGTATGGATTTTAAAGATCTCCCTTTTTATATCACGAACTTCTAGGTTCATAACGTATAATAGGGACGAATTAGTTCATTGGCAGATTCAGAATTAATGTTGATGGTGGTTTAACGACTTTTCAGTATGAAGAATGTGAT
>PYHX02000413.1:41256160-41279176 GCA_004302925.2 Cochliomyia hominivorax | reverse complement strand
TTGGACCATTACAGATTTCCTGAGTTAATAAACAAGATAGTTTGCATTGATATTTTCTTTCTCCTAAAAAAATTTAAGATAAATTTTTCGAACGAAATTCCGAAAGCGGAAAAAGTGCTTCACCTAATCGGATTTACTTTTCATGAATTTACGTTAGAAATTCTTTCAGAACTAAGAAAAGAAAGAGGAAAAAAATTGAAAAATAAAAGTTTTTTCTAAATTTCTATTACAAAATAATATAATTTTCTAGTGGGTACATAACTCTTATTTATAAATTTTAAGACAATCTAGGCAATATTTAAGAATTTTTGTTGGATCCAAATATTTAAGAATTTTTGTTGGCTCCAAATAGAGCGCAACAAGGTCAAAAAAGCTGATAAAAGATTTAAAAGAAATGGGTACACATTTTACTATGGTGTATAGATCTCCTAAACTATACAAGAATTCCATATTAGTGTAATTTTATTAGGGCGCATTTTCCTACAACACTTTTTATTTTATTTTTTTAATAAAATATTTGCGATTTTTTTTAAATTCATGCCCGAGGTGATCAATTTTGCTGATCCAATTTCCCATCCGATGACCCATTAAATAATAACTCGAGAATGTTGAAAGTGCCAGAATTATTTCCCAACAAAAGCGTTTCGGGACCACTGTGCGAATGGATATGGTCTGAAAGTCAATAATAATATTGGATCCATTTGATGGAAACATAAAAAATAAATCGAATGTCCAATCTACAGTAGAATCGGAAACTTAGATTTTAGTACGTACAACATTGGACTTTGAAAAGAGTTTAGCACCATGAAATAAGTCCCAGAAGAAATAATTCCCAACGAAGAAAAAGTTTTCTTAGCGAAGATGCCTTTTTAAAACTCCCGTAGTTCGATCACACAGAAAAAGTTTTTTAACGAAGCCGGCTTTTTAATTTTGCAGAGGAGGAAGTCTCTTAGCCCGGCCTAGGATCCTAAGGCCCTAACTTTCAAAAAAATTCATTAGGATTTATTTCATTATTAACTAATTTTCGATGCTGAGTAATGAAAGATGTTCCACTCTTAAACCCAATTTGTATGAAAACATTGGAATTGGTACCAAAGAGTTTGCAAAATATAACCGATCTAGTTAAAAGAGATCAAATGATAACGGGTCTCTTATAAACTTAGGAGATAATCAAGATATTCAGAATTCTTTGTTGTTTAACAAAACTGTTGTATGTTTAACACAACTGTTGTAGGAGAAGTCCCGGAAGGATTATGATATGATTCTCAAATTACCTATAAAAGATTCCATATTTTATAAAATAAATGAAAAATATTAAATGCCTCACAAAATGTATCATTTTGGAAACACTGATTCAAAAAAGTACTAAGAATTTAACCCTTTTCATCGCGATTATTAAAATTTTTTCCAATAATCAAAATTATATAAAATTAGAACTGGTTCTACCTCCTCCATTAAAATTATTAACAAACATGAACAAAATCGTTTCAAATTAAATTGAGAACATAATTTTTTTTGTAATTTGAGAAATATTTAAATCCATAAAGTAATAAATATTTTTCTTACTTCAATCCATTTTACCTGAACGTATCTTATGAATATTCATGAACAAATAGAAATTCTAAACTGAACTGAAATGATAATTATGAATTTGCATTAGAAACTCATAATGAACCCGCATAATAATTTAGCAAATTTAATTCCTTTTTTTACTCTTTTTTTGCTTTTGCAAATTATAAATTCAATGTCGATAAATTTGTGGATTAAAAACAGACAAATATACAGAAATTAACAAACAACAAGAAATTATGAATCGATCAAGTCCGACTATCTAATACCCTACACAACATCGTCGATTAAAAATGGAAATTAAAAGAAATTTATGAACGACCCTCGTATAATTAGAATTTCTGATTTATTCTTAAGTGTGAATCTAAGATTTATGTTAAATTTATGCATTTTATATTTAATTATTTGGGGGGTCTTGCATGGAGACTACAAGAACTTATGAATCGACTCTCGTATAATTTTCTCACTTATATATCTTAAATTGACCAATTATTATTAAAATACTAACGTATTTGGGAGATTTTTTGATTTTTTTTTTGATATTTGGAAATGTTTTTGTATTGGACCCATGAGAATAATGAACTCACATATTTTGGCACATAATTTTATTATGTAATGAGAAATAATGGACCAACCCTCACATATTTTAGCACATAATTTTATAATGTAATGAGAATTATTTGTGCCATATTTCGTTTAAGTGATATTTGGAAAGGGTTTTGTATTAGACCTATGAGAAATAATGGACCGCCCCTCGCATATTTTGGCACATCGTTGGGCCAAATTTCATTTAAATCGCTTTGGTTTATTAGGACTTTAATAACATTAAAATTCCATGCCAGGAAAAAAACATTTGTATGGTTTGAGGTACCTGAAAGATTGGACCAAACATTGCCAATTTCAATAAGCTTCGTCTTTAGACCAAAATATGTACAAAATTTCATAGAGATATTTCAAAAAATACGACCTGTAGACTCTTCACAATGTTTACAGCCAGCCAGTCGGACAGACGGACGGATAGCGTTAAATCGACTCAGCAAGAGAATCTGCTAGATTTAACACCATTTTTTCTGCATGTTACGAACATCAGCACAAACGCTTAATACCCCAATTACCTTCGATGGTGTAACAAATAAGAATGATATATTTGGCTATACCGAATCTTCAATACCCTCCACCACAAATGCGTGTGAAGTAAATACGTTATGGTTTGAACATACATATTCACTCACAAACGTATACAATGCACAAACATTTTCTTAAATTTAACACAAGAACGCTTGAAAGGTCGTACAATTAAATTTATTTTTGGCTATAACTTTGTGTTACTCAATCGATTTTGAATTTTTTAGGAATAGTAGTAAAGGTTGCATCAGAAATTGGTCTTTATCTTTTAATATACTGAACCGACTATGCTGGTTTTAAATATGAAACTACTCAGACCAAATTTCATTGCGCTCTGTCAATTATTGTGGATGTGTACGTGCCAATAAGAGACAGATAGACGGACAGACAAACAGACGGACGGACATAGTTAAATATACTCAGATTTTGATTTGATGCAAAAATATATATACATTACGGGGTCTGAAATGATTCCTTTTTAGCGTTACACACAGAATGACCAATTTTATATACCCTCTTCATCACTTGTGGTGGTGAAGGGTATAAAAAACCTTCTTAAATGTTTTGCGAAACATGAAACTTAATTTTCAACTTAAATGAGAGATTTTTTTTCTTAAGACTTTGAATTTCATTAATTTAAGACAGACTAAAATGGAAGTTTTTTTCTTAAATCATAAAAGCTTAAAATCCTTTTCAGTAGAAAGACAAGAATACAAACAACAATAAAAAACTGATATTGATTTGCTTTATTAGCTGCTGTTTAAAAAAAAGATGATTTCTTTTAAGAAATCTTTCTGAAGTTTTTTTTTCTGCTGCCAGAAATGTCAAGAAATGATTAAAACTCATCATTATTGAGATGCATTAAAAGAAGGTTTATTTTTATTCTGAGTTTTATTCCTTAAAAATGATTCTTATTTATGATGCCATTAATTTCACTCGTATCGAATGAATGACTAAATTTTGTGAAACCGCATTTTGCAAATTTTAAAAGAAATCTGAAACTTAAAGTCGTTTTAAAATCATAAAAAATTAACGTTCTTTTATGATATTTTGATAGCTCATAATATAAAAAAGAGGAGGATTAAAAGAAATCTTTGGTTTATGCAAATGACCTTAGAACCTGTTAGATTTTATAGTACGGAAAAGTTACTAGCCCTGTTAGCTAAGCCTGTGGAAATTTTATGCCTACTTTTTGTTAGCTTAACTATGACTTAAATTAGTAAATGGTTACGATTTCAATTGCATTTCGGTCTCATACTTAATATTAGTCCGTAAAAAATTAGTAGTACGAAATAACACATTTATTATATAACGTGATTATAAAGCAAATGCTACAGATGTGCTTTAATCGTACAGCATTAAATACTTCGTTGGGGTGCTGCTATGACGTCAATTCAATTTCATTTTCTTCTGCTTTACAGACACAACAATGAGTGGCGACCTTCACCAACTTTAAGAAGTTACGTTCTTTGGTTTAAAAAAAATACATGTACCAAACTTTATCGATATCTCGCAAATTACGATATGTGGAGCTTTCATAACGCTTCAAAGACCGACAGCCAGCTAGTCGCATGGAATAATATCTTTAATCGATAACAACAGTGATTGTGTTGTTATTGCCCAAGTTTAGAATGTACTTAGAATCTTAAGAAGCGTTTCAAGCTGTTCGCAATTGCTTAAAAGAATTTATTTTATATGTTGGCTTGAAGTATCATAACAATATTTAATTGGAGTTATTCACGATAATGTGGGAATGGAGTCTTTAAACTCGACTCGCCGTCATGTATTTTTAATATGTTCCAACTTTTATATAATATATCACTTTTATTAAAATTTCCCGAAGAAAGCTGAGATTCGAAACAATTCACAAAACAATACAATTTTCCGATAACTTATTTCGTGAGGAACTCATTCCATGTATCACTAAAGTGAACAATCATGAGACGATGAAAATCTGAATTATATGAATTGTTAGAAGGTTCACAACTGTGAAGATTTTGGGGTTCCATTTTACAATTTATTTACTGCACTGCAATCACGCAAATAAATTTTGCTGCTTCAGCGTACTCTTCATCGCTAATGTCAAGCTGTTTCTTCAATTATTTCATTGGAGGGTTTATTCTAACTTCAATATAACAGAATTGATATTTCCTTCGATGAATATTAGAAAGGATCTAAGAATACAGGAAAAGAGCATGTGAGATTGTTTTAATCGGAATTCTTACAGCGACATTTGCCAAAAGGACTGTAAAAAAAGACTTTAAGTTTCTGTATGAAAATAGTGCTTGAATTGCTGCCATTGCCCATTGCTGACCTACTTTTCTTAGTTTAGAAGACCTATGAACTTATCCAATAGAGGTGGCACAATTCCTGCCATGGAGTTAAAACGGAACATGAACAACAACGGAGAGTTCTTTTATAAGGAAAAGAAAATTATTTTTGTTAGAAGAGGAATTCTTCACAGAAAAAATGACTTCAAGTTTTAAGAAATTTATATTTCGGTATTTTCAACTGATTTTCAACCAACTACTTTTTCAAGGGGATTTTAGGTTTCATTGAAATCCATTTCTTTAATTTACATAACTAATCATGGCAGTTAGACAAGAAAGAATTCAAAAGCATGTCAAATAGTCTGTCAACACTCTTCAGTTCAGCTCCATATTATATAACAGTAAAAACTGAATAACTCACCTAATAATACCGTAAAACAACCATCTGACACCTTTAATTTTTTCAAGTGTAAAATATTCGCTAAAAAGAGTCCAAAAAGTCCAACCAAAACTATTTGCTAAGAAATGTGACAACAACATTGTGTAACATGGCAAACGCAAAATTGATTTTATGTAGAACAAACACCAATCAATGATTTTCAGGTATGATGATTGGAATTTTGATTAACGCAAAAATCGAAAGGGTTTCTTTGAATCAAACAACACGTGTTGGATTTTCAAAAATTTCAACTGAGTATCGTTGTTCATAACCTCCATATTTCCCCTTTCCCCACTTCCCCACATTCACAGATTCCTTTGAATGATGCTTCATGCCTCTGCTGTTGGTGGTGGTGTTTGTTTGTTTGTTTGGTTCCCTTTTAAGCTCTTTGGTGTTTTATATCTTGAACAAAAGTTGTTGTCTTTAAGTAGAACGTTTAAACAATTTTTCTTTAAGCCTTCAGATGATTGTGTTCAAAAGAATAAATAAAAATTCTCAAGCTTAATAAAAGGATACACTTTTAAAGTTCTTTCTCCCTGATCTCCTCTTAGTTGATCGCTGCTACGTAAATCTTATTTGATTTTTGTAGTTCTCTTGTTCATTTGCCGTTTAGTGTATGTGTGTGTATGTGTTTGTGTTGTTGTTGCTGGTCGTTTGACTACTGTTGCTGCTGCTGTTGGTGGTTCGGTTTTGTTTTTTTCTTAAAACAAAAATAAGTTTTCAAATTATTTAAAATATTTCAACGATTTTCATCCAATTAAGGTTTATTTTAGAGTTCTTTTCATACTCATCGCATACAACATACAACCGAACAACAATTGTCTGAACTATTTAGTTGGTTGTATCTTGTTTGTTTCGGTAGCTTAATTAAGCTTTTTCAATAAACTCAAAGCTACAAGCCGACAAATATTTCTTTGCAATTTCTCTCTTAAAGTTGCGTTGTTGTGCGTTTTACTTTGTTGTTGTTTTTTGTTTTTCATCCAAATAAACAAAATAGATCTAATAAATGCGTAAGTAGAAAAATTAATGAAGTGTGTTTACACTAGATCAAAGAATAGTTCAGAGTTTAACTGCAGTTTTCTATGATACATCGCAACTGTAAGGATGAGATAAAGGCAAAAACGAACTTCCACCTCTATGAACCCACATTTCTCAGCACCAAAAGTTAAAGGCTTCTGTGAACCTTTCGATTTAAATTTACCACTCGCGTATAGCTGCCATTAAAACCTTAACTTCAGCACAAGATCAAATGTGCGATAATTGTCATTTAGGTATAAACATTTTATTATTGTCCGCTACATTTACCTTGTATATGTCAGATATCTTAATAATTCACTTAAAATTATTCCCACATTTATTATTGGCAGCTGTACAGAAATCGTTTCCTTCAAATTACACGACTAATTATTGGCAGCAAATGAATAAAAATGTTTTGCTCTTCTTTGAACTCGCAATTCTATTGTTAATTGTTTGACAATGCAGAACGCCGTTTCGAATACGATCAAATTGGTTTGGAAATAATAAAGTTAATAAAAAAACCGATCCAAATGTCCATTCGCATGAATGTTCCACGTGATTCTAGGCAAACAATATGACCTCAAATTTCAGCATATATTATAGTGATTTTTTATAGTAAATAAAAATATTGGTGTAGTTGTTTTGTACTTGCTATTGGTGAGGTTATGTGACTTAATCTCAAATCATCACAAGTTGTGCTTCATCCGACGTACTGTTTTATTGTAATACAGATCACCGAGAATATAAAAGGATATTGAACAAATTTAAGACCCTTCACAGAGATTATTTTGTACATAGATTGATAAGGTTATGGTTGAGGTTCATTGAAATCTCTTGTATATTAATTATGATCATAAAGGGGCAAGTTTTCGTCTAGTGTCCGGTTCATAGTATGAGTAGCATAACGTCTATTTTTATTCGATATTCCTTTACAAATGTGATGATCAGTTATAAATAAATATCGTCGTTAGCAAAACAAAATTGACAGGTTCAAAGTCCATATTTAAAGATTTTTCAAATTTGTTCATCACATTTAGTAACTCCGTAACTAGATCAGAATGAGTGGCGATCTTCGTGTGAGCACTATTTGTGTAAAAACCTTGAGATATTATTAGTCCAATGCTTAGTCGCTTAACACCGAAATATCAACAATGGTTGGTGGTTACTTGATAAAAGTCTATGTCCGCAATTTACTTACTGGCATCGCACCTAAAATTGCATTTCTAATTTTTTTGAAATTCACGCTCCTTTAAAATGTTTTTCAAAAGTGGGTCTGCATGGGAAAATGGTCATTAATGGACTGACATTCTTAAAATTTAATATAACATAAGATTTATTTGCGACAAATTAAATAAAATATCTTAATTTCCGGAACCAATTTATCCCATCATCAACAATTTTAAGAACCGTACTGTATGTACCAAATTTTATCGATAATTCGCAAATTGCAATATACTACATTAACAATCAAAATGATTTCGATCTCCATTTCCAGTGATATGGCAAATATCGAAGCATGTCAAAAATCCGATTCTATAAACTCTAATTGGTTAAGATTACTGTAACCAGTTCTTCCACAATCATAACTAATCTGTTCAAAGATTCCGAATGGATCCTATATTGCGTTACGCCAGTTGTGTTTCTCTTAGGATTGTTATTGAACTGGCGATCTGACCCAAGATAGCAAACGTAGAAACATAAAACGTGACAAACATAGAAATAAAAATTTCGAGAATTTTAAGAGTTTCGTTCGGGACCACCAATATGCCATGATATATATTCGCTGTACAATCCGTATTATATCGTCTATCATTTTTTTAAACAAATTTTTGCTACTGAGACTTTTCCGTAATTTGAGTTTTATGGTACCCACAATAAGATCAAAAATAATTCTAATCCACCGATTATTATAAATAAAAAGTTTATTATTTCTCTGAAATTTTTAGAGATAACCTACAAATATATTTATGCCGAGATTTTCAAGGGCAATTTATATACAAAATGCCTTTTTTCTCAAGACATGAATTAATTTTTGGCGAATTTTTCAAAATCAACATACACGAGGTGACTAACTTTGGGGGTCAACAACTCAAAACTATTTTCCCACTCACCATTTCATTCAGATATCTTTAATGGTTCAAAGATTATAGAATTAAATAAAATCGATTTCCTGTTTCGTTCCCTATTGAAAGACAATTAAATTCCCATAAACTCAGTAAAATTTCTGCGTGTATTCCACAATGCTCTTAATCACCACTAAGTGTGCATACGGGGACAGTGAAATCTTTGTGAATCGTCTCTCAACACCATAAAAAAGGTATGAAAGTGATGAGTTACACTTCACTACCGCAAGGTGTATCGTAGGCCTCAAAAATGTCAAGGTTTCTTTACTTATGTGTCATTAAATTGAATGGAAACCAAGCTCTGCTTAACTTTTATTATAACATGTATGTTGTGGTATAGATTACAGGCTTGCCGAGACAGTGACATAATCTATAGTCAATAGTTAGGATTCTTAAGATATTAACTTCACTAAGCGACAATATAAACTTTGATTCCTACTGACAAATTCCCTTTAACTTGGCAGGAGTAATTATGAGTTGTCAGTGTAATACACTTGTTTAAACCATTCTAGATAAAAGTGTAAGGGTATTATAACCTACAATATGCAGAAAAACCTAAATCAGATATATTTATCACTCAAAGGTTTAGACTCCAAATCCTACCCCTCTCTCTCCTAAGGATTAGAGAGAATTTTAGCACTCTTTGAAACCAAATAAAACATTAATCTGTGTTATAGTCTAAAGTCAAGGGTATAGCATTACCTACAACCGAGAATATAACTTTAGTCTAATTCAAATAATTGAGTCATTAGTTGCACTAACAAACCATTATGATTGAGAAAAAATTCGACTGCCTAGTGTGAACAATACGAGATCTCTTACACACATTTTCGTACGAAAACATACTTTTCTCAAAATGAAAAGAAAAAACATCATTAATAAAAATCTTGTTAAAGAAAATTACTTTTAGTTAAAAATAAAATATAACAAAAAAATACATCTTGTTCACACTAATTTGAAGAAAAAAACATCATTTTACTATTTTTAATTTTAATAATGAATATTTTTTTCCAAATTCATTTTATATAAATTACAATTCTTTTAAAAATCATAAATCATTTACTAAATATTAGCATTTTTTCTACCACAAAAATATTAATAAAATTTATAGACTCTTTAACCGTAAAAAAGGTTGAAACTCCACTTAATTCATAGACCATCATAAATTTTCTGAATTTCAAGTGTTAAAAATGTTGGTCCTACTGTGCGCGACATAATTCTTGTTAGATTTGATCTACAAAAATCTCAAAAGAAAAATGTTAACAAGTAAGAATTCTATATTCAGCTATTCCGCATCTTTAATACCCTCCATCACATATACGTATAAAAAAGGGATGCCAATCCCGGGATTAGGAATTGAATCGAGGTTTTAAAAAAATTAATCCCAGAATTTTTCGGGAATCATTAATCCTTAATTTTGCGGGAAATTGCGAATGATTTGTCTACTTTAATTTTATTTTATTGTCATAAATAAATAAAACTTAACTCCATTTAACAAAAATGTTAACATAAAGTGAGCACTTATTAATCCATTTCGTTTCGGAGTTTGATTTTTCGAACATTTTTCGAAAATCATAATTTTATATATGAAAAATACAAAATTTTTGTAAAAATATGAAAAAAATGTTTAGTCTTTAAAAATTACAGTGATTTATTGTAGAATAAAAATCCCGAAAAATACCGAAACGCCAAAAAATTCGATTTCCCAAAAATTCCGTAATTCTGAAAAATCCCGGTATTTGATTTTTAAAATCCCGAATTTCGAGATTTAAGAAAACCAGTTCCAGTTGGTATCGTATACAATACATAAAAGTTTTCCTCAAATATAATACAAGGACATTTAATGAGTCATAAAATTAGCTATATTTTTGGCTATAATTTTTTTTATCTACTGAACCGATTTTGATAATTTTTGGAATGTTAATGAAATACATAAAGCTTATAGTTATCGCATGGCTTAAACTTAGAGGTTGCCTCAGATATCGGTTTATATCTTTTAATATTGTGAACCGAATTTGCTGATTTCAAACAGGAAACTTCTCAGGACTATGGAAAATGCTCTGGCCAAATTTTATTGAACACTGTCAATTACTATGGATGTGAGCGTGCCAACAACAGACAGACGTACAGATTGATGAACGGACATTGCTAAATCGACTTAAATTTTGATTTGCTGCAGGAATATATATATTCATTATGTTACATACGATATGACATAGTAAATATATCCTCTTCACCACTTGTGGTGTTGGAGGGTACAAAAAATATTTAAAAACCTTTGAAAACAGCAGAACTAAAAGAATTAATCATTTTGTTTATTTTTTTGAAGTGTTTTAAGGTTCTTTTCTTGAAAGATGAAACAAAACAAAATCTAAAATTAAATTAAAAATAACATAAACCGCACCTTTTCATTGATTTGTTGGGTCTCCAACAAATTTTTTAGTATTTTAGTATTTTTTTTGCCTTTTTTGTGGGAAATTAATTAATCATCTTAATTAAGGAGGATGTTGTTCTTTTGATGTATAGTTTCAGTTAAATGTGTCTGACTAATATTTTATTTTATTATTATTTCTTTTTTGTTTTTAGTTTGGAATGTGTTTATTAATGATCTTTAGTGTCATTTTTATGTTTTTATTACTATTATATTTTTTTATTTGTGATCTCAGATTTTCAACATTTTTAATGTATATCATTTTTTTTTTTTGATTTTAAGTCAATTCTTTTATTTTTTTAATCATACATTTTATGAATTTATTTTTTGAATTCAAACGTCTCCTTACTTGGAAACGAAGGATTCTTCCTTCATTTGCTCATAATGTTTGATCAGAAAGTAACTGTTTTTACAAGCAGTGGTTTTGGAAGATTTCATCCTTATTAACTGTACGTAGCATATACGTAATTCCTCAATTTCCTCCAACGAACATCTTTAAAGTAACACATACTTGGTATAGTATCCTTCTATCCTATATCCTATCCTGGATAGTGACATAGGTATTGTTCTAACGTCTCAATGTCCTTCCCACACGCACTATTTAAATAAATTTATTCTCGTAGTTTTACCAATCGTTTCAGTGTTTCTCATAGTTCTCTTTGGCTCTCATTTGGCTTGGCATTCAATCGGATTTTCCAAGCTCACAATCGATAGAAATCTAGTTTTATTCCCGATCATTATCTCTTGTGCATGTACCCGAGTGAATGCAGGAGATCGTATCCTAAGTAACAACGCCCAGATTGCCGTTTAGCCGTCAGGCAAGAAATAGATGTGAAATAGACCAAGCCTTAGCTTAGTCTCCTTAGCCCATAATATACACTTTATGATCGCACATATCTCCACATGCAAGACCCTATTATGGTTTAGTAATCGGAAGCATATTATTATTATTATAGTTCTTCTATAAAGAGTCCCGTCTTTCGGAACCATCCTTGAAACAATAAGTCCCTACGGATGTGTGGCAGGTTTCTGTCCGATTAGCATTATATTTTGTATTCAATTAATGCAATTGTTCCACTATCAATCATCTCTATACCAATTTCAAATCCATGCATGTCACCTATTATCTCTTTTCTATTCTTTCCCCCAAAGTTTAGAGTTGCACATAAACTTCAATAGACTGGACACAGTGTATTGTCTCCAGTGCTTTCGTAGATTTCGTTGTCTTAGTATTACTTATTCCAGAGCAGCACATTGTTATATCTTAATATGCACATCACTTAACTTTGCATCATGCCAAGAGATATAGACACTTTCTGTCAACTAGGACTAAACATAGTCACCTCCATGTTTCTCAAAAAACCACACCAACAGTCAGTCTAAACTGATGTTTTAGGGCACCAGACTCCCATGGTACCACAATTAAGTCTCAAATATCTTAATCAACTCGACTACTACCAGTTGAACTTTAAACACACTGAACAGTGCTTTCACGGTTTTGGTCACATGGTGTGACACCCGAAATGTAAAAAGTGAACGTAACGAAGAGAACACAACAGCATAGCAAGGTAGGTGGCGATAATAATATAGACAGAATAAGCACCGGAACACAAAAAGCAGCTATCTGGTACTAGAAAATGTTGCCGTAGATCCAAGCACCAGAACAGAAACAACACCAACCTGAAACTGGAAAGTGTTGCCGGAGATCCAACAGTAATCAGTTCAACTGTCATTGATCGTACGGCTATCCACAAACCGGTGACATAAAACAGCGGCACGAGCTCATGACAAGAGAACCTCAACTCTCTATTAATACTAAAGTCTCCCAACTTCCCTTATGTTCAAATCAAATGGTAATCAAGGCCTGGGCTATATGTCATATCAGGCATAACTTCTTAACCACTAGGTTTTGCTACGCTTTTGCCACCATGAGAAATAGTGGAATATTGTCTGGTCAAATATTATGAACTTTTTTGTTTATTTATTCGAACGAATCAATCGAATACAATTCGGTTTTATATATGTTTACAGCAAAGCTTTCTTAAAAAGCGTTTTCAAACTGAGCAGTGAAACAAAGGTATTAGAAAGATCTACCTCGTTGTTACAAAGGGAATGAAAAATTGTGTATTAATACTTTTATTCATCACTCCTTTAGTTATGGGAATGAAATTTGCATCATTTGCGAATACCTAAATATCGGTTATTCCAAATTTAAATATGCTCAGTTTCTTTATTCCTGAAATATTTTATTCAAAAGACATAAATCTAAAAATTTCACCTCTTCATATTACCAATTGTAAAACCCACATAATCCCAACTCCTTACAACCCACATTCACTAAGAATCTGCAAAAACCGAAATAATTCCTTTTTTGTCGTAATAATAACAGAAAAACTTACTTAAAGTTTAAATTTATTGTTTGTAATTCTTTATGCGAAAATAAGCAGAAAAGGAGAATAATTTACGATTAACATAAAAATAAAATACGGAAAAGAATTACAAATTGTACAATATTTAAATAAAAATTCCAAAATCAGTAACGAAATAATAAACATAAAAAGACTGGCTTTCACTTGACAAACTTTTGATTGCTCTCAATTCACTTAATTATTGTCACATGCGATATTGCAATTTCCTTCAATTGACAGTTTTGTTTTTCTTATTGTATTTTATTGAATCGGTGAATGGTCTGGTTTGAATGACTGTTTTTTTTTTGTTGTAATGCGAATGTGGTTGTAATGCAACGCAATCGTATGAAACTGTGTCCAGTTGTCTGATCATAAAGTATGCGTAAAATATGTTTTTATGATTTTCATTAATTGAAAATACTCATAAAAATATAGTTTAAGTATTGGCACAGTATTTTTTTCCACAAATATAAAGTGTGTTTTTGCTCAAATGGAAATTAAGGCAGATATTTATGAGTTGATCAGAAATATCTCCCCACATAATATACTCTCATCTTGTATGATTATGTAAAAAATATAAGATTATCAGTGTATATATTAAGTCTGTGGAAGAGAGATAAATGTAAGGAAAAATCGGTTAAAAATTTATTGTAATATATTCGGTAATAGTGATTTTCAAATACCCTTCACTTTTATGTTAGATTTCAATGGTAATTTAGGTAAGTCCGAAAGGTCAAGTAGTGTACAATGATCTTAAAACTCGCAAGAAAAGAGTCAATTCTTGAATTAC
Source organism: Cochliomyia hominivorax (assembly GCA_004302925.2). NCBI lineage: Eukaryota > Metazoa > Arthropoda > Insecta > Diptera > Calliphoridae > Cochliomyia > Cochliomyia hominivorax. Next base: position 41,265,004 of record PYHX02000413.1, on the reverse strand, counting down.
AGACACGGATCGTATTAAGCTTGAGTTATCCTGATGAGTTAAGTTAAATTTTTATCCTGATTTTTATCCTGATCCTGACACGACATTCCATTTGCAGAAATGTCGTTTATAGTTTTCGTGTAATCCAAAGTGGTTTAAGAAATTGTATCCTTGGATTCTAACTAATTCACATAATAGTTTGATATTTAGATCAACAAGTCCTACCGAGTCCACAAGTTTCCACTTGTCCAGGATTGATATCTGGTATCTAAATGATGCAATTGTGTTTAATATGATTGCTCGGAAATCTGTCGAATGTTCCAATATCGAGATGATATCCGTACAGAGTATATGCTTTATGTCGGGAATAAGGCTTGTATCCTCATTTCATCCAGTTTGGAGTCGATACACCGTAATAGCAACCTCAAATCGAACAGATTTAGAGCAGCAAAGCTCTCGATATTCCTATTGTCGTGGCATAAGTTGAGATTTAATATCGGGATTTATCTCCAAAATTGTACTTGGTGAAAATTTCCAGTTATATGGATTAATGAAATCTTCGATATCTCTGAGATAAACATTCATGAAGCCGTGATAGTGTTAATATTGATTTATTCTTACACACAGATAAAACTACATACTCCCAGCTGGAATGGGTTTGCATTAATGGTCTTTGCAATCATCTATGGTTAGTTTTATTCGAGTGTAACTAGAATATTGTGAAGAATGCGAATGACACTTTCTTTAACACTCTCGGGATGTCAATCAAACTTCATCACCCTTCCGCTAATGTTTGGGTGATGTTATGTAGATAAATAATATACATCTCTGGATATGGAACCTTTTTACTTCTTCATCGCTAAATTATCAATTCGATTAGTTACATTTTTCGCATTAATTCAGGTGTCAATTGAACATCATGAGATTGCAATAAATCATATTATTGATACCCCTACAATCATCAATATGACTTTGAAGAGAAATTAATTTAAAAGTTGTTTTCACCAAAAATTCAGTTCAAAATGTCACTATTCAAACATGTCTTCGATTGACAGAATCGGCATAATATTGCCCAATATATGGGCATCAACAAATAACCGCATACACTTTTTATGTCATCCAATATAGGAAAATATCAAGAAAAACTCTAAACACCAAGACATATCCGCATAATATAAAGTAAAAACTACTCAAACATTCAAATACATTTCCAAAAACCACAATCACATAAGTATTGAATTTTCATCTAGACGACACTTTGCGTTATTTGCTTGCTGCCACAAAACTTCTCCAATGAGGATGAAGTTTAAAGAATTTAACGATTTTTGTTGCATAAATCTATAAATTGAACTGGCAAATATACTGACAATTGGCGAATACCGAATGGATAGATGATGATGATGATGATGATGACGATGATAATTGCGCTGGTGCCATAAAATTGTTTTTATTATTTGTTTTCATTTCAAGAGATACGAGTTTAGAGCAAACGAAAAGCTCGTAAATTGTAAATATTTGTTGCTAAAAAAGAGCATATGAGCCCATATTTTATGGCATTTGATGTGCTCTAAAACGAATACAGATCTCGCTTTTTTTGGGTTTTGTTGCAAATATTTATGTCACAAACAATTAAATCACTTAATAAATGTATTGCATGATCACACATTTAGACAAAGTCCAATTGACATGCAATTTTTCTTAATTTGACCAAACAAATAAAATCGAAGTTATGTGACTTTAAAATGTTGATAATTTTAACAAAAAAGAGAATTTGGTTTAATTTAGTGAAATAAGGAGTGAGATTGAAAGATTCTTAATATACATATATGTTATTTTTATAGATTTAATCACTAGAATTGCAATTTTTAACCGTTTTCAGAAACCCTTTCATTGACGTTTTTTGTGGAGCTTTCTGTCACTTTTGGACACCTTTTTGTACTTTTAAAAAGAGGTCAATTGAAGAATCTGCTTCTGTTAGTACAAATACCACATTATGAAGTCTTATGTATGGAAGCAGCCGTTATTGCAAACACTCCTTGACGTAAATTTCGGTATTTATGAGCCCATTATAACAATTTATTGGCTTCTTTTTGCCGAAACTGCATAGTGATTTCTATACCAAAAACTTTTTTTTGAAAATTTTGACACCATATAACTTTTCGCCAGAAAGTTGCGAAAAATGTGCTAGAACATACATTCATCCACTACACAGTAAGAATATTTTTTAGAAAACTTGACTTCAATCGTTTTCTATCAAAACGAACATCAATTACAATAGATTTTTGCACATTTGATTAGAAATGGTTTATATTCCATAAATTGAAATAAAATTGATCTTCAATTAAATGGTTTCAATCGATTTTTTCCTGTTCGCTCTATAACTTCTCTAAAGCACATTTCAATTAATTTTTGTTTTTAAAAATTTAATTTATTTTCTTAATTTAATTCTGCTCTCTTTCGTTGTGCTTAGGATCTTATCCATGATCGCTTTGATGGCATTAATTTTGTAATTCCATTTATTTTATACAAAATTTCATTAAAAACGGAAATTAGTTTTGTGTTCAAATCTCTTTTCTTCTCTTCAGTTTTTAATCAATTTCATTTTAATGCATTCGCCAAAAAAAATTATGCACATAAATCTTCAATTTTTACCAAAAAAAAAAAAAAAAAAAAAAAAAAACAAAAAATATTTAAATTGTTGTTGATGTTTTTTATTTTTTGGTTTCATTTAATTTTATGATTTCAAACAATAAATTCACGTACCTAACATTGGTTTTGATTAACTTTATTAGGTGGGGGAAAAAATAAAATGAAGGTACTATATAAAAATACTAAAAAATTTATTTGGGATCAATTTCGCAACTTCTCATATGTGTATTAAAATTAAAACGCCAGATGTTTGATTTCAGATCCATATGCTTCACATCGTTTCAGAAATTGATGTCATCTACTTAATGCTAGGAGTACTTCGAAAAGTACACGTAGTACGGAAAGTATCTAGCAACAAACTAGCACCTTTACGTATTGTAAAAATTATAAATAACCGAAGCTATCATCCGAGCCAAACAACTAACCGACTAAATTCCACTCCTATCAACCAGCGAGTATATGAAACTATAATTATACAGTCGTTCTGAACTTCTACTATTACAAAACAACAAGGTCTACCGAAAACCGGGTACCCATAATAAGCCTGGTTGGAGAAGGAAAATAATTCCCAGGAAAGGTAATTTAAAAGACTTGTTACGTAATGCTTGTGAATTCGTGAAAAGAACCTGGTGGCCACTGACTTAATTCAGTCGAAGAGTAAAATCTCGCTACACAATTACTCCACGAATGAGACCGTACAGAAGTACCATAAATTACTACTTAACGATCGATCATTTTATATGCAGCTTATAGGATTTACAAAGCTCAAGCCTTCTTCTTCGAAATTTATACATGACTACAGTGGCATGAGCTGAGAAGATAAGTATCCCCAAAATCTTCTAGTGGTTTACTGTGGAAATTTAGACTGCAATAACCAAGTGTGTACAGGTGGTGTTGAGAGTTTCTGTCGATATATTTAGTGACAAAGTTACAAACATTGAAGTAGTTGTGAAATTCCCAGATATAATCATTGATAGGTAGATTCTTCAACGAAAACTTATTCTGGATCACTGTACAACTGCGAATATCCTAATACTGAAATATTCCACAAGCGTAGAAAAGTCGCTACATGATTAAAGTGCTATAGTGTACTAAGAGTTAAACTGCCGAAATGGTGAGATATTCTAGCATAAAGTAAGGGGCATTCTAATAACATCGGCAATACTAATATAAATAAACTGTCGAGAATTTGGTCAACTGGTGGTTACACTCGGAGATGGACTATCTAGTCGACCAACCATTTAATTTTAACACACATTTCTTGATTCAAATGAAACTTCTTACTAGATATTGATGCAAATCTGACACTTTTATAATCATAAATCAACGAACTACATTTTGGGTCTCACAGAAAATTTTCCCTCACCGTTCCATTTGGAAGTCCGTATAACTTTTCTGAATTCCACAACATCATAAGATCAGTTTATTTGAAACTGGCTTTGTAACAAAGGTTCTGTACTACTAGTACCTGTGTTTCTAGGAACCATACCATGGCAATTCAAATCTGACATTCAAATCAACATATTTTCCGACTTTGCTCTATACTCTCAAACAGAAATTACTGTTGTGAACGCTTTTTTATCATTTTAATGATCCAAGTGAAATTGTTCTTTTTCAACTGATTACTTTTGAAGCGGTTGGAAAATTTGTCAATATGACCTATATTTAGGCAGATCAACTACAGGTTTCACCAGAACTTCAGCTTTGTTAGAATTTTAGTTGTAATTTCTTTTAATATTCCATCAAGAAATTACTTTCACCCTTAACCAATAAAATTTCTTAAATTTATTTTCCTTTAAATTTATTTTGAAATATTAATCTTTTGTGTTTTTTGTTTTTAAACATTTTAGTTTTCGTACGTTTTATTTTTCTCGAAAAAAAAAAAAAAAAAAAAAAAAAAAAAAACTTTGACACTCAAAGGTTTTTGCTGCATGTGATTGTGAGTGTTATACCGTGGTTAGTATTATTCTTCATTGTTGTTTTTTTTTTTCGTTCTGTGGCACATGATGCCTGATTGTGGCATAATGCTTAATGTGGTTCTTGTTGTTGCTATAATGCATTTAAACATTTTTAGTTTAGTTCGAATTTTGAATAATAAATATAAAGATGAGATTTTAAAAAGGGTCCTTTTATATGATTTTTTATTCTCAACAATCTTTGAACTGAACCGCATCAAGTGAAAACATGGAACAGAGAATGAAAAAAAATGAAGAAAAATCGAGCTTAAAACCAAATTAAATACGAAATTTTATACTTAATCGGATTTGTCTCTTAAATGAGGCGTATAAAGAATATTAGACTTTGTGTGTTATTTTCGCTGTTATAACTTCCAATAACATAAGAATGAGGTGAATGAGGGATTATTGTGTTTGTTACATAAGTAACAGAGATATCAGTTTAGTTCTTATTAAGATATATATTTTAGGACGATATCGATTTCTGGTATATGGTCTAAATGCCCATATAATTTCCATACTCTGACTTCCATATTAATAAATTCGATTCAATGAAATTGATGAGGTATTTTACACTTCTTAAACAGAAAAGTCGATTTTAAAAACAGTAATTTTTGATCGATATCTGAAAATATATGCAACGTTAGATCGAAAAACTCATAATACACGAGTGACCAGAGAAAAGTGCGTACACGATTCTACCAAAGGTTGGTCATGCACTCATAGGTCTGCTGTCAAATTGTTTCCAATGTTATTAAACAGTACCAGAGAAAATTGTCCATTAATAGAAAACCTGGTTCAAATAGATGGAGTGATCCATGTGTTGTTAAAAAAATTTGATACATACGATAGGAAAGCATTTCGGTTAGCTCAGTGTTCGGACTATTTGATAAGAAAAGTTAAAGCTAATGCAGGTTTAAAAACATACAAGGCTCAAAAGCTCCCGACTGGGATGAAGCTACAAATTTAAAGGCCAAAAAACAACGCACGAAATTTTTCGCAATTTTCTAGTCAAAAATTTTTGTTGCTAATGATCGAGGGAACGTTGAAGAAAGTTTTAGGACTTAAGAGCGTTCCACATTTCCCATAAAGCAATAAGCAGTTACGGCAAAAGAAGTCAAATATTTGTTACAATGGGATCTATAAATAACGAAATTTACATCAATCAATGTTCACAAAGAAGGGTGTTTCCCTTCATAAGACTTCGTAATGTGTCCTGCTATTTTTGGTCTTACTTGGCATCCTGTCATTATGCTTAACAAAGGCTTTGAATGGTACAACAACAATAATGTGGTATATGTATCAAGAGAGACGAATCCTTCAAACTGCCCAGAGCTATGGCCGATAGAGAGATATTTGACTCTTGTAAAAAGACAATTGAAGAGTGGAACAAAAGTTTCCTAAAGTGTGCTAGATTTTAAACAGAGATGGATAACCTGTTCGATCAAAGTGGCAAGAAAACATTATAAAAACGTTAATGGAAGGATTTCCAAAAAAAAGGTTCAAAATTTCATCACCTGTGATTAAAATTATTTAAATATTTATGTGAATAGAAATAATAATTTCAATCCATTGTAGAGATATAAGTGTTGCGATTTCGTTTTTAATGATATATATGTATGTTAAGAATTTTTTTTAATCTCACATCAAATCAAACCTTTACTGCGGAAAATATTGTAGATTTATATCTGAAATTATCACGAAAATTTTTAACGTTTTATAGAAAATGGTACATTCGGTAAAGAAGGATACAAGCAATAATAGTTTTTCGAAGAGGTCAAAGGAGAAGTACTCCCCTACAAATCAAACCCCATTGTTATTACTGCCATTTCCCTCAACAGCAATAAAATGCTTCCTGCTTTTTAATCATTTTCAGACACTCAACTCCTTCAGTGATTGTGTGTTTTTGTGTGAAAACTGTTCATAATTTTCTAATCGCTTTTAATATTTTCCCATTTACAATTAATTATTTTTAATTCATTTTTTCCACATCCCTTAATCAGCAGCAACAACTACCCATTGCTGCTACTATAACAAAAGGAATGGACTCTTAAAGTTGCTGAGTGGACAAAATAATGTTTTTTTTTTACTTTCAAGCAATAAGTGAGTGGAATCTAGTTGATATCCGCAAGTGGTAGCAATTGTTGTCGTTGTAGTGTTTGGTTTTTGTTTTCTTTTTGTTGCTGCTGTAGTCCACATAATAAAATGCATATTTACATAAATTAATTGCTTGCATTTGCAATGACTGTAAAAGCTATATAAATTAACACGATTACCAAGACAAATATCTAGAAAACAAAAAGCTGACGGACTGTATATTTGTATAATTGTGTGAACGACACATAATACACTTTCACGATAGTGATGATGATGGTGGTAATGAGATGCCAGACTTTTTCAAATTTTTCTGATTTATACGGTTTTGAGATAAAAATGCTTTATCCAGCAAGAGCGCTCTAAATCGATCGAAGCAATAATAGACCGAAACAGCAAGGTCTGGGTTATAAACCGGTTGAATCAAAATTTTTCCAAATAGTTTTACCGCCAAATACAGAGCATAATAATGTCGTTATAAATACTGGCAGGTTTTTCATGACCAATAACAACATAAGAAAATTACTTATTTAGGAGCATTCGAACCTCTCAACATCTCTCAACTAACGTCCATATAACCCGATACTTTTAAACTCAAAGAAGTGATCTTTGGTTAAAGTTCTTACGTAAGTTATTAGTTCATCTACTGAAATCCTTTGACACCTATAAGGTCCACTTTTTCATTTCAATAAAAAAAATTACAGATCAGTAATATGTTGCCACGAACACGAACAAATTTTGAAATATTAAAGGTAAAACCGACTTGATGACACATGTTCTGTCCCTAAACTTTTGCTTATATCGAAGGTTTTATCTCGGGAAATTTTTTCATATACCTTGAATTTGAGTCTGATAATTTAATTTGGTGAAAACCCAAACATGAAAAATCATATCCTAAGTTCTTCGCCATCAATAACGGGCATCCATTTTAAATTTGTTCCAGTAGAGTTTGTAAGATGGAGATTGGAAAGGATTTAAGTAGATTTCTGAAAACAGATGACATGTGTCTGACTTCCCTCTCGAGCAATTGTGAATGATGGTGCATTTATTTCGCTAGTCTTTGCGTAACAATTAAAGAAGAATAATGTTAGACCTTAAAATATAAAACTACCATATTTTGATCAAAATTGCTATTAAATAGAAATTGGATTATATTATAACTCCAGCATTTTGGACCTTATTGGGACTATATGGGCGTTAATGAGAAGTTAAAGCGGCCGCAATGTGGAGTAACTTGAACATTTCGTTTTGTTTCTCATTTCAGTTTACTGCGTTATAGACCTTGGTGAGACCTTAAAAATCATTTTTACATGTGATATTTTTGTAGTTTTCAAATTGCAAGATCCCGACTCAGTTGGGCTATAACTTACTGACATATATTAATAATGTCCGTAAGTTATAGCCCAATATTGTTGATTGTTTTTATTCATAAAAATTAAAAATTATTAATTAAACCAAAAGCTATTTAGGCCAATATCTCCACCCAGTTCAAAAAATAATTAATTTCTCTTGAAATCATTTGCAAAGATTCTGAAAGGATTTACTTAATAGAATTTAGTATCATAAAATCATATAGGGTTAAAACCAGAGCCTCTCTAATCTAAATATTGTTAAATTTAAAGCCTGAACTTTTAAACAGAATAATGTTTCGGAATCCTCGAAGCATTTTAACTAATCGGTAATGTTTTTTCCAGTTCTCTAATAAATGTGGCCTCTATAGGCCAAAAACTAAAAAAATCCCATTTTCCTGTTCGAAGGACCATTGATAAACTATTACTAGTTCCTTAACAACATCTGGCAACTCTTTGTACGTAATAAACTGCTACTTGGAAAACAAACAACATAAAAAAAAAACTCTTTTAGAACTCCTCCTCCCAAAACCTTAATAATATTTGTTTACATATGAAAAAAAAATGACTTTTTTCGACTTGTTTCGTTCCCGATGTTGGTTCACTTTAATGGTGTTAAAGGAAAAATAACAAAATAAAAATTAGAAGCAAAATTCTATCTTGTTTTGCAAACAGTTGATTAATTTGCTTTAGCACTTTTCTTTTTTCATTTTTTCGCTTTAGTTTTTTGTCGCATTTATTTAACCGAACCGAAAGTATTTAGTGAACAAGAAGTTTTAAATTTATATACACAAACAAGACCCTATGTGCATTTATTA
>PYHX02000413.1:41221889-41256060 GCA_004302925.2 Cochliomyia hominivorax | reverse complement strand
TATTTCACTTTTTATTTCAGATACCAGTTCAGCTTTTAGTTTAGTTTCCAGCTCAGTTTCTTAGTTTAGTTTCTAGTTCAGCTTTCCAGCTCAGTTCTTATTTAGTTTCAGTAGGTTAGCTAAGCTCATTGTTAGTTCAGATTTAGTCAGATTATGGTTTAGATCCAGTACAGTTGCTGGTACAGTTTTTAATTCATTCCTAAGACAGATTCTGGTTCAGTTTCTACTCAGATCGTAGTTCACTATCTAGTTTATTTCCTAGTTCAGCATTTAGCTCATTTATTGATTTATATACTATTTCAGTTCCTAGTTTAGCTCTTAGCCATTACTATCTCAGATATTTACATCTCCTAATTCCGTATCTAATTCATATCATGGTACATATTTCTAGTTTAGTTCTAATTCAGATTTAGTTCAGTTTTAGCTCTAGTTCAGTTCTAATTCAGCTTGAGTTCAGTTCTAGTTCAGTTCGAGTTCCTTTCTTGTTCAGTTCTAGTTCAGTTTAGTTAAGTTCTTAGTTCACTTCTAGTTCAGCTTTAGTTTAGTTTCTACTTCAGATTTAGTTTAGTTCTTATTCAGTTCTAATTCAATCTACCTCAGTTTTCTATTCAGATTTAGTTTAATTCTAATTCAGTTCGAGTTCAATTCTAGTTCAGATTAGTTAAGTTCTAGTTCACTTCTAGTTCTGCTTTAGTTTAGTTCTACTCAGTTCTACTTCAGATTTAGTTTAGTTCTAATTCAGTTCTAGTTCAGATTTAGTTTAGTTCTAGTTCAGTTTGAGTTCAGTTCGAGTTCCTTTCTTGTTCAGTTCTAGTTCAGCTTAGTTTAGTTCTAATTCAGTTCTAGTTCAGATTTAGTTAAGTTCTACATCAGATTTAGTTTAGTTCTAATTCAATTCTACTTCAGTTCTAGTTCGTTATCATTATATTCCACTCAATTATACATGCGAAGGCCACCTTATTGCTACCAGTTTTTTCTTGTTTCTGTTTTTTGTGCTCTCGCTTTAGTTTATTTTCAAAACATCTCTGATCTGTTGCCGATATAAACAATGGCTTTGTTAGCTTAAAAAACACAATAATAAAGGAGGGCATTGCATCATAATAAAATGTTGTTTTCAAAACATTTAGATGACGTTGTAATCCATTGAATTTGTAAATTCATATAAAACTGCCAAACACTCAGACCCCCCGACAGACAAGCGTACGGACAGACAAAGCTCACAACACAATGTGAAAGCGAGTTTTGGCGACATTTCGCCAAATACTAATAAACACAAGGTTTTGTTTATTTTATTTAAACAAAACCTACAAACAAACACACATTTAAATGACAAGAACAATAACAATAAATGACAGAGAAAGAATCATATGTTTCGAAGAGTGTTTCATGAACGGCGCGTGTATAATTAAAATACAAAATGACAGCAACAAGCGACACAAATAATAATAACAATAATAATGACAGACAATTGGAATAATAATAACATAAAACAGCCAATGGAGATAACAATTCAAATAATAAAAATGGAACAACAACAACAACAAGAGTCAGCAACATCAACAACAGCGACAACAAATGTCAATTGAAATTGTAAATAATAAAAAAAATATTTCAATTTTCAAGTAAATAAAGTTATTAAATGGAATTTTATATGGGAATATTAAAATCAGAAGAATGAAAAATATATAACCAGATTCTCAAAATAGTTTCTCATTTAAATTTAATTTTTTATTATAAATTTTCGGAATAACTTTTTGCAAATTTAAAAAATATTAAAAATTCATTAATATTGAAACAAAATTGATTGAATAACTTTTGCTTTACAATTTCCTTCATGACATTATGTGTGAATGTGTGACATATGTTTTGTGACTTTGTAGTTTCGCTTAAATCATCACAAAAAATTACAATAAATGAAATTAAATGAAAATGAATTGAATGTGAATTGACTCAATTGCGGGGGCAGTTATTCAGTCAATAGAACATGTTCGCCTATTTAAACAATGTGCAAAGAACAATATAAGTTCAAATAGGGAGGATCGTCTGATAAATAAGTTTTAATAAAAATTTATGTCAAAAAATTAACTAAATTCTTTATTTTAGTATGAACTATAGTCCGACCTTCAGCCAGAATAAGAAAATGTGCTTAATTCTAAACTAGAACCTGAACTTGAACCTGGACAAGAACCTGAACTAGAACATAAACTAGAACTTGAAGTGGAACCTGAAGTAGAACCTGAACTAGAACTTGAACTAGAACTTGAACCAGAACCTGAACTATAACTTGAACTATACACTGAACTAGAACCTGAACTAAAACCCGAACTAGACTTGGACTAGAACCTGACCTAGAACTTTGAAACTTGAACCTGAACTACAACATAAACTAGAACTTGAACTGATATCTGAACTAGAACTTGAACTTAAGTGGAACTAGAACCTGAACTTGAACCTGAACTAGAACTTTAACTAGAACCTGAACTAAATCTGAACTAGAACCTAAACTAGAACTTTAACTAGAACCTGAACTAAAACCTAAACTAGAACCTGAACTAAAACCTGAACTAAAACCTGAACTAGAACTTGAACTAAAACCTGAACTAGAATTTGAACTAGAACCTGAACTAGAACCTGAACTAGAACTTGAACTAAAACCTGAACTAGAACCTGAACTAGAACTTGAATTAGAACCTGAACTAGAACCTGAACTAAAACCTGAACTAGAACTTGAACTAGAACTTGAATTAGAACCTGAACTAGAACTTGAACTAGGACCTAAACTAGAACCTGAACTTGAACCTGAATTTGAACCTAAACTAGAACTTGAACTAGAACCTGAACTACAACTTGAACTAGAACTTGAACTAAAACCTGAACTAGAACTTGAACTAGAACTTTAACTAGAACCTGAACTGGAACTGAACTGGAAATGAACTGGAAATAAACTATAACAGAACTAAAATTAAAATAGTATTTAATTAATTATATCTGAAAAATGTTCGAAAATGTAAAGACTTGATTTAAGATCTTCACTGGAATACGAACTGTAATCAGGTGTGGAATCTGAACAGTTCAGTTATAAATAAACCTTTTGATGAAAATAGAAGAACAACCGTCGCATTTAGTTTTGAATCTCTAAAGATCTGTTATTATTATATTTGTTAGTAACATATGGAGGAATGAATGATGGTATGACTGGTGATTGGGGGCTGCACGGAACAGCATTGAACAGAGTCAAATAAAATACAATCATATTTAAGTCTATATAAATACGGATGCTTGTTAATTTGCAACAATTATATTGTATTCATATTGTAATTTAACTTTTTGTTTCGGTTTTATTTTATGTTTTTTGCTTTTTATTGTGGAAATTTAATCAAATTTATAGCGATTGACAGCCTAAAGGGTCTACTGATGATTGTTTTTGTTGTATTTGTGTCTGATGATTGCTCATATTTAACTTGTGGCACATGCTGCTGCTATTATTTGTTGTTTGGGTTTTTTTTTTTTTTTTTTTTTTTTTTTTTGGTGAAATAATATTTAAATTAAAGTCAACAATTAATGATGCAGGAAATTTAATCATAAAATTTTATAAAAAATATTTAAAAATGACTAGAATTGTTATAACTCATATTTTTCGATCCTTTTTTGACTAAAAAGAAACTTTTTAAAATTTTGTGACACACGGTGACGGAATTTTCTGACACACGATGACGGAAATCCATAAATTACAAATTCATTAAATTTTCTTGAAGAAATAAATCATTTAGATTTTTCTTGTGGTTTTAGATTTATTGATTTATTATTTTTGCATTTTTGTATTTAAAGTGAAATAGAGAAAAAAAAAAAAACGTATTTTGAAAATGAGATAAAATAAATCGATCGATCGATCGATCGTATTTTTTGTTATTTGAAAATGTTCATTAAAATAAATTTTATATCCATTTGAAAATTTCTGTCACACAATGTGATTTATAACAACTGCCCACACAACGACACAAATTGACAAGAAATTTAGTTAAAAGACAACTTGTAGCAAATAACCAACAATTTAACTAAGAAAAATAAACAAAAATATAATAAAGAAAATGAAATGAATTCAAGGAAAAAAAAACTAAAATGAAATAAAAAGTAGTGAAAATATTATGAGCGATATTTTCGAATTGTAAACACACTTCGCTAACAAACGTTCTCTTTTTCGTCGCCTAAATTCTCTTCCAGTTCTGTTCAAAATTCACTTACTATGGCATTATTAACATGTCAGTTCTGTTATGGCTCAAGTTCTAATTTAGTTCTTTTTCAGTTTCTAGTTCCAATTTTACTGCAGTTCTTAGTTAAATACTGGTTCAGTTCTTCCGCTGGTTTCAAATTCAGTTGTTAGTTTTCATTCTTATTAAGGTTCCAAGTTCTGTTCCCAATTCTTGTTCCAACTTCACTTCTTACGTCTTTTCTACTGCCTGTCGAATTCATATCTATTTCAGCTCTAATCCAGTTCCTATTTTAGTTTTAAATTAAAATTTAAGTTGAGTTCCTATTTCAGTTAAGCGTTTAATTCCAGTTCATACTGCAGTTCCTAGATTCTAGTTCAGATTCTAATTCATGTTCTACTTTAGATATAAATTCAGATTCATATTCTATTACAGTTTTAAGATCAGATATATGTTCGTATTTTGGTTCAGATTCTTGATCAGATTCTTGTTCAGATTCTACTATCGATTCTGCTTCATATTCTACATAATTCAAATTTCGATTGTGATTCTAGTTAAGATTGATATTTAAATTCTACTTTGGATTAAAGTTCAAATTCTTGTTCAGATTCAGGATTAAAGTTCTAGTTCAGTTTTAGATTAGTTCTCGTTCAGTTCTTATTCATTTCTAATTCAGTTCTAGTTCATTTTTAGATTAGTTCTCGTTCAGTTCTAGTTCAGTTCAAGTTCATTTAAAGTTCAGTTCTCGTTTAGTTCTAATTCAGTTCTAGTTAGTTCTAATTCAAGTCTAAATCAGTTCTAGTTCAGTTTTAGATTAGTTCTCGTTCAGGTTTATTTCTATTTTTGTTCTAGTACTGTTCAGGCATTTTTACTGCACTACGCAAATCACGTGAACAACTTAGTATACATTTACCCACATCCTCTGCTGATGTAGGGTATATAAAACTACCAAGAAACAATAACTAACTTTACAAATGACATGAAAACAAAACAAAAAAAAAAAAAAAGAAATATTGAAAAAATATAACGATTTTTTTTTTTTTTTTTTCCTTCAATAAGAGTCAAAATAGACATTTTTCTTTTCACAATAAAGGAACGAAATGAAGCGAAAAAATAAAATAGACTTTAACAATTGAAAAAGTAACATTTCCATATGAACAAATGATGGCTGCTGCTTAGACGGTTGCGGCTGGTATTGACGGTGACCAAAAGTATACACGCACAACAACAGCAAATCAACCTCCTCTTGCACATGGAGTACAAGACAGTTCGATTGAATTGAATCATTGCGTTTCTAAAAAGATTAAGAAACTGTTAAGGATTGTTGAGTAAAATAAAAGAGTTTCTATTAAGAAGGTGTTAAGTTGGAATTGTTGCATGGTAGAGGGTGTGGTGTGGTTTTAAAACCCCAAGATTCTTATGGACGTTATTGGTAAAAAATTTTTTCTTTAAAATGGACTAATATTTGCTCTCCGAGTTTGTTTGAGATTGAAAAAACATAATTTTTCGTAAAACCCTTTAAATACGCATAACTAATTCTCCTCTGTAGACATTTCGTTATTCCTTTATTGTTACCAAACAAATTTTTGAGTCGTACATTTTTAGACATCAAAAATTGAATGGAAATACTTAATGACATATACGTACATTGGCAATTATTCATTTTTATACCCTACACCAACACAAGTGATGAAGAGGGTATATTAAATTTGTCATTCTGTGTGTAATACCAATAAGGAATCATCTCAGACCCTACAATGTATATATATTCTTGCATTTCGATTTAGCTATGTCCGTCTAAAAATCTGTACGTCTATCTGTCTGTTGTTATCATGCTCGCTTCCACAATAATTGACAGGGCACAATTAAATTTTACTTGAGTATTTGTTATTGTCCTGAAAAGTTTCCTATTTTAAAGCAGCAAAATAGGTTCAGCATATTAAAAGATATAGACCGATATCTAGGGCAACCTCTTCGAGAGAATAACTTTGAAAAAATTGTCAATTATTTAAGTATACGAATGTCATTACCATTCCAAAATTGTCAAGATCGGTTCAGTAGAAAAAAGTCTTTGAGTGTATGTGTGAATGTACATAACATGACGTATTTACTTCACACGCTTTTGTGCTGGAGGGTATTGAAGAGTCGGCATAACCGAATAAAACATTCTTACTTTTTTCTTTTTGTTTGGTTCTCGTATACGAAATTCGTCTTAAATTCACCATATAGACAGTATTGTTGGATTCCTTATATGTATGTCTGTAAATGATCCATTAGTATTGTTAATATTTAATGATTTTCATCTCCTACGAAACAAAATAAGTTGGAATAGAAATGGTCCTTCTATGTAAATTTTTCTGTGTAGGAAAAATAATATTTTATCAAACTGTTGAAAGTTTTGTAATCTATCAAATGTCATCATTAATCTATCAATATATACCGTTAGAAATTGGTTAAAGCCAATATTTGTGGAAATGATATTATTTGAAATAAACAATAGACTTAAGTACAATACAAACAAGCGCCGCAGCAATATGGTCCTTTTGTATAAATTGTGAATAATTGAATTTATTTTTTTTTTAAATAAACTACAAATATGCAGGTCACGATTGGGGATCTATGCAAAATAAATGGTTGAAAATTTGGAATGATTTAACTCATTTAATGATATCGTTATCTGGGGAATTTTTAAGGATTTTTATCTCTTGACACAAATACTGCTTTGTTCTTCTTGTACCACTCAATCTCTCTTGAAACAATCTCTCTTGTAAATATATCCTGATGTCAATTCCGGTATTTATTGCTTTTCATACCAAGAAATTTTGGGAAATTTTGACTGATTTTTGATCCTAAACAATTTGCAACATTCGCTTGAACATCAGCAACATTAAATTTTTTACCAGGAAGACATAAAAAATCCGCCAAGACATTCATTTCATCATCCATTATGAAGAAATGATAATTGAACTTGATGTCAATTTCCGTGCTCTGCTTTTTCACTTTCTGAGTCTTGTATGTTTTTAAACCTTTAACTTTTCATACCAAATAGTCCGAGCACTGAGCTAACCGGGCTTCTTTCCTATCGAATAAGTTGGAAGCTCTTTTAAAATGATTTCTATTTTTTTGGCATTAGAAACATCATGTGGACTATTCCCTCTACCTGAACCAGATTTTTTATTCATTCTAATATTGATTACCAAATATCTAATGAACTATTCGATTGAAATTTTATAGCAATCATGGTGCTATAAAATAGCTTAACTGGTAAAAATATGGAACAGGTAGGATTTGGTGGAGAGGTACCCCTCATACAATGAATTCTTAAAACAAGAGTTTTGAAATTTTGTCGCTATTATGATATAACGATAGAGCTTTACTGAAAAGATATAGGACGGAAGGATCAGAGAAATAGGGACACCCTATACAAAACCGATTTTGATTTTTGAATATCAAAAGAACTATTAGAGCGAGAATTTTAGATTATGGTCCCAACCAACTTCTCAAACAACTGTTTTACTAGACTAAATATAAGACGGGTAGAATCAGGAATCTCACCCCTTACAAAGCATATAATAATCATCGAATATCTAAAGAACTATTTGAGTTAAATTCCTAAAAAACAGTTCTTCTGGACAAAATAATGGGTGGGATCTAGACGAGAGGTAAGTAGGTAGAACTATAATATCGAGAGTTAAACATATTAGTCCCAATTACTCTCTCATGGGGAGATGTTACCTCTAGGAATAATCGGGCATCTAAAAATTTTCTAATTTGAAAAACTCTTTTTTTTTAATTCACATCACGATTTATGACATTTATTGAAATTTTTACTAAATCGAGAACGAGATCATTTTTTCTAAGACAAAGTCCAATGGGAAAAATCTAGTATGTTCTAAAATTAAAGTCTTTATCATTTTTACTAAAGGCTCCTTCCACAACTCCAATAAATGTGAACTCTGTATGCCAAATATAAAAAAATCCTATTTTTGGATTTTCCTTCACATTTTCAGGCATAAGAATAGTGTATCCAAAATTATATTAAACCAAAACTTTGATAGATCAGAAAAATTTTTTGAAATCACTCTGAAATACATCTTTACAGAGTTTTGAATACATTCCATTATACTATTTTTTGGTAACGATAGAAACGTCATTTCGTATATGTTCGTCGCAAACACTTATATATTCGCGGCAATCATTTATTGTTATCACCAACATGTTAATTGTTGAATTTATTTCATTTTGATAATAATTTCGTTGTTGCAATAAAATTATTTTTATTATATAAGAAAATATTGTTGTCGCAATTTGTTTGGAAATATGTTTGACTAATCACAATTACATTGTTATTAAAGAGTCATTGTTAAAAAAAAAAACTATTGTTATTAGGACAAAATATTATTTTCAGTTTACTGACAATTGTATATGAACAATTTTTTTCAATAACAAAAAAATGCGAATAAACAAATTTTTTAATTATAATAACAATATTTTTTATTGGAATAACAATACTTTTTGTTTTGATAGCAATAACTTTTGTTATTAATGCAAAATCACAAAGCGAATAAACATAAAACAAACATAGTTACGGTAACAATATCTAATAACAATAGTATGATGGTTACCGCAAACATATTTCTTTTCTTTGTGTACTATTAAAAAAAGGCGATTTGTTTAGAGCCTGTAAAAATTGCTTTCAAATTCTCATTTCTTATTTTAAAATTATTTTTATTTTTTAAGTATCGGAGTGTACGATGACCTCTAAAAACTTTATTGCCATTTTTTGTTAAAATTTTCAAATTAAAAATACATTTATTGAGATTAAAATTGTTGTTACAATCAACTTTTATCAGAATCTCAAAGTTTTGCTAATAAAATCGAAAAATAAACTTTATACATTTCAGTCTTTTTTATATTAAGGGAGAGATCGAAAAGCTCTTGACACACGTTTTTCATAAAAACTTTTAACCCTAAAATTTTAAACCTTTTTATAAACATGTCAATTATACAAAACCCAACATGATACTGCAAAAAGTTTGCATAGCTTTCATAGGTCTGCCGTCAAACTGTTTCCAATGTTATAAAAAAGTATCGATAAATTAAAAATAAATTAATGGTCCCAACAATGTTTCTTAACCCAAAAAATTAGAAAGCATTTTCAAAGGCGCTTCCAAAACATCCTGTAAGAAAGCAACCCAGTTAATTCTGTGCTCCGACTATTTGGTGAGAAGAGTTAAGGCTAATGCAGGTTTAACAACATACAAGGCTCAAAAAGTTCGTGACAGGAACGCTGCTAAAAATTAAGTGGTAAAACAGAGAACAGAAATTGAGGTCAAGCTTTCTGAACAAATGTTCTTGCTGCATAATAGACGAGGGAAAGTTGTCCTAAAAACAAAACTACAATTACGCAAAGGAAGCCAATCATTTATTTCAAAAGGCTCTATAAATACTGAAATTTAGGCTAAGGAATGTTACAAAATGAAATTCATTCATTAGACTTCAAAACTTGTTCACTTATTTTTGGTCTGACTTGGAAATCTGTCTTATGGAAAATAAGCCCTTGAGTGGTACAAGAATGTGGACGGATTTTTGCTAAGGCCAATGGAGAGATATTGGGATCTTGTTAAAAGAGAATTAAAGAGCACAAAAAAGGTGTCCAAAAGTGTGGTTAATTTTAAACGGAAATGGACTACCTGTGCGAACAAAGTGAAAGAAAAACTCTATAAACGTTAATGAAAGGGGTTACGAAGGTTCACAATTTCATCACTACTGATTACAACTTTAAAAATAGTTTTTTTGTAAATTGTTATATTAATTTAAATCGAATAAGAACTATTGCTTAATTGATTTTATTTTTATTAACATATATGTTTGTTGGGAACTTTTCGATCTCACTCCTTAAAACTTAACTTATGTTAGAAGTTAAAATTAAATATTTCAATTCAAAAAAACACATTTGTATGTATGTGTGTATGAATCAATGTATGTATGTGTATATGTATGTCTGTATGTATATATGTATGTATGTATGTATGTATGTATGTATGTATGTATGTATGTATGTCTGTATGTATGCATGTGTGTGTGTATGTATGTATGTATGTATGTATGTATGTATGTATGTATGTATGTATGTATGTATGTATGTATGTATGTCTGTATGTATGCATGTGTGTGTGTATGTATGTATGTGTGAATATAATAAAAGTTTTAGTTTGTAGTCAGAACCCACAATTTAGTTTAGTTTTATCTCTGACATTGTGGTTGCATGCCACAAATACCAAATCTACGTTTTACATTTGATCAAATGGCCTGTAATTGTTGTTGTTGTTGTTGCTGCTGCCATTAAGACTAAACAAATAGTCAATGGAATGTGAGACTAATGTTTATTTGTGAGACTAAATGTTTTGTTTGTAATGACACAATTTTTGTAGCTGACCGATCTTTAACAAGAATAAGATAATTTTTAATTTAACAACAAAATTTAAAAAAACTGTTTTTATAATTTAATTTTAAAAATTAAATTTTTTCCCAAAATAAAATTGTGAACAATAAAATACAGCTTTTTTATTATTTTGTTGCTGCAGCAAAATAAATTTGTAATTTTCCTTAACAAATTTCATACAATTTTATAGTTTTTGTTCTTCATACACCAAAAAAAATATATGATTGTAGCAAAAAAATGTTTGTTTATTTGTTGCACATTTTCTTGGTTATTTTCAAGATCAGGGTCATGATAAATCAAGCAGAAAATTAAACAATTTCAATTGTGAAAGTTATAGAAAAAAAGTAACTGACCAAAAAAAAAACTATATAGACTTTTAAGTAGGATGTTTAAGGTTATAAAGAAAAAGATATAGTATACTTTTCTTTTTTTTCAATATTTTCTGTGAAACCAATTTCTAGAGGTTAAAAATAATATATACATATGAGCAATGCACAGTGGGCCAGAATTATAAGGAAAAAATTGTGTAACTTTTGATCGATTTCATAAATTTTGCATGAAATTTAAAGCAATGATAGCAATAGAGTGCACTTTGGACCCCATGAAGGCTACATGGGCGGAGTTATACGATTGTAAATGGGCTACCATGGACCATACATTTTTTAAATCAAATAGTTCAAAATTGTTGCTTCTCATTCAATATCAAAAATTTTATGAAACCTTTCAAAAATATGCTTTGATACGCTTACAATTTCCAAGTTATTTAAATTTATAATTTTCCAAGATCTTGAATATATATCCTTTTTTAAATATATATTTAAAAGTATTGTCCTGGTCTGGTTGATATTCTTTAATTTTTTTTTATGCAAAAATACTTTAAGTTAGATTAAGTCCGCACATCGATATGTAAGATTCCCGATATTGCTTTGGTACATCTGAACCGATACCTCGAAAACAAGGCAATCGTTGAAGAATGTACATCCCTACGCCTCAAACTGACCAGGTTATAGAAAATGAAATCATGTTTTAAAGTCCGCACAGTAGTTTTCAAATAATTTTTGTAACTTTTTAACGGTTGAACAAATCTTAACAAAAATATACATTGTTACTGGTTGCTGGTGCAGGACGACTGGGCTCAAGTTCATCAGGTTTTGCAATTGAATTAAGAAAATTCTGAATCATTTTCGCAAATTGTTTTTTCTAGTTTTTGGACTCAATGTCAAATGTCTAAAATATTGTCTGAATTCTACACGCAAAGAAATGTCACTTCGCAATGTGTTCATTGTAAACACTTATATATTCGCGGCAAACATTTATTGTTATCACCAACATGTTTATTGTTGAATTTATTTTATTTTGATAACAATTTCGTTGTTGTAATAAAATTATTTTTATTAAATAAAAAAATATTGTTGTCGCAATTTGTTTATAAATATGTTTGACTGATCACAATTATATTGTTATCAAACAGCTCGTTATAAAAATAACTATTGTTGTTAGGACAATATTTTATTTTCAGTGAATTAATATTCTTATTATTTATAAATAAAAAATTAAGAAAATAAAATAAATAAAATTATATGACGAAAATACTTCAAATAATGTTAAAATATTTTTGAAAAGTTTTACATATATAAAATGAGAAGGACATTAAAATATTTCATACGAAAATATTTTTATACAATAACCAGATAATGCGAACAAACAATAATGACGTTAACAACAATTTTAGTGGCGATAACAGAGTTTTTAGTTACGATAATAATAACTATATTTACTAATGAAAAATTAAAATTCCAATAAACAAAACTTTTATTATTTTATTATATTTTTTATTGGAATAACAACATCAAAATGCGTATAAACAACTTTATTAGTTACGGTAATAATATTTAATAACAATAGTATGTTGCTTCTCATTCATGATTACAGCAAACATATTTTTTTCTCTGCGTGTAAAAATAATTTTTGTGAAAGAATCGTATATCTTTGTGAATCCAGTAAAGCTGTATATCTTTCTGAATCTTCATAATTCTGGAAGAACTTTTAACGCTAATGCATTATGCATATTTGAGGGAATTAAGGGAAATACTTTCCGATTAATTTTCAGAATTTCATAAATTTTAAATTGTGTTTCTTAAATCCCTAATGGGCCAAACTCTTTATAATGAGGGAGTGAGTCATTTCCTGCAAAAGATCAAATTTTGAACAGGGATATTTTGGAATCAATAAGTGGGAATTTTTTTTAGTCCTACATTATAGTAAAATTTTGTAATAACAGCTTTATTTGTGTTAAATCGAATTTTCACGAAATTACAACGAAAATAAGTATTTCAAGCATTTTTTAATAATTAAAAAAAAACAAATAGTTTTAATTTATTATGTGAATTATACTAATCCTAATATTAGCAGCGCTAATGCTAATATATCCAGCGCCATAACGCAGTATCAAATACTCTACATAATTATTTAAAAATTGACTTCCGTTCAGCAAAATTTACACGCTTTCAATATAAATTTATAACAAATGGATTGATCATTGTAAGATATAAGTACATAATTTTGATATATTGTTGTTTAAGATTTGAACCGGTTAATCAGTTATTTCTAGAAAGTTTAACATATTTATTGCTAAAGCGTTTTTTAAATGATTTAGGGAAATATAACTTTCTAGCGATTGGGAGTTTTCAACCACAAGTGGAGAAGGTGGTATATTAACTATTAACACATAATGTCTATGCTCTTGCATCAAATCAAAATCTGAGCCGATTTAGCTAATGTCCAGTTTGTCTGTATGTTTGTCCTTCTGTTTTTCTGTCTGTTGTTGGCACGTTCACATTGACAATAATTGATGGAATTCAATGAAATTTATTCTAAGTATTTGTTACAGTTCCGAAAAGTTTCCTATAGACCGATATCTGAGGCAAGTTTTTAATTCAAGCGAAGAACTTTCATAAAATTATCAATTATAAATCAACAATTTTAAATTAAATTTTGCCTAAAATCGAATTATATACATTTCACTATCAATCCAAAAATTGACAAAATCGGTTCAGCAGAAAAAAGTTATAGAAAAAAATAATAACTGATTTAATGACTTATTAAGTATTCCTGTGTTATATGCATACATTTGTGGTTGTATATGTGAGTGTGTGTCTGTACGAAACATACGTATTTACTTCATAAGCATTTGTGATGGAGGGTATTGAAGAATCGGCATAGTCGAATATTGTTCAATATATTTTTTTGAGAAAATTTTATACAGATATGCTCTCTCATATTTCTGATAACGATAATATTTATAAAACATATTTATGTGTCATACTTTTAACAAATTAAATACATGTTTATATACATTTTTTTAAAAATAATTATGCAATATTTTTATTTGTTATAAATTGATCCCCTTTTCGTATGAATTAAAGCAAAAACTCCCATAAATTATTCATTAACATTTTTTTTTCGCAAGAAATATTTTTTTTTAATTTTTTCTTAATCATCATAAATCAAAATAAATGAAGTTAAATTTTTGTTTGGATCATAAAAATAAATATTTATATATCAAATTGATGTTTCATTAAATTTCCAAGAAATTTTCATTGACTAGACTCGCCCCTAACAAGAGCTTTGACAAACATGGGGTCATTTATTTAGAATAACTAAATAAAATTATGTGTATGATTAAAAAAAAATAATTTAATGTTATGGAATTGTCGTTATTCTAATATTAATAAGGTTCAGTGATCTCGAAACGGTTTTTGGGAACTACTGAAAATATCTCAAATATGTTTAGAAAATTATCAAATTTTGCTGAGGAGAATAAAGTTTCGGACAATTTTTTAATAAAATGTGTAAAGCAATCCTTAAGCGCAGAAAGAAATGTGCTACCGCCACTTTTAAGTATACCGTAGCGTATTCTTCTTTCTTTCACCACAAGTGATGGCGAGGCTTTATAAATTGTGCATTTTATGTGAATGAATCATCTCAGACCCCATTGAGGGAAGTTATGAAATTTGTGAATGACATTGAATGGTTTCCTGCAGAGAATTTTATATTATAGTCTTCTTCTGATCTATTGTTTCCTCCATTTTTCTTTTATTTTCTTTCTAAGTTAAGAATCTATTAGTTTTTCAGAGATCAGAATAGACCAAAATGGTCTTTGGGTGGTTGACTTAATGATATGTTGCTGAATGCTCATCATACATGTCGCCTTTTCAAATTAAAATCTAAGGGGTCTTACATGATTTTTGTTGGGGTTATGCATAAAACAACAAACATACTACCGCTTGTGGAAGTGGAATATATAAAAAGAAAGTTATCAAATGGAACGCGTCTCAAAAATCTTAGAATTTGGATAATTGAACTTTAACTTTTCCGGATGTTACAAGTACAAAATCAACTTTGAATATTTATTTATTTTTATTATATTCAATACTCCATAGAGATATGGATCAGATCTCAGCAATGAATATCAGTGATATGAAAGCATTATAAAAGTACTATTTGGTCATAGACCATTTAGGATTAGGCATTTTTACGCCCAGAATAATTATCTGAATTCAATGATATTTGGCCACATTGCTTCTGGTCTTTTCAACAAAAGGTAATTAGATTTAACCTGGAACATGGTTTATAGTTAAGAAAACTCTTTAATATGAACCGGTTCTATTGAAATAAGACATAATAAATTTCCTTTCCGTCTTGAATATTAATATTGGTCTATATTTTGCTAAAGCTTCCAGTCAACGCTCCAAATAGGTTTCAGCTTATTAAACTATTAGATAATGACGTATTCTATTGTTGTACGCCAACATTAATTTCTTAGCTCTACTGAATATACGTTATTAATGTGAGCAATAACGGTCCATTTTGCTATAGATCTTATAAAGCCCCTTCCCAGAAAAAATTTAAAGTTTAATATATTTTTCAATCTTTCTTTAATATATGAAACTAGATTGAGAATTATTAAGCCATATTTACAAACCCACATCTCGGAATATGAAAGATTGCATCGAAATTTAGATAACTAGATAATTGCCTTCAATACACGTATCTAATTTCCAGAATATTAATATTGGGCCATTAAAGTCTATAGCTCGTTTCCAGTATTTATAGATAATTTAATATTTCACTGTAGTTTTTATGGGGTCTTTTTTCTCTAATCAGCGTCTAAGCTGATTAGGGGAATATTTGAGAAATATTCGTATCCGATGTGACCAACTTTGAAAACCCAGACCTCAAGATACAGGTTCACCAATATAAACTAGAAAACACCTCAATAATGTTTAATTCGTAAATGTTGAATAGTTCCAAAATTAAAGAATTATTTTTAAAAGAATCATTTTTGGGACCACTGCGCAGGAACTATATTAAACGATGATCTAATACGATAATTTGTATATCAAAAACTTTATATATAATATATACTAAATTTTTTGGCATCAAAATTTTGTGGATATCCTGAACTGAACCGACATTGGACACTTTAAATAATAAATATTCAGGCAAAATTTCATTAGAATCGGTTCTTTTTTGTTGGCGAGAGAATGAGTCCAATAGAAGAACATATTTAAATCGGTTCAGTTCTTGATGTTATGCAAGATGGGGTCTTAAATGATTCCTTCTTGGTGTCACAAACGGAAAACTAATACGTCCTATTCAACACTTGTGTTGATGGTTGGTACAAAATAAAGTCCAAATTTCCATAATGACATAATGATTGACATCATAAAAAGTGACCAAAACTCTATGGAATTATTATTTCATATTTTAACTTATAACGCAAAAAACTATACATTTATACATCAATAAATGAGAATTGTGTTATTTTACAGGTTTTTGTCTGTCTTCCGGGGATTTTTATATCACATGTCCTGTTTTCATATCACACATTTTCTAAGGGATTTTCTATTGAATTTTTGTCATTTTATTGAATTCAGGTTCCCAAACAAAAAAAAAACACCAAAATATAAAATAAATTTTATTAACACTATTTTTTTGGATTCATGTTTTTTCCCCTTTTTTATTAAACAAAAAATATGGTCATAAAAATATTTTATGCTCAAAATAATGACAACAACTTGATTATTGAGTTAATAAAAAAAACATAATATTTTGGGTCCATAAAAAAACAATAGTTAAAATGAGACAAATATATCTAAAAGCGGCAAAATCTAAAGAAAAAGAATTAAAATCAACAAAATATTTGTGGAGAAATTTGAGTCCATAAAAAAACTTTTGGGTTCCAAAACTATAATTCAATGAAGTGTCGGATTGTTGCTTTATTTGTTTTGAAGAACATTTTTACGCATTTTTACGCTGATCTCTTTATCAAGATTTGGGCTGGTTGAGGAATAAAGCGTGAATTTAAGACATTTTTGACACTATTTTCTGAGTTATCTATCTATCTATCTATCTATCTATCTATCTATCTATCTATCTATCTATCTATCTATCTATCTATATAAAAATGAATCTGTTTGTTAGTTTGGGACTTATAGACAGCTAAAGTGCTGTACCGATTTTACTGAAATGATCTCCATATACCCGTAAGTAACATAGGTTATAAAAAAATGTTAATAGAACCAGGGGTAGATGTACCCTCCTGTACCAATATTGTTCATCAAATATCTAAAAAAATATAACAGTTCTTCAACGAACTGTCTCATGTTGGACGGATAGGATCAGAGGGAGAGGTAACCCCCATACAAAGCAAATAGTGATTATCACATATCTAAAGAAACACTTCATTGAGAATTGTCAAATCCAATATCCCAATATCTTTTTCAAGGAACCACTTTACAAGACAAAATGTGGGTCGGATGGGGGGAGAGGTAGCCTCCATACAAAGAAAATTTTGATAATCGAATATCAAAAGAACCACTCAAATTTGGTCCCAATAAATTTTTCAAGTTACTGCTTTACTGGATAGAATGAAGGGCGGATAGGAACATGGAGAGATGTTCCCCACACAAAGAAAATGTTAATTGTCGAATATTTAAAGAACTATAACAGCAAAAGTTCCCCAATTCGACAACAATCAATATCTCAAGAAATTGTAGGATCAAGGCGAAAAGTATTCCCATACAAATCATATATTAATTATCGAATATCTAAAGAACTGTAAAAGCGGGAATATTCAAATTGGTTCCAATTAATTTTCTAAGGATCTTTTGTATTAGCCAAAATGTAGGACGGACAGGACCAGGGATACCCCCATACAACGGAGATATAAAAGCGAAAGCTCTAAAATTTGGTTCCAAACAGTTTTACTGGACAAAATGTCAGATGTTGAGAATCAAATAATAAAATTTTAGAACGGACAGGACAGAGCATACAATTTTTTTAATACACGTTGTGATTTGTGAAATTACTTTCGAGATCTTGGGCTAAGGAGAATGTTTGTGCAGCAAAGCGCAACGGGTAAAAGTTAATTAAAATATTTTTCTTTAATTTATTTGATCACAGATTAATGTCCCTATAAAAAATAAAAAGAATAGAGTTTCCTTAATTTTGGTGATCACAGACTTATGTTCATTTTCAAAAAAAAAAAAAAAAACAATATTAAGAAAGTGATGCCAAAGTAGCGTTTCATGCTTATTGCCTTTTAATCAAATGTGGAATAAAATTAAAATTTTTTGTTAAAACCGAAGCGCGTGAATATATAGTCTATATTAGTCCAAAAGAACTTTAATGTGAAAAACTTCTTTTTATTGAACAAAAATTATTTCGAATTTTATAGAAAATCCAGACAAAATTTTTGAAGATTTGTAAAACCGAAATGGATCAATTATTTTACTTTGGTCTATATATGTCTCTTTAACAATAAGAGATAACCCATTATAAAGTTTATTAATGTAAAGAACTTGAAAGGCTACAGGTTTGTTAAGTTTTGGCGATTTTTAAAAAATGTTATACCCGTAGTGACCACTTTGGAGATCCACTTCCTGACCACATGACCTACTACAAACATGTCCTTTTCCAAATCAGATCAAAATAACCAGGTAACATTTTATTAAAAGATATGAAGAAGTTCAGAAGTTTTTTTTCCAAAAAATAACGTTTTAGGAACACTGTGCGTATTTTTGCCGAAAAACTCACTACAAAGCAAATTAAAACTAAATTAAGTTTTCGATCAAATTTGCAGAGTTTTTGGCATGAAAAATTTGCTATTTATGATTTAAGTTTTTTTCGCTGAAGAACTCAATATAATGCAAGTTTTGGCCAAGAAAAGTCATTTATAAAAAAATTCAACTTTTGCCTAAAATATCGATCTTTGACATGGAAAATTTGTGATAACAAATTAACGTTCTTTTCCGAAAATCCATTATTAAGCTAATTGTGATCATTGAAAAGTTTTGGCTTAACAATAAAGATTTTTAGCATAGAAAATTAGTCAAGGCAGATAAACGTCCTTTTCGTCTTAACATACCGATTTTTGGAGTGAACAAATATCGATAAAGGATTAACATCCTTTTACTGAAAAATTCAATATAAAGCAAGTTGTGGACCATTAAAATTTTTGCCAAAAAATATCGATAAATGTTAAGAAAATATAATGATGACATATTAAAGTTATTCTGTTAAAAAAACTCAATATAAAGCAAATTAAAGTCATTTTATGTTTCTTTTCAGGAAAACTCAATCTTAAACAATTTACGGTCGTCTTAAGTTTTCGCCTAAAAATGTCGTATTTCATATGAAAATATAGTGATAACAGATTAACGTTCCTTTTTGATGTGGACAGTTTTAATTTCCGCCTAAACAAATTGATTTATGTTAAGAATAAAGAAACGATAACAGATTAAAGTCCTTTTGCTGACAAACTCAATATAAATCATGTTAAGGCCATTTTGTGATAATAGATTTACCTCCTTTTTCAACTTAAATGTTGGTCGAAAGTATCAAATTTTTATATTAAACACATTAACATCCTTTTTCAGAAAAACATTTAAGTTTTCGCCGAAAAAATAGATTTTTACGAAAACTATATGACAGTAGATTAACGTCATTTTGCATAAAAACTCAATATTAAGCAAGTTATAGTCATTTTAAGTTTTCGCCAAAAAGTAATGATAACTATTTGAAATTTTTTTTGCTCATAAATCGATTCGATTTTTTATATGAACAATCTGTGATAACAGATTAAGGTCATTTTACTTTATATTGCTTTAATTGAATTCTTTTTAATAAAATCGTTATTAAAAAAATTAAAACCTCCTTGAAGTTAATTCGATACTAATGAGCTCTATAAAAATGATTATAACCAGAAATATACCAAAAACCATAAAAAAGGCACGAATTAAACATGTTCGTCATAAATTTGTGAATGTCGTAAAAAGACAAAAATGAAACTACTTAAAAAATCTTTATGTCACACCAAAAAGGGATTTCGGTTTAACAGCAAAAAACATATGAAATAAATAAAGACAAAAAGAAGAAAAGAAACGAAATAAAAATCATGTTTAAAAATTCATATAACTAGTTTGTCACTTTATTTGAGTGTGATTTTCAAAGACACATTTATGGTTGAATTTAGCTGAATCTTAAGTTTTGTTTTGTTAGAATTCCGAGAATTCTTTAACGATTTAAAGAAAACAGTTTTGATGTTGAAAACGAGAAAAAGACTAAAATTTAATCACTTACGGAAGCTTTAAAATGTGAATTGACGACATTATGAAAGAAAAGGAAACTGGCATCATTAAAAAAATACATTTAATTTGAGAGGGGGATCAACAAAGAAAAAAACAGTGCCGAAATATTATTTAACGGACACGTGCTAAACAGAATTGAAAGAAACAAATTAATGTCATTTTCTTATTTTCAAGGGAAATGTTGTGTAAAATGCTTTAAAATTTGTGACGAAATGGAAAAAAATGGAAATTATAATTAAAATTAGACAGAAATATTAAATTGAAAAGAAAATAAATATTTTTAAGAAAATGTACTTGAATTAACAAAACGTATTTATTATAACATTTATCGTGAAAAGGAAAATAATTTGTTATAATTAATATTTTAAAAGCTTAATACTGGGTATTTGAACAAAAGGACGTTAATATATTATTACTCATCTTTATTAAAAAATCAACATTTCGTGATGAAAATTTATCAACTCATTTTTTCAAAAATGAGGTAAATTTGTAATCACTATTTCATGTGAAAATTTGATACTTAAGGCGAAAATTTTAATTGGTCATAACTTGTTTAATATTGAGTTTTTCAACAAAAGGAGGCTAATCTGTTATCATTATTTCTTTAATAAGAAATCGATGTTTTAAGGCGATAATTAAAAAAGATTGTAATTAGAGTATTTCAGCAAAATGTCGTTATTTTGTTACTAAGTTTTCGTAATAAAAAAATACATATTTTCAGGCGAAAATTTAGTTTTTCAGAAAAAGGACGTTAAATTGTTATCAAAGTTTTTTCATAACAAAAATCGATATTTTGTGACGAAAACTTTAAACACCTACAATTTACAAACAGACTGTAAATACTATTTTTCATGTGAAAATTATCGCTTTTAGGTGAAAACTTAAATTGGCCGTAACTTGCGTAATATGGGGTTTTTCTGTAAAAGGAAATTAATCAGTTGTTGTTATTTTTATGTGAAAAAAACGATACTTCTAGGCGAAAACTTAGATTGGCCACTATTCGCTTAATACAAGTTTTTAGACAAAAGAAAGTCACAATGCACTGGGGCATATTTCAATAAACGCACATAACTTTTAAATAAAAGAATTAGAAAATATTAAACAAGACTTTAACTAAGACTTCATTTAAAATATTGTTCTTCATTTAACATTTTATCTTAATTTTAGAGTTCAACTAACATGGTATTTTGCTATAAACGCACTTAAGTTTTTCGTCCTTTATAGCATTTTTAAGGATTTCAAATCTGCCACACTTTCCGAACCTTTTTTGTGCTTTTTAATTCTATTTTAACAGGATCTCAATATTCCTCCATGGGTCTTTGCTTCGGGAAGGTTGGAGGTTGCTTTCTTATCAAATGTGCTGGGATCTCATTCATGAGGACCATTTCTTCTAACTGAATCATTTTTTTATCAATGGAAAATAAATCCTTGTTCCGTTTAATAACATTGGAAACAGTTTGACTGCAGAACTTTGAATGTTTGGCCAACTTTTTGCAGGATCAAGTTGGGTTTTGTTGAAAATGAGTGAACAGTTTTTTCTGTTCACACATTTTATTCACACAACATATTCATTTGCCTATTAACAGCCCAAAATATAAAACTACCATAGTTTAACTCATGTTTTGACATTCGATCATTGTTTGATCTTAACGCGGGTATGATTCAGGACCGTCATCATAAGATTTTTATTTATTTTATAATTAAACATTTTTGGGAGATATTTTTTCCGGTGTAGGTTCCCGAACACCATAATTCTGTCGTTCTTTAGAGAAATTACACACGACACTTTCGAAATGTTTAATTTTTCAATAAAGTTCTCTTTGATCATGAAGAAAATTTAATTTAAATTTTTTCTGGATCGAACAGAAATTTCTTTTTGTATTTTTTTTAACACTTCTGCATTTATAAAAGTATTCTACATAAAAAAGGCGAAGAGAAAAAATTGGTTTACTTTTAAAAATTACCGTTAACTTTCATCTCATTAAAAAACTTTAACTTGATTTTTGAATAAGAAAAACAGAGATAAAACGAAAATAGAGAAAACAAATTGAATGTGTTTATTGGAATATGCATCAGTGTATATTGGTTTTCATATGTAAGGGTATTTTAGACTGAAAGCTAGGAACAACAAATTAAATACAAAAAATAGAAAAAAATAGATGCTTTTATAGGAAAATGCTTCAGTGTATATCTTTTTATAGATACATAAAATAGGAAGTGTGTATGTATGAACGTATGTATGTTTGTATGTATGTATATATGTATGTATGTGTGTATGTATGTATGTATGTATGTATGTATGTATGTATGTATGTATGTATGTATGTATGTATGTACTGAATAGACTCTAAAACGGCTGGTCCAAATCTTATGAAATTTTTACAGAATGATCCCAAAACTCCATTAGGACCAGAGGGAAACGTAGGATGGATAAGACCAGGAGAAGGGTCATATCCATCCAAAGCAAAACTTTTTTGGGAAAAACGAGGATATTTTGAGATACGAGAGGCATACGAATTTTATTATAATATTTTTTAATTTAACTTTAATTATTCTACAAACTCTTTCTCTATTTTCTTTATTTTTATTATTTTTTTAACTCATTTACAACAATTTATTTGAAAACTTTAATCCCGTAGATAATGTGATAATGAACTGAAAATTATCTTAAGCAACTTAATAGATTGTGGGAAACTTAAGGTTTTCTTAACTCCATTTCGTCTCAACTTAAATTACAAGAAGCAAAAAAAAGAAAATATAGTTTTCTTAAGTTCACTTACTTAAAGCTTTAAACCAAAATGAAGAGAAAAAACTTTTTTCCTGCTAAAAATATAATGAAAACAGTAAAAACGATCTACACCCCCCCCCCTCTGTGCACTCTTTTTTGAAAAAAACAAAAATCTCTTTAACTTAATATGGTTATAAACAGCAGTTATAAAAATCAGTTCTTAACCAACTTTCTTAACAAAACCTCAACATATATAAACACAAGCTTATGTTGCACACACATACGTATGAATACATGTATGAGTTGCAACATGTTAACATTTTTGTAACAAATTATCGAAATAACTTTGTAAAAGTGTAGAAAAGAGGTGAAATGATGGTTTAGTAATGAGAAAAAGAAGAAAATAAAATAACTTATTTGTAAATATAAAAATGAAATTCTGCTTGTTAAATTTTCTCTGGACTGAGAGGACTTAGCGGACAATACTAATTTTGTATAACATTTGCAAAATGCATTAGAAGTTGCGCTAACAATTGAATATATAAAACGCTACATTTTTTATAAAAGTGTCATAAATACATCGGAATTCGAGTCTACAGTATTTGGAAGAATTGAGGGCGGGCAGGTTTAAAGTAAAGTTTATCTCTATATAAGTGAAATATTAGATTGAAAAAAAAAAAAAAAGAAATATGACACAGGTAACAAAGCAGACCGGATATAAAGAAGTAAAATATTTAGACATAAACCACACAACACTGTGGGATAAAAAGTATATTTTTCTTTCAGAAGATGGTGTCATAAGAAAGTCCACGAATAGACTCAAACGTGTCAGTTCCTGAGAACTTACTTGCATAACATTGTCCATCATCAAACAATTTTCGAAAGCTTAAAATTTGGAGGATGTGCTGAAAGTGGGCGTGATAATTAACACTCTGAAAAAGAGTGATCTCACTAACCTTAATAACTCTATAGATATTACACTCGTAACTATCAAGGTAACAGCCTAAATAAAATCTAATAATAAAATTCGATAGGAACCATTAAGAGAGACATGGATCACGTAAACAGCAATATTTGAAATGACGCTCAACTTTGTATTAACTCTTCGAAGATCGTGATTTGAAAATCAATCTAGAGTCTGAATCTTTAGTATCACGCTTATTTAACATACGTAGTCCTGGAATCAACTCTTGAAAGCACATTCGATATCGGATAAAAATATTGGTAATCATTTTTGAAAATAAAAGAAAAATCACTCACCGATTATCTTTCAAATCATGACATGTACAGACGATGTGGCACCATATACCGTAACATCAGGTAAATATCTGGAAACGCTGCCACAAGGTATGGAGTTGACACTTAGAAATCTAAGTGACTGGAAACGCAGCTGGTATTATTTACTAGGAAACAACTTAGTATAATTCTTCACAGCAGGTTGTTGTGGAGTTCAAACACAATTGCCAGAACATCAAAGTCTGCAATAGCAATCTAAATTTTGTATATTAAGGCCAAAAGGTGGCAGATGGGGACTGTTTCTCAAAATGCGAATGGCATTTACGAATCTTTGATAAAGTTATCTCTTTCTGATGGAAATCACTTGAAATCTCTCCTTCGAAGGATGGAGACTATTTTTGAAATTCTTAACAGATTTCTGGCTGATTTATTTACCAGGAAATTTGCACTTCAAATAGTCACGATCGCAGGGAACTAAAGATACAAAATGTAATGTTATGCGAATATCTTAGAAGTTACTATTGCAAGTCTGTGACTCATTGTTTATTGCATCTCTTCTTCTCTCCTGATCAGGTCATTTACTCACTACAAGGGAGGAAAGTTGTGACTGCCTTTCACTCATGGTGAATGAGACTCTGAGATAAATATTTTATACAGCTGGACAAATTGTCTTAGCGTTTATTAGGGATATCATGATATTTACTGACAGATAGGCCGCAATCAGGTCAGATGTGTATACAATTTCGAATCTTTTTCGGAAATAAAACACACAAATTAATGAGACAATTGGACATTGAACGGCGTGGACATGGGACCACGGGATAATATAAAAGCCGATGTCCTGTATGAAAGGAGGTGTAATCTCAGTGATGAGGGCATTGATCGTCTGTTGAGGGATTTAATTCAATGTTATAGACCAGAGCAGATGGAATAACAACGCACTTGCTTACAAAAATATACTGTTCTTTTCTATTCTTTTCGTCCTTCTCTCCCTTATTTACCTGTTCATCTGTCTCTTCTTTTCAGACTCAATAACTCTATACACCTACTTCCCTTTTCCAATTCTTTTCTCTTCAGGGAACACCAAGAGGTCTTTAGGACACAAGTGATCTACATTTATATCTTCAATTTTCGTAGCATCCGGATGACCTTACCTAACCTTTAAACGTAAAAAACATTTTGCTGTGTAAGTCCAGAAGAAATTTCAAATAAGGAAGTTATATTCCACTTCCCCTTTAAATTTTTTTCTCATTTTCCAAACCATTTATCCTTTCTACTAACTTCTATTACCCCACTGTGCACTAAGAGTACTAGAAAAAGTTGTCGCAACATACACCAAACATGTGTAAAAAAATTGATATAAATGTTGGATAAAGAAAAAAACTTTTTGACTAAAAAACTCCAATAAAACTAAAAAAGGAGAAATAGTTCTAAATAGAAGTAGAAGCTTTTTAAAAAAGATCAACTTTTTACAAAATTGCGTATTTGACAAGACATACGATTTTGTGTTGGTTGGTGCAATTGTTTATTAATGTTGGTGCAACATGCGTTTTACTTTTTTGTTGTTGTAACTGTGTTGTCAACTACAAGAAACACATAAACAACAAAATATATTGAAGGTTTAAAAACTACAAAAAACATTTGTTATTTATAAAACATTGTTGCAACTAAATATTATTTATATGTTTTATTTTGCTTCAGTTGGAACATGTTTGTACGTTCGCTTGCAATTTTCTGTTATAAATATTGATTTACATGATCTCCGCCTTAAATTTTAATTGAAATTTTTTAAATTTATAGTTGACAGCTCGTTTTTTTTTTTGTTAAGTGATTTTGTTAATTAAATTGAAGTGCTACCAGTGGAATAAAAGTGGTTTAGACTTGTAGACTTAAGGTGGTTAAAATTAAGGCAATTTCGAACAAGTTTTTATGAAGAAGAGCAAAAAATATGAGAGCTTTGAAATGATATTTATTTGGACGACATTTTTCAAAACTGTTTTTGATGTTTGGTAATAATCTGCCAATTGACCTATTTTTATAAGTATCAATACAAGTTAGAGATATAAGAGCTGTAGGTTTAATTTATATAAAGTTTATAACTTTGGAAGGTTCAGTTCAGTTCAGTACGGTATACGGAATAAGAATATTTTATTTAAAACTTGTCCAAATGTAAAGTTTTAGGCGAAGAGTATTAAGAATAATAATATTGTACTCTTGACATTAAGATTATAATTATTAATTTCGATTATGGCAAACCCACACTTTTGGTTGCAAGACCTACAAGTAAGACATCCCGTTTAACATTTGTTGTTCTCCGATGGAGGATCTATGAGATGTTAAGCTGATAAGAACAGATACTACACTTTGAGCTTAGTCAGAGAAATGAAAACGCCGTATTTACGGTACACGGAATGTCATCCGATAATTCTTACGTACTCTTGTCGATTAACCATTCGTTTGAATGATTTTGTTCGTTAATTACCATTCCGTTGATCGGTACAATTGCACGTGGCCATACCTTTGATTACATGACACATATAATACCGGTGCAAAGTATTTCCGAGGCATGACAAAAATCTGGATGTTTGTTGGTTTTGCATATATCAGTTTTACAACAATTATAAAACGACCCTTGTAGAATTTGATTTTATGATTTGTCGATATATATAGAACTCATATATATTTAAGTTTTATGACATTTTATATGATTTGTGGAAGTGGGGGTTATATGAGGTCTATAGGAAATTAAAGATCTTTGTAAGGATTTCACACAAAGTTTCAAACATGTAAAATATAAAAATAATCGTAATTTTTTGATATAAATGCCCATATGGGAGCTACGATCAATCTTCTTGAAATTGAGATTAACTTAGCTTAATTTTTGCAAATTTAATTAAAACATTTTAAAAGTCTATCGGAAAAAGATTTATATGGGAGCTACTTGACATATTGGATCGGTAATTAATTTCTATAAGTTTTTAAATTCAGAAAAAAACTTCTGCAGCAAATTTCCTCCAAATATCGAAAAATATAAATTTATATTGACTTAGGGAATGATCTTGAGTTGATCGGTATATATCCAAATGGAGTAGCATTATTTTTTTTCTGCATAAACGCACAATGCCCCAACCACATATGGTGATGTAGAGTAGAAAAATTGCTTCGACTATTAAACATGTGTATGCGGGAATGATTTTGTAACTATTGGTTGTTTAATTCACCTCAAGAGAATACATATCCCTAGAGTAACCTCAGTATTACTAGAGGCACCTCAGGCTGGCAAATCAAAACGACTAATTAATCGTAAGCGATATGCGTCATGGCGAGTTATAATATGCTTGAAATTTCTTTGTGTTTGTAGCAATATATGTACAGAAATTTCTGCTTTTCGAAATTTTGGCAAAATAAGTGCCTCTGAAACAATATATCAATCCGAATGAAACTACATCGGCTTATTGTGCGCTCACGATTTGAACAAAAAAGAGATAAGTGCATAATTCTGCAAGTTCTTCTAATTAAAAGTATTTCCGAGGCAAGATATGCTCGGTAAAAAAAATTTTTAAGATCTCTGGGTTACATTCGATGTAATCGGGGACAGCTATTCGATTAAGATGTTGCGGTAGAGTGAAATCTCTATCATCCTATCAAGCTAACTTTTCCCCAAATTTAATATCCATGGTCTTCTTCCTTACTGGAGCATAGTAGTGTTGTAGCCTTGCTAACAGTATCAGAATTTCACATAGTTTTGGGTGGATCCGTCGCTCACAATCGTAAGCTAATTTGTTTTCTTCTACTTTCCCCCATCACTTGATCACGGTCAGGTAACCAGGAAATACGTACTGTTACACTTCGGAGAAAATACTTATAGCTTTCTTGCAATTTAGAATGGTCTGTGATATCTTATCATTGAATTCCAACGCCCGGACAGCTCTTGGGTAAAGATCTGTATGTCTATTAACCAACTTCTTCCTGGCCAATACACTCCCTGATCGTTTATACTTCCGCTTGTGTGATTGCATTATGGTAATCGGAGATTTCTTTATTTTTAAGTCTAAAAATTTTATTTTCAGTTTAATTTTGTAAAAAAATTAGACTTGAAATGAAATATTTGTAGAAATAAAGCTTTTTATCATGAATTTTTTTAATAAAATGGACAAAATTGTCCTTAAATTAGGACTTCAAGTTGATTCTTACTTTTACGTTTCAAATACCCAAAATTCCAATTTTATAAAAATTCGCTTCATTTCAGAAAATTTATTTTATTTCAGAAAGTTTATCACTCCATTACTATAAAAGATTTAGGCCATTAGAGACTTAAATTAATAAAAATATTTTTTTAGCAAAAATATTTACATGAATTTAAGCTTTTTATCCACAGAAACTTAAAAAACAAACTTTGAAAATTTATGTAAAGCTTGCGAGAAACTAGTTCCTGTAATGACCTCGGATTTGCTTCGTTAGCATTTATATTAGGAATTCTTTCAGAGTTATGAAAAAAAAATATAATACAGAGGAAGGTAGGGCACTTCATGGCATCCACACAGATATACGATACCTCAAAAAGAAAACTAATAGAATTTTGTTTTAATTTTATTGCAATATTTTAAAAAAAATCTTTAAAATTAAAAAAAAATGGATCCAAATCCAAAAAAAGCATGTTCGAAAATGGTTCAAATTTTTATTTTTTGATCAGAAATCTCTTAAACTGTTAAACATATCTCATGCACTTTTAGTAGAGAATTGAAGGACTTTTTCTGTAAATTTTCTATCCAATAAAATCATAAATAAAATTTTTGAACTTTAAAAAACTTATACCCGAAATGGCCAATTTTATTGGTCTATCTACCTTACGTCTCTTGGAGTCACTAAGAACTTGTGCCCTTCTAAGACAACTGCAAGATACCTCAAGAATATTAATGTCAAATTTCATTAAAATTATGCTGTAATTCCGAAATAATAGATTTATTTCGAAAAACAACGTTTTGGTATCACAGTACAGCTCAACACCAAGACTATAAATCGAAGTCTTTTTGAGTACTTTTTGTTATATACAAAGTGTAATCGATTACAGACATAATCGTTTTAAATATATAATGATCGACTTACCAATTCAGATGTCCAGATTAATCTTCATTCGAAAGATAACTAAAAATAAAAGAGAGTAATTAACGATCAATTTCCATCTTAACACGTATTTAATTAAATTAATTAATTCCTACATAAACAGCAAATTTTCTTGGAAAAAAATTGTCTTCATTAAAATAACCAAAAACAGAACATTTCCAAATACTTTTTGCCTTTAATTCCTAAGTGTCAAAGTTGTGACACTTTGGTCAACTGAACATAACCTCAATTAAATGCACAACAGCCAACTTTTTTTCCTTCACTTGAAAACAACTATTGATTTGTAATACAATTTTTTTCACAAAAAGAAATAAAATTCGTTTCGTTTTAATTTCTATCAAATTCAGCAATTGCATCACCTAAAATGAATGTCTGAGATTTTTATAAGAAAGAGAAAAAAATGGACCCATATTCACTGTATATATATTTTTTTCTTTTTATTTAAAAAAAGTCAAATTTACTTTATAGAGAAACAGCAACTGCACTACAAGCGTCATCATGCAATTGTAAATCAATTGTTGTTGTTGTAGTTGCTTCAATGGCTGTTTGAATGGTGTGATTTCATTTACCACAAGTTGCAAGTATTGAAGAGAACTCATTATATGGAACTGATAATTTGCTGCAAATTACATTTTGTAGTTTTACTTTAGCGATGATTTTAAGAAGAAAAAAACGAACCAGCAAAAAACAAGAAATTGGAATAGAGAGAGAGAAAAAAGAACTAAAACATGGACATGGACAGACCAAACATATTGGCAACTTTTTATTTAAGTCATTTCTATGACCATTTCAAGACCCAAGACAACCAAACCAAACAAATTTCAAAAAACAAATCGTCATTATCGTCGTCATCATCGGTAGCTGGTTATTTCTTTGCAACTGTATCTGTTCAGATTTCTAAAGTGAATGTACAAATGATCTACTTTTTTTTCTACTCGTATTGAGTGGAATAAATGCTTCCATATTTTTTTCTACTTATAAATATTTTATCATTTATTTTGATAGAAAATTGGTTACTTAGAAAAATATTAGAGAGAAACAAATCGTAATGAAAGAATAGAAAGAGTAAATTGGCAATCGATCAGGACGAATCCGAATGGCGCTGCAATATTTAACGTTATATAAAAAAATATTCAATTCGTAGTAAAGGATGTTTATAAGGAGTCACAATTAACCCTAAATTTGGAATTTTTTAATTGCTAAAAACATAAACAACTTTGCTTCGCCTTTGGATTGTTGATTCCTTTTACAAAAAAGGACACTCATATTAAAGCCCTCAGTTTTCGACATATTTTTATGTTAATTAAGAAAGTTATGCGCATATATTAACTATAGAATTTAAGTGTGGCCTAAATCTGGAAAATTTACGGATATATTGTATTACAGTATGCGACGCAATGGGGACCATACTAACTACCGCATTGGAAACATTATACAAGCATAACAAGGGTGCGGTGTGAAGCCGCTCTCACGTCTTATCAGCTCCAGTCTAAAGAAGAGTGGATTAACCGTGATAACAAATCATATCACCAGTATATAACGTGTACCCAAGAAAAGGTTCGATAGGATGCCTTATAATTCTATATAATCTAATTGCAGCTGGACTATCACGCAACTTAAGTTCTGTTCACATCGAATCTTGTTATTACATGGATGGTTCTAAGGACGGGTATTTGACGCGACTTTACCTCTATATTGTGAAACTAGAAACCCGAATATTCCTCAGGCTTCTGAACGATAATACGATTTCCAGTCAGAGTTTCGAGCAATCAAGGAGCGTTTGATTAAGGTCAGCGTGGATTTTTTGTTTTATTTACGCATTTATTGAGAAAACTTGCTGATTGACGCATTAAATACCAAGCTAATGGTATAGTCCGAAGCGGCACATAAACCACTGTAGAGCAGCGATCACTAATATAAGGACCAAGAGTATTCTCAGAATGAATAAGAATTATCTGAGTAAAATGATGGATAAATGTAGTCCTATTTGTGATCACACTTAAATCTTATTGTAATGACAGATAAAAACGTATGCAGGACATGTGGATATAATAATTAGATAATGGGAATACTTCCGATGGCACTGATCAGCATTTGAAGATTTGGGATTCTGTTTTTTCTACATATAATATACTTGAGATATATGGCTTGAAAAAAACTGAGAAAGTACGTTAGTGAAGTGGAAGTGGGGTCTTGAATCAGAAAATCAAGTCCGTAAGAAAACATTTGAACATGATGACCAAGTTGGGTTCTTTGGAAATAATCCCGTGCTCACCAATTGTATATTTTACAAAAATTACTGATGCGAATTTTCAGAAAGATAACAATAAACGTGAAAAAAATCCGTCGGCAAAAAGGAGAGAAGGAATCCGAAAGAAACTTCATGGATATTATAATCCATGATCACTTGCAACAAGGCAAAATAATCCATCCATGACTCTGAAGTTTTTTGAGTTTAACAAATTTCCTTGGACAATAGAGATATTTGGAAAATAGAATATCTCGGAAATATGTCTTTTAAATCTCTCCTGTGGTCTAAATTTTGAGGTGTAGAGATAATACCGATAGAATGAAACAATATCAACAGTTGTATCTCCCAACTTACGAAGTTCAGTAGACCCGGAACTAGGAGCCTTAGTTCTTGCTGAAGACTGTCAAACCAAGAACTGGGTTTGCTGGTTTGCAAATTGTATTCACTCAGTGTTGGTGGAACTATTCGTTTGCGCGCAAAAAGCGAAGGCAAACTCATTATTATTATGCAATATGTCATTTTATTCTGTTACCCCAGACCAATCATGGACTTAAACATATGACACAACTTAGATTTGATGCAGGGGTATTTAGTATAATAGTCCATCAAACACATATTCATTTTCAAAAACCAAGCGTCATCAACACCATCACTTGCAACAAAATTGCATGTTGCTACCACAAAACATCCATTGAGCCAATGAGTTCATTTGCAGTTACTAGTCGAGTTTCTTTAGTAATTTCTACTTTTGAATAGAATGCTCTCAAAAGACCACAAAATTATCAGCCAAATGTGGATATTACTCCTTCACAGATATCCACTTATATATAGAGTATTAGGGTTTCCCAAGAAAAATGAAATTTTTTATTGTGTCATAATTCTCTGAAATATTTCAATAAACTCTAACTAACAGATTCTACTGAAAAATTGGGATAAAAATTCGTCTTAGATTTTTGTTTCTAAAAAAACGAAATTTAATGCTTAACAATGGCAACCCTTAGATTGCACTTGTTTAAACACTTAAAAGTTGGTCAACAACCAACAACAGGAATTGTAAACAATACTAACACCAAATGTACTTACAACCACCAACTAACCTGTGAGTTTTAATCCAAAAAAAAATACTCAATTCAGTGCACTGTAACTGTTAAGTCAACTGTCAATTATTTTGCTTTAAAAATTGTGGTGTTGATGATGATGGTGATGACTTGTTGCCACATGTTAACGATCTCCTTCAACATATATAATATATTCTTAGGAAAATTGTTTAACTCCCCCAATAATTTCCATTTCCATTTATTATCGATTATTTACATGTGCTGAACAAGTAGCCAACCACATAGAGACAACCAAAATGTTACCAATATTTAGATCCCAAAATGAATTCGTTTCTTAGTTTTGTAACCTATAAAATTATGCTCCAAAAAGTGTCCGGCATATCTAATACATTTTGTATTTAAAACTCACACTTAACCAATTATTGGTTGACGCATCTTTGTCTTGTCCGAATAGTAACAGATTTTTTGTTGTGATTTTTCCTCTTTGGAAAATCCTATTTCTATTTGAAAATCATCTTGTTAGTTTTTAAAAATTTTCCTGTATTCAATTTGATGTTAACGATCCAATGACGTAGCCGTTGTTGCTAGAGACGGCAGTAAAGGCAACAAAAATATTATTTTTCATTAAATGTGTCTTGCTGCTTTAAAGAAAGAAAAGCTGAAAAAACACTTCGTCATCATCACAGCAGCAGCAGCAGCAATCATTGTCCTCATCATCAGTATCATTGATTGCAATTCCAATTATCTTTTACCATCAGTGGCTGGTAGTGGTGCGATGACTACAAATGTAGAGTATCTAAGATTTTTCAGTATCTCTATCTCTTTTAGCTTTTGGTAATGTTGGTGGTTTTTTTGATGTTCTTAAAATTA
Organism: Cochliomyia hominivorax; assembly: GCA_004302925.2. Classification (NCBI taxonomy): domain Eukaryota; kingdom Metazoa; phylum Arthropoda; class Insecta; order Diptera; family Calliphoridae; genus Cochliomyia; species Cochliomyia hominivorax. Next base: position 41,222,487 of record PYHX02000413.1, on the reverse strand, counting down.
GGGGGTTTCCAGTTTTGAAAATTCTTGAGCACAAAATTCAGTTAGTCGGGCAGTAACTTTGGGACGATTTTTGGTCTCAAATTAAGCTGAACTTCGTTTTTTGCATAGGTAGTTTTTATTTGAAAAAGCGTTTAAATTTTGTATCAAACACTTGCTTAATTTGCTTGGACTATTGATTTTTATTTTCAACCCAAACAATAAGTCAAGAGATCCTAGAACCAGATGCCAAAGCTAAGCAAAAACGCCCATACTTTATATTACGTCGCTTTAGTAACGGTTATTTTCAACGTTTGATTATTGTCTTCAAGAGGTAATTTCATAAATTAGTTGGTTTAATAGATGAATTACTGGCGTTTGAAATACATGCAGTAAACAAATTCACGGTTATGGTCCATCAAATAAAATTATCCTTGATTCAAAAACGGAAATAGCCAACCAGATATATGAACTCTCCAAAAAAGGACTTGTTCTTTAAGTATTAATGACATGTAAGGGATAATTAGATTCACCAGAAGATTGAAGAGCTAAAAGGAAGAATGAATTGTGCCAAGAGCCTAAAAGTTTTTTGAATGGATTCCATCACTTTAAGAAATTGATT
>PYHX02000413.1:40783983-41221789 GCA_004302925.2 Cochliomyia hominivorax | reverse complement strand
ATAATTCAGAAAAGAAGCGAAGCAATGAAATTAGCGTTCTGAAGTTCGAAAATCATTCAAAACTCAAGGCAGAGTGAAGAAAATCCCATTAATGTCATCTCATTGTCATTGGCATTCATTCGAATGTGGAATAGACACCCGAAATAGCTCTTAAGGTTGCTAGGTTATCAGTACCTAATTCGGATGTGAAATAGACACCCTAGAAAGATCTTAACAGTGCCAGGATATCAGTGAAAATTTAATTGTTCTCTTCGAATATTCTATAGTATCAAAGCAGCTCTTCCAATAGCCGAGAACTCTGTCTGCAAAATATTACAGTGATTAGCCAGTAAGTAGGAAGCACGTTTCCCATAAGAGGGAATATAGAAGTTACAACCAGCAACATTTTGAGATTTGAAATCATCTATATAAACTTCGAGTGTAACTTCTCCAGTAATAAAAGCTTTATTTACATTTACGACGGCCTATGCTCTATCCACAAAAGGCGTACATAGGCATCCACGTCGAAAAGTTCTGGGGTCGCCTGGCTTTTCCAATGACCTTTCTGTACATATAGAGAGCAATGCTTACTTTGAAGCCTTTTCCACAATATTCCGATGACAAGAGCTTTTGGGTCCAATAGAATGTCAACATAAACGCCAGCCAATAGGTTAACAGAAAGACATGAACATTTATTTTTTAGTGAAACGTAAAAGTTTGTTTTTCGCTTATACTACTACTTAAGCTCCAATCGAAGAGACATCTAAGTTCATGTCATAAACGTCGTTATATTTTACCCAGAAATTTAACGGTTAAATGATACCATACCCCTCGGTGAATGCCCTCTGTAAACATAATAGGACCCCACTGTACTGAAAATGACCTTATTAATCAATGTTCTATTACTTCATTTAAATAAGAATATTAAAGGCGCCCTCTATATCCGTCAAACTAGAATTAATCCTGACCAACTGACAGTGGGATTAAGCATCTTCAACTTTTCCAGTGTTTTTCAGAGGAAAGAAATCACACTGGGAACGTTCGGCCTTGTGTGCGTGTTCTTACTTTCTAAGGACCTAAACGATTTGCGGTTCATCTGATTCAGTCTTAGGTAACGGTTCATGGTAACGGTTAAGGTTAGTATGTCAACCATCTATTAACAGGGGATCTAAAAACGAGTCATTTCATATTCTCTTAGGCTCGTTCTACCACTACCGCAATATCGATATTACGAAGCTGATTTATTAATTAACCATTACAGACCTGGTGTGCACTATATCATAGAAGCATTAATAATTGGCAGGTTCAGGATAGACTACTACTATGAGTGAAGCAATCCGTTTTTCTATTGTTCCGGGTTTGGGATGTCTCATTTTTAAAATGGTATATCCACTCGGTTATCTCACGGGTTAAAAAGGCTTTTAAAGTTCAGTTACAACAGTAGCCTTTCTTAGCTCTCTTGTAGTTTAAATAATAAGTGGTAATAGGCATTGGTTGTTCCTTGGATGTCTCACATCATCAAAGTGGATCTAACTCTCAGTTTCTCTTGACAATAAATAACTGATGAATTATAATCTCCATTAAGTGAGTTTGCAGCTGCAATAAGTAGCTTCTCTATAGCAGTCTTACAGTCTCGGAAATATAATGTAATAATGTTTAGATTCGTGGTGATCACTTCACCAGTGGTCACCAGTTTAGATTCTTCGTCTGTTTGCCTTTTGATTTCAACTCTCCATTTTCTCTAAGTGTAATTACTTTAACATTTAATATAGATTTCTCGTTTTATAACCAGGCACCACCTTCATCTCTATATTTCTATATCATTTTTGAAAAGCACTTTTAAACAATATTGAATTTCTTAATATTTTTTTCTGCGGTTTTTTAATCGACTCATGAAACAATAAATTATTGAAAATACTTTCATCGTTTTTTCTCTTAACGTTAAAAAAATTGCACTGAATATAGAAAAACGTGCAATTTTAATAACTTCCAAAAAACATAAAGAAACAAGTTAGGAAGTTATACTCGGTCAAGCCCTACTATTTAATATCCTACACCACATTGTTGGTTATATGTGTTTGCCACCAAAAATTTATAAACCACCCTCGTACAAAGTAATTTGTAATTTATGCTTAAGTGCTCAGTATATTATGCTGGTACCAACTTCCATGTGGGATTACTACGTTCTAGAAGGTTTTTTTCTGTGGGCCTTACATGGGAGCTAGATGAAATTATGGACTGACTCCTCGTAAAACTTCCCACATTCATTTCTGCTTATGTTTGTCTTGATTTGACTAATTCTTATTACAATACCAACATATTTGTGAGATTAAAGCTCTTCAAAGTGATATTGGAAGAGGGGTTGTATGGGACCTAAGAGAAATAATGGACTGATCCTTATCCACATCGTTTAAGAATATTATAAAACTAATTTGTGCCAAATTACTTTAACATTGCTTTTTATTTAAGACTTTTATGACCTTTAATACCCATTCCGGGATGAATATTTGTAAGGGGGCTTGGTAAAATAATGGACCCATTATCATCAATTTCAATAGACATCATCCTTGGGGCAAAACGGTATACTGACACAAACACAGTGGTGGTGGTGGTGTAGGGTATACAAAACATATAACAGAAAAAGAAATTATTAAAGCACTAAACGCCAGTCAGGATTCTTCTACTTCGAGTTCATATCAATTGTTTTTATTACAAACAGATTTTGCCATTTCGTATTTATATCGTTTTTCCTTAAAAAAACCCCACCATATGTTGCACTTTTTTCCAAGTGCTAAAAGCGGTTAACTCCCTTTGGGTTCTTTTCGAAAGTAGAAAAATAAAATCAGCATTTTGTTTAAGTATTTAAGTTCGAGTGAAAGTTTCCAGAAGCATAGTTTTTCTTCCAACATTTCTATAGCAAAGTTTAGCGCATATTTAGCATATTTATGCTTTAAACTGTTGCTTTAAATAACATTTTTGTTCTATTTAGTTTTTGGTCATGGAATTTAAGTCTTTTTGCACTTTAAAGACTCTACCGTTTTTTTGCCATTATTTATTCCATTTGCCACCCGTTAAGTTTAAGAATTTGTGTAGTCCAAAATTTCTTAAAAGTTTTCATTTGTTAGAATTCGCTTGATTTGTTATGAAATTCTAAACTCCAATTAAAGTTAAACTAAAATGGAATTTTCTTAAATTTATGCTCTTCTAATAACTGCTATTACAGTTTTTAATACTTTAACGACAATTTGTATGAGTGTTTGGCCATAAATGGTTTTCATCTTGTTTCTTTTTTGTTGCTTTTAAGGAAAAACTTGCATAAAATCATTATTCAGATTCAGTGGCGAAGAAAAGATGCAAAGTGGATGGACGAGGGTTGTAAGAGGAATCCATTCATATTGAAAAACGAAAACCATACTTAGGAGATGAGGATGTGGAAATGTCTTGAATTAACTGCGCAATGCTTTCGGAATCACAACAGTTCGTTTCCTTTCCATTTCGTAGAAAACGCATGGTAAATCATTTGAAAACCATCCACAGTTCCTGATGTTACCCACCTCTATGGAAAATGTTCCTGATACCGAAGACAAAAATCTGCAGCAGCAGAAGGGGTTGTGTAATGGTCATCTACTTATATTGCTCATTCTCAAAGCCCTGCAAAGTTTTTAAAGTCAAAGTTTTTGATGTTACTATCTGTGCCACCCACGTCCATGAAAGGTAATTCCGCTAAGAGCCGGTTACCAAAGATGAATTTCGAAAAGCAGAAGAGTTGTGTTAAAGTCCTTTTATTCTCACAGCTCATGCTGTTCCACCTGCATGAGTGCCAAAGGCACAGTTTTCAGAGACTTCTGAAAATAAACTGTGGGAAGTTGTTGCAAAAGAGATGTTCTCAGTTGGTCCTGCGTCAACCAGATAATCCTTCGTCCTTCGGACATAAATTATTTCCTATATGACTCCATATTCAAGCTGCTTAATGGAACTGTGAATTCGAAAGTTTTTGATTCTAGATAAGTCCACGCAAATATTTCAGTACAGTTATCGTTTTCTGCGTTTATCTCATTTAATGATGTTCAATATTCACGGACTGTCTTTGATGTGTTATACACACTATCGTTAGGAACCATATAACGAATTTTCTATTTGTTATCTGACAATATTCTTTCCAAATATTCCATAATACCTTAGTCAGTTAGTTGCCCTAATCACTGTAGACTCAGCCTGTAAAATGCTGCTTTTGTATGTGTATGTATAAGCTTCAACCCCAATTACTGTTATTAGAATACCATCCACCAGAGGGGATGGATGCCAATTCTTGCTCTAGGGATACACAAAGTTCGTTAGGAAAAGAGAGTGTCGGAATTTTCTAACAAATCTGAAACTACACCAATTATATTTGAAGATCCAAAGGTTCTAGATTTACAGCTATTTAAGGCATTGAGCTTAATCCCTAAGAAAGGTCATAACTCTCTCCACACTGAAGATATTTGTGAAGTAAGCTAAGGCTATTACGTTACGAAGCCAAGCGGTGGCTATCTAAATGAAGCTAAAAATATGACTTTTTTAAACTTGGAAGAGCTGAGCTTGAAAAGAGCCAATTGTCGTCTTTACTGGACGTCTTTACTGGACAAATAATGAAATGTGTGGAACTGTTTTCCTTGCCGTAGGTAATCCTGCCTGAATTTCCAAAAAGTCCAAAATTTTAAGAATAATGTGGAACCCATTTGTCATTGTGGCTTTATAGAATTATTTCTGAAGCTTTAGTTTTAGTCGTCAGAAAACCTCTTAACTAAAGGAAATATCGGACTAACCAAGACGACCAATCATCTGAAATCAAGGATTCTAGTGTAACACCAAGTGATCGTATGGATTTTAATAGATCTCCCTTTTTATATCACGAACTTCTAGGTCTCATAACGTATAATAGGGACGAATTAGTTCATTGCAGATTCAGAATTAATGTTGATGGTGGTTTAACGACTTTTCAGTATGAAGAATGTGATTGATCAAGTCCTCGACTGTTTTGTCGCTGTAGGGAACTGTAATTTATATAAAACTGTAAAAATTAATCGCGATAAGAGAATATTATTATTGACTATGAATTTTAATTGAAAATGGACTGCCTACGAATGATGGTAACTTTGGTTGTGAAGTAACAGATCATGTAATGGGTTCAGCACTTATGTATTCTGCAGATCTAGAATTTTGCCAAATTTCTTAAACTTGGCGCAGGAATAATGACTTAACCTGCTCCATTTCTCATAAAATAAGTTTTGGACAAAGTTCATTATTAATATCCCGAGACACTATTAATATCCCAAGACTTCGTCTTCGTCGGATATCTCAGTTGTCCTCGTACACTGGGTACTCTTTCTAGGTGATTGACTTACATTTGTTAAATTATAAGTGTGAAAAAGAGACATCTCTTGTGTCATTCTGCCATTATTTTTGAGAAATATAATCTTAAACCTGCATAATTTTAATCATAAGTCGAGTGTTTGATTTGAACTTGAATAAAGGGGATTTGATTTGGAATTTCACACAAAACCCTCGTATACTTCTCGGCCAACTCTTCCTTATGCAAAAACTGGGGAAAATATGTAATTATTACTTCTTGACGGCAACAGTATGAGTATAAATTGCCTGACACTCTACACAACTCATGACAATCATCAAGATTTTCATATTCATCCATATTTAACTGCTTGCGATGGCATTGAAGTTGCTGTTACTTAACGTTCCAGCAACTGCCTAAGTTTTCAAGGAGCCAGTTAAAGACATGAAGGAAAGAAAAATACCCGGGAAGAATTATAAGATGCTCTTTTAATAACAACATTCAGACGGATGCTTAAGAAGGCAAAAACGACTTCATACTTTGTGCACACACATGGTTTCAGTGTTGATAACGTTTTGTTGCGACTTTGCAAGTGTGTAATAATAATTATAAGTTCATATTTGTTGCACATGTTCATGAGCAGTAACGAGTACTTAATATACAACTTAAATGCAACTTAAAACATAAAAATAACACTTGCAACAACGACAACCCCAACAGACAAGATACCAGATACATCAGCATCTCCATATAAAGCTTGTGCTGAGGTAAAAACTCCTGATGTGGCCAATGTTTCTTAAAAATGCAACACATAAATAAGTGACAATACGAACGTTAACAAAGAAATATACGCAAAAATGCGTTATTTAAATTTTAAATTGTCCTCTTTATGCGATTCATAAATTTTATATAAAAACACTTTTTTTTTTTGTCTAAAAATTTTGTTTAAATTTTGACTGTTATTTCTTCTCGTTTGTCTTTAAAAAATTGTAAAATTACACATGTGCATTTTACACATGGACTCAATGTATGTAAATGACTTAAATATGAGTTAAAATATTTGAATATTTTATTTTTGTTGGTGTGTAACCTTTACCATGATTTTATGTGCTTTTAACCATGACATACATTCCATATTGTCTGTTTTGGCATTTATTCCACAGAGACTCAGAGAGATCCGAGATTGATGCATTTTTCCATTTTTAAGTGCTGCAATTTTATTTTTCACATTGATTATATGTGAAAACGTAACATACACTCGGAAAAAGGCAACAGTGATTGAAGGAAAGACTTTGAGAAGATCAGTCCACGTATTCCAGGAAATAAGTCGAAACTAAACTAGAACTCAGGTAGAACAGAATAAGAACTGAACTAAAAGTGAACTAGAACTGAACTAAAAGTGATCTAGAACTGATCTAAACTAACTAGAACATAACTGGAACTGAACTAGAACTAACCAGAACTAACTAGAACTGAATTAGAACTGAACTGGAAATGAAGTAGAACTGAACCAGAACTGAACTGAAACTGAACTAAAAGTGAACTAGAACTTATCTAGAACTGATCTAGAACTGAACTAGAACTGAACTGGAACAGAACTTGAACTGAACTAGAACTGACCAAGACTGAACAAGAACTGAATAAAACTGAACTAGAACTTAACTAGAACCAGAACTGAACTTTACTAAAACTGAACTAGAACTGATCTAGAATTGAACTAAAACTGAACTAGAACTTATCTAGAACTGAACTAGAACTGAACTAAAACTGAACTAGAACTGAACTAGAACTGAACCAGAACTGAACTGGAACTGAACCAGAACTAAACTAGAACTGAATTAGAACTGAAATGGAACTGAACTAAAACTGAACTAGAACTAAACTAGAACTGAACTAGAACTGAACTAGAACTGAACTGGAACTGAACTAGAACTGATCTAGAACTGAACTAGAACTGAACTGGAACTGAACTAGAACTGAACTAGAACTGAACTAAAACTGAACTAGAACTGAACTAGAACTGAACTGGAACTGAACTAAAAGTGAACTAGAACTGAACTAGAACTGAACCAGAACTGAACCAGAACTAAACTAGAACTGAACTAGAACTGAACTAAAACTGAACTAAAAGTGAACTAGACCTGAACTAGAACTGTACTGGAACTGAACGAGAACTAAACTAGAACTAGAACAGAAAAAGAACTCAACAAGAACTTAACTAGAACCAGAACTGAACAAGAACTGAGCTAGAACTGAACTAGAACTGAACTAGAACTGAACTTAAAGTGATAAGAGGAAAATTAGAAACTGATTTGGGAACTTAATTAGGAAGTACATTGGAGAAAAGGAACTGAATTGGCAACTGATTTAAAAAATGGGTTTAGAACTGAATTATAAACTGAATTACAAACTCAGTTAAGAATTGAATTAGAACTGAATCAGGAACTCAGTTGAGAACTGAATTGGAAAATCAATTATGTAATGAATTGGGAATTAAATCAGCAACTGAAATAGAAACTGAGTCAGTTACTCAATTAGGATCTTAATAAAAAACTGAATTATGAATTTTATGAGGAACTGACTCAGGAACTTATTTAGAACTAAATTAGAAGCATAAATAGAATCTGAATTGGGATTTGAATCAGAAACTGAATAGGTATCTGAAATAGAAGCTGAATTGGGAACTGAATCGCAAACTGAATTAGGTACTCAATTGGGAACTGAATTGCGAACTATTACGAACTTTGGGACCGGAATTTGGAACAGGAATTAGAACTAATGTGGATCTTATTTAACGTACTTTCTCAATATTACTTTTTGTGAGTGTAAAAAATCCATGAAAGTACAAAATAAATTTGATTTGCACGTTCTCAATCAAATCATTTTTACACTTCATTTGCAAAGTTTCAATCAAAATAATGTATTTCACATATGACACAGACAAGAGGACGGACAAAACAACAGACTCTATAAATTTCACTGAAAACCATATTTTTGCGAATATTTCATATACTGAAGCGAAAAATCAATAATTAAGCATGAAATTTATTTGAGAGAAATGTTTGTGATTGAAATTTTGGCATAAAAATTAATTTTTCAGAATAAAATTTAATAAATTTTTTTAATGATCCGACTTCATGTTGAAGTCTATAAAAATTTATTTGCTTTAATTGTATTTAAGTGCATTTTAACGTAATTTAAATATTTATTTGTGAAACTGAAAACAAATTATTGTCCGTCCTAAAACACACTAAACAAACACTCAATCAACTGAACTTAAAACCCACAATTGTAACTGGTATCAAATGGACACCATCCCCCAACTATTTATCACATCACACAAATTTGTGGTATAACGCTAAAAATAATGTCTCTAGATAAAATGAACGGATGTTGTAATTCAGCAATTTTCAATTGGGAATTGCAGAAAATATTTATATGAATCGGTTTCCTCTCTTTAAAACTGAATGTCAAATGAAAATAAATGAACTAAAAAAGTGCAGTTTAATTAATAAAAAAAGTTATTTTAGTAGGAAAATTAAATAATTAAATTAAATTAAATAAACTCTGTTTTTATCAGAAATTTTGTAAAACGTTATTGCAAATTGCAGAATTTCTCTTAATAGAAAACTTGTCGCATATTTTCTCTTAATACATATTGAGCAAAAATTTTCTCTTAACAAAAAATGTAACACAATTTCTTTTAAGGAAAAATTCTTCTCAAATGTTTTCCTAATAGAAAGTTGAACTTTTATGTTCTCTTAACAGAAAATTGATCGCAAATTTTCTTTTAATAGAAAATTTACGCATATTTTCTCTTAATAAAAAATAATTGCAAATTTCTCTTCATAGGAAAACAGTTGCAAATTTTCTCTCAATAGAAAAATATAAACAGCAAATTTTCTCTTACAAAAATTTGATTTAAAATTTTCTCTTAACTGATCTCAAATTTCTTGTTTATAAATATTGATCCATTTTCCTTTTAATAGAACATCATTTGAAAATTTTCTTTAAATAAAATTGATGTCAAATTTTCACTCATTAAACAGGGAAGAAAATTTTTTGCTTTTCTCAGTGAAAATAAAATTTATTGTAAATTTTCTTTGAGAAATTGATTATCAATTTTCTATATAAAGTTAATTTATTACAAATTTTCTATAGAAAAGAAATTTATTGAAAATGTTTTCTAGAGAGAAAATGGTTGCTCAGTTGATAATCAGTTTTTTAATAGAAAAAAATTTATCACCAATTTGCTATAGAAAATAAATTCATTGAAAATGTTTTCTAGAGAGAAAATTTTTGCTCAGTTGATAATCAGTTTTTTAATAGAAAAAAAATTTATCACCAATTTTTATAGGAGAAAAATGGAGGTTCTATAGAAAGAAAATTGATCATCAATTTCCTACAATTTAAAGGAAAATTGTTCGAAAAATTTCAATGGAAAGAAAATTGATCGTTAATTTTCTTTTGATTGAAAATTGATCGTCAGTCTTCTATGGAGAAGAAATTGATTGTTACTTTTCTACAGAAAAAAAGTTGGCTGCCAATTTTCAATAGAAACGAAATTAACAGCCAATTTTATATAGAAAGAAATTTGGTCAACAGTTTCTCTAGAAAGAAAATTGATCGCGAGTTTTCCATAAAAAGAAAATTGTTTGTAAATTTTCTGTGAAATGTAAAATAAATGTTAATCTTTTATAGAAACAAAATTGATAAGCAATTTTCAATAGAAAGAAAATTGATCATTAATCTTTTACAGAAAAAAGTTATTTTTTTTTTATAGAATTACATTTGCTCGTTAATTTAGAGAGAAAATTAATCGTAAAATGGACGTTTTATCAATTTTCTATAGAAGAAAAATTACTCATCAATTTCCTTAAGAAACTCATCAGCAATTTTCTAGAAAGAGAAAACTGATCATCACTTTTCCATAGAAGGAAAAGTGATGGTGATCATTTTTTTCTGGAAAAGTGATTTATCATCAATGTTCTCTAGAAAGGGACTTTATTATAAAATGTTTCTCCCATCGAAATTAATTATTAATTTTCTTTAAAAGGGATTTCTAATTAGTTTTCCTTCTATAGAAAAAATAGATCATCTGTCTTTTCTTGAAAGAAAGTTGATCGCCAATTACTTTATTTAAAACTCATTCAAGGAATCGTTTTAATTTACAACGTTTTCCCAAAATAACACTTAATTAAATAACATTTTCCTCTTTATTGCTCGAAAAACATAATAACTTTGTAAGCAAACAAATAAGAGTCACAGTCAGTGACAGAGTATCACATTATTGTCACTTTAAATATTATTTGTTTTAAGTTCTGGTGTCATCTCAACAAATGTGCATTTCAAAAACCATGGGAGATTTTTCTCCTATTTCCCTCCATTCAATATAGAAAAGAAGATACTATTTCGTTGCTACTTCCGTCATCACAGTGTCAGACTTCTATGAATGGAAAACCACCACAATGCACAGAGTTAAATGAAGTAAAATTTTTTGTTTGTGTTTTTTTTCTATTCTCACACTCTCTTTAATGGGAGAGTGATGAGTGCGAGATTGTGTGTGTGTGTTTTTCTGTTTTTATCTGATAAATTACTGTTTCTAATGTCGCATCTGTTGATGTTGGGAACTTGATGCCGATGTTGCTGTTTCTATTGCTGCTGATGTTGTTATTGTTATTGGTGTTGATGATAATATTCTTGTGATGTTGTTGTTGTTGCATTGTTGCTTGCAACATTATAATTAAATTGTAACAAAAATTACAACAACTGGGAGATTTTTCTTCTCTTTTCCATTGTGGAACTTACAATGTGAATCCTCTGCATTTAACCAAGAATGTAGTTTAATTAAAGACGGAAAACTTTTTAAAATCGTCTTGAATGTCGACATCGCTTAAAATGTTAAAAGCGGTGATTTTTTTCTTCTATTTTTAATATGAGAATTATTTTTTGTTTCTTTTACACTCATTTTTGTCTTTTCCCCTTTACAACTTTGTGTTGAATTTGTGGCGGCGTTGAAGTATTTTGTTTTTAGTTTTTAGGACAAGTTAAGCAAAAAGTAAGTAAAATGTTTGGTATTAAGACAAAAATGAGAATAATTGTGGTGATATTTTTAGGGTTAAATGAAGAGTTTTATGTCGCTGAAAAATATTTCATAGTTAAAAGAAAATTATGTCTTTAATTTTGAGAAAGAAAACAAAAATATTTAAAAAGAGTTTTTTTTTTAATTTGCTATAAAAATGTTGACAAAAAGTTGCTATAAATTTTGTTAAGAGAAAAAGGTTTCTTACAGAGAAAACGTTTTCTTACATTTCTTATTCTTTAAAAGAAATTTTTTCTTTAAGATAAAATTTGCTATAAATATTTGTTTTAGTAAATGAAAGAAATTTGACTTTAATATTTTTCTTAAGCGAAAAAAATAATGATATTCTATAGAGAGAAAATTTACTATAAATTTTCGTTAGAAAGAAATTTTATAGTATTTTTAGAAAAAAATTTACATTAAATTTTCGGAGAGAGAATAATAATTTTCTTAATTGAGAAATAATTTTCCTAAGAAATAAAATTTGAGCGATTTTTTTTGCATATTTTTTTTTTTTTTTAAAGAGAAATTTTTTATATTTTTTTAAGAGAGAATTTTTTTGCTATATTTTTTAAGGGAGAAAATTTACTAAACATTTTCTGAAGAAAAAAAAGTCGTCTTAAGAAAGAAAATTTATTAAATTTACTTTAGAAAGAGAGAAAGTTTATATAATTTTGTTCAGAGAGAGAATTTATAAAGTTGCCTTAAGAGAAACAATTTATAATATTTTCTTCAGAAGAAAATATATATTAAAAGCTTTTTAGAGAGAAATTCTGTTAAGGGAGAAAGTTTTCTATAACTTTTATTTGTAAAGAAGATTTATAAAATTTTCTTTATAAACAAAATATAAGTTTCCTTTAGATAGGAAATTAGTACGTTTTTTATAGAGAATATTTTTTAAAAAGTTTTTTTTTAAGAGAAAGTTTTCTATAAATTTTCTTCAGAGAGAAAATTTTCCATAAATTTTATTTAAATAAAAAAATTAATTTAAATTTTGTTTGGAGAAAATTTTTTACAACGAAAAGAGAGAAAATTTTGTTTAGAGAGAAATTTTTTTATATCAAAATAATATTTACTATAATTTTTCTTCAAAAAGAAAATTTTCATTTGGGAAAAAATTTTCCATACAAGTTTTACTTAGAGAATATTTTCTCTTTACCAGAAATTTTCTTTAGAAAAAAATTTAATAAATATTTTTTTAGAGAAAAAAATTTGCTATAGAGAAAAAAATTTATAAAATTTTGTTAGACAGAAAATGTTCTTAGAAAGTAAATTTGCTTGCTAGAGAAAATCTTGCATAGAACTTTCTATGGGAAGAAAATTTCTATCGCTGTACAATGTCTTCTTAATGGAAATTCGCCGCAAGTGTTCTTTTTAGGGAAAATTCGCTGTTAATTTCAAAGAAAAAAATCGCTGTAAATGTTCTTTTTCGAGAAAATTCATGAGTTTTCCATTTAGATTTTTTTTGAGAAAATTTCCTTCAATTTTTTCTTTAAAGAGAACACATTTAGTACTCTTCCGTCTGGCAGAAATATTTCCATTAACTGGAAGAAATAACTTGGAAAACTTTTTCTTGTAAAATTTTGCATAATTTCCGATTTTCCAATAATTTTCTCTATTATTGGATCACAATCAAAATATCATTTCTACAATGGTTTATTTCACAAAAAAGCTAAAACGCCTAAAATGAAATAAAATATCCAGAAAAAGACAATAAAAAAAACTATAAGAAAATCATTTCAACATCTGACGCCATTTAGATTGATGGCAACATCTATGGAACCATCAACCAACCGAACACTCACTAAACTCAATGATAATTACGACAAAGACATCTCAAGAAAAAAAGGCGATTAAAACGGTTTCACATATGAAAGGAAAAAGATTTAACATACAAACCGACAAAAACAGCCTACAGACAAAAATCATTACAGACATTTGAATCATTTGAATCAAAATACTTAAATACTTGAGATTCAAAGTAGTTTTGCCACTTTGCCAACTCTAGCAAACTCGCAACGAATAGAAATGCATTTTTTTCAAATTCAAGTGATAAAAATTAAATAACATCAGAGAAGGAGAGAGAGAGATAGACAGATGGAGAGAAAAAATACTATAATTAAAAAACCGTTAAAGTTGTAAAATATGTTTTTGCACCGATTACAGCGCTTTGTGATGGCAAATGTTGAAAAGGCAAGAGGCAAGAAAATCGATTAGGAATTACGGACTTAATAATAATGAGGAAATCATAGAATTGACTTTTTTTCTTTATTTCTCATTTTCTTAATATGTTTCATATTAAAGTGTTTTTTGCTTTTTTCTCTTTTCTTTCTTCTTATCGTCTACGTGATGTAATTAGTTGAAATTGGTGTTGAATTGAGTTTATTGTGGCCGATATTAAAGTCTTTTTTATGTTTTCAGTTATATTAACATTTTTAAGAATTTGAAAGTGTGTGGAATACGTTTCTATAGTTCCTTAAATGCTATCAGTTCAAAGAAAAGAAATGAATTCAAATATGTCTCACATTTATTTCCCAAATTGAGTTAAAGACGTGATGATTTCAGGACAAATGAAAATTTCAACAAGTTGAGAAGCTACAGTAGGTCCGAGTTGACAAGTAATACAATTTACACCATATAAAGATAATTTACAAGAAATTTGATTTATTAAAGAAAATTAAAGCGAATTTTCTTTATACAAAACTTGCAGCGAATTTTCTATATAAACAAACTTTACAGGGAATTTTCTATTAAGAGAAAATTTACATCGTACTTTTTATATAAAGAAAATTTAGCACAATTTCCTTTATAAATAATATTATTTCTCCAAAGAAAATTTATAGGAAATTTTCTCTCCAAAGAAAATTTATAGTAAATTTTCTCTCCAAAGAAAATTTATAGTAAATTTTCTCTCCAAAGAAAATTTATAGTAAAATCTTCTCTCCAAAGAAAATTTATAGTAAATTTTCTCTCCAAAGAAAATTTATAGTAAATTTTCTCTCCAAAGAAAATTTATAGTAAATTTTCTCTCCAAAGAAAATTTATAGTAAATTTTCTCTCCAAAGAAAATTTATAGTAAATTTTCTCTCCAAAGAAAATTTATAGTAAATTTTCTCTCCAAAGAAAATTTATAGTAAATTTTCTCTCCAAAGAAAATTTATAGTAAATTTTCTCTCCAAAGAAAATTTATAGTAAATTTTCCCTCTAAAGAAAATATAAAGTGAATTTTCACCACTAAGGGAACTTATAGCATATAGATGGCTTTAAGCAATTTATTCCATATGAAGATGTGTCACAGACCATTTTGCAATATTTTATTTGAATTATAGTGAAATATTGAGGCGATATTCTCTTTTTTTAAAATTTCGCAATGCAACAGTTGTGACTTCGTATTTCTGAGAATATGCAAAAGTGTGAAAAATTCACTTTCAGAAAAATTCTTTAGTCGGAATTGTATGCAATTTGTGGATAAAAATAAAATCAATTTCTGCCAATAAAGTTTTTTTCTCACATTTCTCCTTCCAAAATTTAAATTCATAATTTCTGAAAATGATTTAAATTCATATTCTCTTTTGAATATTAAATCCGGAAATTAAACTAATTACAAAAGTACTAAAACATGAGTCCAATAAAAGTAGTTTCTCCCAGCAAAATAAACTTAAGAACTTTGACCAGACAATTCAGCCACCTTTTAAATTTTAGTGTCAGTATTTCAGTTCTTTTTTACTTTTTGTTTTACATTTTGTGCGAATAAAAAGTCTCATTTATGTCAGACCATTACAATTTTTTGTTTTTGCTGTCTGTAAGTCATCAACCGTATAAATGATGTTTTCCTGTTGTTTGGAAGTAAAAAAAATAAAAATGTGAGTAGAAAAACTGAACTTCATTTACACTTAAACTGCAATTCGTAATACAACATTACAGCAAATAACTACTTAAACAGTAGTTAAAGCCTAAAAAAGAGACAAATTAGATTTAAATGAAAATTACTACAGTTGTTGTCCCTTAACAAACAAATGAGGAATAAATAAAATTATAGATAAAGACAGAAAAATGAAGCAAAAATATTCACTTTCGACTCTAATCTGGGATTTTCAAAAATTTTTATTATTTATTTTTTTTTTGAAGTTGACACTTTTTAGGGCAAATTTTTCTATAAAGAAATTTAAGAACAAATTTTCTCTATCAAAAATTAAGAGAAAATTTTCTCTATAAAAAGTTAAGAGAAAATTTTCTCTATAAAAATTACAGCAATTTTTCTCTATTAAAAAAATTATAGCAATTTTTTCTTTCAAAAAAATTATAGCAAATTTTCTCTACAAAAAAAATTTAGCAAATTTTCTCTATAAAGAAAACTTAAAGGAAATTTTATATAAAGAAAATTTGAAGGAAAATTTCTATTTAAAGGAAATTTGGAGGAATTTTTTTATCTAATGAAAATTTTGAGTGATTTTTTCTATTAAAATGTTATCTAGATCGAATTTTCTGTATAAGAAAAATTTAGAACAAATTTTCTGTATAAGAAAAATTTAGAACAAATTTTCTGTATAAGAAAAATTTAGAACAAATTTTCTCTATAAAAAATGTTGAGCAAATTTTCTCTATAAAAAATTTAAAGCAAATTTTCTTTATAAAAAATTTTGAGCAAATTTTCTCTATAAAAAATTTAAAGCAAATTTTCTTTATAAAAAATTAGGGAAAATTTTCTCTAAAAAAAATTTAGACCAAATTTCCTTAATAAAAAAAAATTAAGCGAATTTTCTCTATAAAAAATTTAGAGCAAATTCATATAAAAAATTAAGGGCAAATTTTCTCTATAAAAATTAAGAGCAAATTTTCTCTAAAAAAATTTTAGAGCAAATTTTCTCTATAAAAAATTTAGACCAAATTTTCTTTATAAAAAATTTAGAGCAAATTTTCTCTATAAAAAATTTTGAGCAAATTTTCTCTATAAAAAATTAGAACAAATTTTCTCAAAAAAAAAAAAAAAAAAACTTAAAGGAAATTTTATATTTGAAGAAAATTTGGAGTAAATTTTCTATTTAATGAAAATTTTTAGCAATTTTTCTCTTTAAAGGTCATTTAGAGCAAATGTTCTGTATAAGGAAAATTTAATTTTCTATATAAAGAAATTTTCGAATAATTCACAGATATTTTCATTAAGAACTTTTAGAAAATGTAGAGCAATTTTTTTTTTAAGTTTCACCAAATTTCACTAAAAAAGCAGCGTTCACACCTCTTTGGTTGGTCTCCCTTTGAGCTTTATTTTATAACAAACATCGCTTACGAAAGCTCGAAATTTCAGCGATGTGTTTTGGGGTTTTCGCTTTCGCAAAGAGAGTTCAATTGTCGTTTGCGTTTTAAACGTTTTTTTTTGGTTTAAATCATTTAAATCAAGTTAATGAGAGTTTAAGTAAAGTTGAGAGCATTTTGGGAGTTTTTGTTATATAATTTTTCAAATTTGTAGATTTTCACAATTGAGGGTTGTGGTCAACCTCTTCTTTGTAAGAGACCCAGAACGCCGAAATATGTTGGAAGATTTCTTGTATTTATATCAAATTTTTAAATAAAAAGAATTTGGGAATTATAAGAGAAAATATTTTCATTTTAAGTGTGAAATAAATTTGTTATGAATGAACGAAACATAAGGGTGGCTTTTTATGAGCTTTTTTTTTGTGGGAATGGAATTTATGTAGGGATTTTATCATAAGGGGTGGAAGACATGTTTATGTTTTAAAAGGAAGACAAAACAATAAAGATGAAAGGACATATTTTTAGGAAATAAATGATAACATGTTTTCAAAAAAATTAACTGATTAATCAAAGACAAAAAGAAGAAATGCTTTCTGAAAAAAAACCTTTGAAAGCTGATTTTAAGCAAAAGAAACAAGTTTAAAATTTTACATTAATTCGATTCACGTGGGTTCTCAAAATAATATTATGACAAAAAAGCAGTTTTGTAGCCAAAAAATAGTTTATCGATTCTATATTCGGTTGAGCAGAATGAGTAACAGTTATTCAATATTTTTATTGATCAAATTACCTTTGTAAAACGTGTCAATTTATTTTTTTAATGTCCGTACACATCCGATAGGAAGGGGGACCGGTTATCTCGAACTATTTGTTATGAAAATTATTCTTGCTGCATAATGAATGACGAAAAATCTGCCAGATTTTTGGCAACAAAACTTTATATTGTTGATATTCGAAGTGGCCAAAAGCAGTTAAAATCTCCCAAAAAGCTCTTGGTTATGCACTTGTGGCAAAAGAATGTTAATCACTTGTTATAACGGGCTCTTTAAATACCATTCATAAGACGTCATAATATGAGCACTTGTCATACTGTCACTATGGTTAACAAATCCTCGAGTGATAAAATAACAATAATGTGGTTTTTGTTCCAAATGTGCCAAATGGTCCAAACAGCCCGGAGCTAAGGCCAGTGGAGAGATATTGGGCTTTTGTCAAAAGAAAATTGAAGAGCCAAAAGAGGGTGTGCAAAAGTGTGGTAGACCTTAAACGGAGATGGACTTCTAATACGACAGAAGTGACAGATAAATACGTTAAAGGAAGGATCTCCGAAAAAAGGTTTAAATTGTCATCATTCGAGATTAAAACTATTAAACATGTATGTATGTTAAGAATTTTTCGATTACGCTTCTTAGTTTGGAAATGAGCATCTTAACAACACAGTGACTGATGGATTTTGGCTATATTGACTCAGATTTTGTTAAAATGCAAGAATTATATAGTTACTTTACAAGGACCAAAGTGGCTTTTGGTGTTACACAAGGAATGTCAAACTTAATAAACTCTCATTCACTACTTATGATGGATGAATGTCGAAAACCTTAAATAAATTTCAGAATTTTATTAGATGAAAATGGATTCAAAAATTTTAGAATTTTTGTCCACCCAACATTCTAATTCTAAACCACTTTTGCAATATTTTTCAAGTTTAACCAGGATCACCAAAACAAATTGTTTTATTATAGTTTATTCATTTATCATTGAAATGTCGCTTAATATGAAACTTAAAATCTTTCAAGACCCTACTTTCCTTAGTGTTTACCATAACATGATATAAAAACCAGAGTACGGAAAAATCGAAATTTAACCTTTATTTTCGGATTATCCTCTTTGATTAAGTTCGTTTTCGAAGTCTTTTTAGATTTATATTTTTATTACTCTTCCTTTTTTGTGAAGTTATCATCTTTATTATTTAATTTCGGATCGAGAGTGAACATAAAAATATTTGTGTCGCTCTATAGAAGAAGATCGAAAAATTGCATGACATATTTTTTCTTTTAACAATAAATAGAACTTTGTCATTTCATATGTAAGACTAATAAGGTATCACCTAAGACATACATATATTCTTGCATCAAATCAAAATATGAGTCGATTTAACTATGTCCGTCTGTCTGTCTTTAAAACATTCTTGGTAATTAAACTCTTTTTCGTCGAACGATTAGATAAGTTTACTATGGTAGTTCAAAAAGCTCATGAATTATCAAGTGAAGGCGGAATAACCCGGTTTTATATGACCTTGCAGTACATAACACAATGTACGACTTTCACTAGATGGATGAACTAGATCCAGCTTGTTTCTGTAAGGTATTTAAGTAGGTCGTTTCGTTTGTCCTGTGATACATCAAACAAGATAGTGTAGTATGTAGTTGTAAAGAAATCTATTCCTTTCGATTGATAAGGCCGGTACTTCACAAAGGAAATGAAAAACACCATCCATCTCCATCTCCAACTCCAAACTGTAACAGCAGTGACAATGTTCATTATGCATGCCTTCCTAGCACACGGTGAACCGTGATTACTGAGAGCAACCTAGATATATCTCTGCTAATATGATACCCCAACCACCTATGATGGTGTAAAGTATAAAAATTCAAATCTGGAATTGAGCCGAATGGAGCAATATCTTAGTCTGTTAAAAACAACTTAAATCGCAAAAAATCACAAATATTTCTATGCAGACATTTGTTGTTATGGAATCGTGTTGAAATTAAAGTTCTTTTTGTATAACCCCGATTAATGCTGTTTTTATATAAAAAATGCAAAAAATATTTGCACAAATCTTTGCCAAAGAACTGAAGGAAATAAAATCCTCCTCCTCTAGTAAATGGATTTTTGTTTTTGTTTTAAACCAAAAAAAAAAAATAATAATAAAAAAATTTAAAATAAAAAAAAAAAAACTAAAATGCAAATTTAAATGGGGAACATCCGTTTACTATTAGTCTTAATCACAAGATGACAAAAACAAAAGAAGTGCAACCCTTATGGTTGCAAAACTTCCTCTAAATATTTGCTATAATTCTTGTACTCGTAGTTTTTGTTGTAAGTCATCAAAATCGTTTATCTGGGTTTTTGCATACGAATTCTTCTAGTTTTTTTCTTACAGCAGATTTCTTTTTTCCCCCTTTTTCCTCATTTAATCTTTTTATTGTTTATTTAAATCCAAATAATTTTTATGGTGGAAGACTGAGAAACATATAGGAAAATGTGGAACATTTATTCCTGCTAGATGATCATTATGCGACACATTCGCTTGGTAATTGCCCCTATAGTGAAGGCAATTTTAATTTTTCTCTCTCTCTCTCTCTCCCTCTCTCTAACCCCTTCCTTAGTGCTACTTCGTTTCATTTTCTATTCTGTGGATTTCCATTCTTGTGTTATGACCAACAAACCGAATGGTCAACCATAAAGTTTGTTTGGTTGTATGTTAAATGTAGGACTGCTTGATATTCCTGGTTTTATGCTCGTTACAATAAATGGTTGTACGGTTGCATGACTATGGTTTTGTATGTATGAGTTGGACTGGGGTTGTGAATGGAAAAGATTTAGAATGTGTCGCATATCATTGTTTTATAATTAGCGAAGCATAGGAATAGAATATATTTATATTTTTTGTTGGGACTCTTTATCGCTTTTGACTTTTTTTAATTTATTGCAAAATTGGTGAAATGCAAAAAGTGCTAATTTGTAAAATCAAGAGACAAACCTGAGTTCTATGAATATATTTGATTAATTAAATTCTGTATTAAAGTTGTTATTGTAGAGCTTAAACTGTCGTTTGTTGATAGAAACATGACCCCGTATCAAAATATAAGTGGAACTATCCATATGCATGTTTTAGAATGCCCATTTAATTCCAATGAAATTTGGGCAGATTGATTGTTATTGCTTTGATATAATTTCTACTTAAAACGAGCCAAATTGGGTTCGTACCTAGAAAGTTTGATATTAATATCGGAGGAAATCGTTGAAGCAGCACTATATCTGAGTAATGATTTGAGTTTCCGTAAAACCTAATTGAAACTTACTTGATATTCGATTTAGAAGTATGATTTATGTGATATTTAGGTAATTGTGGGCCGTTTCTCGTAGCAGGATTTAACTGTCCAAATATCGTTGTGAACACTTAAAATTTTGAATATTTAATAGTTTCTAGATAAATTTACCACATGTCACTTTGTTTATGCAAGGACAAAGTGCATTGGAGAAGCGAAAGCATTGGCGGAGAATATTTCTATTCTGTTTAAAAATTTCATTGAAGCCCTATGCAACTGGAAAAAGGGCCAGCAGAATTCGAAGCGAGTTCCTTCGTGTCAATAGCTTTCATTTATGTGATAAATCTCATATAAATTTCAGTATTACAATATTATTTTGTACAAGGGTTCTATAGTTGCCTTCGATCCGAAGCTCATAATATACATTAGCGTATTATAAAGTCAATAACACCACCTGAGTCAACCTAAAAGTGTTGGAAAATTTTGTTTGGCTGAGAGTAAATGGGCTCAAATAAAATAAAAAAAACATTGGATCTGCAAAAATACGAATCAAAATCGACTTTATAACTCCCATTATATGTTTTGTCGCACAGTGATCATATGAAAGTCGTCAATACAAGTTTCCATTTCAATTTTAGTGATAGTAAAAGGAATTAAAATTTTGATTTTGGACCTTATAGTCATAAGAAAATTCATTTAATTCGAATACCTCGTGTTATAGAAATCTTTAAAATGATACAGGTTCATTTTGTTCGAACTCTATATGTACTTTAATGGAGCCTCTATGGGATCCTAAGTTACATGGCTTCACTCCTTTCTAAATCAATTAAAATAAAAAATTAAAGATTTATTTCAAAAACCATCGAATTTGGCCCACTGTGCATAGTCTGATGTATTCCAAAATAAAAAGTAATAAATGAAAATTCTACATTTAAATCAGTAACAACTAAGAATGTTATAGTCAGTTAAACCCGACTATATAATACCCTACACTACGTTGCAATGTAGTGCATTGTTGGTTACACACTACAGCTTTTTGGCAATATTTTTTAAGATTTCAATACATTATTATGATACCAAAATTTATATGAATCTTATGCGCTTTAAAGAGGGGAGATTATATGGAAGTTAGAAAAACGACCCTCGCAAAATTTCGAACATCAAGTTTTGCTTATATTTTCCTTAATTTTACCAAATATTACTACAATAACACCGTAAATGAGGATCTTCAAATAACAATCGGAAGGGGGGGGTTGTATGGGACATATGAGAAATAATCGACCGATCCTTGTTAAGTTTAACACAAAATTTTAGAATACCATAAGACTTATTTGTACCAAATTTCGTTTAATTTTTTATTATGAATTCCGAAATAAACTTTAGATGTTAATAATGGACCCATCATTACCAATTTCAATAGGCATCGTTCTGGAGCCAAAGCCAGACATCGATAAATCGAATTAGAAGGATCTGCATAAACGAAAATTGCCCCAATCAACTATGGTAGTGATGTAGGGTATAAACAACTTTCGACTAGAATAAACATTATTTTCAAAATTCTATATTTTCTTTTTGATAAAATCGATTTTAAATATTTATTTTTTTTCATAATTTCATTTTTTAAATCTCACAATTTTGACGCCTATTTTTCATCAACCCTTCCACTCCATTATCTTGGATGAAAGTTAAATAATGGAAATTTTTAAGCTCAAAAGTTTCCAGTTACATTCACTTTATTTATTAGTTTTTGAAGAAAAAAATTAAATTTTCATAAAAAATATGATTAATTGTTACGATATGATTAACTCAGCAGGAATTTAATATTTATACTGACAACAAACAAACAAACGAAAACGCAAAAAATCAATTTGCTATAGAGAAAAGTGCAAACAAACAGAGATGAGAAGTATGAAAAATATAACTTCATGTTTCATCAGTTAATGTGGAAAATCAGCAGTAAAATCATCAAAACTACTACTAGAAGTGATGAGGAGGGTATATTTACTTAGTCATTACGTGTGTAACGCTGAGAAGGAATCATCTCAGATCTTAAAATATATATATTTAAAAATCAAATTAAAATCTGATTAGATTTAGTTATGTCCGTCCCTATGTTGTTGGCATGCTCTCATCCACAATAATCGACAGAGCTCAATGAAATTTGGCCTGAGTATTTGTCACAGTCCTAAGAAGTTTCCTAATTAAAACCTGCAAAATCGGTTTGGAATATTAAAGGATAAAGACTGATATCTGAGGTAAAATCTTAATTAAAGCGAAGATCTTTCGTAAGATTCAATTATAAATCTGCAAATTAGAATAAAATTTTGTCATAATATGAAGTTATATGGACTTCATTACCATTCTAAAGAATTATAAAAATCGGTTCAGTGGTAAAAAGTTATAGCTTCAAATATAACTATAACGTTCGGATGCATTAAGTGTTTCGGGTTTTATTAAAAAAAACTGTTATATATTGCATACGTTTGTGTGTGTGTATGTGTGAGTACGAAACATAATGTATTACCTATACACTCATTTGTGGCGGAGGGTATTGAAGATTCGGCATAGCCGCATTTAGCATTCATACTTGTTTCATATATGACTGAATATGAACGTTACGTACAAAAGTTATTTAAACATAAAAACCATAAATATCGGATACAAATCTCTTTGGATGTTTTTTGCCTGTAATTTATTATTTAAAACTCTTGGTAGCTGGAGCATTTTTTTAATTTTCCACTTTTTCTGCTGCTGCTGCTGTTGCTGCTGCTCTTGCAGTTTTTGTCTTTTCTTAATCGTTTTTTAAAACTTTTAGTCCTGTTTAAATAACCAAAAATGTATTCAGTGGATTTTTATGTGCTTTACATGATATTATTTTTTGCATGTGTATCATATGAGTATTAGGGTGATCGATTCTACAGCATTTTTTCAGAAACCGGTTTTCGGTTTCGACAAAAATTGCAAATGATTATAAACCGGTTTCGGTTTTTTAATAATAACCGGTTAATCGGCTTTTAATAATACTCCTAGAAATAATAAGAAAAAAAGAAAGAAAAACACTATATTCCGTGTGTAATACCAAGAAGGAATCACCTTAGACTCCATAAAGTGTATATATTCTTGAATCTGATTGAAAACATTCTGACGGTTACAATAATAATTATAAACAGTATAAAACCAGCTAAATCGGCCGTCTAATAAAAAAGAAGTTTTATATACATGAGAACTCTTTTGAGAGACACAGTTGCTGCAGTATCTGGACACTGTCGCTTCGGTTATATGCATCAAAAATGGGACTTCATTCGTCTGAAGTCCCATATTTGCAGAAGCTGCAGAAATGAAGAGGAAACTATTCTTCTTCTTCTTTGCCACTGGCCTGTTTTAAGTGGCTTAAAGATGCGCTTCTTTGCAAGTTCAGTACACTAAAATTCACAAAAATCACACTTTTTTAATAAACCGGTTATTTGTGGAGAAAAACCCGGTTTCTTCGATATTTGAAATATGAGCTTTTCATAAAAATCAAAACCGACTTTAGTAAAATAATCGGTTATTTAAAATCGGACCAATCACCCTAATGAGTATGTATGTGTGTTACCATATATGCGCTTTTAGCCACAAAAAATATCTCTTTGTTGATTTTTTCCATTGTTGTTGTTGTTACCAAAATGTAAACAAAAATTGTATTAAATGTAAAAAATACTCTTATTTTACATACAAACATGTATATTTACTCGTTTCTTATATTTTACACGAATTTTTATTCACTTGTATGAATTTAAACGTGAAAACATTTAACACATTTTTATTTATTTGTTATTGTTGTTGTTGTCATAAAAGGTAAAAGCCCAGTGATTATGGATTTCGGTTTATATTTTTTTGTGTAAATTTTTCAAAAATTATTAAAATTTGGGGAAAATTTAAGAACTTTCGTTGTTAAAGTTCTTTAGTCCGTCAAGGTACCAAGTAAAGTTGGAGGAGATGTCCTCATTCGGCAACAGAATATTCTGGTGTATTTCAGGCTTGCGAAAGAACGAAGTATATTTTAGACTGAGATATTAGCTTTAAGATATACGATCGTTATTTTTACCGTTAACAAGGTTCCTAACAGGTATCTACGAATCTTGGACGTTCCGTTCCATTCCGTTGAATACAACGGAAGGTCAATCGATATTTGCGAACAGACTAAACCCGTGTCCGTAAACTCAGACCAGCAAAAATAGGGGCGAACACATTGGTTACCTGTGAAGTTTACCAATCAGCGTCTGTAGGAGTAATGAACCAACATGTCCGCTCTCTAGCATGATCTGGCCGAGATTGGATCATTTATACTCAAGATCTCAAGAAATTTCTTAAGAGATACTAATTGTTGTAGCGAGAATTATCCTTCCTGCGAACATGTTATTATAAGTTGTTGGAATGGGGAGGAGAAAACGATTCCTCATCTGTTTTGCCAATGCTTTGCCCTTGGGGATCTACGATTGCGTTATTTTGGCTGCAGTTCGTTGCAATCTCTGACGGTTTTGGCTAATGCTGATTTAGAGGATCGATTCCAAAGGCTCTTAACTGATTTTCTTTTAAACTAACTTCTGAACAAATGCTCTTCTTTACTATAACTTCAACTCCGACTCAGACATTAACTTCCCTTTACACATTCTATAAACCTTTTCCACTCGTATCTTCTTCTCTTCATCTACACTTTCTCTCAATTTAATTTTTTTCAGGTAATACAAAGAGACCTTCAGGACCCAAGTGACAGACTTATGTCCTAACCTATTTTAACAATTAGACTATTTTCTTGGTCGGTTAATCCCAACGATAATTTGATTTCCATATGATTTTTTTTATTCTGATAAGATTATTATTCAAATCATCAAATTAATCTGTATACCCAATAATGTAAGACATTCTCACACAGTTTTTATATAACCAAATAGCATTACCCATTTTAAAAAGTTGCCCTCTTTAAACTTTGATATTTCCAAACTTTATATTCGGCTCTTTTTCACCTCAAAATTTACTTGAGATGTTATAATTTTTGGCGATATTTAAAAAGCATTTTTATATTAATTAAGTCCAAGGATGAGGTCTATTGAAATTAATCATGTTCGGAATATTCCAGGCTCCTATGCAAATGTCTTCAAGGAATGGGTGTTTAAGCACATAAAACTCACAGATATAGAGATAAAGATATATAAGTGATAACCGATTATTATTTTGTATTTCGGTTATGTGTAGGTCAATCATAAAAGTTTTTTTTGCACCTTTTTTTAACTTTATGGTAGTGGCGTGTTACTCTAATATAAATTTTATGTTCTCCTAAGTGCGACCTCTATAAATGTCCAAAATCAATTATCAGTAACTGAAATGCTACGTCCTTTGTCAGCATTTTGAATAGTTTTTTCAAACATTCAAGAGTCGTTACGATGGATCTGTTTTCATTCATTTGGGATAATAAAAATGTAATCGCAACATTTAAATTTCTTTATTTAAGGTTTATTCGACTTCTGTCCATGGCAATATGACCATCCCCTGTATAATGTATTTTATGTTAAAATACTATAAATTTAATTGTATTCATCACATCACACGTGCACAAAAGTAGCTAAATATGCTGCAATACCAGATACAACAATACTTAGGGCATCTAAAGAGATACTAAATTCACCATAACCTTCAATTTTAAAATGTCTGTCCCGGTGTCCGCATTAAAAAATTATACTCAGAGACAAAATGTTTTTGCTTTTTATTTCATTTTTATTAAATTGAAAAAGTTACATAATAATTCCATTTTAAAACTTTTTACCTCAAATTTAGTGTTTTCACTAGTCGTTAACACTCTCTATAATTTACGGCAAAAACAAGCTACGTTACCCAAAATTTACTTATTAAAAAACCAAAAAGTGTAAGAAGATGCAAACATTGAGATTAAAATGCCCCACAAAAAATTAAATTCTGTTAAAATCTTATATTTTATTTTGGGTTTTAAGTTTCGGAGTAAAAAAAAATGAAAATAACAACAACAACAAGAAAAAATCAACTTAATTCCTTTTAATCCCTCTTTTAAGTATTTATTCATGTTCGTTCGCAGCCACCACAATATCAAAATCAACATTAATGGCGGCAACGATTTCTTTTAAGATGAATTAAGTTGCTCGCTCATTGTCAGTTTGTTGTCTGTCGGTTACATATGTTTCGGTTTCCCGATATAGATTGTAGAGTCCATGATATTATATGTGTGCGTTTGTGTGTGTGTAAGAAAATCTTGTCAAAAATTATTATCACTTGAGTGTGAGGATACAAGAACGATGTGTTACATTGTGAAACATCAAAACGTAATCAAAATAAATATAAATGTCCTGAAGGTCCGTTATTTTTTTTTGAATGCCACCGCGAAATAAAGTTTATTTCATTATATTTAACGATTTTTGATGGTTTAAGCGTGATAAGAGAAAAAATGAGGGTGAAGAGATTAAAACAAAAATAAATGGATTAATCGATATAATGGGAACATGTTTCAAGGATAATTGAATTAACACTTTGTGTCAGAGGACATTAAAAATTGAAAAAGTAAAATGTTTTGTTTGTTCCAAAATGTCATTATTGTCAGAAATTTATGCAGTTTATTGGTTTAATGGTATTTAGGTCGGTCTGCCAAGTAGAGCTCAGTGGCCCCGTTTTGACAAATATATTCAACTCTCTACTTATTGCTCCATTTTAATCCATTTTAATGATTTGTGAATTTCAGTAGGTCCTTCTGATAAATCACTTAGATCTTCGATTATATATTTTTTGTTTCCAAGAGATTGGCATCCATAGAGAAGTTGGAACACTAACTCGTTCTTATCCATATTATAGTTGTTTATTGCCATATTTGCTAATGCACAGCGCAAACATTAATATTGATATAATGTCATAAGATCGAACCAGCTTATTACTGCATTTGTAAACAGATAATAACTTAATGTTAGCGTCCTTACGCGAAAAGTGCCGCTTAACTCCCTACAAAAATACCAAAGGTCCCTCTAATATTTCTGACTCAAAGCACCATATATTGCGTTCAGCCAGCAGTCGATATAATTCAAATCTTCAGAAAAGATATCAGGTCGAAATCCACACTTAATCTTAGAGTCATCGGTGTGGATTTTTATGTAGAGTTACCCTTCTTCGTATATCATAGGTAGGAATTCCAACAGTTGAATGCAATAAGTCCAACTCTACTATTAGCCGATATATTTCGCTTCGGCGATTATGTCATGTCAATGGGAATAAGATCCAATGCAGCTCTTTGAGCCTCTGAGTTCTTTTCCATCTTCTTGAAAGGCTGGTGCATTGCGCCTACAAAATCAATACAAGTTGATATTTGTACTTTGTATAGGTGATTTGCGACTTATCTTCTCTTTTAACAGTCCACCATACGGGATGGGGTCGAGTTAAAAAAGATTCCTAAGTGTAAAGAATTTCTTGAAATAAAATTTCGCAGTTCCTTAAAGTTGAATTGTGAAATAAGGAACCTCTGATATTGAATGTAAAGATTTACACCTTTTTGCAACCAGATTGGTATTAATGTTACCATTGAGCCATAAATATTTTTTAACAAATTTTGTACCAAAATCTTCACTTCATTCTATCATCATTTTGCTTGATTTTTGTCAAAACTTGTTTCCTCAACTAATAAGCGGGGAATTCGGCATTTATAACCTTTTCACAGTCTGATCGATTTAGAGTTGCTTCAGCTGTTTTACTTGGAATAGTCCCCCACTGTCTGCTTATGAAAACAGTTTTTATATTAAATGATTATGTCAGATCCATCAGACGATTTCGATTCATCTCTTCCCAAATAAATAATGCATATAGTTTTCAGAAAATTTTTTGATAATATTGTAAGGTGATGCTGACCCAAAGCTGTTTGTGTCTTTTTATTTCAGAAGTAGAATATCTGAATTATCTTCTCATCTTAATTTTTATCTTTATACTGTTTTTTGTCAGAGTTTGTCTTTGAATTTAGTTTGCAATATCATAGTTCGAAATGTTTCGCCAATTGATTTTGAGATACCTGAAATTCAAAACCTAACTTGAATGTAAATCTTAGAAAGAAGCAGCATTTGATTCCTTAGACTTAGCTACATCTAGCACTATTTGTCATTTTTCTCTGTTATTAAGCGCCTTTAAATAGAAGTCTTTCCATAAGATTTCATTGAATCAAATTCTGGAACCCATTACACGAAGAATTTTGTGTTGGTATTGATTATCCAAATTTACATTTCTTACACATCAATAGTTCCAGAATTACCTCGATTACCTCCAGATAATAAAGTCTTTTTTTATTTAGAAATATTCGGTATTTTTAAACCACTTTGAATACGAATCTCCGAAAGTAGAAGCTGTGGATCGTTTAATAAACGTCTTAGAGTTAGTACAAACAACACTATAAATACAATTCTCGATCCCAGTATCCGAAGAATTTTGCACTAACAATGGTTTGCCAAAATTGAAACTGTGGCATGCAAATTTTTCAAGGGTAACAATTTTCACAATCGTACAGAGGGGTTTGTATTTGCGAGGACGGTTATTAAGAATATCCATCTAACGAACTAGTCTACTGAGAAGAACTCCTAACGAAATCGCCCTTATAAGTATTCTTTCCCAAGCATCACTTGAGATTGTTTCAAACATAACACTTACTTCGCTGTAAATTCTGGATCTCAAGCCATTTGAAGAAGATATCATACATCTAATCAAGATCGCATAAGAGGTTGTGATTATCGAGGTCATCTTCCGATGCCACACATGATTGCACAGTCCAATTACGATCTATATCGATTGTAACTTCCAAATGTTTTCTATATACCGGAAGTAACTGAGGAGTTTTTGGTTTATGGAATTCAAATATGTTGATACCTTTTTCTATGACTCCAATAACACTGATGATGATAATGATGATGTCACAGTGATGAAATGCATAAGTATCCATTTAAAAACATATCACTTCAAAATGAAATAAATTATAAAAGCGAAACCATCTCTTCCTGCTTAGTTTTTAATTGACATAAAAATAATGAAATCATTATAAATATTCCTACAACACTTGAGTCTTCAAGGAAGCAAAAAACGAAAAAAAAAAAACAGCCAATTATTACGACTTCATTCGTAGAATAACAAAACAATCAATAATAATTAAGAACCACTGACAAAACAATAACGACTCTGGCACCAAATAAGTAATAAAATTTGAAATTGGAGCAATTGAATGGATGAAAATAAAATCAACAGAAAAATTCAAAGATTTTTTTTCTTTTCCAAGTGGAATGAATGCTTTGCATCATCAAGTGGCAGAAAATTGTAACCGCAATAACCAACTGACAGACCAAAAGACCAAGTAAACATGAAAATAGTAAGATAGAAGCCAGGACAGACGGATGGACGGAAAGTGTAAGGAGTTACACATTGTCACTTCATTCACACAATCATATCAAACAAATACTTTAACACCATAATATTAGTTTCATATTGTATTCGAATTGTTTTTGTTGGCTTTTGCCTTTCATTTTCTCATTTTTCGATATACAATGGACCACAAAGACAAAATATATCAAACATCAATGACTTGTAAATGAGAATCAGGGTTTACGGTTTTAGAAAAAAAGGAAATCTGCGCGAATCTTGTGGCGGAATTTTGAAGCTGTTTCTTGGATTGATATTCTTATCTTGTCTTAAGTAATAAGTAATTTGATTTTAAGCACCTGTCAAATCTTCACTCTTAATTGACGGATTTGGTGGAGGGACTGCAGCAACCGTTTTTTTCAGATGAAAGCTTTGCCTTCGATACATTGGGATGGAACTGTATTTTATTAAGAAGTAAAGAAAATCCGATAATTCAACTACCTTTGATATTCGAAAGACGAGTATTCTTTTCATATGTTTTCAGACGCAGAAATACAAGCCTTCGGATAACTGGAATATGATCGGTAGAAACTGAAGTTGAACATCTTTGGCGTCGATAAAAAGTAGAATCATAAACATTCAAGAAATAAATATGTTTTGAATGTTTATAGCAGCAGAAATGAAAACTTTCAGTTTTCGAGAATATTAGCACACAAAGCAGAATCAGAGCCGATAGTTTGCATTTGCAGATTTGCAGAATTGTCAAAGGGTGGAGATCTTCATTATGACTACCAAAAAATCATATCGGTCACGGAGTAATAAATAGCAATTGACAAAGACTTATTCTGAATACATGTAGCCACAGATCTAAAAGGAGATCTTATTACTATAGTTACCTGGAATTCACTGCTATAAGAATGACGAGGAAATTTCTGCATTTTTGTAGTCGCCAAACGGCAAAGTGGGTTGTGAGGATTTCTTTTATATATCTGCAGTTTCAGAGATGCCTGAAAAAAAGAATTCTGATACAATAGGTAGCAGCGTGAGTGCCTTTGTAAGTTTGCAGCAGAAGACGACAGTAGGGACAACTGGAATACAATCAATAATTACTTTGGTACTTCGGTTTCAAAATAAAAGAGGAGGGGTGTAAAAGTTGAAATATAAAGGGAGAATCAATACCAAATAACGAGGATAACATTCAGAAGCTGCAGAGATGCAAGAAAGAGAGAATCAGATCGATTACAAGACAATAAGTAGCAGGGAACCGTTTATGAGTTCGCAACCACGAAGATTGAGACAATAAATTTAATATATTTCGCTATCAGAATTATCGACTTTAGGAACACTATTACCAGATAGTTGTCTACAACTTCGGTTTCCAAATAAAAGCGGATTTCTTTCGAATGTTTGCAGTGTCAATATGGAAATAGAAAAAGAGCAGTCAGTAATAAAGATGAAGATATCAATCAAAATCAGATGAGTACCCCTTGTTAGGTTGAAGACGCGAAGATCGCGACATTAAAGGGAGTAGGAACATCGGAAACACAATAAATAGTTAGCAGTCTACAATTTCGGTATCCAAATAGGAGATGTAAAAGTAGAAAAATTAGAATCATATCAGTCTTATGGATGTTTGCTGCTGCACCCAAAAGTATTGTTGATAATGTTATGCTATAAAACTTCTAAATCAAAATCAAAATCAGTAATCGGATCATACCGGAATGGAGAACCCATTGACATGTGGATTTTTTTAAAGCAAATCCTAATGAAAGCAGCTGATTCTTCTATTGCAACAGAGTAACATAAAGCAAAAACTGCAAATCAATGTCTTAAAGTGATTAAATCCATTCTTGGCACATTTCATCTTCCTTTTATCTCTTCAATCTTCTGTAAATCTACATGCCATTATTACTCAAAGAACAAGTCCTTTTATTAAAAGTTCATATGGACTATATCCATGATTTGTTTACTGCATGTATTTCAAATGCCAGTTATAAATTTAGTCTTCCAAGCAATTTATCCTATAAACCAACTAATTTATGAAATTACATCTTGAAGACAATAATCAAACGTTGAAATAACCGTTACTAAAGCGACGTAATATAAAGTATGGCGTTTTTGCTTAGCTTGGCATCTGGTTCTAGGATATCTTGGCTTATTTGTTTGGGTATAATAAAAATCAATAGTCCAAGCAAATTAAGCAAGTGTTTGATACAAAATTTAAACGCTTTTTCAAAATAAAAAATACCTAATGAAAAACGAAGTTCAGCTTAATTTGAAACCAAAATCGTTCCAAAGTTACTGCCGCTAACTGAATTTTGTGCTCAAGAATTCTTCAAAACTGAAACCCCTATTTTA
Organism: Cochliomyia hominivorax; assembly: GCA_004302925.2. NCBI lineage: Eukaryota > Metazoa > Arthropoda > Insecta > Diptera > Calliphoridae > Cochliomyia > Cochliomyia hominivorax. The sequence continues at coordinate 41,189,355 of PYHX02000413.1, read as the reverse complement.
AGAACATCAAAAAACCACCAACATTACCAAAAGCTAAAAGAGATAGAGATACTGAAAAATCTTAGATACTCTACATTTGTAGTCATTCGCACCACTACCAGCACTGATGGTAATAGATAATTGGAATTGCAATCAATGATACTGATGATGAGGACAATGATGCTGCTGCTGATGATGATGATGACGAAGTATTTTTTCAGCTTTCCTTTCTTTAAAGCAGCAGACACATTTAATGAAAAATAATATTTTGTTGCCTTTACTGCCGTCTCTAGCAACAACGACTACGTCATTGGATTGTTAACATCAAATGAATACAGGAAAATTTTTAAAAACTAACAAGATGATTTTCAAATAGAAATAGGATTTTCCAAAGAGGAAAAATCACAACAAAAAATCTGTTACTATTCGGACAAGACAAAGATGGTCAACCAAATAATTGGTTAAGTGTGAGTTTTAGATACAAAATGTAAAGATATGCCGGACACTTTTTTGGAGCATAATTTTATAGGTTACAAAACTAAGAAACGAATTCATTTTGGGATCTTAAATATTGGTAACATTTTGGTTGTCTCTATGTATTTGGCTACTTGTTCAGCACATGTAAATAATCGATAATAAATGGAAATGGAAATTATTGGAGTTAAACAATTTTCCTAAGAATATATTATATATCTTAAAGGAGATCGTTAACATGTGGCAACAAGTCATCACCATCATCATCAACACCACAATTTTTAAAGCAAAATAATTGACAGTTGACTTAACAGTTACAGTGCACTGAATTGAGTATTTTTTTTTTGGATTAAAACTCACAGTTAGTTGGTGGTTGTAAGTACATTTTGGTGTTAGTATTGTTTACAATTCCTGTTGTTGGTTGTTGACCAACTTTTAAGTGTTAAACAAGTGCAATCTAAGGGTTGCCATTGTTAAGCATTAAATTTCTTTTTTAGAAACAAAAATCCAAGACGAATTTTTATCCCAATTTTTCAGTAGAATCTGTTAGTTAGAGTTTATTGAAATATTTCAGAGAATTATGACACAATAAAAAAATTTCATTTTTCTTGGGAAACCCTAAATACTCTATATATAAGTGGATATCTGTGAAGGAGTAATATCCACATTTGGCTGATAATTTTGTGGTCTTTTTGAGAGCATTCTATTCAAAAGTAGAAAATTACTAAAGAAACTCAACTAGTAACTGAAATGAACTCATTGGCTCAATGGATGTTTTGTGGTAGCAACATGCAATTTTGTTGCAAGTGATGGTGTTGATGACGCTTGGTTTTTGAAAATGAATATGTGTTTGATGGACTATTATACCAAATACCCTGCATCAAATCCAAGTTGTGTCATACGTTTAAGTTCATGATTGGTCTGGGTAACGATAAATGAGTTTACCTTCGCTATTTGCGCGCAAACGAATAGTTCCACCAACACTGAGTGAATACAATTTGCAAACCAGCAAACCCAGTTCTTGGTTTGACAGTCTTCAGCAAGAACTAAGGCTCCTAGTTCCGGGTCTACTGAACTTCGTAAGTTGGGAGATACAACTGTTGATATTGTTTCATTCTATCGGTATTATCTCTATACCTCAAAATTTAGACCACAAGAGAGATTTAAAAGACATATTTCCGAGATATTTTCTTTTTCAAATTTCTCTATTGTCCAAGGAAATGTGTTAAAGAACTTCAGAGCCATGGGTGGATTATTTTGCCTTGTTGCAAGTGATCAACCAACTTAGACATCATGTGCAGGTGTTTTCCTACTGACTTGATTTTTTGATTCAAGACCCCACCTACACTTCACTAACGTACTTTCGCAGTTTTTTTCCAATCCATACCTCTCAAGTGTATTATTATCTGGTATATCATATCTAGAAATAACGGGATCCCAAATCCTCAAATGCTGGACAGTGCCATCGGAAGTATTCCATTATCTGCATACGTTTTCATCCGTCACTACAATAAGATTTAAGTGTGATCACAAATAGGACTACATTTATCCATCATTTTACTCAGATAATTCTTATTCATCCTGAGAATACACTTGGTCCTTATATTAGTGATCGCTGTTCTACAGTGGTTTATGTGCCGCTTCGGACCATACCCTTAGCTTGGTATTTAATGTGTCAATCAGAATTTCATTTTTTCTCAATAAATGCGTTAATACAAAATAGTATTCATTGTATTTATCACTTTGAACTATGACCGAAAACCACGCTGACACTCATCAAACACTCATTGATTGCGCGAACCTCTGACTGGAAATCGTATTATCGTTCAGAAGCCTGAGGGATATTCCGGTTTCTAAAAACCATCCGTATAACAATATATTTCCACGGGTACTTCGACCAAGATTCAATGTGAACAGAACTTAAGTTCTGTGATAGTCCAGCTGCAATTATAAGGCATCCTATCGAACCTTTTCTTGGGTACACGTTATATACTGGTGATATGATTTGTTTTCACGGTTAATCCACTCTTCTTTAGACTGGAGCTGTTATGACGTGAGAGCGGCTTCACACCGCACCCTTGTTATGCTTGTATAATGTTTCCAATGCTCTAGTTGGCATGGTCCCCATTGCGTCGCATACTCTAATACAATATATCCGTAAATTTTCCAGATTTAGGCAACACTTAAATTCTATAGTTAATATTTGCGCATAACTTTCTTAATTAACATAAAAATATGTCGGAAACTGAGGACTTTAATATGAGTGTCCTTTTTTGTAAAAGGATTCAACAAACCAAAGGCGAAGCTAAGTTGTCTATGGTTTTAGCAATTAAAAAATACCAAATTTAGGGTTAATTGTGACTCCTTATAAACATCCTTCACTACGAATTGAATATTTTTTATATAACGTTAAATATTGCAGCGCCATTCGGATTCGTCCTGATCGATTGCCAATTTACTCTTTCTATTCTTTCATTACGATTTGTTTCTCTCTAATATTTTTCTAAGTAACCAATTTTCTATCAAAATAAATGATAAAATATTTATAAGTAGAAAAAAAATATGGAAGCATTTATTCCACTCAATACGAGTAAAAAAAAAAGTAGAGCATTTGTACACTCACTTTGGAAATCTGAACAGATACAGTTGCAAAGAAATAACCAGCTACCGATGATGACGACGATAATGACGATTTGTTTTTGGAAATTTGTTTGGTTTGGTTGTCTTGGGTCTTGAAATGGTCATAGAAATGACTTAAATAAAAAGTTGCCAATATGTTTGGTCTGTCCATTTCGATGTTTTAGTTCTTTTTCTCTCTCTCCTTCTCTCTCTATTCCAATTTCTTGTTTTTGCTGGTTCGTTTTTTTCTTCTTAAAATCATCGCTAAAGTAAAACTACAAAATGTAATTTGCAGCAAATTATCAGTTCCATATAATGAGTTCTCTTCAATACTTGCAACTTGTGGTAAATGAAATCACTCCATTCAAACAGCCATTGAAGCAACAGCAACAACAACAATTGATTTACAATTGCATGATGACGCTTGTAGTGCAGTTGCTGTTTCTCTATAAAGTAAATTTAATTTTTTTTAATAAAAAGAAAAAATATATATACAGTGAATATGGGTCCGTTTTTTTCTCTTTCTTATAAAAATCTCAGACATTCATTTTAGGTGATGCAATTGCTGAATTTGATAGAAATTAAAACGAAACGAATTTTATTTCTTTTTGTGAAAAAAATTGTATTACAAATCAATAGTTGTTTTCAAGTGAAGGAAAAAAAAGTTGGCTGTTGTGCATTTAATTGAGGTTATGTTCAGTTGACCAAAGTGTCACAACTTTGACACTTAGGAATTAAAGGCAAAAAGTATTTGGAAATGTTCTGTTTTTGGTTATTTTAATGAAGACAATTTTTTTTCCAAGAAAATTTGCTGTTTATGTAGGAATTAATTAATTTAATTAAATACGTGTTAAGATGGAAATTGATCGTTAATTACTCTCTTTTATTTTTAGTTATCTTTCGAATGAAGATTAATCTGGACATCTGAATTGGTAAGTCGATCATTATATAATTGAAACGATTATGTCTATTATCGATTACACTTTATATATAACAAAAAGTACTCAAAAAGACTACGATATATGGACTTGGTTTGCAGCTGTACAGTGATACCAAAACGTTGTTTTTCAAAATAACTCTGTTATTTCGGAATTACAGCATAATTTTGATGAAATTTGACATTAATATTCTTGAGGTATCTTGCAGTTGTCTTAGAAGGGCACAAGTTCTTAGTGACTCCAAGAGACGTAAGGTAGATAGACCAATAAAATTGGCCATTTCGGGTATAAGTTTTTTAAAGTCCAAACATTTTATTTATGTTTCCATTGGGTAGAAAATTTACATATAAAGTCCTTCAATTCTCCACTAAAAGTGCATGAGATATGTTTAACAGTTTAAGATATTTTTGATCAAAAAATAAAAATTTGAACCATTTTCGGACATGCTTTTTTGGATTTGGATCCATTTTTTTTAATTTTAAAGATTTTTTTAAATATTGCAATAAAATTAAAACAAAATTCTATTAGTTTTCTTTTGAGGTATCGTATATCTGTGTGGATGCCATGAAGTGCCCTACCTTCCTCTGTATTATATTTTTTTTCATAACTCTGAAAGAATTCCTAATATAAATGCTAACGAAGCAAATCCGAGGTCATTACAGGAACTAGTTTCTCGCAAGCTTTACATAAATTTTCAAAGTTTGTTTTTAAGTTTCTGTGGATAAAAAGCTTAAATTATTAATTTAAGTCTCTAATGGTCTAAATCTTTTATAGTAATGGAGTGATAAATTTTATGAAATACAATAAATTTTCTGAAATGAAGTGAATTTTTATAAAATTGGAATTTTGGGTATTTGAAACGTAAAAGTAGGAATCAACTTGAAGCCCTAATTTAAGGATAATTTTGTCCATTTTATTAAAAAAATTCATGATAAAAAGCTTTATTTCTACAAATATTTCATTTCAAATTTAATTTTTTTACAAAATTACACTGAAAATAAAATTTTTAGATTTAAAAAAAATAAAGAAATCTCCGATTACCATAATACGATCACACAAGCGGAAGTGTATTGGCCAGGAAGAAGTTGGTTAATAGACATACAGATCTTTACCCAAGAGCTGTCCGGGCGTTGGAATTCAATGATAAGATATCACACACCATTCTAAATTGCAAGAAAGCTATAAGCATTTTCTCCGAAGTGTAACAGTACGTATTTCCTGGTTACCTGACCATGATCAAGTGATCGGGAAAGTAGAAGAAAACAAATTAGCTTACGATTGTGAGTGACTATGTGAAATACTGATACTGTTAGCAATGCTACAACACTATTATGCTCCAGTAAGGAAGAAGACCATGGATATTAAATTTGGGGAAAAGTTAGCTTGGTAGGATGATAGACATTTCACTCTACCGCAACATCTTAATCGAATAGCTGTCACCGATTACTTCGAATGTAACCCAGAGATCTTAAAATTTTATTTTACCGAGCATATCTTGCCTCGGAAATACTTTTAATTAGAAGAACTTGCAGAATTATGCACTTATCTCTTTTTTGTTCAAATCGTGAGCGCACAATAAGCCGATGTAGTTTCATTCGGATTGATATATTGTTTCAGAGGCACTTATTTTGCCAAAATTTCGAAAAGCAGAAATTTCTGTACATATATTGCTACAAACACAAAGAAATTTCAAGCATATTATAACTCGCCATGACGCATATCGCTTACGATTAATTAGTCGTTTCGATTTGCCAGCCTGAGGTGCCTCTAGTAATACTGAGGTTACTCTAGGGATATGTATTCTCTTGAGGTGAATTAAACAACCAATAGTTACAAAATCATTCCCGCATACACATGTTTAATAGTCGAAGCAATTTTTCTACTCTACATCACCATATGTGGTTGGGGCATTATGCGTTTATGCAGAAAAAAATAATACTACTACTACATACTAATACATTTGGATATATACCGATCAACTCAAGATCATTCCCTAAGTCCATATAAATTTATATTTTTTGATATTTGGAGGAAATTTGCTGCAGAAGTTTTTTCTGAATTTAAAAACTTATAGAAATTAATTACCGATCCAATATGTCAAGTAGCTCCCATATAAATCTCTTTCCGATAGACTTTTAAAATGTTTTAATTAAATTTGCAAAAATTAAGTTAAGTTAATCTCAATTTCAAGAAGATTGATCGTAGCTCCCATATGGTCATTTATATCAAAAAATTACGATTGTGTGAAATCCTTACAAAGATCTTTAATTTCCTATAGACCTCATATTACCCCACTTCCTCAAATCAAATGTCATAAAACTTAAATATATGTGAGTTCTATATATGGACAAATCATAAAATCAAATTCTATAAGGATCGTTTTATAATTGTTGTGAAACTGATATATGCAAAACCACCAATCCTCCAGATTTTTGTGATGTCTTTTACGTCATCTTTGCACCGGCATTATATGTCAAAATAGTGGCACGTGTCATGCAATCAAATGGTATGGCCATGCGCAATAGTACCGATCAATGAAATGGTGATTTTTGTGAACGAACAAACTCAGTCAAAAGAATGATAAATCGACAAGAGTACGTAAAAATTATCGGATGATTTTCCGTGTACCGTAAATACGGCGTTTTCGCTTCTCGGCCTTATGACTAAGATCAAAGTGTTGTATCTGTTCTTATCAACTTAACATTTGATAGGTCCTCCATCGGAGAACAACAAATGTTAAACGGGATGTCTTACTTGTAGGTCTTGCAACCAAAAGTGTGGGTTTGCCATAATCGACTCTAAATAGGAATATTTATATTGAGCATTGAGATTGATAATTATAGTCTTAATGCCAAGAGTACAATATTATTATTCTTAATACTCTTCGTCTAAAGCTTTACATTTGGACAAGTTTTAAATAAAATATTCTTATTCCGTATACCGTACTGAACTGAACTGAACCTTCCAAAGTTAACTTCTTTATATAAATTAAACCTACAGCTCTAATATCTCTAACTTGTATTGATATTTATAAAAATAGGTCAATTGGCAGATTATTACCAAATACCAAAAACAGTTTTGAAAAATGTCATCCAAATAAATATCATTTCATAGCTCTCATATTTTTTGCTCTTCTTCATAAAAACTTGTTCGAAATTGCCTTAATTTTAACCACCTTAAGACTACAAGTCTAAACCACTTTTATTCCATTGGTAGCACTTCAATTTAATTAACCAAATCACTTAACAAAAAAAAAAAAACGAGCTGTCAACTATAAATTAAAAAATTTTCAATTAAAATTTAAGGCGGAGATCATGTAAATCAATATTTATAACAGAAAATTGCAAGCGAACGTACAAACATGTTCCAACTGAAGCAAAATAAAACATATAAATAATATTTAGTTGCAACAATGTTTTATAAATAACAAATGTTTTTTGTAGTTTTTAAACCTACAACAACAAAGTTACAACAACAAAAAAGTAAAACGCATGTTGCACCAACACCAAACAACACAAAATCGTATGTCTTGTTAAATACGCAATTTTGTAAAAAGTTGATCTTTTTTAAAATGTTTCTACTTCTATTTAGAACTATTTCTCCTTTTTTAGTTTTATTGGAGTTTTTTAGTCAAAAAGTTTTTTTCTTTATCCAATATTTATAGCAATTTTTTTGCACATGTTTGGTGTATGTTGCGACAACTTTTTCTAGTACTCTTAGTGCACAGTGGGGTAATAGAAGTTAGTAAAAAGGAGAAGTTAGTAAAATATATAGAATATGATATTTTGGACGATCTTTTCCCTTTTTGAAGAACAGATAATTTTGATTTTCGCTTAACGGAAAATGAGAAAAATTTAAAGAGGAAGTGGAATGAGCTTTTCTTATTTGAAATTTCTTCTGGACTTAAACAGCAAAATTTTTTTTTTATGTTTAAAGGTTAGGTAAGGTCATCCGGATGCTACGAAAATTGAAGATATAAATGTAGACCACTTGTGTCCTGAAGACCTCTTGGTGTTCCCTGAAGAGGAAAGAATTGGAAGAAAGGAAATAGTTATTGAGCCTGAAAGGAAGAGACAGATGAACAGGTAAATAAGGGAGAGAAAGAAGAAAATAATAGAAAAGAAAGCAATTGCTCTATTTCCTTCCAGCTGCCATTATTATATAGATTATGAATCCTAAGGAACAGTCTATTTTGCGTTGTTATTCCATCTGCTCTGGTCTATAAAATTGAATTTATTCTCTGAATGTCTTGTGCGGTGTAAGCCAACCCACAAGGACGATCAATGCCCTCATTACTGAGATCACATCTCCTTTCATACAGGACATCGGCCTTTATATTATCCCATGTCCACGCCGTTCAATGTCCAATTGTCTCATTAATTTGTGTGTTTTATTTTCGAAAAAGATTCGAAATTGTATACACATCTGACCTGATTGCGGCCTTTCTGTCAGTTAATATCATGATATCTCTAATAACAGCTAAGACAATTTGTCCAGCTGTATAAAATATTTATCTCAGAGTCTCATTCAACATGAGTGAAAGGCAGTCACAACTTTCCTCCCTTGTAGTGAGTAAATGACCTGATCAGGAGAGAAGAAGAGATGCAATAAACAATGAGTCACAGACTTGCAATAGTCACTTCTAAAATATTCGCATAACATTTATCTTTAGTTCCTTGCGATCGTGACTATTTGAAGTGCAAATTTCCTGGTAAATAAATCAGCCAGACACCTGTTAAGAATTGCCAAAAGTAGTCTCCGTCCTTCGAAGGAATGAATTTAATTTTGAGCGATTATGGGAGATATCAAGTGATTTCCATCAGAAAGAGATAACTTTATCAAAGATTCGTAAATGCCATTCGCATTTTGAGAAACAGTCCCCATCTGCCACCTTTTGGCCTTAATATACAAAATTTAGATTGCTATTGCAGACTTTGATGTTTTGGCAATTGTGTTGGAACTCCACAACAACCTGCTGTGAAGAATTAAGTTGTTTCCTAGTAAATAATACCAGCTGCGTTTCCAGTCACTTAGATTTCTAAGTGTCAACTCCATACCTTGTGGCAGCGTTTCCAGATATTTACCTGATGTTACGGTATATGGTGCCACATCGTCAGTACATGTCATGATTTGAAAGATAATCGGTGAGTGATTTTTCTTTTATTTTCAAAAATGATTACCAATATTTTTATCCGTTATCGAATGTGCTTTCACGAGTCGATTCCAGGACTACGTATGTTAAATAAGTGTAATACTAAATATTCAGACTTTAGATTGATTTTCAAATCATGATCTTCGAAGAGTTAATACAAAGTTGAGTCTCATTCCAAATATTGCTGTTTACGTGATCCATGGCTGTCTTAATGGTTCCTATCGAATTTTATTATTAGATTTTATTTAGGTTGTTACCTTGATAGTTACGAGTGTAATATCTATAAAGTTATTAAGGTTAGTGAGATCACTCTTTTTCAGAGTGTTAATTATCACGCCCACTTTCAGCACATCCTCCAAATTTTAAGCTTTCGAAAATTGTTTGATGATGGACAATGTTATGCAAGTAAGTTCTCAGGAACTGACACGTTTGAGTCTATTCGTGGTCTTTCTTATGACACCATCTTCTGAAAGAAAAATATACTTTTTACCCCTCAGTGTTGTGTGGTTTATGTCTAAATATTTTACTACTTTATATCCGGTCTGCTTTGTTACCTGTGTCATATATCTTTTTTTTTTCAATCTAATATTTCACTTATAGAGATAAACTTTACTTTAAACCTGCCCGCCCTCAATTCTTCCAAATACTGTAGACTCGAATTCCGATGTAATTATGATACTTTTGTAAAAATGTAGCGTTTTAGATATTCAATTGTTAGCGCAACTTCTAACGCACCTTGCAAATGTTACACAAAATTAGTCTAGTCCGTTGAGTCCTCTCAGTCCAGAGAAAATTTAACAAGCACAATTTCATTTTTATATTTACAAATAAGTTATTTTATTTTCTTCTTTTTCTCATTACTAAACCATCATTTCACCTCTTTTCTACACTTTTGCAAAGTTATTTCGATAATTTGTTACAAAAATGTTAACATGTTGCAACTCATACATGCATGTATATGCAACATAAGCTTGTGTTTATATATGTTGAGATTTTGTTAAGAAAGTCGGTTAAGAACTGATTTTTATAACTGCTGTTTATAACCATATTAAGTTAAAAAGATTTTTGTTTTTTTCAAGAAAGAGTACTCAGAGGGGGGTAGATCGTTTTTACTGTTTTCATTATATTTTTAGCAGGAAAAAGTTTTTTCTCTTTATTTTTGTTTAAAGCTTTAAGTAAGTTAACTTAAGAAAACAATATTTTCTTTTTTTTGCTTCTTGTAATTTAAGTTGAGACGAAATGGAGTTAAGAAAACCTTAAGTTTCCCACAATCTATTAAGTTGCTTAAGATAATTTTCAGTTCATTATCACATTATCTACGGGATTAAAGTTTTCAAATAAATTGTTGTAAATGAGTTAAAAAAATAATAAAAATAAAGAAAATAGAGAAAGAGTTTGTAGAATAATTAAAGTTAAATTAAAAAATTTTATAATAAAATTTGTATGCCTCTCGTATCTCAAAATATCTTCGTTTTCCCCAAAAAAAGTTTTGCGACACCCCTTCCCCTGGTCTTATCCATCCTACGTTATTTTCCCTCTGATCCTAATGGACTTTCTGGCATTTTGGGATCATTCTGTAAAAATTTCATCAGATTTGGTCCAGCCATACATACAAACATACATACTTCTTATTTTATGTATCTATAAAAAGATATACACTGAAGCATTTTCCTATAAAAGCATCTATTTTTTTTCTATTTTTTGTATTTAATTTGTTGTTCCTAGCTTTCAGTCTAAAATACACTTACATATGAAAACCAATATACACTGATGCATATTCTTATAAACACATTCAATTTGTTTTCTCTATTTTCGTTTTATCTCTGTTTTTTTTCTCATTCAAAAGTCAGGTTAAAGTTTTTAATGAGATGAAAGTTAACGGTAATTTTTTAAAGTAAAGAAGATTTTTCTCTTCGCCTTTTTTATGTAGAATATTTTTATAAATGCAGAAGTGTTAAAAAAATACCAAAAGAAATTTCTGTTCGATCCAGAAAAAATTTAAAAAAATGATTCAGTTAGAAGAAATGGTCCTCATGAATGAGATCCCAGCACATTTGATAAGAAAGCAACCTCCAACCTTCCCGAAGCAAAGACCCATGGAGGAATATTGAGATCCTGTTAAAATAGAATTAAAAAGCACAAAAAAGGTTCGGAAAGTGTGGCAGATTTGAAATCCTTAAAAATGCTATAAAGGACGAAAAACTTAAGTGCGTTTATAGCAAAATACCATGTTAGTTGAACTCTAAAATTAAGATAAAATGTTAAATGAAGAACAATATTTTAAATGAAGTCTTAGTTAAAGTCTTGTTTAATATTTTCTAATTCTTTTATTTAAAAGTTATGTGCGTTTATTGAAATATGCCCCAGTGCATTGTGACTTTCTTTTGTCTAAAAACTTGTATTAAGCGAATTGTGACCAATCTAAGTTTTCGCCTAGAAGTATCGTTTTTTCACATAAAAATAACAACAACTGATTAATTTCCTTTTACAGAAAAACCCCATATTACGCAAGTTACGGCCAATTTAAGTTTTCACCTAAAAGCGATAATTTTCACATGAAAAATAGTATTTACAGTCTGTTTGTAAATTGTAGGTGTTTTAAAGTTTTCGTCACAAAATATCGATTTTTGTTATGAAAAAACTTTGATAACAATTTAACGTCCTTTTTCTGAAAAACTAAATTTTCGCCTGAAAATATGTATTTTTTTATTACGAAAACTTAGTAACAAAATAACGACATTTTGCTGAAATACTCTAATTACAATCTTTTTAATTATCGCCTTAAAACATCGATTTCTTATTAAAGAAATAATGATAACAGATTAGCCTCCTTTTGTTGAAAAACTCAATATTAAACAAGTTATGACCAATTAAAATTTTCGCCTTAAGTATCAAATTTTCACATGAAATAGTGATTACAAATTTACCTCATTTTTGAAAAAATGAGTTGATAAATTTTCATCACGAAATGTTGATTTTTTAATAAAGATGAGTAATAATATATTAACGTCCTTTTGTTCAAATACCCAGTATTAAGCTTTTAAAATATTAATTATAACAAATTATTTTCCTTTTCACGATAAATGTTATAATAAATACGTTTTGTTAATTCAAGTACATTTTCTTAAAAATATTTATTTTCTTTTCAATTTAATATTTCTGTCTAATTTTAATTATAATTTCCATTTTTTCCATTTCGTCACAAATTTTAAAGCATTTTACACAACATTTCCCTTGAAAATAAGAAAATGACATTTGTTTCTTTCAATTCTGTTTAGCACGTGTCCGTTAAATAATATTTCGGCACTGTTTTTTTCTTTGTTGGTCCCCCTCTCAAATTAAATGTATTTTTTTAATGATGCCAGTTTCCTTTTCTTTCATAATGTCGTCAATTCACATTTTAAAGCTTCCGTAAGTGATTAAATTTTAGTCTTTTTCTCGTTTTCAACATCAAAACTGTTTTCTTTAAATCGTTAAAGAATTCTCGGAATTCTAACAAAACAAAACTTAAGATTCAGCTAAATTCAACCATAAATGTGTCTTTGAAAATCACACTCAAATAAAGTGACAAACTAGTTATATGAATTTTTAAACATGATTTTTATTTGGTTTCATTTCTTCTTTTGTCTTTATTTATTTCATATGTTTTTTGCTGTTAAACCGAAATCCCTTTTTGGTGTGACATAAAGATTTTTTAAGTAGTTTCATTTTTGTCTTTTTTACGTTTTTTATGACATTCACAAATTTATGACGAACATGTTTAATTCGTGCCTTTTTTATGGTTTTTGGTATATTTCTGGTAATAATCATTTTTATAGAGCTCATTAGTATCGAATTAACTTCAAGGAGGTTTTAATTTTTTTAATAACGATTTTATTAAAAAGAATTCAATTAAAGCAATATAAAGCAAAATGACCTTAATCTGTTATCACAGATTGTTTATATAAAAATCGAATCGATTTATGAGCAAAAAAAATTTCAAATAGTTATCATTACTTTTTGCGAAAACTTAAAATGACTATAACCTGCTTAATATTGAGTTTTTCTGCAAAATGACGTTAATCTATTGTCATATAGTTTTCGTAAAAATCTATTTTTTTCGGCGAAAACTTAAATGTTTTTGTGAAAAAGGATGTTAATGTGTTTAATATAAAAATTTGATATTTTCGACCAACATTTAAGTTGAAAAAGGAGGTTAATCTATAATCACAAATTTCCATACCAAAACGTTATATTTTTCGGTGAAAACTTAAATTGGCCTTAACATGCTTTATATTGAGTTTGTCAGCAAAAGGACTTTAATCTGTTATCGTTTCTTTATTCTTAACATAAATCAATTTGTTTAGGCGGAAATTAAAACTGTCCACATCAAAAAGGAACGTTAATCTGTTATCACCATATTTTCATATGAAATACGACATTTTTAGGCGAAAACTTAAGACGACCGTAAATTGTTTAAGATTGAGTTTTCCTGAAAAAGAACATAAATTGACTTTAATTTGCTTTATATTGAGTTTTTTTAGCAGAATAACTTTAATATGTCATCATTATATTTTCTAAACATTTATCGATATTTGTGGGCAAAAATTTTAATTGTCCACAACTTGCTTTATATTGAATTTTTCAGCAAAAGGATGTTAATCCGTTATCGATATTTGTTCACTCCAAAAATTGGTATGTTAAGACGAAAAGAACGTTAATCTGCCTTTATCTTTATTGTTAAGCCAAAACTTTTCAATGATCACAATTAGCTTAATAATGGATTTTCGGAAAAGAACGTTAATTTGTAATCACAAATTTTCCATGTCAAAAATCGATATTTTAGGCAAAAGTTGAAATTTTTTATAAATGACGTTTTTTTTCGGGAAAAATACGTTAATCTGTTATCACTAGTGTAACAAATAAAGAATCTATATTTTTCGACAAACGCTAAAAATGGCCAAAACTTGCGTTATAATGAGTTCTTCAGCGAAAAAACTTAAATCATAAATAACAAATTTTTATGCCAAAAACTCTGTAACTTTGATCGAAAATTTAAATTAGTCTGAATTTGCTTCGTACTGAGTTTTTCGGCAAAAATACGCACAGTGTTCCTAAAACGCTATTTTTTTGGAAATAATTCTGAAACTTCGGAACTTATTCATATCTTTTAATAAAATGTTTTTTTTTGATCTGATTTGGAAAGATACATGTTTGTAGTAGGTCATGTGGTCAGGAAGTGGATCTCCAAAGTGGTCACTACGAGTATAACATTTTTTTAAAAATTGCCAAAACTTAACAAACTAGTAGCCCTTCTAGTTCTTTACACAAATGAACTTCTTTACACAAATGAACTTTAATATGGGTTATCTCTTATAGTTAAAGAGACATACATAGACCAAAGTAAAATAATTGATCCATTTCGTTTTAGAAATCTTCAAAAATTTTGTATAGATTTTCTAAAAATTCGAAAAAATTTTTGTTCAATAAAAAAGACATTAAAGTTCTTTTGGACTAATATAGACTATATATTCACGCGCTTCGGTTTTAACAAAAAATTTTAATTTTATTCCACATTTGATTAAAAGGCAATAAGCATGAAACGCTACTTTGGCATCACTTTCTTAATATTGTTTTTTTTTTTTTGAAAATGAACATAAGTCTGTGATCAACAAAATTAAGAATCTCTATTCTTTTTATTTTTTATAGGGACATTAATCTGTGATCAAATAAATTAAAGAAAATATTTTTAACTAACTTTTACCCGTTGCGCTTTTGCTGCACAAACATTCTCCTCAGCCCAAGATCTCGAAAGTAATTTCACAAATCACAACGTGTATTAAAAAATTGTATGCTCTGTCCTGTCCGTTCTAAAATTTTATTATTTGATTCTCAACATCTGACATTTTGTCCAGTAAAACTGTTTGGAAACAAATTTTAGAGCTTTCGCTATATTTTTCCTTTGTATGGGAGTATCCCTGGTCCTGTCCGTCCTACATTTTGGCCAATACAAAAAATCCTTCGAAAATTAATTGGAACCAATTTGAATATTCCCGCTTTACAGTTCTTTAGATATTCGATAACATTTTCTTTGTGTGGGGAACATCTCTCCATGTTCCTATCCGCCCTTCATTCTATCCAGTAAAGCAGTAACTTGAAAAATTTATTGGGACCAAATTTGAGAATTCTCGTTATAGTGGTTCTTTAGATATTTGATAATCAATATTCGCTTTGTATGGGGGTTACCCCTTCCCCTGATCCTATCCATCCTACATGACACAGTTCCTTGAAGAACTGTTATATTTCTTTAGATATTTGATGATCAATATTTGTTTTATATGGAGGGTACATCTACCCCTGGTCCTATTAACATTTTTTTTATAACTTATGTTACTTACGGGTATATGGAGATCATTTCAGTAAAATCGGTACAGCAGTTTAGCTGTCTATAAGTCCCAAACAAACAGACAATTAAACACAGATTCATTTTTATATAGATAAATAGATAGATAGATAGATAGATAGATAGATAGATAGATAGATAGATAGATAGATAGATAGATAGATAGATAGATAACTCAGAAAATAGTGTCAAAAATATCTTAAATTCCACGCTTTATTCCTCAACCAGCCCAAATCTTGATAAAGAGATCAGCGTAAAAATGCGTAAAAATGTTCTTCAAAACAAATAAAGCAACAATCCGACACTTCATTGAATTATAGTTTTGGAACCCAAAGATTTTTTATGGACTCAAATTTCTCCACAAATATTTTGTTGATTTAAGTTATTTTCTTTAGATTTCGCCGCTTTTAGATATATTTGTCTCATTTTAACTATTGTTTTTTTTATGGACCCAAAATATTATGTTTTTTATTAACTCAATGATCAAGTTGGTGTCATTATTTTGAGCATAAAATATTTTTATGACCATATTTTTTGTTTAATAAAAAAGGGGAAAAACATAAACCCAAAAAAAAAAAAATAGTGTTAATAAAATTTATTTTATATTTTGGTGTTTTTTTGGATTTGAATTCAATAAAATGACAAAATTCAATAGAAAATCCCTTAAAAATGTATGATACGAAAACAGGACATGTGATATAAAAATCCCCGGAAGACAGACAAAAAACCTGTAAAATAACACAATTCTCATTTATTGATGTATAAATGTATAGTTTTTTGCGTTATAAGTTAAAATATGAAATAATAATTCCATAGAGTTTTGGTCACTTTTTATGATGTCAATCATTATGTCATTATGGAAATTTGGACTTTATTTTATACCAACCACCACCACAAGTGTTGAAAGGATGGTATATTAGCTTTCCGTTTGTTACACCAAGAAGGAATCATTTAAGACCCCATCTTGCATAACATCAAGAACTGAACCGATTTAAATATGTCCTTCTATTGGACTCATTTTCTCGCCCACAAAAAAGAACCGATTCTAACGAAATTCTGTCTGAATATTTATTATTTAAAGTGTTCAATGTCGGTTCAGTTCAGGATATCCACAAAATTTTGATGCCAAAAAAATTAGAATATATTATATATAAAGTTTTTGATATACAAATTATCGTATAAGACCATCGTTTAATAAAGTTCCTGCGCAGTGGTCCCAAAAATGCTTCTTTTAAAAATAATTCTTTAATTTTGGAACTATTCAATATTTACGAATTAAACATTATTGAGGTGTTTTCTAGTTTATATTAGAGAACCGGTATCCTGAGGTCGGGGGTTTCAAAGTTGGTCACCTTGGATACGAATATTTCTCAAATATTCAGCTTAGACGCTGATTAGGGAAAAAGGACTCCATATAAACTGCAGTTAAATATTAAATTATCTATAAATACTGGTAACGAGCTATAGACTTTAATGGTCCAATATTAATATTCAGGAAATTAGATACGTATATTAAACTTATCTAAATTTCGATGCAATCTTTCATATTCCGAGAAGTGGGTTTGTAAATATGGCTTGATAATTCTCAATCTAGTTTCATATATTAGAGAAAGATTGAAAATGTATTAAACTTTAAATTTTTTCTGGGAAGGGGCTTTATAAGATCTATAGCAAAATGGACCGATATTGCTCACATTAATAACGTATATTCAGGAGAGCTAAGAAATTAATGTTGGCGTACAACAGTATTAATATTCAAGACGAAATAGAACTTTATTATGACTAATTTATATAGAACCGGTTCATATTAAAGAGTTTTCTTAACTATAAACCATGTTCCGGATAAAATCTAATTACCTTTTGTTGAAAAGACCAGAAGCAATGTGGCCAAATATCATTGAATTCAGATAATTATTCTGGGCGTAAGAGTGTTTCAACAGAAAGAAGGACATAGCTAAATCGATTTTATCCAGATTTCGACAGTGGTCAACTGTCTCTTCTACATAAACTACAGAAATCGAAGTAATTCAGCATCCACATTAACTGCTTAATCCTAAATGGTCCATGACAAAATAGTACTTTTATAATGCTTTCATATCACTGATATTCATTGCTGAGATCTGATCCGTACCTCTATGGAGTATTGAATATAATAAAAATAAATTTTCAAATATTCAAAGTTGATTTTGTACGTGTAACATCCAGAAAAGTTAAAGTTCAATTATCCGAATTGCAAGTTTTTTTAGATGCGTTCCATTTGATTACTTTCTTTCTATATATATATATATATATATATATATATATATATATATATATATATATATATATATATATATATATATATATATATATATATATATATATATATATATATATATATATATATATATATATATATATGTATATATATATAGGAAAAAATAGATCAGAAGAAGACTATAAAATAAAATCCTCTGCAGGAAGCCATTCAATGTCATTCACAAATTTCATAAGTTCCCTCAATGGGGTCTGAGATGATTCATTCACATAAAATGCATAGTTTATAAAGCCTCGCCACCACTTGTGGTGAAAGGAAGAAGAATACGCTACGGTATACTTAAAAGTGGCGGTAGCACATTTTTTTCTGCGCTTAAGGAACTTCCGTAACAATAAGTGCTTTACACATTTTATTAAAAAATTGTCCGAAACTTTGTTCTCCTCAGCAAAAATTGATAATTTTCTAAACATATTTGAGAAATTTTCAGTAGTTCCCAAAACCTTTTCGAGATCACTGAACCTTATTAATATTAGAATAACGACAATTCCATAATATTAAATTATTGTTTCTTTTAATCATACACATATTTTTATTTAGTTATTCTAAATAAATGACCCCATATTTGTCAAAGCTCTGGTTAGGGGCGAGTCTAGTCAATGTAAATTTCTTGGAAATTTAATGAAACATCAATTTGATATATAAATATTTATTTTTTATGATCCAAACAAAAATTTAACTTCATTTATTTTGATTTATGATGATTAAGAAAAAATTCAAAAAAAAAATATTTCTTGCGAAAAAAAAATGTTAATGAATAATTTATGGGAGTTTTTGCTTTAATTCATACGAAAAGGGGATCAATTTATAACAAATAAAAATATTGCATAATTATTTTTTAAAAATGTATATAAACATGTATTTAATTTGTTAAAAATATGACACATAAATATGTTTTATAAATATTATCGTTATCAGAAATATGAGAGAGCATATCTGTATACAATTTTCTCTAAAAAAATATATATTGAACAATATTCGGCTATGCCGATTAATCAATACCCTCCCTCCACCACAAATGCTTATGAAGTAAATACGTATGTTTCGTACAGACACACACTCACATATACACTCACAAATGTATGCATATGACACAAGTTATATCAGTTATTTTTTCCTAAAACTTTTTTTCTGCTGAACCGATTTTGTTTAATTTTTGGATTGATAGTGAAATGTATATAACTCGATATTATGGCAAAATTTTATTTTTATTTAAGAGGTTGCCTCAGATATTGGTCTATAGGAAACTTCTCGGAACTATAACAAATACTTAGAATAAATTTCATTGAGTTCCATCAATTATTGTCAATGTGAGCGTGCCAACAACAGACAGACAGAAGGACATACATACAGACGAACATTACCTAAATCGGCTCAAATTTTGATTTGATGCAAGAGTTTAGACATTATGTGATATTAGCGTTACATACGGAATGACAAAGTAAATATACCACTTCTCCACTTGTGGTTGAAAACTCCCAATCGCTAGAAAGTTATATTTCCCTAAATCATTTACAAAACGCTTTAGCAATAAATATGTTAAACTTCCTAGAAATAACTGATTAACCAGTTCAAACCTTAAACAAGAGTAGTAGAGTATTTGATACTGCGTTATACCGCTGGATATATTAGCACTTAAAAAATAGTATAATTCTTCTTTTCAAATATTATTTAAAAAATGCTTAAAATTCGATATAATTTCGTGAATTTTTGATTTAACACAAATAAAGCTGTTATTCGAAATTCAGGACTAAAAAAATTCCCACTTATTGATTCCAAAATATCCCTGTTTAAAATTTGATCTTTTGCAGGAAATGACTCACTCTCTCATTATAAAGGGTTTGGCCCATTAGGGATTTAAGAAACACAATTTAAAATTTATGAAATTCTGAAAATTAATCGGAAAGTATTTCCCTTAATTCCCTCAAATTTGCATAATGCATTAGCGTTAAAAGTTCTTAGAGAATTATGAAGAAAAATAGACTATATTCTTGAGAAAAAACTGCAAAAACCCAATTGACAATTTATATTTCAAGATAAAATACAGATTTACCGGATTCACACAGATATACGACTCCTTCACAAAAATTGTTTTTACAAGCAAAAAAAAAAAAATATGTTTGCTGTAATCATGAATGAGAAGCAACATACTATTGTTATTAGATATTATTACCGTAACTAAAAAAATGGTTTATTCGCTTTTTTATATGGTTATAATAATAAAAGTTTTGTTTATTGGCATTGTAATTTTTCATTAGTAAAAATAGTTATTATTATCGTAACTAAAAATATTGTTATCGCCACTAAATTTATTGTTAACGCCATTATAGTTTGTTCGCATTACCTGTTATTGTATAAAAATTTTTTCGTTTGATATATTTTAATATACTTTTCATTTTATTTGTCTATACCTTTATTATTTTCTTAATTTTTTATTTATAAATAATAAGAATATTAATTCACTGAAAATAATATAAATAATATGTCCTAACAACAATAGTTTTTTTTTTATAACGAGCTGTTTGATAACAATATACTTGTGATCGATCAAACATATTTCCAAACAAATTGCGACAACAATATTTTTTTTTATTTAATAAAAATAATTTTATTACAACAACGAAATTGTTATCAAAATAAATAAATTCAACAATTTACATTTTGGTGATAACAATAAATGTTTGCCGCGAATATGTTAGTGTCTACAATGAATATATTGCAAAGTGACATTTCTTTGCGTGTAGAATTCAGACAATATTTTAGACATTCACCATTGAGTCCAAAAACTATAAAAAATAATTTGCGAAAAATTATTCCGAATTTTTTAAATTCAATTGCA
The DNA here is from genome assembly GCA_004302925.2 of Cochliomyia hominivorax. Taxonomy (NCBI): domain Eukaryota; kingdom Metazoa; phylum Arthropoda; class Insecta; order Diptera; family Calliphoridae; genus Cochliomyia; species Cochliomyia hominivorax. The sequence goes on along the minus strand of PYHX02000413.1, from coordinate 41,168,658 downwards.
AAACCTGATGAGCTTGAGCCCAGTCGTCCTGCCTGTGTGGACTTTAAATCATGATTTCATTCTACAAACAACCTGGTCAGTTTGGGGCGTAGGGATATACATTCTTCAACGATTGCCTTGTTTTCGAGGTATCGGTTCAGATGTACCAATGCAGTATCGGGAATCTCACATATCGATGTGCGGACTTAATCTAACTTAAAGCATTTTTGCATAAAAAAAATTTAAAGAATATCAACCAGACCAGGACAATACTTTTAAATATATATTTAAAAAAGGATATATATTCAAGATCTTGGAAAATTATAAATTTAAATAACTTGGAAATTGTAAGCGATCAAAGCATATTTTTGAAAGGTTTCATAAAATTTTTGATATTGAATGAGAAGCAACAATTTTGAACTATTTGATTTAAAAAATGTATGGTCCATGGTAGCCCATTTACAATCGTATAACTCCGCCCATGTAGCCTTCATGGGGTCCAAAGTGCACTCTATTGCTATCATTGCTTTAAATTTCATGCAAAATTTATGAAATCGATCAAAAGTTACACAATTTTTTCCTTATAATTCTGGCCCACTGTGCATTGTTCATATGTATATATTATTTTTAACCTCTAGATAATTGGTTTCACAGAAAATATTGAAAAAAAGAAAAGTATACTATATTTTTTCTTTTTAACCTTAAACATCCTACTTAAAAGTCTATATAGTTTTTTTTTGGTCAGTTACTTTTTTTCTATAACTTTCACAATTGAAATTGTTTAATTTTCTGCTTGATTTATCATGACCCTGATCTTGAAAATAACCAAGAAAATGTGCAACAAATAAACAAACATTTTTTTGCTACAATCATATATTTTTTTGGTGTATGAAGAACAAAAACTATAAAAGTGTATGAAATTTGTTAAGGAAAATTACAAATTTATTTTGCAGCAGCAGCAACAAAATAATAAAAAAGCTGTATTTTATTGTTCACAATTTTATTTTGGGAAAAAATTTAATTTTTAAAATTAAATTATAAAAACAGTTTTTTTAAATTTTGTTGTTAAATTAAAAATTATCTTATTCTTGTTAAAGATCGGTCAGCTACAAAAATTGTGTCATTACAAACAAAACATTTAGTCTCACAAATAAACATTAGTCTCACATTCCATTGACTATTTGTTTAGTCTTAATGGCAGCAGCAACAACAACAACAACAATTACAGGCCATTTGATCAAATGTAAAACGTAGATTTGGTATTTGTGGCATGCAACCACAATGTCAGAGATAAAACTAAACTAAATTGTGGGTTCTGACTACAAACTAAAACTTTTATTATATTCACACATACATACATACACACACACATGCATACATACAGACATACATACATACATACATACATACATACATACATACATACATACACACACATGCATACATACAGACATACATACATACATACATACATACATACATACATACATACATACATACATACATATATACATACAGACATACATATACACATACATACATTGATTCATACACACATACATACAAATGTGTTTTTTTGAATCGAAATATTTAATTTTAACTTCTAACATAAGTTAAGTTTTAAGGAGTGAGATCGAAAAGTTCTTAACATACGTATATGTTAATAAAAATGAAATCACTTAAGCAACAGTTCTTATTCGATTTAAATTAGTATAACAATTTACAAAAAAACTATTTTTATAGTTGTAATCAGTAGTGATGAAATTGTAAACCTTCGTAACCCCTTTCATTAACGTTTATAGAGTTTTTCTTTCACTTTGCTCGCACTGGTCGTCCATTTCCGTCTAAAATTTACCACACTTTTGGACACCTTTTTTGTGCTCTTCAATTCTCTTTTAACAAGATCCCAATATCTCTCCATTGGCCTTAGCAAAAATCCGTCAAACTTCGGGCAGTTTGAACAGTTACCACATTCTTGTACCACTCAAGGGCTTATTTTCCTTAAGACAGATTTCCAAGTCAGACTAAAAATAAGTGAACAAGTTTTGAAGTCTAATGAATGGAAGCACTTCATTTTGTAACATTCCTTGGCCTAAATTTCGGTATTTATAGAGCCCATTGAAAAAAATGATTGGCTTCCTTTGTGTAATTGTAGTTTTGCTTTTAGGACAACTTTCCCTCGTCTATTATGCAGCAAGAACATTTGTTCAGAAAGCTTGACCTCAATTTCTGTTCCCTGTTTTACCACTTAATTTTTAGCAGCGTTCCTGTCACGAACTTTTTGAGCCTTGTATGTTGTTAAACCTGTATTAGCCTGAACTCTTCTCACCAAATAGTCTGAGCACAGAATTAACTGGGTTGCTTTCCTGCAGGATGTTTTGGAAGCGCCTTTGAAAATGCTTTCTATTTTTTGGTTTTAGAAACATTATTCGGACCGTTCATTTTATCTGAACAATTTAATAACATTGGAAATTGTTTGACGGCAGACCTATGAAAGCTATGCAAACTTTTTGCAGTACCATGTTGGATTTTGTATAATTGACATGTTTATAAAAGGTTTAAAATTCTCGGGTTAAAAGTTTTAATGAAAAACGTGTGTCAAGAACTTTTCGATCTCTCTCCTTAATATAAAAAAAGACTGAAATGTATAAAGTTTATTTTTCGATTTTATTAGCAAAACTTTGATATTCTGATAAAAGTTAATTGTAACAACAATTTTAATCTCAATAAATGTATTTTTAATTTGAAAATTTTAACAAAAAATTTAACAATAAAGTTTTTAGAGGTCATCGTACACTCCGATAGTTAAAAAAATAAAAATAAGAAATGAGCAATTTGAAAACAATTTTTACAGGCTCTAAACAAATCGCCTTATTTTAATAGTACATACAGAACAAAAATATAATACTATTGTTAATATATATATTGTTACCGTAACTATGTTTATTTTATGTTTATTCGCTTTGTGATTATTATATATTATTTTCAATGTTAACACAAATTTTAAAAATATATATTTGATCATAATTAGTTGTCAGTGAACTGAAAAAAATATTTAGTCCTAAAAACAATAGTTTTTTTTTTTTTTAACAATGAGCTCTTTAATAACAATGCAATTGTGATTAGTCAAGCATATTTCCAAACAAATTGCGACAACAATATTTTCTTATATAATAAAAATAATTTTATTACAGCAACGAAATTGTTATCAAAATGAAATAAATTCAACAATTAACATGTTGGTGATAACATAATGTTTGCCACGAATATACATGTGTTTGCGATGAATATATTACGAAATGGCGTTTCTATCGTCACCAAAAAATAGTATAATAGAATGAATTCAAAACTCTGTAAAGATGTATTTCAGAGTGATTTCAAAAAATTTTTCCTGATCTATCAAAGTTTTAGTTTAATATAATTTTGGGTACACTATTCTTTTTCTATTTTTCATGGCCATTTATCTGATAAAGTGGTGACATCTGCAATTTAAATAAAATTGCTGAAAAAAAATATTGATTTAATAAAAGAATTCCCTTATATTCTTAAAAATGTGAAGAAAAATCCCAAAACGGGATTTTTTGTTATTTGGTAAACAGAGTTCACATTTATTGGAGCTGTGGAAGGAGCCTTTAGCAAAAATGATAAAGACTTTAATATTTCTAAATTCATGCTATGGGATTTTAGAACATACTAGATTTTTCCATTGGACTTTGTCTTAGAAAAAATGTTCTCGTTCTCGATTTAGAAAAAATGTCATAAATCGTGACGTGAATTAAAAAAAGAGTTTTTCAAATTAAAAAATTTTTAGGAACCCGATTATTCTTAGAGGTTACATCCCCCCATGAGAGAGTAATTGGGACTAACATGTTTAACTCTCGATGTAATAGTTCAACCTACCTACCTCTCCTCTAGATCCCACCCATTATTTTGTCCAGAAGAACTGTTCCTTAGGAATTTAACTCCAATAGTTCTTTAGATATTCGATGATTATTATTTGCTTTGTAAGGGGGTGAGATTCCTGATTCTTATATTTAGTCCAGTAAAACAGTTGTTTGAGAAGTTGGTTGGGACCAAAATCTAAAATTCTCGCTCTAATAGTTCTTTTGATATTCAAAAATCAATGTAGCTCTATCGTTATATCATAATAGCGACAAAATTTCAAAACTCTTGTTTTAAGAATTCATTGCATGAGGGCTACCTCTCAACCGGATCCTATCTGTTCCATATTTTTACCAGTTAAGCTATTTTATAGCACCATTATTGCTACAAAATTTCAATCGAATAGTTCATTAGATATTTGGTAATCAATATTTCAATGAATAAAAAATCTGGTTCAGGTAGTTTACAAGAGAGATTCTTTCAAGTCCTTGAGTGGAACAAGAGGAACAAAGCAGTATTTGTGTCAAGAGATAAAAATCCTTAAAAATTCCCCAGATAACGATATCATTAAATGAGTTAAATCATTCCAAATTTTCAACCATTTATTTTGCATAGATCCCCCATCGTGACCTGCATATTTGTAGTTTATTTCAAAAAAATAACTAATTCAATTATTCACAATTTATACAAAAGGACCATATTGCTGCGGCGCTTGTTTGTATTGTACTTAAGTCTATTGTTTATTCCAAATAATATCATTTCCACAAATATTGGCTTTAACCAATTTCTAACGGTATATATTGATAGATTAATGATGACATTTGATAGATTACAAAACTTTCAACAGTTTGATAAAATATTATTTTTCCTACACAGAAAAATTTACATAGAAGGACCATTTCTTGTCCAACTTATTTTGTTTCGTAGGAGATGAAAATCATTAAATATTAACAATACTAATGGATGATTTACAGACATACATATAAGGAATCCAACATTACTGTATATATGGTGAATTTAAGGCGAATTTCGTATACGAGAACCAAACAAAAAGAAAAAAGTGAGAATGTTTTATTCGGTTATGCCGACTCTTCAATACCCTCCACCACAAATGCGTGTGAAGTAAATACGTCATGTTATGTACATTCACACATACACTCAAAGACTTTTTTCTACTGAACCGATCTTGATAATTTTGGAATGGTAATGACATTCGTATACTTAAATAATTGACAATTTTTTCAAAGTTATTCTGTCGAAGAGGTTGCCCCAGATATCGGTCTATACCTTTTAATATGCTGAATCTATTTTGCTGGTTTTAAATAGGAAACTTCTCAGGACAATAACAAATACTCAGGTAAAATTTAATTGTGCCCTGTCAATTATTGTGGAAGCGAGCATGATAACAACAGACAGATAGACGAACAGATTGTTAGACGGACATAGCTAAATTGAAATGCAAGAATATATATACATTATGGGGTCTGAGATGATTCCTTATTGGCATTACATATGGATTGACAAAGTTAATATACCCTCTTCATCACTTGTGTTGGTGTAGGGTATAAAAATGAATAATTGCCAATGTACGTATATGTCATTAAGTATTTCCATTCAATTTTTGATGTCTAAAAATGTACGACTCAAAAATTTGTTTGGTAACAATAAAGGAATAACGAAATGTCTAGAGTGGAGAATTAGTTATGCGTATTTAAAGGGTTTTACGAAAAATTATGTTTTTTCAATCTCAAACAAACTCGGAGAGCAAATATTAGTCCATTTTAAAGAAAAAAAATTTTACAAATAACGTTTATAAGAATTTTGGGGTTTTAAAACCACACCACACCCTTCCTCCATGCAACAATTCCAACTTAACACCTTCTAAATAGAAACTCTTTTATTTTACTCAACAATCCATAACAGTTTCTTAATCTTTCTTGAAACGCAATGATTCAATTCAATCGAACTGTCTTGTACTCGATGTGCAAGAGGAGGTTGATTTGCTGTTGTTGTGCGTGTATACTTTTGGTCACCGTCAATATCAGCCGCAACCGTCTAAGCAGCAGCCATCATTTGTTCATATGGAAATGTTACTTTTTCAATTGTTAAAGTCTATTTTATTTTTTCGCTTCATTTCGTTCCTTTATTGTGAAAAGAAAAATGTATATTTTGACTCTTATTGAAGGAAAAAAACATTTTTCGTTATATTTTTTCAATATTTTTTTGTTATTTTGTTTCCATGTCATTTGTTTAGTTATTGTTTCTTGGTAGTTTTATATACCCTACATCAGCAGAGAATGTGGGTAAATGTATACTAAGTTGTTCACGTGATCTACGTAGTGCAGGAAAAATACCTGAACTGTACTAGAACAAAACTAGAACTAAACCTGAACTAGAATTGCACCAGGAATGAACTAGAACTGAACTAGAACTCAACTCTAAATGAACTAGAACTGAATTAGAACTGCACCAGAATGAACTAGAACCTGAACGAGAACTAATCTAAAACTGAACTAGAACTGATTTAGACTTGAATTAGAACTAAAGGAGAACTGAACTTTAAATGAACTTGAATTGAACTAGAACTGAACGAGAACTAATCTAAAAATGAACTAGAACTGAATTAGAAATGAATTAGAACTGAACGAGAACTAATCTAAAACTGAACTAGAACTTTAATCCAGAATCTGAACAAGAATTTTGAAGTAGAATGTAAATATCAATCTTAACTAGAATCACAACCGAAATCTGAATTATGTAGAAACTAAATAGATGCTTAATTAGAATATGAAGCAGAATCTGATCAAGAATCTAAACCAAAATACGAATCTGATCTTAAAACTGTAATAGAATATGAATCTGAATTAGAATCTGAACTAGAATCTAAACTAGTTTTACCACTAGGAACTGCAGTGTGAACTGAAATTAAACGCTAAACTGAAATAGGAACTCAACTTAAATGTTAATTTAAAACTAAAATAGGAACTGGATTAGAACTGAAATAGATATGAATTCGAGCGGCAGTAGAAAAAACGTAAGAAGTGAAGTTGGAACGAGAATTGGGAACAGAACTGGGAACCTTGATAAGAATCAGAACTAACAACTGAATTTGAAACCAGCGGAAGAACTGAACCAGTATTTAACTAAGAACTGTAAAAAATGGAACTAGAAACTGAAAAAGAACTAAATTAGAGCTTGAGACATAACAGAACTGACATGTCAATAATGCCATAGTAAGTGAATTTTGAACAGAACTGGAAGAGAATTTAGACAACGAAAAAGAGAACGTTTGTTAGCGAAGTGTGTTTACAATTCGAAATATCGCTCATAATATTTTCACTACTTTTTATTTCATTTTAGTTTTTTTTCCTTGAATTCATTTCATTTTCTTTATTATTTTATTTTTCTTAGTTAAATTGTTGGTTATTTGCTACAAGTTGTCTTTTAACTAAATTTCTTGTCAATTTGTGTCGTTGTGTGGGCAGTTGTTATAAATCACATTGTGTGACAGAAATTTTCAAATGGATATAAAATTTATTTTAATGAACATTTTCAAATAACAAAAAATACGATCGATCGATCGATTTATTTTATCTCATTTTCAAAATACGTTTTTTTCTTTCCTCTATTTCACTTTAAATACAAAAATGCAAATAATAATAAATAAATCTAAAACCACAAGAAAAATCTAAATGATTTATTTCTTAAAGAAAATTTAATGAATTTGTAATTTATGGATTTCCGTCATCGTGTGTCAGAAAATTCCGTCACCGTGTGTCACAAAATTTTAAAAAGTTTCTTTCTAGTCTACAAAAAAGGATCGAAAAATATGAGTTATAACAATTCTAGTCATTTTAAATATTTTTTAAATTTAAAATTTTATGATTAAATTTCCTGCATCATTAATTGTTGACTTTAATTTAAATATTATTTCACCAAAAAAAAAAAAAAAAAAAAACCCAAACAACAAATAATAACAGCAGCATGTGCCACAAGTTAAATATGAGCAATCATCAGACACAAATACAACAAAAACAATCATCAGTAGACCCTTTAGGCTGTCAATCGCTATAAATTTGATTAAATTTCCACAATAAAAAGCAAAAAGCATAAAATAAAACCGAAACAAAAAGTTAAATTACAATATGAATACAATATAATTGTTGCAAATTAACAAGCATCCGTATTTATATAGACTTAAATATGATTGTATTTTATTTGACTCTGTTCAATGCTGTTCCGTGCAGCCCCCAATCACCAGTCATACCATCATTCATTCCTCCATATGTTACTAACAAATATAATAATAACAGATCTTTAGAGATTCAAAACTAAATGCGAAGGTTGTTCTTCTATTTTCATCAAAAAGTTTATTTATAACTGAACTGTTCAGATTCCACACCTGATTACAGTTCGTATTCCAGTGAAGATCTTAAATCAAGTCCCAGCTCAGATTTCAATTTCGATTATTGTTCAGATTCTAATTAAATACTATTTTAATTTTAGTTCTGTTATAGTTTATTTCCAGTTCATTTCCAGTTCAGTTCCAGTTCAGGTTCTAGTTAAAGTTCTAGTTCAAGTTCTAGTTCAGGTTTTAGTTCAAGTTCTAGTTCAAGTTGTAGTTCAGGTTCTAGTTCAAGTTCTAGTTTAGGTTCAAATTCAGGTTCAGTTCAGGTTCTAGTTTAGGTCCTAGTTCAAGTTCTAGTTCAGGTTCTAATTCAAGTTCTAGTTCAAGTTCTAGTTCAGGTTTTAGTTCAGGTTCTAGTTCAGGTTCTAATTCAAGTTCTAGTTCAGGTTCTAGTTCAGGTTTTAGTTCAAGTTCTAGTTCAGGTTCTAGTTCAGGTTCTAGTTCAAATTCTAGTTCAGGTTTTAGTTCAAGTTCTAGTTCAGGTTTTAGTTCAGGTTTTAGTTCAGGTTCTAGTTTAGGTTTTAGTTCAGGTTCTAGTTAAAGTTCTAGTTTAGGTCTAGTTCAGATTTTAGTTCAGGTTCTAGTTAAAGTTCTAGTTCAGGTTCAAGTTCAGGTTCTAGTTCCACTTAAAGTTCAAGTTCTAGTTCAGATATCAGTTCAAGTCTAGTTTATGTTTGTAGTTCAGGTTCAAGTTCAAGTTCTAGGTCAGGTTCTAGTCCAAAGTCTAGTTCGGGTTTTAGTTCAGGTCTAGTTCAGTGTATAGTTCAAGTTATAGTTCAGGTTCTGGTTCAAGTTCTAGTTCAAGTTCTAGTTCAGGTTCTACTTCAGGTTCCACTTCAAGTTCTAGTTTATGTTCTAGTTCAGGTTCTTGTCCAGGTTCAAGTTCAGGTTCTAGTTTAGAATTAAGCACATTTTCTTATTCTGGCTGAAGGTCGGACTATAGTTCATACTAAAATAAAGAATTTAGTTAATTTTTTGACATAAATTTTATTAAAACTTATTTATCAGACGATCCTCCTATTTGAACTTATATTGTTCTTTGCCACATTGTTTAAATAGGCGAACATGTTCTATTGACTGAATAACTGCCCCCGCAATTGAGTCAATTCACATTCAATTCATTTTCATTTAATTTCATTTATTGTAATTTTTTGTGATGATTTAAGCGAAACTACAAAGTCACAAAACATATGTCACACATTCACACATAATGTCATGCAGGAAATTGTAAAGCAAAAGTTTTTCAATCAATATTGTTTCAATATTAAAGAATTTTAAATATTTTTCAGATTTTCAAAAAGTTATTCCGAAAATTTATAATAAAAAAATTCAGTTCAAATGAGAAACTATTTTAAGAATCTGGTTATATATTTTTCATTCTTCTGATTTTAATATTCCCATATAAAATTCCATTTAATAACTTTATTTACTTGAAAATTGAAATACTTTTTTTATTATTTACAATTTCAATTGACATTTGTTGTCGCTGTTGTTGATGTTGCTGACTCTTGTTGTTGTTGTTGCTCCATTTTTATTATTTGAATTGTTATCTCCATTGGCTGTTTTATATTATTATTATTATTATTCCAATTGTCTGTCATTATTATTGTTATTATTATTTGTGTCGCTTGTTGCTGTCATTTTGTATTTTAATTATACACGCGCCGTTCATGAAACACTCTCTTCGAAAACATATGATTCTTTCTCTGTCATTTATTGTTATTGTTCTTGTCATTTAAATGTGTGTTTGTTTGTAGGTTTTGTTTAAATAAAATAAACAAAAACCTTGTGTTTATTAGTATTTGGCGAAATGTCGCCAAAAACTCGCTTTCACATTTTGTTGTGAGCTTTGTCTGTCCGTACGCTTGTCTGTCGGGGGGTCTGAGTGTTTGGCAATTTTATATGAATTTTACAAATTCAATGGATTACAACGTCATCTAAATGTTTTGAAAACAACATTTTATTATGATGCAATGCCCTCCTTTATTATTGTGTTTTTTTAAGTTAACAAAGCCATTGTTTATATCGGCAACAGATCAGAGATGTTTTGAAAATAAACTAAAGCGAGAGCACAAAAAACAGAAACAAGCAAAAACTGGTAGCAATAAGGTGGCCTTCGCATGTATAATTGAGTGGAATATAATGATAACGAACTAGAACTGAAGTAGAATTGAATTAGAACTAAACTAAATCTGATGTAGAACTTAACTAAATCTGAACTAGAACTGAATTAGAACTAAACTAAAGCTGAACTAGAACTGAACAAGAAAGGAACTCGAACTGAACTCAAACTGAACTAGAACTAAACTAAATCTGAACTAGAACTGAATTAGAACTAAACTAAATCTGAAGTAGAACTGAAGTAGAACTAAACTAAAGCAGAACTAGAAGTGAACTAGAACTTAACTAAATCTGAACTAGAATTGAACTCGAACTGAATTAGAATAAACTAAATCTGAAGTAGAACTGAGGTAGAATTGAATTAGAACTGAATTAGAACTAAACTAAATCTGAAGTAGAACTAAACTAAAGCTGAACTAGAAGTGAACTAGAACTTAACTAAAACTGAACTAGAACTGAACAAGAAAGGAACTCGAACTGAACTAGAACTGAACTCAAGCTGAATTAGAACTGAACTAGAACTAAAACTGAACTAGAACTGAACTAAATCTGAATTAGAACTAAACTAGAATATGTACTATGATATGAATTAGATACGGAAGTAGGAGATGTACAAATATCTGAGGTAGATAATGCGCTAAGAACTAAACTAGGAACTGAAATGGTATATAAATCAATAAATGACCTAAATGCTGAACTAGGAATTAAATTAGTTAGTGAACTACGACCTGAAGTAGAAACTGAACCAAAATCTGTCTTAGGAAATGAATTAAAAACTGTACCAGCAACTGTACTGGGATCTAAACCAGAATCTGACTAAAATCTGAACTAACAAATGAGCTTAGAACTAACCTAGAAACTAAATTAAGAACTGAGCTGGAAACTAAACTAAAAGCTGAACTGGGATCTGAAATAAAAAGTGAAATAGAAACTTAATAAGAAAATGGGATCTGATCTAGGAGCTGAATTAGGAACTGATTATGAAGCTGAACTGAGAACTGAGCTTGGAAATGTACTAAAAGTTGAACTAAGAAATGGAGTAGAATCTTAAACAAGTAAGTGAACTAGAAATTGAACTATAATATGAGCTGGGAATTGAAATCGGATATGAGCCTGGAACGAAACTAGGATTTAAACTGGAAACTAAACTAGGAAATAAACAAACAACAGAATTATAAACTTAACTAAAATCTGAGCCAGAAATTTAACAAATGAGTGAACTAAGAACTGAATGCAAAATGAGTCAAGAACTGAATTGTGATCTGAACTAGAATCTGTAATAAAACTGAACATAATTAAATCTTATTCTAAACTGATCTGTACCACCTTAATGTTTCATTCAAACAATACTGTTTGTGCTTTGCGGTTAACTGTCGATTTATTTTCAACTTTTCCATTTCATATTGTATGAAAGTTAAAAGTTTACTTTTTGTGTTTTGAACGTGTAATTTTACTTTACACCCAACTCACCTTTTCTTTTTCAATTCTCTTTTCATTTAGTTATTTTATAGTTTTTTACTGTTTTATTGACAGTTTTTCTGTGCTTTTCTTCCACTCGCTGAGTTTTCTCTTGGAAAAATATAATAGTAATAAAAGTGCTGCCTTCGATTAGACAGGCTTTTTTCAGAAAGCAATACGAGACAAAACAAAGCAACGCTGCAGTGAAAAAGGAACTTAAATGTAAAATAAAACAAGTTCAGCCCAACCCTGTACTATTTAAGCCTTTTTTCCTTATTGTTTTTGCCGCTCTTGTCATATTGTTTTATTTGAATTGTCGTATCTAAAGTTGTTTTTTGTTGTTGTTGCTATTTTATTTGTAGCAAAAGTCTGCTCCTTTTATAGTTTTATCAACCAGCCAACCAAACATTCAACCAACCAACCAAACATTTCCTAACCTCTAGAGAGCAGCATTCAATTTTTTTACATTTCTTTTGTTTTTGGTTTTATTTATAACAGGGTGACATACAGACACCATAATTGGTTTGAAATTTAAAATGATCTCTTCCTTGGATTGTTGACATTAGCAACTGCACGTTCAGCAGCAGTTGAAGCGGTAGCAGCTTGATATGATTGCTGCATAATTCAATAGCAACTTACGCATGTCCAATTGTAGTCTGCGCTGCGATACATTGTCTCCCTGGAGAGTTACGCACTCATCCGCCTTTTTAGAAAAATTATGGTTACACAAGTGTACTTTTGCTTTTGTTCCATTGTCTTCCATATTTTACCATTTTTCTTTTCTTAATTTTATTTTTGCATTGTCATCTATGCAGGATTTTTATTGTTATTGGATTTATGGTGAAGTTTTATATGAAATGAAACTAATTTTTAATTGAATCTCATTGGATTTGTTGAAAGTTGAAAGGTTTTTTTCCCAGAAATCATCCGAAAGGAGTGAAGGTTTTCTTTTGAAGTTTAAAAAGGTATAAAGAGGAGTGTTAACCTGGAGCACGTTTGTAAATGTGATTCAAAATTTGAAATTAATTATGGAGAGAAAACGATTATTATTAGTGATCGCTGCTTTTTGTATACAAAAATTGAAACGGTGAACTTAAGCAAGCTAGAGAAGAAACGACGAAAAACTTAAGCGATTAGCGAAATACGAATGGAAATCTAATTTTAAGGTGTTAAAGACGATTATGGATATGGACCAACTGTTGGCAAATCTAATAAAAGTGAACTGGAAATAAGCAAGTCGTGTTAATCCTTTATGAGTCAAGTGGGTCTAATATTAGAGCTGAACTATGAAGATGATTCAAAAAGGATCTCCTATAGAAAAGAAATATATTAACCGTAAACAGGGAATTAATAAAGCAACTGAGACCTCTCGCACCATATAAATCAGATTTTATAGCATCTGAAGTGCCATTAAAACATGGATCGCTTCTGAGTTTTCTGAAAAGATATGAATTGAAGAGTTATCACCAATTTGTCAAAGGCGGATGTTTGAAGCTCAACTCTGAAAGCACCTAATTATTTCAAAATTACAAAACCAAAACAGTGTATGACTAAATGATTTCAAGAGTTCAAAATATGTGGGCCTGTTTTGTTATTGTGAAAGTTGGGCTGATACAGCTCTCCGAATGATATAGCTGTCGCGGGGTTGACATTGACTCTGGTCGTTCCGGAAATGATATCCAATTTTCTTGGAAACTTTGTAAGGGGTTATGATTTTGGTCTATAGCCTATGGTAGTCAGAGAAAGTGTACAAACTTGCAACAGAACAAAAGGCGTACAAATAAAACTATTTCATCGAAAGCAAACGAATTAGTAGACCATTTTAGGAGCATCTTTTATAGTTTAAACTGGTCGATGAAGTGCTTGCGGAGTGGAGAATCAAACTCAACATCATCAAAATCCAAAAAGTCACTTACAACCAAGCCAATTCTTCAGACGGGTGAATGGTGCTAATATTGGGTGGTTCTCTAACTAACTCAGAAATGGGATTACCATGAGTACAAGTTTTAAAAGTATTGATCTATTGATTACAGAGTAGACAATCCTAATACCGGTAATATAGAAGATAAATCGATTACTGTTTATTGTGTCTTATCTAGGTGATTTCTATGGTAATACCTTAAATTGGGATTTCCAATTGAAGTCAGTCTAGTAAATCTAAGGATACTGCAAAACAAACTCTCCATTCCTTTTAGAGCAATGAAGAAGCTGCTTATGGCTGCTCCACTACATGTTGTGATAATGATCTGCTTCTTTTTAAAGCTCGTTTCCTGTGATAATAACCAATATTGGGACTGACAATACATTATTACTGGGAAGGGCCCGTCTAGTAAATCTTAGGATACTGTGGGTTCCCACCAATCCTTTAATGGCAATGCGTTAACTATTCAAGCCGGTATCACTTTATGGTATGATGATGAGCAGATTTTCTATACTACCCTTTCTTTCGATTCCTAATGAATAATATTGTGACTGCTTATGGAACTGGTATTGAATCGGTGTAGTTAATCTAAGGAACTATGGGATAATCATCACCAATCTAATTAGAGCATGCGTAGCCACTGAAGCCTGTATCAATGTTCTGATGATGTTCAGACTCTCTCTGCTGGTCTCTCCGTCGGTTCCTATGACAATAACCAAAATTGGGACTGAAGATACAATTAATACTGGAGAGGCTCCATTTCGTAAATCTAAGGATACGATGGAATTATCCATACCAATCTTATAATGGCAATACTGAAGATATTCGAACCTATACCACTACATGGTCTTACGATGGTCAGCATCTCTCTACAGTTCTTTACATTGGTCAGCTTCATCGCTATTATAAGAGTTAAAGAGGGAACTTCAAAAAAGTATGATCGTAGTTGCTGTATGACAGGCTAAGTTGTCCCACCCGCAGATTTATTAGACATGACATTGGCGTTGGAATCAGCTGATTTGAAATGTTTATTCCTTGACTAAGAAAAGAATTTGAATTTTGTTCATCCCAGATGAACAGATACTAAGAAAAAATTTGGATATTCTTTGTCTTTGCAAACCGTAGTGAATAAGTAGAAGATCACATAAAATCATATACCATCATTATATCTCATCGGTTATATATTTTAAAATCGGATTTCATATCCGAATGCATAATTTAACAATAAAAATGTTTCATTTAAAGTTTTTTATTTAAAAATTTTGTTTAATCAAAAATTTATTTAACTCTACAAATGTCAATTGGAATGTACGTTTGAAGGACTCACTCACACATATAAAAAATTAAATATTTTCCCAGAACACGAACACAAACACAAACAACATGACAATATAATAAATTTGCGGAAAATATGTTATGTATCTTATAGATAATGACAGATGACATCTGTAACACCAGACTAAAGCCACTCAGTATTCAACCGACAAACAAACTATGTCGTTGAAGGCAATAATCATGATGACAACAACAATAAAAATAATGAATATAATGATGATGAAATTTTTGTGATATTGAAGACCACCACCACCCAGGCAAGTGTCATGTATTTGCTATTGGACTTGGACGAAATACAAAAGAATTAAAACCAAAACAAAAAAATACCAACAACAATTTATTGTTAAACAAATATTTAATAAAAGCTACAGATATCGAAAGAGAAAAAAATTAAATAAAAATTTCCTTAGTTTGTTGATGTCTGACGACACACAAACTGTATGTTGTGTTGTGTTGTCTTGTGTGTTATGTTGTATACACAGGTGTATGTTTGAACACATGTTAAAATCATTGATGATTGTCACAAACCTTTGATGATAAACATGAAAATGTACATGAATAATTATTTATGTATAACTTTACACACACACATTCATACATAATCTTTACTTGCACACATGTATATTTACATATTAACTACATATGTAAAATATGTATATTTGTATTTGATTATTTTTTGATTAAATAAAATTCCCTTTGGTGTAATTGTAACTTGCAAATGTGTCAATGAAAAGGAATCAGTTGATAAATTGAAGTAACTACAGTTCTCTTCTGTCCTTCTGTCTCTTCTCTGTCTCATCGTCTTTGTTATGCACAAAGAAATTTAATGAAATTTTCATCAAATTTTATTAAATTTTGTTTGTTTGTTTTTTTTTTTTTTTTTTTTTTTTTTTTTTTTTGTAAATAGAGAACATAATGACTTATTGTTTAATAGAAAAATAAGAAATTATTCGGGTAACAACATTCAGAATCACATGCTATGAAAAATTTTTATTAAATTATGATAATTTGTTTTCCTGTGTAAAATTTGAGGTTATGGTGAATTTTGTTAATGTAAATAAGATCCTGGGAGTTTAAATAAAAATAGAGAACTAAACTAGAACTGAACTAGAATTGAACTACAACAAAACTAGAATTTAAAAAGACTTGAACTAGAAATATACTAGAATTGAAATAGAACTGAATTAGAATTGAATTAGAATTGAACTAGACTTGAACTGAACTACAACTAAACTAGAATTTAACTAGACATGAACTAGAAATGTACTAGAACTGAAATAGAACAAAACTAGAACTGATAAGAATTGAACTAGACTTGAACTAGAACTGAACTTGAACTGCATTGGAACTGAAGTAGAATTGAACTCGAACTGAACTAAGACTGAACTAGAACTAAATTAAAACCGAAGTAGAATCTAGAAGTGAACTGAGCTAAACTAGAACTGAACTGGAACTGAAGTAGAATCTAGAAGTGAACTGAATGCTGATTCAAAATTAATATAGAACTGGTCTGCAATCTGATCTTAAATCTGAAATCTGAACATAAACAAGAACTTGAGCTACAATCTGAATTAGAAGAGAGCCGTTCCCTCTACCTGAATTATGAACAATTTCTTTAATAATTCATTAAAACATATTTCTTGAAGTCCGTTAAAAAATGATTTTTTTCTGATAACAACAAAAAGTTATCGCTTTGAATGCACTTTGCATACAAAATAACTTTAACCTTAGAGAAACCAACTAATCAAATTTATTTTATTAGCCAAACTATTTTACTTTAAATATATTATTTCTAAACCTCCTTCCTTCCTTCCTTTCTTTCCTTTCCTCCTGTGGTTGCATTGTTTACGTGCGTCAACATTCAAAACTCCCAGCAGCTTAAAACATATTTTCCTTTTCTCCATTTATTCATCTAGTTTGTCAGAAATGCAACCATTTATCATGTCATACTATTTGCATACATCTGTCGATGCATCGTTATCTCTTGTTCAAAATTTCATTTATGCAGATGTTTAGAATTTTCAAATAACTTGAATTTGACTCCTCAATTTTTCTCTTTTCTTTCATTTTGCGCTTTTGTTAAAGTTTTCTCATTTTATATTTTCTTTTCTTGTTTTCTTTTCTTGTTTTCTTTCTTGTTGTTATTTTTTTTATGACAAGAAAATATTCCGTTGTTTTCCTTTGAAATGCAACGTCAAAAAAGCTGAAAATTAATTTTTCATTCTAAACACGTTTTTAACTTTTGCAGCTCATTGTGCATTTGTGCACTAATATCAATACTTAATAGGAAGAGGAGTAAATACATGGATTGGGAGGAGGGAGTGTAGCGGAAAGATAATATGAAACTAATAAATAGTTAGACAAACGTTTAGATAAAGTGTGTTAAGGGGAAGGGGGAAGTGAACAACACAGCAGACATAATAACAAAGAAAATACACCAAAAAGGATTATCAGAGAAGCATAAAAAATTATTTGTATTAAACTACCATATTGGGGATCTTTGATATGAGAAGAAAGTCTTTAGATTGGAGGGAAATAGGAATAGTGTTTCCTGTTAAAATGGAGAATAATTATGGAATAGGAGAAAACAGATTTAGATATTTAGATACTTGATATTGTTTTAGTAGGCAGCATATCATACAAAAAGTTTTTGTAAGATCCCGAAAAATAAAGAGCTGCAGATCTCCGATATCATCAAGTAATTGCCGATCCAGATTTAAGCAAGTCGTTGCAATTTTTTCCGGTTTTTATTAGGTATATTGAAAATAAGTCCATGTAGCTTCTGGTTTAAGTTCTGGGTATCTTTGCAGTGTTTACTATTTCGCCTTGTCCTTTACATGTTTTGATTGGCAAAATATGGCCTCGGTTCCATTTCAATATATCTCTTCACTGTTTTGTAATCTTTCAAAACTTCTAGAAGTTCCATTAGAAATATGCTATAGTTTTGGAGAAGTCTGAACGTTTTCTACACTTAGTCCGTAACGCAGCTTCGCAGCGAAGTTTGTTATCTCAAGTTGAATATAAATCGCCAGAGTATTTTCCTTTAATTCTAGAGACTTTTGAATGGTATAATAGAGATGATGTCATCACACATGTAAAAAAAAGGTGTAACTTTGGCAGAGATAATTTAATTATTTACTTATGTTCTCACCTTTATTCATCATAACGAAAACTTTCGTTAATTTTTCGTAATTTCTTCAAATTAACGAAAAATTGTCAATATGACAATTTTTATTGAATATTATTCAATTTAAATACCATATTTAAGTTAAAATTACGAAATTTTAATTGAATTGAGAAAAGAATTACGTTAAATTGTTATAATAAATTATTGCATAAAATATTTAGGACCAAGGAAAGGAGTTCTTCCCATACAAATCATATATATTGATAACAGAGTGTCTTAAGAAAGGTAACAGCGAGAATTTTACGTTCCTCAAGGAACTATTTTTCTGGACAAAATGTAAGACGGATGTAATCAAGGGAGAAGTAGCATCCATACAAAGCAAATATTGATTTTCGATTATTTATAGATCTATACAGCGATAAGTTGGTCCCAATTACATTTCTTTTAAATACACGGTGACTTTTGCGAAATTTCTTTCGAGATCTAGGACTGAGGAGATTTTTGTACAGTAAAGCACACTGGGTCAAATCGTCCTGCAAAAAGTTGGTAGAGCACCAAAAGGTCTACCGTCAAACTGTTTCCAATGTTATTAAACTGAACCGTGAGAACTTGTCCGGTGATAGAAAACTTGGTGCAGGCAGAGGATATGATTCACATGATGCTCACAATAAGCATTTTGAAAAGAGCTCACAAGAAAGCAGTCCGGTCAGCTAAGTGCTCGCTTAAAAAGTACACTCATAAGACTTTATAATGTGTGCATTTTTTATTAGCCCGACTTGGCGTGTTCCAGCAATGTGACAGGAAGTGCAGTTAAGATGTTAATGGAAGGATTCTAAAGTTTCATCATTAGTGATTAACATGTTATTTTTTTTATAAATTGTAATAAAAATTTTAATCAAATTAAACAAATATAAAACAGTAAGTTGAGTGGTTTCGTTTTTATTAAAATATATGTATGTTAAGAATTTTTCGATCTCACTCCTTATATTCATGCATTAAATCAAAATCTGACTCGATTTATCTACGTCCATATGTCTGTTTTTGGCAAGCTCACATCCACGATAGTTGACAAATCTCAATGAAATTTGATCTAAGTATTTGACATTTTTCTAGGAAGTTCCCTATTTGAAACCGGTAAAATCGGTTCAGTTGAAAAAGGTTTATACTGCGACATCTGAGACTTCTTATTTTTGTAATAGCACAAAAGCTTTAATTCCTTTATAGAAGGAACTTTGAACATTTCTTTCGAAATTGATTATGGGTGATTTAGGAGGCTAATTCAAGATTTGTTATAATCGAATATAGAATTTATATTTTGATTCGGTATTAGCTTTTGTCAGTGGACGAGAAGATCATCAGACTTTTGCCAAGAATCTGATTTTAGTATCTCTCTAAAATGTTAGCGGTGGAGGGTATTTAATATTGGATCTCTCCTAATTTGTTCAATATTCCTTTTTGGAAACAGTGTAAATTAAATTGCATTAGTTATAACAAAATAAGATATATTTTCAAGTTTACACATATAACGTCGTACATCATATATGGAATATAATGATATTGATTTTATTTTCTTTTATCCCCAAACAAAGAAAAAGAAACGTTAAAGTTGATTTTGATTTTCTCTCAGTCTCTTATTAGAAATATATTGGAGTTATCTTCTTTCTTTTTCATTATTTGTTACACTTGATGCACAGACTTCAATATTTATTTATGTCTGTATTTATTTTCCTTGTTGTTTCTATTATTTTGATCTCTAACCAATTTTAGTGCCCCCCATAAGTAAATTGTTGTTGTTTGTCTAAGAATTACAATGTTGTTGGGATTTTGTGTAAACTGATTGCAACAACATGTTATGCACCTTAAAAGGTAATTTAATAGTAATTTGTGATTACGTAATATGAATAACAATTAATTCAAGGACTCTTTTCAGCTTTAAAGTGGTTTTTCCTCAATTAACTTTAGAAGCAAATGAAAGGAATGTTTAAGATTACAACGTATAAGTATATCTTTAAGTTTATGCTATTTAATGGTAATTGTAGTTTAATTAGTGATTTTATATTAAATGGAAATTTTCTAAAAATAATATTATTTTATAATGAATATTTATAAAAGTCATTGGAGAGAGATGAATACTGAAAGATATGGAGATGGAAGATGGATGATATGTCCTCGAACTGGAGTGGTTTTTATTCATTACATCTTATATTACATCCCATTTTGGATGCAATTTTTAACCGTTAAAGTTATCAATTTTACATGCTTAATTTTAGGGTGTCTTCGAGTTCATTTGGAAAAGTACAGGTCCGGAGCCATAGTTGGTCCGACAGAAAATAACTTTTGTGTATTTACCTTATGTATTTAGCTAAATACTAAGAACAATGCAAGAAGGGTGATTCCAGCAGGGGTGCATTTCCCACATTTCCACTTAGATATCTTTATGAAAAAATAAAAATATTATAAAGTTCAGAACAAAAAATTAGTTAATCAGTTCAAAATTTCAACTTTAGCGGTTCACCCACTACGCCCCTGATAAGATAAGAACCTGGACTCCTTCAACCGAATTTAGAAACATCTCAGCTCTAAACACTTGAAAATTCATAAATATATCTCTGAGCGTTCGAAAGTTTTAGAATTATTTGCCAGAAAAAATTTTGATTTCGACACATCGTTTTGAAACCACTTTGAATGATCTGGCGATTTTAAGGAAAATAGAGCTGCATTTAACATAATTATTCGATTTAAAGAATCTTCATCATTATTGAGACGTTATATCAAAGAAGTGAAATCTCAGAGATACATTTTTGATTTGCTGCTTGATTCAAAAGGCTGTGTGTCATCATCAAGTTCTGAACGAATAACAACACTGGTCTTTCGAACATTCTCACCATTTCTTCCTACAATATATCATGTATTATCCTATAAGACAATTTACTGGGAGGAATTTTCCTTTATTCCATTACAGTCCATATTACATTAAGCTTCAATAATTTGGATGTATTCCCATAGTCTACTCAGCAACTTACTATTGTGGAGGTCATTCTACTGATTGCTCTATAGTAACTTTTTTAATAGTGGACTAATGGGATCTAAACTTAGCCAGTCTCTGGGAGATATTCTATAAGAAATGGTCGATAATTGTCATTTTGTTATGCTTTTTACACATTGGAGTTCATTTCCAATACAGTTGGTACACTCGCAGTTAGTTCACTGTAATTGAAACAACTGAAGGCAAAAAAATGTGTGATTTTCTCTCTCGGAGCTTGAATGACGCAAACGAAGAAATTTAACGGTCAGTGAAATTTAAGGGAAGAATGAAATGTTTTGCAAAGTATTAACGAGAACTTAGATTTAGTTCCACGGGAGTCACTCCTCAATGACATTCCATGATGTCATGGAATTGTCAACTAAATATTTCGTTATGTTCCTTGCAAGATTTTGACCTTCTGGTGAATCTGTGTGTGTAAATATTTTTTTATTTAAATCCTCCTAACAAAGACTACTCAGGTGTATATGAAACTCCATACAAATCCATTGGGCCAGTCAAAAGTTACAGATAAAAAAAAATAGATTCCGCCTCACTCTACATTGGTGCGTATGAGTAACATTTATTACTTGGCTTCCGATAAAAGGATGATAAATATAATTTTTAAAATTTATTTCAATTTCATTGTAAAAATACAATTTTGAATTTATTTCATATTTTTATTTATTTATTTATTTATTTATTTATTTATTAATATTCAATATTACTCATACGTCTTGTGACTAAGAATGTGATCCATAAAATTTAATTTTATTTATAAACGAGTTAAGAAATTTATGTTTGAAATAATAAATATTTCTGTTCAATGTAACCAGCATCACAGGTTTCCAAATGTGGACACTTAGTCCATAAAGATAAAAATTAGTTATAATTATTAGGGAGTTAGAACCAAAAATTCTTAACATACATATATGTTAATACCTTTTCAAATACCTTTCTATTATATTTTTATAATGATTTCTGTCAATTTGCTTTCCGTTTAAAATTTAACACAATTTTGTGAACTTGTAGTGAAGTTTATTGTTTTACCGAAAATTTAAATCTGGTACCTTGAGCGACAATTGTATTTGGAACATTGCTGAGGAGCTGTACTTTCAACCAGGCGTCGTGAACCATAGATCATGTGCGTAATATTGGTACTCAAGGGCAGAAGTCTTTAATTAGTATAAAAACTCAATCAAAATCAGGGCAATACTTTCGGATATATAATAGAAAACTGAGTGAAATTTTGAATATTAGAAATTCAAATGCAAATAACTCGAAAACTATAAGAAAAAAATTTATCATGTAAACATATTTGTTACAGCTTTCATGAAATAATTAAATGCGAGAGAAATTTTTGAAATACTTTTAAGAAACTAATGTCGAGGTGCCCTAATTTACAGTCTTATGAATCCGCCCTTGTAGCCTTTGCCCTACTCAGCATTGGTGCGTATGATTAATATTTATTAATTGATTTATGATAAACGTATAATAAATTTAAATATTAATATTTATTTCAATTTCATTGTACATTTAAATTTTGGATAAATTTCATATTTTATTGGAAATAAATAAACACAAATTAATATTCATTGATGCGTATGATTAATAAGGGTTATTACTCATACGTAATGTGTCTCATAATGTAATTTATAAAGTGAAGTTTAATTGATTTGTAACTTTCAAATTAATTACTGAATTTTAATGAAGACTTGTAAGCTGAGAGTAAAGGACTAGAAAAAATTACTGTTTGAAATGAAAAACATACTTTTTCAATGTGAACCGCTCCACAGGGGCACTTATAGAACAGGTAGTCCATCTCCTTTTAAAATCCACCACACTTTTTCACAACTTCACTGGCCTTAGCTCCGGCCAGTTTGTAGAATTTGACTATCTTGGTACAAATACTACATAATTGTTCTTGTACCACTCATGGGCTTATTTACTACTATATGACAGGATAACAAGTCAAGCCAATTATAAGTGGACACATCAAGGAGTTTTATGAATGAAAGCAATTTTTTGTAAACGTTCTTTGATGTTAAATTCAGTATTTATAGGGGGAAATGGGAAATTTTGACTGGGACAAAAACGTTCCATCCAGCATCATTAACATAACATTTTTGACCAGGAAGTTGCGAAAAATCTCCCAGAACATACGTTTCTTCATCCTTTACTTTTCGTACCAATTCGACCTCCCACTGAGCTAAACGGACTGTTTTCCTCTCGGAGGTGTTGGGAGATCTTTTGATTTTTTCCTTCTAGCTGAACCAGGTTTTTTATCAATGCTTGGCCAACTTTTTGTAGGACCAAGTTGGGTTTTATTGAAAATATTTATTAATTTTTCCCGATCACTTATTTGAATTAGATTAACAATATATTCACTTGTTTTACATTGGAAATAATAACTGACATGTTTTACGGAGGTAACTTGATCGAAAAAGCTGTCAAATAATACTTGGATTAATAGTTTTAATGATTGTTAAAAACTTTTCGATCTCACCCTTGAATGTATCAGGTTAAACCTTTTGATTTTTTTTCAATAATTTAAGTTTAAAATCAGTGATTCGTAATAAATCTTAAAAATGAAATAAAATTTGATAAATATTGATTCATGTATTTGGGTCATATGTTTTAATTTAAATTTCTATCTGGGGTTAAATGAAATAATACAAAATACGAAAAGCCCTCTATTAAGTATTTGAAAATCCATATGCAAATTCCTTTCTAAAATCCATAAAAAAGAATTGAAAAAGTAAACTTAAGGGATCAACGGTCATTGTGAATTGATCTAATTTTAAAAACAAACAACAACAAACACAAAAATAATTTATTAAATTTAAATACAAAATAGAGATCAAATGTAAATCGACCACAAAAACTTTAATCTGTAAATAACAGATACCAAAAATAGAACAAACAACAACAATAACTACATGCAACAAAATGTTAAATATTTTTTTCTTCTTTTTTTTTTTTTGAAAAATTAAACATGACCGTAAATGCAACAAAACTTAAAATCCGAAAAAAGCTATCGAATTTAAACGCACGAATGAACAATTGTTTGAAATTATACAAGTTGGACCAACAACAAAATAAAACAACAGCTGACAACAACAATCCCGAAATATATTTTTATAGATTTGTCTTTTCTATTCCATTTTCTGCATCATAAGGTATCGCTCTTTTTGTTTCAAAAGTTTAGCTAAAGCTGCTGTATGTTAGTGATACGTATGTGTTTGTGTGTGTGTGGTGGACTATCGATTGAACAAACATTTGGCGCCAATAGATTAGAGAAACGCCCAAAACATTTCAACTGCTTGTTGAATTTTTCATATGATTTTTCGTTTCTCTTCCCAAATTTGCAACATAGTTTTTCATCTATTCTTCTATTTCAGTTGTTTTTGGTTTAAGAGCAAAACATGTTTTCTGCTTTTTACAAATAGATATTATTTCCTTTCTACCACTGTCACACTTATTGTCCTCCCTCTTTAGTTTTTGGTCTCAACTTATGTGCATTTATTTAAATGGTCCTGGGTTTGCAATACTCTGATTGCAGCCTTAAAACTGAGAAAAAAAACTAAAACTTAATTTAGTCACGGGGTGTACATGCGCCAAAGTCACTGGGTTTTGGGCTTTGCACAGTGTGTTCAAATCGGCTTGTTTGGGAATTAATTCTGTGACTTTTGAACCATTTGAGATATCCAAATTACATTATACACTTAAAGAACTGAGGTACTTGCTGGTTGGTTTGAAGGATTACAGTCATCTATCTAATCAGGGGCGCAGTCTGTGAACCTCCCAAGTTGGTTACATCATTGATACCTGGTCACCTCTAATATATTGATTTTTTGTTTAAATTCGCTAAAAATCATTTATCAATTTAGATTAAAGAAATTTTGTATAGCGACACACTAATACATATTCCTATAAACGCATTTAATTTTTTTTAGCATAAATCCAGATAAGCTTAGGACGAAAACCTGCTCAAGCTCCATGTGTATTTGGTCGATTAAAAAAATATACACATTTCTTTTGTTAAGTTTTCAAATCGGATTATTGGAAGCACCTTTAAAATATTCTAAATATAGAGTTACATATGGAAGATAAACCCCCTTATGGTATTTTCTTCCGGACGTATCATATAATGTGAAAAAATTTCGAGTTTTTAAAAATTTTCCTACGGTGAAGAGGGATTTTTTTAATTATCTAATTCATGGGCAAACTTATTTACATCACATTAAAATTTCAAATAAATATTGATTTTAGTTTCAGTTTTGTTAAGATCTTAAGATCTTACTAGTCTTTACCCGATGCGCTTTGCTGCACAAAAATTCTTCTCAATCCTAATTCTCGAAAGAAATTTCACAAATCATGACGTGTTTTAAAAAAGTAATTGAGACCAAATTCTCGCTGTAATAGATAATCAATAATGAATATTTGCTTTGTATGGGGACTACCTCTCCTGCTGGTTCTATTCGTCCTTCATTTTGTGCAGTAAAACACATTCTTGGGAAAATAATTGGAACCAAATTTAAGAACTCTCGCTGTTATAGTTCTTCAGATATTTCATTATCAATATTTGCTTCGCATGGGTGGTACTCCTGTCCATGATCCTATCCGTCCTACATTTTGGCCAGTAAAAAATCCTTGGGAAAATAATTGGAACCAATTACCACTTTTACTGTTTTTTAGATTTTGCTTTGTATGGGAGTACTTTTCCCTTGATCCTACCCAGTAAAACAAAGTCTTGAGAAAGGGATTGGTGTCGAGTTTGAAAACTATTGCTGTAATAGTCCTTTAGATATTCGACAATTAACATTTTCTTTGTATGGGGAACACTTCTCCATGTTCCTATCGGCCCGTCCTTCTGTCTAGTAAAACAGTTACTTAAAACATTTATTGGAAATAAATTTGAAAATTCTCGGTGTAGTGATTCTTTTGATATTCGACCCTGATCCTATCCGTCCTTGATTTTGTCTAGTAGATCAGTTTCTTGATTGGGACCAAATTCGAAAATTCTTGATGTTATAGTTCTTTAGATATTCGATGATCAATATTTGTTTTTTATGGCAGGCACCTCTCCCCCTGGTCCTATCGAAATTTGATATAGCCTATGTTACTTTTGGGTATAAAGGGATCATTTTGTGAAAATTTCATCAAAATGCTTTTAGTAGTTTAATTGTCTGTAAGTTCCAAACAAACAGCCAAACACCGATTCATTTTTACATAAATTCATGACTTTTTCCTTAAAAATTGTGAGTTCTAATGTTTTTCTGGATATAAAATTCTTGTAAACTGTGTGAATTTTCATTAAGATTTCATTAACGGTTCTAAAGTAACAAAGTTATTTCCAATAAAATCAATTTGGACACACTGTGCTTCACCTATAAATACAAAAACTGTTTGAGAAAATAGTATCAGGGAACAACAACAAAAACAAAAAAATACACAATATTGTGCAACATTCATGATGACAATAACACGTGCAAAACCAAAAATGACTTTGGGTGAAAATGTCTGAAACGGGAATTAAAACAAACTGAAAGAAAAAAAAACGGACCTTAAATAATCAAAGGAGTTCAATGAAATTGCTGTGGTTACTTTATAAAGTGCTATTTGGAATGCCCAAGTGATCAAAGTAAATTTAATGAGTCACTTTCAGTAACGAATGACTATAAGCTTAGAATGCTTAAAATCATCTTTATTTAGTAGAAATGATTAGTATCGAACAGATGTACATCAAGAAAAGTCTACAAATCCTAGGAAGGATTTTCTGATATAAAATTATTAACATCGTGGATCTCTGAAAGATGAACAACTGCGAAACAATAGTATAAACAAAGTATAGAGGTGGACAGTTCTTTTCAAAAGCCTACCTATAACAAGAATGGCTCTCCAATCCGCAAGATTTAAGATGGCATGGTCGAGGAACGACTCGGCCTAACGTTCGTTACCCCAAGATTTACGACAGTGAAATATAAGAAGATGGAAAAATCACAGCAAACTGCTTAAGAGGTAGAAGTTTTGAATGAAGCCATAAGTTGCCAACAGTGATGTAGTGTTGCTTCAGATCCAGATTTTATAACAAATGGTCGTTATCTAATCTCACAACAATAAATGGGGAAGCGTATTCTACTAATTTCTTCCACTACAAACTTCTATTTGGTTCCATGACGCTAAACATTTTCCGGCTAATTGTTTAAACCTTCGTGATTCCTTTATCTCAATCTCAACTTTTCAGTTTCATAATATTTTTGCGAGCTTCATATGTGCAGAATAAAATTACATCTGCTACCCATTCAATACGTTCCATTAAAGCTATCAAACCCTAAATATTCCAATCGATAAAATTAAGACCTTAATAAAATTTCTAATAGACGGAAGTGTTTGGTTCTGTAACAATAACAACGATCCAGGAATTTTTTCGATTTCCTATCTCCATCAAACGTTAACCAAATTTTTGGTTCTTTCATGAATGAAACCAATTTCTGGTACCGAAAGAAATTCATATCCCGGTTAGGACCTTCTGAACGACCTGCATTTATCGAAATCGGAAAAGTCAAGTTTAATTAACCCGTTCTTTTCATTCACAGTTATCAGGGACGGGCTTTACATATAATTTTTTGTACTCGAGGTTATTGCAATAATATCAGCATAGCGATATAATTGTGATCAATTAATTTATGTGCTTGACAAAGGCATTTGTCACCAGAATTGTTTTTGCTCTGACATCCTGAAATCCTACTCAGTGATATATGATCTTGAATTCCTCAATGAAGACAACACCATTTACTTTGTCTCCATTTTTAAGACATCAGCGAAATTCTCCACGGTAGACTAACTATTGGCAACTGAACAAATACCTCAATCACAAGTATTGAATGTGGAAGCCAAATCAAAGAAATATCATCCGATTCGTTTGATTTTAATTATATTTTCTCTCACTTAATAAAATCGTCACCAAGTTATGCCTCCTATTCAACATCATCAAGGGATTTCAAACTCCTTCATTGAATCTGAAAGAATTTATGAATAATTTCACTTAGAGCAGTATCTCCTTAAATTGTCTGTTTGAATCTTGCTATGATTCCTAGAACCCCAAAGTCCATTAATTACAATCTTTTCTTCATATTTGTCCCTTCCAACAAATGAGCTTACAAGTAAGTAACGACCTCTGAGTAACATGCTTTATACACCTTTATCCACCTGGTTCCTAATTATTTTTACTTGTTTGTTTTCAAAATTGTTGTTCAATAGTTGGGTGGGTTGGGCCTTATTAACTGTACTTAAAGGTACGATAAACGTATTCTTTACATTAAAGTTACTGTTTTTGTCTTTGCAGTATTATTGCAATTATTTTCGCCGATATTGCTTTTTTGTAATGCCGTTAACACTAAAATGAATAGATTTTCACCAAAAAAAAGTTTTCAATTCAAGTTTGTTTTCAAAATGTAAAAAAAACAAGTAATTTTCGTTAAAACTTATCAGGAAAAACCCCAAAATAACTATAATAAATAATAAATTAAAGTTATAGAAAAAACTATGAGCGTAGCTGAAGGGTAATTAAATGACTTCGGCACGAGGTGGACTGGTCAAATGAAAAAGTTTGAAGATGAGGAATATAACGGTGACTTTCAATGGTATTGGGTGTTACAGGATAAGCTGCTTCCAACTCTTGAAAATATTGAAAGCAAATTTAGTTCCATATGAATCGAAGCTGTGAGATGTTTTGCTGAAATGGTGACTGAACCCTGAAGCTGAATATCCAATTGGTGGGATCAGAAGTCGAAATCAGATCCAAGAATTTTACAATTCGCAAGACAATTGATTCGAAAACTATGCAATATGCCAATCTGTGTATTTGGTCTTTTATCGATTCCGGAGACTATTTAGACTATTTCCGGTTTAGACTATTTCCGGTCATCATATAACTCTTTCCTGAGCTTTTATTTAGAACTTGAATGCATTAATTGGTGAAGTTTGATGTATTTCCTTTAATTGGTAAATTGATTTGATGAATATTTCCAACCCTAATAAAATTCTTGGGTAATTTCGTCTCCGGGGAAATATTTCCTATTTGTCCCAATATTGAATATGCTAAACTTTTGCAATAATCGCCTTAACTTTCATTATATATTAGATCTGAATTTTTCAATCAATAATATTGTGCGGGTTTCTAGAAGTTTAAGTTTCCACAGAAATGTTCCCTCCCATTATCTTTTGAATCTCTTGGTATAACTGTGAAATCTTCATTAGTGGGCAAATTCAAGTTTCACTTCCCGATTCAACTGCTTATTAGGTTCCTGAAGGAACCGAAGTTGACAGCAAACTTAAGCTGTCCCTAGATTAGGCTAGATAAGGTCATCATGCTAAAATGAAGGATTATATATACAGGTATCTCTCACTCAGGTCGTGAGGTTCTTTATGTAACATGAAGAAAGAAGATTAGAAAGGGAAGGAAGTTTAGAAGTAAAGTTAGAAGTTAAGAATCTAAGTGGAGAGACAGAAAATAAGTTAAATCATAGTGAAGTAAGAGAAGGAGAGGAAAGGAAGCTCGATAATTGCCTCTCAAATCAGGGCAGTTGTAGAGAAGATGGACAATAGTTTTCTCCTCCTCTTCATATAGGCAATTCCTGCAAAAGTGATTATACAGGAAGACCCATTCAAGATGCATCTACTCCGATGCGGCAGTACCCAGATACAACAGCAACTCTATCCCTTAATAAAGTTCTCCAGATATTGAGTAGGAATGATATCCTAACACCGTCCAATTTTAATTATTATATCGGTGTTGCACCATAGCATAGAGTTCGTACTCTATACGCCTCTTATATTCGGTGAGTAGTAAACCACACAAACGATCAATGTCTTATTCGTGAAGTTAATCCTCATTTTTGCAGCCATTAGGTTACTTACAGCATAGAGTTTGTTCTTTACACGTCTCTTACAAGCGATGAATTGTAAACCACACAAACGATCAGAGTCCTCATCTGTGAGGTTAGAAATTATCTTGTCAGGGCATCAGTCACCAGTTTTGTATACTCTAACATCCTACTCAGTGATATAAGATCTTAAATTCCTCAATAAAAACACCACCACTTACTTTGTCTCCATTTTTAAGCCGTCAGCGAAATTCGCTTTAGTTCTCGCATTAACATTTCTGAAACTGTAATAATAATTTTCTCAATTCTTTATTATAAACGAGATGTACCATCTACTAATTATGGGCTGCAGATCATTGTGGGAGGTTCTCGAAACGGAGTAGATAACCAAACTTCCAGTCTCTAGAAAGTTCATTTCCCGGTTGAAGTATTAACCGAGTTGATGACTTATTAGACTTATTCGCTTCCGTGGTACTTTTCAGAAATGTACGCTCTTTGTCATAGCTTTTGGATTTTCGAAGGAAAACCGTACATAAAGGAAGATCGAATATTTTGGGCTCGAATTACAGTTTACATTCCATGTGCAAAATTGCGAAAAAGCATGTTAGTTCAAACTAACCCTACTTGTGATGTCGACTAGTGAATGTCGACATTCACTATTAGCTAAAGTGGCTCGGTAAGAGAAAAGTTTGAGAACGATATCTGAAGCAATCTCGGAATCTGGATTTGGGGATTTCTTATCTTGAACCTACAACGTCTCTGTAAGATATTTGCTTAAATTTTTGTTGTAATTGTTGTTATTGATTCTAAAGTTGTTGCTGTTATTATTGTATTATTATTATAGTTTTTTTTTGTTGCTGTTGTTGTTATTGTTTTTCTTGGAGTTTAATATTATTTACTTAACACAATACCAATTGTTTTAAGTTGTTCGTTTGGTTATTTGGTGATCCATTGAAAAACGGTTACTGACCGCTATTGATACTCTAAAACTTTGTTTGGCCATTGTTTGATGCTGTTGCTGTTGTATTACTGCTGCTGCTGTTGATGTTGCTTTAAAACGAACAAGAAAAGGTGCAGCTGTGTAACAAAAATCTTTGTATTTTCCATTTTTTGCATTTTAAGTTTTCAGTTTTCAATAAAGTTGTTGTTCGTTAACTAAAGTGCACTTCGTTTAAATAAAAGCACATAAAAAAATAAAATAGAAATAAACCATGGTTAAACTCTACATAAACCAAAAAAAAAAGTTTAATTTTTTTTAAACTACACTTTACGAGTATTGAAAACTAACAAGAGAACAAAAAAAATTGCTACAACAAAAACAAAAATTGCTAACAACTATTTGCTTAAACTAAAAGAATTGTTCAACAATCGCTTATTTCCAATTGAATGCACTGTTAACGTACTGACTGCAATACAAAAACAACAACAGCAGCAACATTGGTATTCAACTAAACTCTACTGCCAATTTAACAACAACAACAAAATCTAAAAAAAACAGTTAAGTGTTGTAACCTTAGCGAAAGCGTTTTTATTTCCATTTTTATTTAATAAAAAAAATCCCTTTGAAAAATCGCTTAAATCATTTTCGAAGGGGTCATAGTTTTTTTTTCTGAATAAAAACAAGAGATACTAACTTATATGAACATATCATATATAAATATATACAGTATTTAGTAGCAGTATGTAGTTATGTGTGTTTTTAAGTGGAAAATTGAAAAAATTTAATAAAAAACCGTTTTGTCTTTTAACGATTTTAAAAGGAATTTAATGAAAAATATATTTATTTGAGAATTTTTTTTTAATTTTAAAATTTATTTGATTTTTATATAGAATTGAAAGGCGTAAAACTGAATCGGGAGTGGAATCAATTGGTGTTTCTCTAATGCCTTCCTCAAACACAAGTGATCAATAAGGATACAATCAATTAGACCTTTTTTGTGTAACCTTCTATATTCGTCTATCAATTTCCCATCTGTCTGATGCTGCATATTTAACCTTACAGTGCATTTCGATTGGATGAATTATATCCAACGTCCCAAATATTGCATGGTTAGGAGAGACGCCGATCTAAACTCCTACCACTTTTTTTGGTTACTAAATACCACAATGCTTCCCTTGGAGCCACACCAATAGCCAGACTGGAACCGAAATTCCAGGGGCACTGTGATACATTATGAACTCGACGACTTCGAGTAGGTGACGACAAGAAAGATTCATCTATGTCCTCTTTGTCTGTCAGTTATTGTACAACGACGAAGTGTTTAACCTGAGTACCTCTCTGTGTGTTATCTAACCTCACGGTGCTCCTCACTCAAAGTGAATACAATGTATTCATTTACGCCCCCCCAAGTATAGTAGTATACTACACCTAAGTACTAATGCGATGAGGGATGAACGCAGCAACAGTTAAAAGAGGTTTCAGGGACACATGGCTCAGTATAAGATCAGACTTCGTAGTTAACTCGACTACCATTAGTTGAACACAAAAGAATTTTGGACTGAGGGTCCACAGCACTGCATGAAACATACATCAACAATTAGGACAATAACTAGGGATCTCCTTTACTTGTCGACAAAACCGAGTGGGAACCTACAATCTTAAAGCGCTTTTCATTTCTGTATACTACGGTTTCTCTCAATGGTTCCAGAAAGAGTCTTATATTTGAAAATAATTCTGTAAGTTAAGAACCATGGGAGAAATCTCAATAAATTGCCAAGTTGTTTAGGAGGATTGACTGTTTGCCAATGATCCAAAGATATAGTTTTGTTCACTTCAAGGTTGTAATCTCGGGAACTACTGTTTTCGGTGAAATTCGACCACAATTTTGGCTTTGGTTGATCAGTCATTAAACAAATTTAAAGTTGTCTATTTTGGCGAAAATCATGTTTCAATAGAGATCTTATGCCACAGTAAAAGCATTACAAGATAACGGAAACATTTTCTTCTTTTTGTAGAAACTGGCTACGATTTAGAAGTCTTTTCAATAAATTCCGACTACAATTCCAGCTTTGGTGGTCAATTCATTGAATAAATATGGTTATTTTGGGAATTGTCATGTTTGGATAGAGATTTTATGGCTCATTGGATCCTTTACCTGATAGTGGACCATACGATTCCTTGAAATGACTTATAAAATGTTAAATAAGGTTGTGTATAGTGTTTCATAGGAGCAGAATTTTTCAAAACAATCTCTGATCTTATGAGTTATAATTTCAGCATTGAAACAAATTTGACGATCCGCCAACACATTAAGACGTTTGGCTTGAAATTTTTTGATGAAACAGTTAAAATAACTGGTTAAACGGCAGATTAACCAGTGGAAGTGGAAGGAAATTTTCAGTTAACTTTCGATGAATCTTTGCAGCGAGTTTAATGATCCCGACAAAACTTTAATACATTTGGCGGAAATTTCTCTGGCGTTAGAATCGTATCTACTTAAAGTTTGGAAAAATAATTTAATATTGGAAAAAAATCACTTATTTGTATTTTTGTTAGCAAAAATGCTTTCAAAATTTTATTGAACAGACCCCCCTCCATGATATCTTTCTATTATCACATTTTAATTCCAAAAAGTCTACAAAATAATTACATAATTTTTGTTTCAAAGAAATTTCATATATAAAGTTCAGTGATCATTTGATCTCCATGTTTTTGACCAAAATAAATAAATAAATGCATATTTGCACTGATCGTAGGTGCGACTATAAATTGTGAGTTGAGCTTAAAGTTAATATAACATTCCTACTAGTTTTTATCTCATTTACTTTATTGTTGTTATATAAATAAACACGTTTCTTTTTTTAAGTTTTTGCAAAAAAAAAGAAATCACCATATAAAGCTCCAGCCCTAAACGTAGACACGAAACTATTTAACCTTACGGTAGCCTGGTAACAACAATATTTTTGTTAAAAAGATTTTTGCCGCCACAATTTGATATATAGTTGTTTTTGTTGTTGTTTTTTTTACATTTATTTCTTAGTTATGGGTTTTATTGTTTCTTAGATCTTTAAACGTTAATGTTGGATTTTATGTTGGAATTGTTTTTTTTATTGAAAATGATCATAAGTTATTGTGTTTTTGTTTTGAATTTAAGTTTTTAAGCTATAAATCCCATTTAAATGATGGCGTTTGGTTACTTTTTCTTGTGAATGTGATTTTAATAGATTTTTATATCGAGTGTAACGAATCTTAGATTTATTGGAATATTTTAACGTTTTATGGAATTAATATTGAATCTTAAATAATTTTATTTTTCTCAGATAATTCGACCAGAAATATTAGAAGTAAATTCGATTGTCGTTTCTCCTTCCAATAGCTTATTTCGCCACAGAAACTCTCCTAGGAGTCAGCTTCCCACTAGACCCTGGCTTTTCGAAAAGAGTTTGCTTTGAGTCACTAAATCTAATTCCCTGTTTTTTTTAATGCAAAGCGAAAGTCTACAAAGTGTTTTGGATTCGCTGCTTTTAAGGGCAACGGAAGTAAATAAAATATTGTTGTTGCAACGATAAAGTCTGCAAGGTTCTCCTCTCCTGAACGCCCTGATTTATAGTCGGCCAAAGATTATCAATTCAGCGACCGATGTGTCAACCGAAAGTTTGTTCCACAGAAAGGAACCACAGAAAGAAAGGAATATAACCGAACAACAACTTTAACTATTTCCCATTCAATTTTCTAGGAAGGTGATCATGTTTGAGAATGATGCCAACTTCATATTATTTTTTTGGTTACCATTAATGATATTAACGTCAAAGTCTCAGGGCAACATGATCACTAAGGTTAAGGTATTAAACGACGTAAAGCATTAACCTTAACAACCCTCTGGGTTTTTAAGTAAAACTTCCTTTATTGAGTAGCAATCTAAAACGAGAAAATAACTCTGACGATTTGAACTTTGAATCGCAACTTCGCTTGGTTTAGGTTTTCGACGTTGATTGAGAGCAACGAAGGTTGGTAAGATAAGCGAAATCGATTGAATATGATTGGTTAAATCGTTTGATAGAGCAGCAGAACAGGAAAATTTTGGTGAATTTTAACAAATGAATTACGCAGGGCTACCAAAAGCTTATCAAGTTACTTTTTCCACTTCTTCTACCTTTCAAACTCCATTTACCATACTTTATGCAATCACATTCACCAATGAGAACGTAGACAATCTTGATAAAGCGTGAAGCAAATTCGCAGTCTCTTTCGTAGGAATGCCGTGATTAAAGGTTCACTCAAGACTTCGTCAAAGTAAAGGAGAACTTAATTTTACTTTAGCAACAATTTCTCTTCTTTAGTTCTTGATATTATCACTGTTAATGTGGTTTTGTCACGTTATGTTGGTGAAATTGAAACCTAAGATAGTCTGTCTACACTTCCCTGTTTAGTTCAATTTCCACTACCAGAGATATGGAGTCATATACTTTTAGTCAACTTTGTTAGAAAGCTCGATATTCCTTCTGAAGGTTCTAGAAGTTGTATCAAGAGACATAAAACCGTTCTCGTCATCATTATTAATAAATGGAGGATAAAGAGGTACCACAGGGGTTACCACATTTAGTACGGTTTCTTTAAAGAGGTGGTGTTGAGGATATATGCACTTGATGCTACTTAATGCGATTATATTTTTATATATTTTTCGAAGTTGAGAGTTCAAATATTTAATTGTTGCAAAAAAATTCAATTACCAGATCTGGCGATCATAAGTATAACATCTTAATATCTGCAAGAAAACTGAAACTTAAGAAAACACCCTATACTCACACCTATATGACTACATATCGAAAATAGAAAACTTCATTTTTTTTGAAAATCTCTCGAAAAGCCACGTGTTCATTTTAAATTTTAGTCGCAAGTAAATGTTGCAAAAATGATCTCTAAAAGACGCAACAGTTACATATAGATACTCATGCATGTAAGCAACAATAATTTATAGTCCTCCATATGAAGTGCAATATAAAAATAAGGAGTAGATACATTATAATCTAACCCTTACCATATACTTAATCTCTAAAGCGCAACAGTGGAGAACAAAATATTATTACTACAATATTCCTAACAGTAATTCATAACCAAAGTACTCAATTCCCTTCCAAATAACATTTATTCCCCTCCCAATTTCTGTAATATTTATTTTACTCTCCCAATTCCTTTTACCATTGTCTGTGCAAAATTGCAATAGTAAAACTTTTGAACATTTTTAGTTTGCCAGTAGCGATAGTTAAACATGTTGGAATCGTGTAAAACACAATAACTCTGTAAACTTGACTATTGGCATAAGGTATTGGGAACATAAGAACAAGAGAAGTGAAGAGTAACAATTTTACCAATTACAATGATTCAACTTTATACATATTTATGGATTATAGTAACTTGCAAGGCTTTCGGGGATTTGATGTTTCTTTTTTTTTAAATTTTTGTATTGGCTGAATGAATGTTGGTTGATTTGCTGGCTAAGTTTGCAGTGGGTTAGTCGCAAGCGACTAAAACTTATGCGTCAAAATCAGAGCGTTAACTTTATATATCGACATCAGTGTTAAAGTTAACAGTTAAGTAAAGGAATTGAATGAAATGGAGATTCATGTATGGAATAAATTTTAAATTGAGGTGAACGTGGAGTTCGAATCGAATGAATTGAATCAATATTTTTGGGGTCAAATTCGTCGAAAAATTCGTTGATAAGATGTTGACCTACAGCAAGAGTTTCTCTACCATTGATGCTGGTGTGAACTTGTTTGGAATATGGGCTCTGAACAAAACTTCATTTAGATGTTTTTTAATGTTCCTTCTTAAACGTTACTATTTTTAGGGTTTCTGCTTAAATTCATAGCAATTAGGGGCCGATAAGTTCGGCTTAAAAGCACTTCATATGGTATGTTAAGGTTTTCAGTTCGATAGTAGAATTCTGTTGCTTTCCGACATTAAGATTATGTTCGGCAATTGATGTTTCACGTGAAAACCCAGCGATCAATGACGCTGGTTAAATTTCACATGTAAAATATATAAGAACCTGTAAGCTTCCAAAAGTGAAATTGACTGTTCCGACACCAATTACATCTTCGTTACTTATCACAGACAAGCATACAATAGCGAAGCTTATTTATGAGAGAGATCAGTATATTTTTAGGGAAAAGACATTGCGTAATCGTTGAGATTGAAAAATGTAAATTCCAGAAGCAATTGAAAGCTTCAAAGGAAAGATGATTTAGATAATTCATTCTGATGCCTCAATCTTCTATTCTTGCAAGCACTCGGTGAAAAAGATTTTGAATTCAATTGGATAATTAAAGATCTAACTCCACGGTGGTCTTAACATCGGGCGAGTTATAGAATCCACACTTACATACGAGTTTGGTCTAAATCCCAGCTAACACTCAACTCACCAAAGGTTCTCACTAACTACCAGTTAAAAATTACTGAGTAAATTTTTCTATATCAGGGGTAATTTGTTACGGTGCTACAAGAATCGAGACTCTGGCAAAACTTCGAAAATTGTCAGACTGATTGTCTGAGTATGGATTCACCCTATTTGCACCTAATCTCTCTAATTCATCAATAGATGGCGAAAAGAATGTATTCTTTTACAAATTTTAATAAAACAAAAATTGGGCGAGAGTCTATAATTCTCTAGTATGTATATTATGATGATTGTATTTCCCGGTACAAATATATTAATGTGTTTAGTTTTTTTGTTTTTGGTTTTCTTTCAATTTCAAGACATCGTGATGATGATTGCAAGTTAAGCGCGTGCTTATAGTCTGCTTATTGTAAATTTCATTGCCTTCTGCCTGTCGTGCTCTCATTGAACTCTAAGGCACAATTGGCAACAGGGGAAAAATCGAAAAAGACAAAATGTTGTTCTTGAAATAGTTTTTTCCCCATTTTTTTATAATTTTTCCTGTTGTTGCAAAACTACAGCTGTTTAAATCATTTAGCCGCCCAGAAGGTGAATTATTCTAATCTATTTTTTTCCATTTTCTTCCTTTATAGCTTTTGAGCTTTAAATAAATTTATATGTATATACATGTGTGTGTGTGTTTATGAGTTATTTTAGTACAACAGCTGCAAATTGTAATTGTGTTTAGAGTTTTAGTTCTGGTATATTTAAATAATTTAGTTTGTAAATGTTGCAGCTTTTAATAAGTTTAGAGTTGTTGCTGTTGTTGTTGTTGTGTGTTCATTACAAATCAGAAATCATACTTTAATTCTTATAATTTGTTATTTCTTAGTTTTTTTTCTTTCATTATTCTTTTGCAAATCATTTTGCTAGATTTTTTTATGTCTTCCTGTCGTTAGTTTGTGGAGTAAAACTCAAATAAGCGGTTTGAAAACCTAAGAAATATTGTATATGAACTGGTTTTACACTTGATTACCAACCATAATGCTGTGGCATCATCATCAACATATCAACATCATCAACCAACCAAAGAACTAGTCATTCATTTCATTCCAACAGCAGCTGAACATGCGCACTTGTAAGTCCAAACAATAATCGTTTTTCGTTTAAGTTGTTCACTTGTTGGTTTGCCCTACAGATGGATGGAAAAGTTATTATTCGTTTATAATTATGTTTGCAACCCAGAAATATTTAAGTTCCACCTTAAATAAAGTAATCGATTCGGGAATTATTTACTGATTAATGTCCCTCTATTCAACTAACGGGTTGAAAATCTTTCGAACTAAGTGACGTTGTTATCTTCTATTAAGTAAAAGCTCAATTCCAGTTATGATCTATTTTATTTCTAGTTTAGTTTTAGTTCAGTTCTAGTTGAGTTCTAATTCAGTCATAGTTTAGATCTAGTTCAATTCTAGTTCAGCTCTTGTTCAGCTCTTGTTCAGTTCTTGTCCAGTTCTAGTTCATTTCTAGTTCAGTTCTGATTCAGTTCTTCTTCAGTTTTAATTTAAATTTAGTTCAGTTTTAGTTTCGTTCTAGTTCAATTCTAGATCAATTCTAGTTCAGTTCTAGTTCAGTTCTAGTTCAGTTCTAGTTCAATTATAGTTCAGTTCTTATATAGTTCTAGTTTAGTTCTAGTTTAGTTCTAGTTCAGTTCTAATTCAGTTCAAGTTTAATTTAAGTTCAGTTCGAGTTCAGTTCTAGTTCAGTTCAAGTTCAGTTTCAGTTCAGTTTCAGTTCAGTTCAAGTTCAGGTTAAGTTCTAGTTCAGTTTCAGTTCAAGTTAAGTTCGAGTTCAGTTCTAGTTTAGTTTCAATTCAGTTCTAGTTCAGTTCTAGTTAAGTTCTAATTCAGTTCTAACTCAGTTCTAGTTAAGTTCGAGTTCGAGTTCAAGTTTAAGTTCAGTTCAAGTTCAGTTCGAGTTCAGTTCGAGTTCAGTTCGAGTTCAAGTTCAATTCAAGTTCATTTCGAGTTCAGTTCTAATTAATTTCTAGTTTAATTCTAGTTCAGTTCTAGTTCAGTTCAATTTAAGTTCTAGTTCAATTCTAGTTTCTTTTTTTTACTTCAAAACTGGATGTAGATTTTTATTTAGTCGTTTTGTATGGAACTTCATTTTTATGGATTTTTCATATTATGATGACGGTTTTGTTTGCTTTTATTCGCTTGAGTTCTTTTTACAGGGGCTTAATATTTGATATTGTGCTCTTACCATCATCTAATCCTTTCCATTAATATTATTTATATGTATGTGTGTGTCTGTGTGTTTTTGAATTTGAATCGCTTTTCTTTAGTTTAGTTTTTATTTTGATTATTGCGTCTTTTAGATTGATGTATGAAATGCATTTACTTGACATTAAGCAGCTCTAGATTTATATCTGTAATCACTCAAAAACTTCTCTCTCTCTGTCTTTCTTCCTAGTGCCAGGTAAACATTGTTTTGTCCATGTGACTGAAGTCTTTTCTTACTTATCCATCCATTTGTCTGTCTGTCTGTCCAATGTC
Source organism: Cochliomyia hominivorax (assembly GCA_004302925.2). Taxonomy (NCBI): domain Eukaryota; kingdom Metazoa; phylum Arthropoda; class Insecta; order Diptera; family Calliphoridae; genus Cochliomyia; species Cochliomyia hominivorax. The sequence continues at coordinate 41,128,640 of PYHX02000413.1, read as the reverse complement.
TTGCTGTCCATCTACTTGTAACTCAGACTCTATATTAATCTTTATTTTTAGTGATTTTTAACTGCTGTTTTTATTTTTTGGAGTTGATTGCTCATGTTAAGTTTTTATGATGGACATTTGTTTAAAAGGAAATTAAAAATGGAATGATCATAATAAATAATTTGATGTAGAAATGTAAAGTGTATTTTCCCGGAAATCTATATTTAATTAATATGTATATGTATGTGTGTGTTTGTATGTAAATATGGGTCTATAATTTGAGTGAGGTTTAAAAGAAATGTGATTCGCTTTATAAGGAAACCATTTGAGTGATAAATAACTTAAAATTGCAAGATAAAGATCAACAATTTTAATTGTTTTTACTGCAAATATTGCTTTATCACTGTGGAAATAAATTCTTAGGAGTGATAAGTTATTTTTTGAAGAGCTTATATATTAGACTATTTTATCCCGAGATCTATATTCTTTATCTTTTCAGGGAATTTCTAGGCAAATTCAGGTTAGTGAAACGAGTATTTACTTGATTTTTCGCAATTCTATTAATAATTACTGAACTAGAACTGAACTAACACTAAACTAGAACTAAACTAAAACTAAACTAGAACTAAACTAGAACTAAATTTGAACTGAACTAGGTTTGCGCTAGAACTGAATTAGAACTTTAACTGAACTAGAACTCAACTGGAACCAAAATAGTACATAAATAGTTCCATAACTTTGTGAATTATATGTAAAGCAACGTTAATGGAATTTTTTAAAAACTAAAAAATTTTATGCATTTTTGTACAAATTTGCTATTGACCCATAAATATTATCATAAAACTGTCTGTCAATCAAAATATGTTAAAAAATAATTTCCCATTTAATTTATTAACTGATAAGAGAAGCAATAAATATTAATAAAGCGCATTTTTCAAATTTACCTCAATTAACATATGTTTATCGAAGGTTTTGCATTAAAACCTTCGATGAAGGTTTAGCAAATATTTCAAATATTTTGAATAAAAAATTTTAATATTTTCGATTTTATAAAAAGTGCTATAAATGACACATATTTTCGAAAGAATTTATAAGTCATAACTCAGTCTAAAATTACTATCACTTCAAGAATGGTCTTATTTCTGGTAGTTAAAACTCTCCTGCTCCTTATTCTGCTACAACAGCATCAAATCAGGACATCTGCTGCTTTCAATGAAACCGAGGAAAGTTCCCGTATTGTAGGAGGTGTGGTAACTTCAATTAATAAAGCTAAATATGTCGTTAGTCTACGTAGACGTGGTAAATTTACTTGCGGTGGTACTTTGGTAACACCTAAATTTGTTGTCACTGCGGCCCATTGTGTTGAAGGACTTAAGGCATCTGATGTAAGTGTTACCGGCGGAGCAACTTATCTCTCTGATAAAGGTGTTAAGCGCAGTGTAACTAAAATTTATATACCTAAAAACTACATTGCTAATGTTGAAGATATGGATATAGCGGTATTGGAATTATCCAGCGCCTTGAAAGGTTCCAATATCTCAACCATTCAATTATGTAAAACACCGTGGAGAACTAATGATCAAATAACTGTTTATGGTTGGGGACAAACATCAGAATACAATGAAAATAGTTCGAATCAATTGCGTACGGTGAGTGTACCCATAATTGAGCAGACCAAATGTAGAGATATGTATAAAGGTTATGGGAAAATAACACGTTCCATGTTTTGTGCTGGTAATTTGAAAGGTAAAGATGCATGTATTGGCGATTCTGGCGGACCGGCTATATTTAAAAATCAATTGTGTGGTGTAGTATCATGGGGTAGAGGTTGTGCACGCCGTCAATATCCAGGAGTATATACAAATATTATGTATGTTAGAGATTTCATTGATAAATCAATGAAGAGGATGATTTATGGTGGAACCCGTTAAATGGATTGATTGAATAAAAAGTTTTAAAAGTTAAAAAATTTAAAATAAAATAATGAAAAATATATATCTGATATGAAAGAAAAATCTAGTACAGTAGAATCTCACAAATTCGAAGTTTTCAAAATTTAAACAATTAGAATTCATTCTGTCCCACTGTGCGATATGTGATTGAACGTCTTATAACTTTACTACTTATATTATGATCAAAGGAGACAATTGATTGTACAACATTTTTATTGTCTCCTGAAGATACACATGGTAGCGATAAATTGTATAGGGTGAGCAGACATACGATTTTTAACCTCTTCCCGATTCTTGATATATAAATGATTTTCAAATTCATTGAAGTCGACAATAACATTCATTGTTTCATTAGAACTCTGGGAAAAAAAGATATTTTTAAATAAAAAATAAACGTTAACTCATCGCAGAAAAAAACTTGCGTCGGCCGGGAATCGAACCCGGATCAACTGCTTGGAAGGCAACTATGCTGACCATTACACCACCGACGCTGTTGATTTTCGTGGACATCAAACAAAATTAGGCAAAGAAATGATCCTTTCTTGAAGGACATTAAAAAATCAACATCTTTGAAAATCTTTAATCCTTAAATGCTTTAGAGTTCCTAAATTGTTTCATTTTTCATATAAAAACTATATTGGAAATCTTTTCAAAATGTTAATAATTTTTAAGACTCCTTGAATTATTCATAAATTCATGTAATTTAAGCTTCTTAAGCGTTAATTTCAAATTCCTACATTTCATACTAATTTTTGACATAAAACGCCCAACTCCAAAAGATAGCGGAATGTAAATCCTTTTGAAATATATTTTTTAAGCTTTATTTGTTTGCTCTGATAAGAACGCTTAAAAAACAAGCTCCAACCATATAAAAGTCTTAAAGCAATTTTTTACTAAATTGATGTCGCAAACACAAAATGGAAAAAAAAAGAACTTTCATTATTTATACTAATGAATGATTCATTTTTCAACAATTCAGACATCAGATTTCCTCTGTAATTTCGTTGTTGTTGTTAAAAGTTTTTGCAACTCTTTTTTATTGCAGTCATTAACATTAATTTAAGTTTTAGTTGTTTTTTTTATACCCTCCATAACCACAAGTGGTGAAGAAGGTATATTAACTTTGTTATTCCATGTGTAACGTTTAGAAGGAATCATTTTAGACCGCATAATGTATATATATATATAATCTTGTATCCAATCAAAATGTAAGTCGATTTCGCTTTGTCCGTTTGTCTGTCTATCTTTCTGTCCATTTGTCTGCACTTTCACATCCACAATAATTGAAAGAGCTCAATGCAATTTGGCCTTAGAAGTCTCCTATTTAAAATCAGCAAAATCGGTTTAGTATTTTTAAAGATATATATCGATATTTGACGCAACCTTTAAGTAAAATTGTCAATTGTCAAATCGGTTCAGTTGAAAAAAATTATAGCCAAAAATATATTATTATATATTATGACTCATTTAGTGTTTCTGAGTTATATTTAAGAAAATCTTCTTTTATATAGTGTATACTTCTTTGTATGTATGTAAGTATGTATGTATGTATGTATGTATGTATGTATGTATGTATGTATGTATGTATGTATGTATGTATGTATGTATGAAATATAAAGTATTTTTTTCACACGCATTTGTGGTGGAGGGTATTAAAGATTCGGCATAGCCGAATATAACAAACCTACTTGTTTTGTTTTTTAAATCATTGTATAATTTTTTGTTGTTGTTGTGGTAGTGTCTCTATTTAGCATTACATTTTTACCCCCCTTAATAAATGCACATAGGGTCTTGTTTGTGTATATAAATTTAAAACTTCTTGTTCACTAAATACTTTCGGTTCGGTTAAATAAATGCGACAAAAAAGAACTAAAGCAAAAAAAAAAAAATAAAAAAGAAAAGTGCTAAAAGCAAATTAATCAACTGTTTGAAAAACAAGATAGAATTTTTGCTTCTAATTTTTTATTTTGTTATTTTTCCTTTAACACCATTAAAGTGAACCAACATCGGGAACGAAACAAGTCGAAAAAGTCATTTTTTTCATATGTAAACAAATATTATTAAGGTTTTGGGGAGGAGGAGTTCTAAAAAGTTTTTTTTTTATGTTGTTTGTTTTCCAAGTAGCAGTTTATTACGTACAAAGAGTTGCCAGATGTTGTTAAGGAACTAGTAATAGTTTATCAATGGTCCTTCGAACAGGAAAGTTAAGCAGAAGGTTTAAAATAGGATTTTTTAGTTTTTGGCCTATAGAGGCCACATTTGTTAGAGGACTGGAAAAAAACATTACCGATTAGTTAAAAATGCTTCGAGGTTTCCGAAACAGTATTCTGTTTAAAAGTTCAGGCTTTAAATTTAACAATATTTAGATTAAAGAGGCCCTGGATTTAATCCTATATGATTTTCTGATACAAAATTCTATTAAATAAATCCTTTCAGAATCTTTGCAAATGATTTCAAGAGAAATTAATTATTTTTGAACTGGGTGGAGATATTGACCTCAATAGTTTTTGGTTTAATTAATAATTTTTAATTTTTATGTAATAAAACAATCAACAATATTGGGCTATAACTTACGGACATTATTGATATATGTCCGTAAGTTATAGCCCAACTGAGTCAGGATCTTGCAATTTGAAAACTACAAAAATATCACATGTAAAAATGATTTTTAAAGGTCTCACCAAGGTCTATAACGCAGTAAACTGAAATGAGAAACAAAACCAAATGTTCAAGTTGCTCCACATTGCGCCGCTTTAACTTCTCATTAACGCCCATATAGTCCCAATAAGGTCCAAAATGCTGAAGTTATAATATAATCCAATTTCTATTTAATAGCAATTTTGATCCAAATATGGTAGTTATATATTTAAAGGTCTTAAGATTATTCTTCTTTAACTGTTACGCAAAGACTAGCGAAATAAATGCACCATCATTCACAATTACTCGAGAGGGAAGTCAGACACATGTCATCTGTTTTCAGAAATCTCCTTAAATCCTTTCCAATCTCCATCTTACAAACTCTACTGGAACAAATTTAAAATGGATGCCCGTTATTGATGGCGAAGAACTTAGGATATGATTTTTCATGTTTGGGTTTTCACCAAATTAAATTATCAGACTCAAATTCAAGGTATATGAAAAAATTTCCCGAGATAAAACCTTCGATATAAGCAAAAGTTTAGGACAGAACATGTGTCATCAAGTCGGTTTTACCTTTAATATTTCATTTCAAAATCTGTTCGTGTTCGTGGCAACATATTACTGATCTGTAATTTTTTTTATTGAAATGAAAAAGTGGACCTTATAGGTGTCAAAGGATTTCAGTAGATGAACTAATAACTTACGTAAGAACTTTAACCAAAGATCACTTCTCTGAGTTCAAAAGTGTCGGGTTATATGGACGTTAGTTGAGAGATGTTGAGAGGTTCGAATGCTCCTAAATAAGTAATTTTCTTATGTTGTTATTGGTCATGGAAAACCTGCCAGTATTTATAACGACATTATTATGCTCTGTATTTGGCGGTTAAACTATTTGGAACAATTTTGATTCAACCGGTTTATAACCCAGACTTTGCTGTTTCGGTCTATTATTGCTTCGATCGATTTAAAGCGCTCTTGCCAGATAAAGCATTTTTATCTCAAAACCGTATAAATCAGAAAAATTTGAAAAAGTCTGGCATCTCATTACCACCATCATCATCACTATCGTGAAAGTGTATTATGTGTCGTTCACACAATTATACAAATATACAGTCCGTCAGCTTTTTGTTTTCTAGATATTTGTCTTGGTAATCGTGTTAATTTATATAGCTTTTACAGTCATTGCAAATGCAAGCAATTAATTTATGTAAATATGCATTTTATTATGTGGACTACAGCAGCAACAGCAAAAAAAAAAAAGAAAACAAAAACCAAGAACTACAACGACAACAATTGCTACCACTTGCGGATATCAACTAGATTCCACTCACTTATTGCTTGAAAGTAAAAAACAAAAAAAAACATTATTTTGTCCACTCAGCAACTTAAGAGTCCATTCCCTTTGTTATAGTAGCAGCAATGGGTAGTTGTTGCTGCTGATTAAGGGATGTGGAAAAAATAAATTAAAAATAATTAATTGTAAATGGGAAAATATTAAAAGCGATTAGAAAATTATGAACAGTTTTCACACAAAAACACACAATCACTGAAGGAGTGATTGAGTGTCTGAAAATGATTAAAAAGCAGGAAGCATTTTATTGCTGTTGAGGGAAATGACAGTAATAACAATGAGGTTTGATTTGTAGGGGAGTACTACTCCTTTGACCTCTTTGAAAAACTATTATAGCTTGTATCTTTCTGTACCGAATGTACCATCTTCTATAAAAAGTGAAACATTTTCGAGATAATTTCAATATGTTCAGCAAACCTTTAATGATTTGATGTGATATTAAAAAATTCTTAACATACATATATATTATTAAAAACGAAATCGCTAAACGTATACCACTACAATGAATTGAAATTATTATTTCTATTCACATAAATATTTAAATAATTTTAATCACAAGTGATGAAATGTTGAACCTTTTTTGGAAATCCTTCCATTAACGTTTTTATAGTGTTTTCTTGCCACTTCGATCGAACAGGTTATCTAGCACACTTTAGGAAACTTTTGTTCCGCTCTTCAATTGTCTTTTTACAAGAGTCAAATATCTCTCTATCGGCCTTAGCTCTGGGCAGTTTGAAGGATTCGTCTCTCTTGATACATATACCACATTATTGTTCTTCAAAGCCTTGTTAAGCATAATAACAGGAAGCCAAGTAAGACCAAAAATAGCAGGACACATTACGAAGTCTTATGAAGGGAAACACCCTTTTTTGTGAACATTGATTAATGTAAATTTCGTTATTTATAGATCCCATTGTAACAAATGTTTGACTTCTTTTGCCGTAACTGCTTATTGCTTCTCATACCAACCACTTTATGGGAAATGTGGAACGCTTTTGGGTCCTAAAACTTTATTCAACCTTCCCTCGATCATTAGCAACATAAATTTTTGACAAGGAAGTTGCGAATTTCGTGCGTTGTTTTTTGGCCTTTAAATTTTTAGCTTCATCCCAGTGGGGAGCTTTTTGAGTCTTGTATGTTTTTAAACCTGCATTAGCTTTACCTTTTCTTATCAAATAGTCCGAACACTGAGCTAACCGAAATGCTTTCTTATCGTATGTTTCATATTTTTTTCGCATCACATGGATCACTCCATCTATCTGAACCAGGTTTTCTATTAATGGACAATTTTCTCTGGTACTGTTTAATAACATTGGAAACAATTTGACAGCAGACCTATGAGTGCATGACCAACTTTTTGTAGAATCGTGTACCCACTTTTTCTGGTCACTCGTGTATTATGAGTTTTTCGATCTAACGTTGCATATATTTTCAGATATCGATCAAAAATTACTATTTTTAAAATCGATTTTTCTGTTTAAGAAGTGTAAAAAACCTCATCAATTTCATTGAATCGAATTTATTAATGTGGAAGTCAGAGTATGGAAATTATATGGGCATTTAGACCATATACCAGAAATCGATATCGTCCTAAAATATATATCTTAATAAGAATACTTACATAGCAAACACAATAATCCCTCATTCACCCCATTCTTATGTTATTGGAAGTTATAACAGCGAAAATAACACACAAAGTCTAATATTTCTTTATACGCCTCATTTAAGAGACAAATCCGATTAAGTATAAAATTTCGTATTTAATTTGGTTTTAAGCTCGATTTTTCTTCATTTTTTTTTTTTTTCATTCTCTGTTCCATGTTTTCACTAGATGCGGCTCAGTTCAAAGATTGTTGAGAATAAAAAATCATATAAAAGGACCCTTTTTAAAATCTCATCTTTATATTTATTATTCAAAATTCGAACTAAACTAAAAATGTTTAAATGCATTATAGCAACAACAAGAACCACATTAAGCATTATGCCACAATCAGGCATCATGTGCCATAGAACGAAGAAAAAACAATGAAGTATAATACTAACCACGGTACAACACTCACAATCACATGCAGCAAAAACCTTTGAGTGTCAAAGTTTTTTTTTTCGAGAAAAATAAAACGTACGAAAACTAAAATGTTTAAAAACCAAAAACACAAAAGATTAATATTTCAAAATAAATTTAAAGGAAAATAAATTTAAGAAATTTTATTGGTTAAGGGTGAAAGTAATTTCTTGATGGAATATTAAAGAAATTACAACAAAAATTCTAACAAAGCTGAAGTTTTAGTGAAACCTGTAGTTGATCTGCCTAAATATAGGTCATATTGACAAATTTTCCAACCGCTTCAAAAGTAATCAGTTGAAAAAGAACAATTTCACTTGGATCATTAAAATGATAAAAAAAAGCGTTCACAACAGTAATTTCTGTTTGAGAGTATAGAGCAAAGTCGGAAAATATGTTGAATACAGGTACTAATAGTACAGAACCTTTGGGTTCAAAATTTGATCGAGTTATGTAAAAAAAACGCTGTTACAAAGCCAGTTTCAAATAAATTGATCTTATGATGTTGTAGAATTCAGAAAAATTATACGGACTTCCAAATGGAACATTGAGGGAAAATTTTCTGTGAGACCCAAAATGTAGTTCGTTGATTTATGATTATAAAAGTGTCAGATTTGCATCAATATCTATTAAGAAGTTTCATTTGAATCAAGAAATGTAACAAGATATTTGTGTGTAAACATTAAACGGTTGGTCGACTAGATAGTCCATCTTTGAGAGTAACCACCAGTTGACCAAATTATCGACAGTTTATTTATAATGGTGTTGCCGATGTTATTAGAATGCCCCTTACTTAGATTACCTTCTCACCATTTCGGCAGTTTAACTCTCAATACACTATAGCACTTTAATCATGTAGCGACTTTTTCTACGCTAGTGGAATATTTCAGTATTAGGATATTCGCAGTTGTACAGCGATCCAGAATAAGTTTTCGTTGAAGAATTTACCTATCAATGATTATATCTGGGAATTTCACAACTATTTCAAAGCATGTAACTTTGCCACCAACTATATCGACAGAAACTCTCACCACCACCTGTTCATACTTGGTTATTGCAGTCAAAATTCCCACAGTAAACCACCAGAAGATTTTGGGGTTTACATTCAATACTTATCTTCTCAGCTCATGCCACTGTAGTCATGTATAAAATTTCGAAGAAGAAGGCTTGCGCTTTGTAAATCCTATAAGCTGCATATAAAATGATCGATCGTTAAGTAGTAATTTATGGTACTTGTGTACGGTCTCATTCGTGGAGTAATAGTGTAGCGAGATTTTACTCTTCAACTGAATTGAATCAGTGGCCACCAGGTTCTTTTTACGAATTCACAAGCATTACGTAACAAGTCTTTTAAATTACCTTTCCTGGGGATTATCTTCCTTCTTCAACCAGACTTATTATGGGTACCCGGTTTTCGGTAGGCCTTGTTGTTTTGTAGTAAAACAGATTCAGAACGATTGTATAATTATAATTTCATATATTCGCTGGTTGATAGGATTGGAATTTAGTGGGTAAGTTATTTGGCTCGGATAATAGCTTCGGTTACTTATAATTTTTACAATACGTAAAGGTGCTAGTTTGTTGCTAGATACTTTCCGTACTACGTGTACTTTTCGAAGTACTCCTAGAATTAAGTAGATGACATCAATTTCTGAAACGATGTGAAGCATATGGATCTGAAATCAAACATCAAATATAATTTTAAATCGCGAGCTGAATTCTGGCGTTTTAATTTTCGGACACATATGAGAATTTGCGAAATTGATCCCAAATTAAATTTTAAATATTTTTATTCACCACATACTTTTTCCCCCACCCAATAAAGTTAATCAAAACCAATGTTAGGTACATGAATTTATTGTTTGAAATCATAAAATTAAATGAAACCAAAAATAAAAAAAGCATCAACAACAATTTAAATATTTTTTCTTTTTTTTTGGTAAAAATTGAAGATTTATGTGCATAATTTTTTGGCGAATGCATTAAAATGAAATTGATTAAAAACTGAAGAGAAGAAAAGAGATTTGAACACAAAACTAATTTCCGTTTTTAATGAAATTTTGTATAAAATAAATGGAATTACAAAATTAATGCCAACAGAGTGATCATGGACAAGATCTTAAGCACAACGAAAGAGAGCAGAATTAAATTAAGAAAATAATTTAAATTTTCAAAAACTAAAATTAATTGAAATGGGCTTTAGAGAAGTTATAGAGCGAACAGGAAAAAATCGATTAAAACCATTTAATTGAAGATCAATTTTATTTCAATTTATGGAATATAAACCATTTCTAATCAAATGTGCAAAAATCTATTGATGATGATCGTTTTGAGAGAAAATCGATTTTATCTCAATTTAGAAAGTGAGATCGAAATATCCTTAACACACGTTTTTCATTCAAACTTTTAACTCAAGAATTATTATTTTATTATTATTATTATTATTATTATTATTATTATTATTATTATTATTATTATTATTTTGATCCAAAAATTAAAATTAGTGACAGATAAAAACGCGTCTTAAACGGTTCATATGATATTTCTAAAGCCGAAAAAGAAAACATTTTAAAAAGATCTTGCCCTATTTGGTACGACAATGTAGGTTTAGGAACATACAAGGATCAAAAAGTACCTGGCAAGAACGCTTCTGAAAACTTAGAGGCAAAAACAGAGCCCGAAAATTGAAGTCAAGTTTTCTAAAAAATATTCTTACTGTATAGTGGATGAATGTATGTTCTAGCACATTTTTCGCAACTTTCTGGCGAAAAGTTATATGGTGTCAAAATTTTCAAAAAAAAGTTTTTGGTATAGAAATCACTATGCAGTTTCGGCAAAAAGAAGCCAATAAATTGTTATAATGGGCTCATAAATACCGAAATTTACGTCAAGGAGTGTTTGCAATAACGGCTGCTTCCATACATAAGACTTCATAATGTGGTATTTGTACTAACAGAAGCAGATTCTTCAATTGACCTCTTTTTAAAAGTACAAAAAGGTGTCCAAAAGTGGATAGATTTAAAGAGCAAGTGACAAAGCACTACAAAAACGTCAATGAAAGGGTTTCTGAAAACGGTTAAAAATTGCAATTCTAGTGATTAAATCTATAAAAATAGCATATATGTATGTTAAGAATCTTTCAATCTCACTCCTTATTTCACTAAATTAAACTAAATTCTCTTTTTTGTTTAAATTACCAACATTTTAAAGTCACATAACTTCGATTTTATTTGTTTGGTCAAATTAAGAAAAATTGCATGTCAATTGGACTTTGTCTAAATGTGTGATCATGCAATACATTTATTAAGTGATTTAATTGTTTGTGACATAAATATTTGCAACAAAACCCAAAAAAGCGAGATCTGTATTCGTTTTAGAGCACATCAAATGCCATAAAATATGGGCTCATATGCTCTTTTTTAGCAACAAATATTTACCATTTACGAGCTTTTCGTTTGCTCTAAACTCGTATCTCTTGAAATGAAAACAAATAATAAAAACAATTTTATGGCACCAGCGCAATTATCATCGTCGTCATCATCATCATCATCATCTATCCATTCGGTATTCGCCAATTGTCAGTATATTTGCCAGTTCAATTTATAGATTTATGCAACAAAAATCGTTAAATTCTTTAAACTTCATCCTCATTGGAGAAGTTTTGTGGCAGCAAGCAAATAACGCAAAGTGTCGTCTAGATGAAAATTCAATACTTGTGTGATTGTGGTTTTTGGAAATGTATTTGAATGTTTGAGTAGTTTTTACTTCATATTATGCGGATATGTCTTGGTGTTTAGAGTTTTTCTTGATATTTTCCTGTATTGGATGACATAAAAAGTGTAAGCGGTTATTTGTTGATGCCCATATATTGGGCAATATTATGCCGATTCTGTCAATCGAAGACATGTTTGAATAGTGACATTTTGAACTGAATTTTTGGTGAAAACAACTTTTAAATTAATTTCTCTTCAAAGTCATATTAACTTGAAAATGCTTGATGATTGTAGGGGTATCAATAATATGATTTATTGGAATCTCATGATGTTCAATTGACACCTGAATTAATGCGAAACATGTAACTAACCGAATTGATAATTTAGAAGAAATAAAAAAATCTTTGTGATACTCCATATCCAGAGATATATATATGATATATATATATATATATATATATATATATATATAATTTGTCTACATAATATCACCCAAACCTTAGCGGAAGGATAATGAAGTTTGATTGACATCCCGAGAGTGTTAAAGAAAGTGTCATTCGCATTCTCCACAATATTCTAGTTATGCTCTAGATGATTGCAAAGACCATTAATGCAAACCCATTCCAGCTGGGAGTACCTAATAATGTGGTTTTATCTGTGTATAAGAATAAATCCATATCAACACTATCACGGCTTCATGAATGTTTATCTCAGAGATATCGAAGATTTCATTAATCCATATAACTGGAAATTTTCACCAAGTACAATTTTGGAGATAAATCCCGATATTAAATCTCAACTTATGCCACGACAATAGGAATATCAAAAGCTTTGCTGCTCTAAATCTGTTCGATTTGAGGTTGCTCTTACGGTGTATCGACTCCAAACTGGATGAAATGAGGATAAAAGCCTTATCTCCGACATATAGCATATACTCATATCATCTCGATATTGGAAAATTCGACAGATTACCGAGGAATCAGATCAAATACAATTGCATTATTTAGATACCAGATAGTAATCCTGGACAAGTGGAAGCTTGTGGACTCGGTAGGACTTGTTGATCAAAACATCAAACTGTTATGTGAATTAGTTAGAATCCAAGGATACAATTTCTTAAACCACTTTAGATTACACGGAAACTATAAACGACATTTCTGCAAATGGAATGTCGTGTGTAGCTTCCTATACTAGACGATCTAGGTTATTGATCAGGGTAAAAATTTAAATAAAATCATCAGGATGACTCAAGAATTGACTCTTTTCTTGCGAGTTTTAAGATCATTGTACACTACTTGACCTTTCGGACTTACCTAAATTACCATTGAAATCTAACATAAAAGTGAAGGGTATTGAAAAATCACTATTACCGAATATAAAATTTTAACCGATTTTTCCTTACATTTATCTCTCTTCCACACACTTAATATATACACTGATAATCTTATATTTTTAACATAATCATACAAGATGAGAGTATATTATGTGGGGAGATATTTCTGATCAACTCATAAATATCTGCCTTAATTTCCATTTGAGCAAAAACACACTTTATATTTGTGGAAAAAATACTGTGCCAATACTTAAACTATATTTTTATGAGTATTTTCAATTAATGAAAATCATAAAAACATATTTTACGCATACTTTATGATCAGACAACTGGACACAGTTTCATACGATTGCGTTGCATTACAACCACATTCGCATTACAACAAAAAAGAAAAACAGTCATTCAAACCAGACCATTCACCGATTCAATAAAATACAATAAGAAAAAAAAACTGTCAATTGAAGGAAATTGCAATATCGCATGTGACAATAATTAAGTGAATTGAGAGCAATCAAAAGTTTGTCAAGTGAAAGCCAGTCTTTTTTATGTTTATTATTTCGTTAGTGATTTTGGAATTTTTATTTAAATATTGTACAATTTGTAATTCTTTTCCGTATTTTATTTTTATGTTAATCGTAAATTATTCTCCTTTTCTGCTTATTTTCGCATAAAGAATTTCGAACAATAAATTTAAAGTTTAAGTAAGTTTTTCTGTTATTATTACGACAAAAAAGGAATTATTTCGGTTTTTGCGGATTCTTATTGAATGTGGGTTGTAAGGAGTTGGGATTATGTGGGTTTTACACTTGGTAATATGAAGAGGTGAAATTTTTAGATTTATGTCTTTTGAATAAAATATTTCAGGAATAAAGAAACTGAGCATATTTAAATTTGGAATAACCGATATTTAGGTATTCGCAAATGATGCAAATTTCATTCCCATAACTAAAAAAGTGATGAATAAAAGTGTAAATACAAAATTTGTCATTCCCTTTGTAACAACCTTTGTATCACTGCTCATTTTGAAAACGCTTTTTTAAAAGCTTTGTTATAAACATATATAAAACCGAATTGTATTAACCCCACATAATGACTTAACTATTTGCCGTTTCCTCCAAATCATAGAATCTAAATCTTCCCAACCCATTTATTCGCTTGAAAATAACTAGATAGACTATTTTTGTACATATAGAGCAAATTTTTTTATGACTTTGAAGCAACAACTTCTTCTCAATTCCTGCCAGTACTTCGGTTTCAACCTATCATCTGCATGTATTCCGCAAGTATACACTTAATCGTTCTTCCAATTCTTCTCAGCAAACTGCTTTTCTTGTTTAACTTGGACGTTAGCGATTTATGCATATTTTATATCAGCATATTTTATATGTCTTCTTATGACAATTGAATATCTGTCCCGGAATAGCCCAACTACTAGTAGTCTAAATGTTGTCAACTCAATAACAGCATTATTTCAAAAACAGCAATGTTTTGTCCTATTAACGGGGACCAGTAGCGCTTGCGATTGCTTCGCTTGAATAAATCAACAAAAAACGTTCATAAAATTTGACCAGAAAATAGTCCACTATTTCTCGTGTTGGCAAAAACGTCGCAAACGTCGACTTGTAGCTCAGGTCTTGATCACCATTAGATTTGAATATTAGGGAGGTTGGGTGACTTTAGTATTTATAGTGCCTACAACTCCTATATGTATTCACCCTTTGAGGTTCTCTTGTCATGTGCTCGTGCTATTTGTCCCGCTGTTTTATATCACCGGTTTGTGGATAGGCGTACGATAAATGACTGTTGTTTGAACTGGTGGAACTTCGGCATCACTTTCCAGTTCTAGGTTGCTGTTGTTTGTGTTCCGGTGCTTATCCTGTCTATCTCATTATCGCCACCCACATTGCTATGCTGGTGTGTTCTCTTCGTTACGTTTATTTTTTTTCCATTTTAGGTGTCACACCATATGAACAAAGTTGTGAAAGCCCTGTTCAGTATTGTTTTTGTTGTAGTACTCGAGTTGATTAAGATATTCGACCGCAGACTTAATTGTGGTACTACGGGAGTCTGGTGCCCTAAAACTTCAGTTTTAGACTAACTGTTGGTGTGTTTCGTTGAGAAACATGGAGGTGACTATGTTTATAACTAGTTGACAGCAAGAGTCTAAACTTAGTTGACAGGAAACGTCTATATCTCTTTGCTCGATGTAGAGTTATAAGTGATGTGCATATTAGGATCTAACAATGTGCTGATCTGGAATAAGTGGTATTAAGAGAAAGACACCTACGAAAACATTGGAAGCAATACTCTATGTCCAGTCTATTGAAGTTTATGTGCAGCTCTAAACTTTGGGGGAAAGGATAGAAGAGAGATATTAGGTGACATGTACGGATTTGAGATCGGTATAGGGATGATTATTAGTATACCGTGCAATTGGACCAATTGCATCACTTAAATATAATATATATAATTCTAATCGGGCAGAAACCTGCCACACATTCGTAGGGACTTATTGTTTCAAGGATGGTTCCGGAAGATAGAACAGGACTCTTTATAGAAAAACTATAAACAAGGTCTTGTAAGTGGAGATATGTGCGATCATAAAGTGTATATTATGGGCTTAGGAGCCTAAGCTTAGGATTGGTCTATTTAACATTCAGAGATTTTAACATCTTGACTGATAGCTAAAGGACAATCTGGGCGTTGTTACTTAGGATACGACTTCACTGGCCTGGGTTGTAAGGAGGCTATGAACGATTTCACTGCGTTCACTCGGGTACATGCACGAGAGGTAATGATCGGGAATATAACTAGATTTCTGTCGATTGTGAGCTTGGAAAATCCGATTGAATGACAAGCCAAATGAGGGCTAAAGAAAACTATGTGAAACACTGAAACGATTGGTAGAACTTCGAGAATAAATTTATTTCAATTTGAGGAAAAGTGAGTTTAGTAAGATGATGAGCGTTCTTACTGGATATTCCACTCTACAGCAACATCTTAAAAGAATAGGAGTCATTGAAGACATCTAATATAGTGCATGTGGGAAGACATTGAGACGTTCGAACAATACCTTTTGCACTAGGAAGTTTTTAAATTTTATGAAGGATACTATACCAATTATGTGTTACTTTAGAGATGTTGGTTGGAGGAAATTGAGGAATTACGTATATGCTACGTACAGTTAATAAGGATGAAATCTTCCCAAACCAATACTTGTAAAAACAGTTACTTTCTGATCAAACATTATGAGCAAATGAAGGAAGAATCCTTCGTTTCCAAGTAAGGAGACGTTTGAATTCAAAAAATAAATTCATATATTGTGTGATTAAAAAAATAAAAGAATTGACTTAAAATCAAAAAACAAAAAAATGATATAAATTAAAAATGTTGAAAATCTGAGATCACAAATAAAAAATAATAGTAATAAAAACATAAAAATGACACTAAAGATCATTAATAAACACATTCCAAACTAAAAACAAAAAAGAAATAATAATAAAAATAAAATATTAGTCAGACACATTTAACTGAAACTATACATCAAAAGAACAACATCCTCCTTAATTAAGATGATTAATTAATTTCCCACAAAAAAGGCAAAAAAAATACAAAAATATTAAAAAATTTGTTGGAGACCCAACAAATCAATGAAAAGGTGCGGTTTATGTTATTTTTAATTTAATTTTAGATTTTGTTTTGTTTCATCTTTCAAGAAAAGAACCTTAAAACACTTCAAAAAAATAAACAAAATTATTAATTCTTTTATTTCTGCTGTTTTTAAAGGTTTTTAAATATTTTTATTCCCTCCACCACCACAAGTGGTGAAGAGGATATATTTACTATGTCATACCGTATGTAACATAATGAATATATATATATATATATATATATATATATATATATATATATATATATATATATATATATATATATATATATATATATATATATATATATATATATATATATATATATATATATATACGCTCACATCCATAGTAATTGACAGTGCTCATTAAAATTTGGCCAGAGCATTTTCCATAGTCCTGAGAAGTTTCCTGTTTGAAATCAGCAAATTCGGTTCACAATATTAAAAGATATAAAACGATATCTGAGGCAACCTCTAAGTTACACTATAAGCTTTGTGTATTTCATTAACATTCCAAAAATTATCAAAATCGGTTCAGTAGATAAAAAAATTATAGCCAAAAATAATTTTTACGACTCATTAAATGTCCCTGTATTATATTTGAGAAAAACTTTTATATACGTCTGTGAGTGCATGTATTTCATACGTATATGTGATGGAGGGTATTAAAGATTCGACATAGCTGAATATAGCATTCTTGTTAACATTTTTCTTTTGAGATTTTTGTAGATCAAATCTAACAAGAATTATGTCGCGCACAGTAGGACCAACATTTTTAACACTCAAAATTCAGAAAATTTATGATGGTCTATGAATTAAGTGGAGTTTCAACCTTTTTTACGGTTAAAGAGTCTATAAATTTTATTAATTTTTTTGTGGTAGAAAAAATGCGAATATTTAGTAAATGATTGATGATTTTGAAAAGAATTGTAATTTATATAAAATGAATTTGGAAAAAAATATTCATTATTAAAATTAAAAATAGTAAAATGATGTTTTTTACTTCAATTAGTGTGAACAAGATGTATTTTTTTGTTATATTTTATTTTTAACTAAAAGTAATTTCTTAACAGATTTTTAATTAATGATGTTTTTTCTTTTCATTTTGAGAAAAGTATGTTTCGTACGAAATGGTGTGTAAGGATCTCGTATTGTTACACTAGGCAGTCGAATTTTTCTCAATCATAATGGTTTTGTTAGTGGCAACTAATGACTCAATTATTTGAATTAGACTAAAGTTATATTCTCGGCTGTAGAAAATGCTATAATTTTGACTTTGGACTATAACACAGATAAATGTTTTATTTGGTTTCAAAGAGTTGCTAAAATTCTCTCTAATCTTAGGAAGAGAGAGGGGTAAGGATTTGGAGTCTAAACCTTTGAGTGATAAATATATCTGATTTAGGTTATTCTGCATATTGTAGGTTATAATACCCTTAACTTTTATCTAGAATGGTTAACAAGTGTATTACACTGACACTCATAATTATCCTGCCAAGTTAAACGGAATTTGTCAGTAGGAATCAAGTTTATATTGTCCGCTTAGTGAAGTTAATATCTTAAGAAATCCTAACTATCGACTATAAATTATGTCACTGTCTCGGCAAACCTATAATCTATACCACAACATACATGTTATAATAAAAGTTAAGCAGAGCTTGGTTTCCATTCAATTTAATGACACATAAGTAAAGAAACCTTGACATTTTTGAGGCCTACGATACACCTTGCGGTAGTGAAGTGTAACTCATCATTTTCATACCTTTTTTATGGTGTTGAGATATGATTGACAAAGATTTCACTGTCCCCGTATACACACTTAGTGGTGATTAAGAGTATTGTGGAATACACGCAGGTCTTTTACTGTCTCCATCGGCACCAGTTATGAAGAGTTTATGGGAATTGAATTGTCTTTCAATAGGGAACGAAACAGGAAATCTATTTTTTTAATTCTATAATCTTTGAACCATTAAAGATATCTGAATGAAATGGTGAGTGTAAAAATAATTTTGATTCAATCTTGAGTTGTTGACCCCCAAAGTTAGTCACCTCGTGTATGTTGATTTTGAAAAATTCGCCAAAAATTAATTCATGTCTTGAGAAAAAAAGCATTTTGTATATAAATTGCCCTTGAAAATCTCGGCATAAATATATTTGTAGGTTATCTCTAAAAATTTCAGAGAAATAATAAACTTTTTATTTATAATAATCGGTGGATCAGAATTCTTTTTGATCTTATTGTGGGTACCACAAAACTTAAATTACGGAAAAGTTGGAAAGTAGCAAAAATTTTTTAAAGAAAAAAATGATGGACGATATAATGCGGATTGTACAGCGAATATATATCATGGCATATTGGTGGTCCCGAACAAAACTCTTAAAATTCTCGAAATTTTTATTTCTATGTTTGTAACGTTCTATGTTTCTACGTTTACTATCTTGGGTCAGATCGCCAATTCAATAACAATCCTAAGACGCAATATAGCATCCATTCGGAATCTTTGAACAGATTAGTTGTGATTGTGGAAGAACTGGTTACAGTAATCTATACCAATTAGATTGTATATAGAATCGGATTTTTGACATGATTTAATATTTGCCATATCACTGGAAATGGAGATCGAAATCAATTTGATTGTTAATGTAGTATATCGTAATTCGCGAGATATCGATAAAATTTGGTACATACAGTACGGTTCTTAAAATTGTTGATTATCGCATCAATTGGTTCCGGAAATAAAGATATTTTATTTAAATTGGCGCAAATAAATCTTATGTTGTACCAAATTTTCCCATGCAGACTCACTTTTGAAAAACATTTTAAAGGTGCGAGAATTTCAAGAAAACTAGAATTGTGATTATATTTCGAATAATTCCTATAAGCAACAGGATATTACATTCTTAACAGTTTTTTTGCTTAATGCTTTTAGGCGCGATCCCGGTAAGTAAATTGCGAACATATACTTTTATCAAGTAACCACCAACCATCGTTGATATTTCGTTGCTAAGCGATTAAGCATTGGACTAATAATCTCTCAAGGTTTTAACACAAATAGTGCTCACGCGAAGGTCGCCACTCATTGTTGTGTCTGTTTCATAGTGCACAATAATTCTGATCTAGTTACGGAGTTACTAAATGTGGTGAACAAATTGGAAAAATCTTTAAATATGGACTTTGAACCTGTCAATTTTGTTTCCCTAACGACGATATTTATAACTGATCAAGGGATCATCACATTTGTAAAGGAATAACGAATAAAAATAGACGTTATGCTACTCATACTATGAACCGGACACTAGACGAAAACTTGCCGCTTTATGATCATAATTAATATACAAGAGATTTCAATGAACCTCAACCATAACCTTATCAATCTATGTACAAAATAATCTCTGTGAAGGGTCTTAAATTTGTTCAATATCCTTTTATATTCTCGGTGATCTGTATTACAATAAAACAGTACGTCGGATGAAGCACAACTTGTGATGATTTGAGATTAAGTCACATAACCTCACCAATAGCAAGTAAAAAACAACTGCACCAATATTCTTATTGATTGTAAAAAAATCACTATAATATATATTCTGAAATTTGAGGACATATTGTTTGCTTAGAAGCACGTGAAACATTCATGTGAATGAACATTTTGATCGGTTTTTTTATTAACTTTATTATTTCCAAACCGGCGTTCTGCATTGTCAAACAATTAACAATAGAATTGCGAGTTCAAAGAAGAGTAAAACATTTTTATACCTTTGCTGCCAATAATTAGTCGTGCAGTTTGAAGGAAACGATTTCTGTACAGCTGCCAATAATAAATGTGGGAACAATTTTAAGTGAATTATTAAGATATCTGACATATACAAGGTAAATATAGCGGACAATAATAAAATATTTATACCTAAATGACAATTATCGCACATTTGATCTTGTGCTGAAGTTAAGGTTTTAATGGCAGCTATACGTGAGTGGTCATTTTAAATCGAAAGGTTCACAGAAGCCTTTATCTTTTGGTGCTGAGGAATGTGGTTTCATAGAGGTGGAAGTTCGTTTTTCCTTTATCTCATCCTTATAGTTGCGATGTATCATAGAAAACTGAAGTTAAATCCTGAAGTATTCTCTAATCTAGTGTAAACACTGTTTACGCATTTATTAGATCTATTTTGTTTATTTAGATGAACAACAAAAAACAACAACAAAGTAAAACGCACAACAACGCAACTTTAAGAGAAAAATTGCAAAGAAATATTTGTCGGCTTGTAGCTTTGAGTTTATTGAAAAAGCTTAATTAAGCTACCGAAACAAACAAGATACAACCAACTAAATAGTTCAGACAATTGTTGTTCGGTTGTATGTTGTATGCGATGAGTATGAAAAGAACTCTAAAATAAACCTTAATTGGATGAAAATCGTTGAAATATTTTAAATAATTTGAAAACTTATTTTTGTTTAAAGAAAAAAACAAAACCGAACCACCAACAGCAGCAGCAACAGTAGTCAAACGACCAGCAACAACAACACAAACACATACACACACATACACTAAACGGCAAATGAACAAGAGAACTACAAAAATCAAATAAGATTTACGTAGCAGCGATCAACTAAGAGGAGATCAGGGAGAAAGAACTTTAAAAGTGTATCCTTTTATTAAGCTTGAGAATTTTTATTTATTCTTTTGAACACAATCATCTGAAGGCTTAAAGAAAAATTGTTTAAACGTTCTACTTAAAGACAACAACTTTTGTTCAAGATATAAAACACCAAAGAGCTTAAAAGGGAACCAAACAAACAAACACCACCACCACCAACAGCAGAGGCATGAAGCATCATTCAAAGGAATCTGTAAATGTGAAGAAGTGGGGAAAGGGGAAATATGGAGGTTATGAACAACGATACTCAGTTGAAATTTTTGAAAATCCAACACGTGTTGTTTGATTCAAAGAAACCCTTTCGATTTTTGCGTTAATCAAAATTCCAATCATCATACCTGAAAATCATTGATTGGTGTTTGTTCTACATAAAATCAATTTTGCGTTTGCCATGTTACACAATGTTGTTGTCACATTTCTTAGCAAATAGTTTTGGTTGGACTTTTTGGACTCTTTTTAGCGAATATTTTACACTTGAAAAAATTAAAGGTGTCAGATGGTTGTTTTACGGTATTATTAGGTGAGTTATTCAGTTTTTACTGTTATATAATATGGAGCTGAACTGAAGAGTATTGACAGATTATTTGACATGCTTTTGAATTCTTTCTTGTCTAACTGCCATGATTAGTTATGTAATTAAAGAAATGGATTTCAATGAAACCTAAAATCCCCTTGAAAAAGTAATTGGTTGAAAATCAGTTGAAAATACCGAAATATAAATTCCTTAAAACTTGAAGTCATTTTTTCTGTGAAGAATTCCTCTTCTAACAAAAGTAATTTTCTTTTCCTTATAAAGGACTCTCCGTTGTTGTTCATGTTCCCTTTTTAACTCCATGGCAGGAATTGTGCCACCTCTACTGGATAAGTTCATAGGTCTTCTAAACTAAGAAAAGTAGGTCTGCAATGGGCAATTACAGCGATTCAAGCACTATTTTCATACAGAAACTTAAAGTCTTTTTTACAGTTCTTTTGGCAAATGTCGCTGTAAGAATTCCGATTAAAACAATCTCACATGCTCTTTTCCAGTATTCTAAGATCCTTTTTAACATTCACCGAAGGAAATATCAATTCTGTTATATTGAAGTTAGAATAAACACTCCAATGAAATAATTGAAGAAAAAGCTTGTCATTAGCGATGAAGAGTACGCTGAAGCAGCAAAATTTATTTGCGTGATTGCAGTGCTGTAAATAAATTGTAAAATGGAACCCCAAAATCTTCACAGTTGTGAACCTTCTAACAATTCATATAAATCAGATTTTCATCGTCTCATGATTGTTCACTTTAGTGATATTTGGAATGAGTTTCTCACAAAAGAAGTTATCGGAAGATTGTATTGCTTTGTGAATTGCTTCGACTCTCAGCTTTCTTCAGGAAGTTTTAAAAAAAGTTATATATTAATTAAAGTTGGAACATCTTAAAACACAACGTAAAATGTTCCCCCGTTGCACATGACGGCGATTCGAATTTAAAGACTCCATTCCCACTTTATCGTGAACAGATTCAATTAAATATGAATTCGTAGACAATTGTGATCCTCCAAACCAACATATAAGATATATTCTATTAGGCAATTGCGAACAGGTTGAAACGCTTCTTAAGATTGTAAGTACATTCTAAACTTGGGCAATAACAACAGAGTTTCTGTATCGATTTAAAGATATTATTCCATGCGACTAGCTGGCTGTCGGTCTATGAAGCGTTATGAAAACTCTGCATATCGTAATTTGCGAGATTTCGATAAAGTTTGGTACATGTATTTTTTTAAACCAAAGAACGTAACTTCTTAAAATTGGTGATGATCGGTTCAATTGGTTCCAAAAATAAAGCTATTTTATTTAATTTGGCGCAAATATATCTTATATTACATCAAATTTGAAGAATATCAGTCCATTAATGATCATTTTCCCATACCGACCCACTTTTCAAAAAGCACTTTAAAGGTGTGTGAATTTTAAGAAAACTAGTATCGATCCAGATTTTCGAATAATTCCTATAAGCAACAGGATATTACATTCTTTACAGTTTTTTGCTTAATGCTTTTAGGCGCGATCCCGGTAAGTAAATTGCGCACATACACTTTTATCCCGGTGAGAAAATTGGGGACATAGACTTTTATCAAGTAACCACCAACCGTCGTTGATATTTCGGTGCTAAGCGACTAAGCATTGGACTAATAATCTCTCAATGTTTTAACACAAATAGTGCTCACACGAAGGTCGCCACTCATTGTTGTGTCTGTAAAGCAGAAGAAAATGAAATTGAATTGACGTCATAGCAGCACCCCAACGAAGTATTTTACGCTGTACGATGAAAGCACATCTGCAGCATTTGCTTTATAATCACTGTATATAATAAATGTGTTATTTCGTACTACTAATTTTTTACGGACTAATATTAAGTATGAGACCGAAATGCAATTGAAATCGTAACCATTTACTAATTTAAGTCATAGTTAAGCTAAAAAAATTAGGCATAAAATTTCCCCAGGCTTAGCTAACAGGGCTAGTAACTTTTCCGTACTATAAAAGCTAACAGGTTCAAAGGTCATTTGCATATACCAAAGATTTCTTTTAATCCTCCTCTTTTTTATATTAAGAGCTATCAAAATATCATAAAAGAACGTTAAATTTTTATGATTTTAAAACGACTTTAAGTTTCAGATTTCTTTTAAAATTTGCAAAATGCGGTTTCACAAAATTTAGTCATTCATTCGATACGAGTGAAATTAATGGCATCATAAATAAGAATCATTTTTAAGGAATAAAACTCAGAATAAAAATAAACCTTCTTTTAATGCATCTCAATAATGATGAGTTTTAATCATTTCTTGACATTTCTGGCCAGCAGAAAAAAAAACTTCAGAAAGATTTCTTAAAAGAAATCATCTTTTTTTTAAACAGCAGCTAATAAAGCAAATCAATATCAATTTTTTATTGTTGTTTGTATTCTTGTCTTTCTACTGAAAAGGATTTTAAGCTTTTTTATGATTTAAGAAAAAAACTACCATTTCAGTCTGTCTTAAATTAATGAAATTCAAAGTCTTAAGAAAAAATCTCTCATTTAAGTTGAAAATTAAGTTTCATGTTTCGCAAAACATTAAGATGGTTTTTTATACCCTACACCACCACAAGTGATGAAGAGGGTATATTAACTAGGTTATCTGTGTGTAACGCTAAGGAGGAATCATTTCAGACCCCGTATGTTAATATATATATATATATATTATATATATATATATATATATATATATATATATATATATATATATATAATATATATATATATATAATATATATATATAATAATATATATATATATATATATATATATATATATATATATATATATATATATATATATATATATATATTTGCATCACAATCAAAATCTGAGTATATTTAACTATGTCCGTCCGTCTGTTTGTCTGTCCGTCCTATCTGTCTCTTATTGGCACGCACACATCCACAATAATTGACAGAGCTCAATGAAATTTGGTCTGAGTAGTTTCATATTTAAAACCAGCATAGTCGGTTCAGTAATTAAAAGATATAGACCCATTTCTGATGCAACCGTTAATACCACTCCAAAAGAAATCAAAATCCGTTGAGCAAAAAAGTTATAGCCACAAATACATCGAATTGTACGATCTTTTAAGTGTTCTTGTGTTAAATTTAAGAAATTTTTGTGTATTGTGAGTGAACGTGTATGTTCAAACTATAACGTATTTACTTCACACGCATTTGTGGTGGAGGGTATTGAAGATTCGGTATAGCCAAATATATCATTCTTATTTGTTATACCCTACACCATCGAAGGTAATTGGAGTATTAAGCGTTTGTGCTGATGTTCGTAACATGCAGAAAAAATGGTGTTACTTCTAGCTTTTAGTATATTGTTTGACGCAGATTCTCTTGCTGAGTCGATTTAACGCTATCCGTCCGTCTGTCTGTCCGGCCTGTTGTCCATGTAAACGTTGTGAACAGTCTACATGTCGTAATTTTTGAAATATCTAGATGAAATTTTGTACATATTTTGGTCTAAGGACGAAGCTTATTGAAATTGACCATGTTTAGTCCAACATTACAGGTACCTCAAACCATACAAATGTTTTTCCCGGCATGGAATTTTAAAGTTATTAAAGTCCTAATAACCAAAGCGATTTAAATGAAATTTGGCCCAACGATGTGCCAAAATATGCGAGGGACGGTCCATTATTTCTCATAGGTCTAATACAAAACCCTTTCCAAATATCACTTAAACGAAATATGGCACAAATAATTCTCATTACATTATAATATTATGTGCCAAAATATGTGAGTTCATTACTCTCATGGGTCCAATACAAAACATTTCCAAATATCAAAAAAAAATCAAAAAATCTCCCAAATACGTTAGTATTTTAATAATAATTGGTCAATTTAAGATATATAAGTGAGAAAATTATACGAGAGTCGATTCATAAGTTCTTGTAGTCCCCATGCAAGACCCCCCGAATAATTAAATATAAAATGCATAAATTTAACATAAATCTTAGATTCACACTTAAGAATAAATCAGAAATTCTAATTATACGAGGGTCGTTCATTAATTTCTTTTAATTCCATTTTTAATCGACGATGTGGTGTAGGGTATTAGATAGTCGGCCTTGACCGACTATACATTATTTTTGTTGTTTGTTAATTTCTGTATATTTGTCTGTTTTTAATCCACAAATTTATCGACATTGAATTTATAATTTGCAAAAGCAAAAAAAGAGTAAAAAAAGGAATTAAATTTGCTAAATTATTATGCGGGTTCATTATGAGTTTCTAATGCAAATTCATAATTATCATTTCAGTTCAGTTTAGAATTTCTATTTGTTCATGAATATTCATAAGATACGTTCAGGTAAAATGGATTGAAGTAAGAAAAATATCTATTACTTTATGGATTTAAATATTTCTCAAATTACAAAAAATTATGTTCTCAATTTAATTTGAAACGATTTTGTTCATGTTTGTTAATAATTTAGATGGAGGAGTTAAAACTAGTTCTAATTTTATTTAATTTTGATTATTGGAAAAAATTTTAATAATCGCGATGAAAAGGGTTAAATTCTTAGTACTTTTTTGAATCAGTGTTTCCAAAATGATACATTTTGAGAGGCATTTAATATTTTTCATTTATTTTATAAAATATGGAATCTTTTATAGGTAATTTGAAAATATGATTATTCATCTCATAATCCTTTCAGTTTTCTCCTGCAACACTTTTCTTAAACATAAGAACAGAAAAAGAAGAAGAATTCTGATTATCTTCATTATCTCCTAAGTTTATAAGAGATCCATTATCATTAGATCTCTTTTAACTAGGTCGGCAATATTATGGCAAACTCTTTGGCACCCCGAAATAAGTCCCAACGGAGAACTTAAAATAATTCCAATTTTTTCATCAAATTGGGTTTAAGAGTGGAAAATCTTTCATTGCTCAGCCTTAAAAATTATGAAATAACTCCTAAATGAAATAAATCCTTTTGTTTATTATTATTATTATTTTAGACTTCCTCCTCTGCAAAATTAAAAAGCCGGCTTCGTTAAAAAACTTTCTCTGTGTACGACGGAGTTTTAAAAAGGCAGCTTCGCTAAGAAAATTTTTCTTCGTTGGGAATTATTTCTTCTGGGAATTATTTCATGGTGCTAAACTCTTTTCAAAGTCCAATGTTGTACGTACTAAAATCTAAGTTTCACATTCTACTGTAGATTGGACATTCGATTTATTTTGTATGTTTCTATCAAATGGATCCAATATTATTATTGACTTTCAGACCATATCCATTCACTATGATGCACAGTGGTCCCGAAACGCTTTTGTTTGGAAATAATTCTGGCACATTCAACATTCTCGAGTTGTTATCTAATGGGTCATCGAATCGGAAATTGGATCTGCAAAATTGATCACCTCGGGCATGAATTTAAAAAAAATCGCAAATATTTTATTAAAAATAAAATAAAAAGTGTTGTAGGAAAATGCGCCCTAATAAAATTACAATATATATGGAATTCTTGTATAGTTTAGGAGATCTATACACCATAGTAAAATGTGTACCCATTTCTTTTAAATCTTTTATCAGCTTTTTTGAACCTTGTTGCGCTCTATTTGGAGCCAACAAAAATTCTTAAATATTTGGATCCAACAAAAATTCTTAAATATTGCCTAGATTGTCTTAAAATTTATAAATAAGAGTTATGTACCCACTAGAAAATTATATTATTTTGTAATAGAAATTTAGAAAAAACTTTTATTTTTCAATTTTTTTCCTCTTTCTTTTCTTAGTTCTGAAAGAATTTCTAACGTAAATTCATGAAAAGTAAATCCGATTAGGTGAAGCACTTTTTCCGCTTTCGGAATTTCGTTCGAAAAATTTATCTTAAATTTTTTTTAGGAGAAAGAAAATATCAATGCAAACTATCTTGTTTATTAACTCAGGAAATCTGTAATGGTCCAAACCTCTTATGACAGCAAAGTGAGTAATTTTATTGAAAAAAGTATATTTCTTTAAATAAGTTTCCCCGGATTGGAATTTTCGAAATTGTGGAATGAAATAATTTTTATTTTTTGGAAGAAATTATAAATGATGTTTAGTTTAATTAGTTTTTAGGTATATATTAATCATTTTCCAGTAATTACCTTTACAACAATACTAAAGACTTATAAAAAGGTTTTACCCCACCCTTTGAAAATTAATTAAAAGTTGACTGCCTTCCCAAAAATTTGCATAACATTTCACTTTAAATCATGGTTGCATAACGATTCATTTTCTAGAGACTTAGTCACTGCTTATCAAAAACTTCCACACACAGCTATAAGTTGGGTCATGAATGTCGATCCGATATCTGAATGATACAAAGTAACCTACACAATCTCTAGGTTTAGATATGTATTTTTGCGTTAAGGACATTCTCATATTTTACCCGTATTCGATAATTGGAATAGAAGATATTATTTCCAATGGCATAATTAGTGTTTATCCCACTTCGTTCTAAACATCATATAACATATTCATCGATATACACTGTGTAACAAAAGTGGAAATAATAGTATCGTTACATTTTTTAAAGGGCGACATGTTGCTTTTTTGGTCTCAATAGGCCTCAAAACGCCTTTCGCATAAAGATTAATATCTATGAGTTGAATACAACTTGTTAAAAATGTTGAGATCGGTCAAATCTGCGCTCTGTTTACTTCAAGAATTTTCGACAAGCTTTTGTAGATCACTTGTTGCCAATTCGCGATCTATAAAAAAAGACAAACTACTTGGGGTGGTGGTGGTGGGTATGAAAAGAATATGGTTGTTGAGGATTTCACCGAGTATCGGAGATTTTTTACTGAGTTCTTAATTGATTTAACCAAATTAAAAATCATTAAGATTGTTTTTGATTTCCTTCTTTATTATTAACTGATACAAACAAACACATTATAGAACGACATACTCAATAATCATTTCAAATATAGAGGTGTTCCATCTAAATCACCACCTTTCAACAGGCGGTATAATAATTAATTTCTTGCCACTTAATTACGTTTAAGTAACGCACACGCACACTCATTTATTAAATATTGTAATTCAATTACAATAGTTTGTGTATGTGTGTGTGTTTGTTGTGTATCTTTTATTCTCTATAAAATCTAAATTTTGTAAATCTTTAACCACAAAATTTTCACACTAAAACAAAATACACTACTACACTGAAAAGGTTTACATATATATGGGTAAAATTTAAATATTTTACCAAATAATATTTGTTTAAGAACATTGTGGTAAAAATTATACATTTTTACATAACTGTATTAATATTACAACAGTAATGATATGACATTATAGGAAGGTGGAGTGATAAGTCTAATTTAGAGCGATAATTAGTGAGACGAAGACATTTTAAATAATAAATGCTGATAGGAATAGCGGGAAAGGTATTTCCGCTTATCGAAATCGCTTTACTTTAATTTACGTTAAACGTTGCATTACTTTCGGTCTATGAAGAAAACAAATACAGTCCAGAAGAAAATAGTGGAGTTTAATCAAAATATGTTTGAAAATAAATCAAAAAATTATTTTTCTTTTCAAAATTTCTTTTTCAAAATAATTTAAAATTTTATCAGATCCAGACATATGATTCTTTCAGAAAAACTTGTTTAACTTTTCTACAGAATCAATATAATATTTTAGGTATTTTTGAACTCGTTCAGATCTGCAAAATTTTCACAAACATTTTACTTTTGTCTAAATTTTGGTGATTTTTTTTTTTAAATTTCCCATATTTGATGTAATCACATTTAAAGGTCCATCGAACGTATTCTGGACATACTAATAACTTCTAACGTGCAAATTATCCGATCAAGCCAGCCAGCAAGAAAGCCTTAATATTTTTATAATCATGGATCGATCCATAAAATTTCGCATTTCGACTTTTTCATTTCAGTTATTTCATTTTGGGAAATTATTACTAAAATAACAAAGTATATGAAATTTATGCCCTTTAAAGTGATATTGGGAAAGGGAGTTGAATGGGACCTATGAAAAATCCTTGTGTAAGTTGTCATTATCGTTTTTAAATATATGAAATTTTTTTGTGACAAATTTCATTAAAATCTCTAAACTAAAATCTCTATTCCGGAAAGTCTATTTGTTTATAGCTTGATTTTAATGAACATCGTCCTTAGGCCAAAGTAATAAAATGTACCAAATTTTAAATCGACTCAGTAGCGTGTTTTTTCTGCCCGTTACAAACTTTTGCACGAAGGAATAATATCCGAAATCCAAAGTTATAGAATTATTTCCCTAAATCGTTTGGGACAACTGTGCGTGTAGATTGTGATCCCAAGCAACAGGAACCATAATTTATTCCAGTGCTTGAAAGGTGCAACTACATGTTTAAGATTTGTTCCCGTACAATGATATATGATCTGACAGATCAACAGATTCTCTCCTTTTAACATCTCATATATATTCTCTTAACTTACTTACACAACCTTCGTTTTACACACATATATATGTATTGTATGTGCATGTAATCATATCATTATTCCATATTTTATTTATTTTCAATGTTCAAAAGTTCATTTATTTTCAAATGTGTAATGTGTTTGTGTGTGTGGAAAAATGTGTTAATATAGATAAATTTGTTGCTATTGGAAATAATGCTGATGAACTGTAAAAGAGAAAAAAGAAAAAACATTAATGTAATTGAAAATGTTCAGACATAAAATTTGTAATTTTCAATTATTTTATAATTCAATAAAATTATTTCATTCAATTAAAATCATTATTGTTGTTATGTCTTTCCCCATCAATTATATTTGTTTTGAATATGAAATTGAAATTTCTATATATATCAGGTGTCAGAGTAAAGTAATGATACACAATTTTATGTGGCGTAAATGGTTTTGTTGTTTTTGTTATTCAAGAAAATTTAAATAAATAATAAAAATATGAAATTTATAATATTTAAAATTAATCTGTGTTTGTTGTGGAACTTTTTGACATTCTCAACTACTGGTCCGATTTTAACTTGAAATTTCACAGGAATGATTCCCATATAACTGAAAAGTAACAAAGGCTATATAACAATTTCAATAGGCCAGGGCGATAGAGTCACCCCATACAAACCAAATATTGATTGTCGAAACATAACGGGATAATTTTCAAATTTTATTTCAGTCACTTCTTCAAGGACTGTTTTACTGACAAAATGTAGGCACATAGACAGTGGGAGACGCCTCTAAAAGAAAAATTGATAGCGAATATTTAAAGAACTATACACAAGTTTCAAATTGGCAATATTTTTCAATTACTGACTCGCAAACACTTAGATCAAAGGAGAAAATGTTGATTATCGATATTGAACATAATAGAAAAAGTTCTCAATTCGCCGCAACGGGTAGGAACAGGGGGAAAGGTACTCCCATACAAAGTAAATTTTAATAATCGAATATCTAAAGAACTGTAAAAGCAGAGGTATTCAAATTGGTTCCTATTACTTTCCAAAAATCTTATTTACTGGCATTCCACATACAAACCGAATAATGATTATCAAATATCTGAAATTATCGAATATCTAAACAACTATAATAGCGAAATTTCTAAACAGTTCTGCGTCAAACTGTTTCCAATGTTATTAAAGGGAATCGGTAGAAATTGTCCGTTAATAGAAAACCATGATGTTTCCAAAGCCAAATAAATAGGAATCATCATCAAAAGAGCTCTCAACACATCCGGTAGAAAAGCAGCACAGTCAAAAAGTTCCTGATAGGGACACGGCGAAAAACAGAGCATACAAATTAAAGTCAAATTTTATAGCAACAGATATTCGTGTTGCATAACGCATGTTCTGGTATATATTTTGCAAGCTTAGTGAAAAAATTTTTTTGCTAATGCTCGAAAAGGTTCTTAGTACGGGCTTTATAAATACCGAAATATCATTAGGAATGTATAGAAAAAAGTATGTTTCCATTTATAAGACTTAATGAAGTCTTATATTTGGCCTGATTTGTTATCCTGTCACTATAAATACCAGAACAATAATGTGTTATTTGTGTCAAGAAAGCCAAATTCTACAAATTGCTGGAGATAAGGCCAGTGGAGTGATATTGGAAGATAAAATACTAGCAGACCCGGCAAACTTCGTTTTGCCAAAAAAATTTTGCTTTATTTGGGCGATATCCCTCCCCCTGGTCTTATCAGTCCTACATTTTCTTTAGTAAAACAGCTCTAGAAAGTTGTCGGGACCAAATTTTGGGAACTCTCGCTGTTATAGTTATTTAAATATTCGATATTTAATATTTGCTTTCTATGGGGGGTTTTTCTCCCCCTGGATTCTGTACGTTAAATACATACATACACACTTCCTATTTTATATATAGAAAAAATTTCTAAAGTCAACTTTCAACTCATTTCTGCCCAAATTGTTCCCTTTTTAAGTCATTTTCATTGTATTAACCAAATTAAAAACATCTCACTTAATTCCAAAATTTGGACTTCAAAAAATAAAAATTAAAATTTAACTGTCATTCCAGCAGATCTTCAATATTTTTTTCCAATAATAAAAATCTTGTTCTTTTTTTTAAGGTTTTCTCTCTTAAAACTTCACATAATTTGAATTGATCTTTATTACGAAATGTGTCATTTGACACTTTTTCGAACAAGATTGTTTTTGATTTTTTGGTTTTAATGATTTTGGGGACGGTGCAAATCAAAGCCTTAAGATGACACAATAAAAACAAGGTAACAAAAATCTAAAGTAAAACTGAAAAAAATGTGTCAATTTAAAAATGACAACCTTATTAAAGATTAACATTTTTTTTAATTCAGGGCTAAAAGCACAAATCAATTGTCTGATTAAAAAAAGAAACAGTTTTTTGTTTCATTTTTGGCATTTTTTATAATTAAAATCATCAAAATTCATTATGAAAAATATTTCGAAAAAAAAACCCCGAAGGTGTCATATAGAAAGTGATGCTCTTAAATGAAACTTGCCAATCATTATTTCTTTCCAAAAAAAATATGTTATTTCTTTGTTAATAACATTTTTCTCGCTTGTATTTGCTGCCAAAAAAAAGTAAATTTTTATCTTGTTTTAAGATTTGGCTCATTAACGCTTTAAAACATGTTAGTTTTAACGTAAAAATATCTTTACTTTACTAAAATACAAACAGCACCACCATCACCAACAACAACAACAACTACATACTACTGATTTTTTTATATTGATATCTAAAGAAACCTACCGACCAACTAACCAACGACCAAACATTCGATCGACATTTTGACCAACAAATTTAAAGATATGAATGGGATGAAATGTGACATTAAATTTGAAAATACACTGAAAAAAATTATAATTTAAGTTGTACTTTATATAATTTTGAACCAATTTTTTTTAATTATTATTTCAGAGAAGAAATATTTCCATTAACAAATTGGTAAGTGAGAGTCACATATTTTTCTATAAATAATAATTTCGAAGACTAATGAAATCGATCGAACAACTTGATCGGACAAAAAATGGACCACTGAAGGTAACTATCTATACATGATCTGATAATTTTTTCTAATTTATGTTTTTAGCACATTTAGGGAAAATATAAAAAGTACCATCATTAGAAAAAAGTACCAAAATGATCGAAAAATTTAACAAAACATACAGATCTTTTGATTAGGCAAAGCTGTTAGTCCAAAAATTAAAGAATTTCCATTGAAATTTAGTTTTACTGAAAATCAATCTATTAATTATTCCTCTCCGGAAATAATACAAAGAGAACCCTTTTAATCCCTTAAAATTCAAATAAAAATCCAATTATTCACTAAAATACATATTTTTGGTAGAAACAAGTTAAATTTGTTAAATTTGGCCGAGCCGAATTTTCTATGCCCTTCACCTTTGCTTTACGGATTTAACATTTAACTTTAAGCCCCTTTTATAAATAGGCTTTGATAATATCATCACTTGTAGAAGAAGGAGGAAATGAAAGTCATTACTATAGCCACTATATGAACCAACATAGATTCTCTAGAGCACTCAATGTGTATGCAAAATTTTATTCACGAGTAGTTTTCGGTTTCACTAAAACAATTCTACTACAAATGTATAAGAGTAAAATTTAACTCGTCTATTTATTAACCGATTTCGAAGACATTATACTGCCTAACATTGCTATTGTTTTCAATACTATATCCAACAACAACCACAAGGAAAATAAAGCATTCTTAATATCTCGACTATTTATGAACCAATTTGAACATTTTAAAAGACAAAATTCGATAAAAAAAAATTAGTAATTTTTCTGCGTGGTAACTGCGTTTGTAGCTGCCCCAGGAGCTTCAGAATAATTTTTCGTCCATATCTCGGAAATTAATGTGTCTTCAAACAATTTCTGATCCATTAGAAAAAATTAAATTTCTAATATTAATTAAATTACCAAACTCACAAACACATTATTTTAAACGTTGTTATTGTTTTCCTATAGTTATAAACAACAACCACATGGAACTAAATTTTTAAAGAAAGAATTGACCATATTTCGGTGGTTACGAACCGATTTTGAAAAATGAAAAAGATGAAAATCGGGACAAAATTTGTAATAAATCAACGTCATTACCAATTCCATAAGGAGTTCAAAATATAGGAAAAATGTTTTTGCCTATAACTCAGGAACTAATGGTCCGATTCATTTCATGCTTTCAGCGCATAAATCCGCTTAATTGATATCTAATTAAAATCTGTGAAAATGTTAAGTCTCTAACTTTTGTAGATTCTTGAAAAAAAAAAAATAGAAAAAATCCGAAACAATTTTGAGGACCTTAAGTTTTCCGCTAATATTTGAGCCGTTTATAAACCTATTTCTCTGGATTACAATAGGAAAATTCTGAAAAACATTTCCAATCATTTGATATACAAATCATATATGTTTTACTGAAGGTCGGCTTCATAAACTTGATTTCAACCGACAGAAATGTGAATTTCTTACTAAATAATCCAAATTTTAATCAAAAAATAAAATTTTAATCTAATAAAAAACATTCAAAATGCAAATTTTTAATAAAAATGCACATTTTCATTGAAAATACAAATTCTTGTTAAAAATGCAAATTTTTTTGAACGGAAGTTTTCTTCAAAAATGCAAATTTTACCTTAAAGAATTTTCATTGAAAAAGTTATTTTTTATAAAAAAAAATCAAATTTGCAAGTTTTATTAAAAATGCAAATTTTTCATTGAAAATAAAAATTTTCATTAAAGATGCAATTTTTATTGAAAATGCAGTTTTTCATTAAAAATGCAAGTTTTTACTGAAAATGTGAATTTTGCATAGAAAATGCAAGTTTTCATTGAAAATTCAAATTTTCACTGAAAATGCAAATTTTAAATTGCAAATACGAAGTTTCATTGAAAATGTAAATATTCATTGAAAATGAAAGTTTTTAAATTAATAATAAATTTTAAATTATTGGTAATGCAAACGTTCATTGAAATTGCAAATTTCACACTAAAATCTTGCATTTCCAATGCCTTTTCAGTTTCATTTTAATTAAAAATTGTATTTTAAAGAAAATATCAACAAGAATTTTAATTTTCAACGAGATTTTGTATTTTCAATAAACATTTTTCATTCTCAATGAAGTTTCGTATTTTCAATGTAAAATTTGCTATTAAACATTAAATTAATATTAATTGGGTATACAAAATATTAACCTACATTTTTTCAGAATGTAGCAAAAAAAACACGTTTCATGATTTCATTTGATTTTAGTTTTTTTGGGTGGACAAAACAATAGAAAAGAAAAAACTTTACACGATATTCTATAACACTATCACTAACATTATGTTCTATAAAATCTGCCAAAAAAAGAAATAAAATTAAATTTCAACAAAAAAAATTGATAGAATCCCAAATAGTTTACAACAAAATATAAGAACATATCAACACCGTCCAACACGTTTCCCTTCTCGTCATCGTCATCATTATTCTTATTACTATCGACCAAATACACTCTTTCATATCGTACCAGCATCATCCACAACTTTGTAAGTACTTTAGAGAACATCGTATGTACATGTATGTGTGTGTATACGTATGTATGTGTGTGTTTCTAAGATTTTACAATTTTTAGATGAACGTATGTTAAACATCGACTCTCTCACTTTAGATGAAATTTTTATTTAAACATAAACTTCATTACTTCCGTGCAATTAACTCAATATGCAGATTATCTGTGGCAGAGTCTTTTGTTGTTGTTGTTGCTTTTTGTCGTTGTTGTCGATATTGTTGGAGTTTTTAGTTTTTTTTTCCTCATTTTGCTGTTACTTGTTTAAGGTACACGACATTGTCCATGTCCAGCCGCATCATCATCGTCATCATCTGCAACAGCAACAGAATCATCAGAAAAGAGCTAAATACTGGTCTATCGTTAGTCAGACTATGAGCGCCCCATTATAATACAACAAACATACAAGATTTTAGCAAATCGCTAAAACAAACCATCATCATCCTTATCAGTATACCAAGCACAGTGGGATACAATGGGGCTAACACAGAATGTTGCACAAACCTTTTATGAAATTAGATCGAGAGGTGGTTGCAGTTTCAACCAGTTCTACACCAAATGATAATTTTTTAATCGAATTTGAATCATGAAATAAGAAATTATATCGGCTAATACAACTCTGTAAAATATTAAATGTTCTTGGGAAATCAGATGCTCTATTTAAATCAAAAAGGGTGAGGTTCCTAATGACTCGGGATCTGTGGTTTGGAAACCTCTTTTGGACTTAATTATATTTAATAGATTCGTACTCAAAATTACCGTAACCTGCTTCAACAACAGTTTCTACAGCAGACATATTTGCTGCAGTTTATCTGTATGCGATGCGATGGTTAAAAGTTATAGAGATATCGGCTGCGTTTGCCAATGCCCTGATTAATGTTGTTTTGCCAGAGAGGAGAGTTAAAAGAATGGGGAAGATTTAAGGATCTGTGATGGAATCTGCAACTACAACTGAACTATACATATAAATTTGGGAATAAGCGGAGTTTGATCTCATTAGAGCATGAATACGTAACTTCAAGATATTCCTCCAACGGGACAATAGAAGATAGTGCGGATAGTGTTTAGATCGCAAATATGGATATAAATAGATCACTATAATCTTATGCTCCTGGTATATATTTGCCCTAAATAATACATATGAGTCACACGTGAACGAAGAAACAGCTAACTCGAAAGGCTACCGATCAACCAACAATTTTATAAGAACTGAAGATCATATGAATATAAAATCCCTCTTGCTTATGGGTTGGAGCAGTCCAATCTCCTTTCACAATATTGATGATTGCACATTGTACGTGTACAATCCTCCCAGCAATGTTTATCTGAACCACAGCCAGCACAAAATACCCTAAGACTCTTATATCCAAAATGACAAGATCGAGTAAGTCCTGCCGCGTTAGGGGCTACTGGTTCCGTGAAACTTCAAAGATTGTTATTTGCCAGTTTCGACACCAGATTATTTGAGTATTGGTTTATCCGATCTGTAACACTCTTGCTTCAGTTATATCATAGCAGATGTCTACAAGGCTTTTTGGTCTACTACGTATAGCTTCTTCAATAAGGGACTTATCTCCAAGAAAGCCAAACACTGTGAAGCTGAAGTTCTGGACCGTGAATACTGA
Source organism: Cochliomyia hominivorax (assembly GCA_004302925.2). NCBI lineage: Eukaryota > Metazoa > Arthropoda > Insecta > Diptera > Calliphoridae > Cochliomyia > Cochliomyia hominivorax. The sequence goes on along the minus strand of PYHX02000413.1, from coordinate 41,091,100 downwards.
AAATAATGATGCTGCTACATTGCGCTGCTCAATTTATTACAATGAAGCACTCTGCTCCAACAGATTATTACCAAAAGGATATCTAATAGTATAATGGCGAGTTCAAGTTTGGATTCCGACCACATTAATCTAATATCGATCAATTACACAGCTTATGGGTTATTGTAGAGCAATTTTTTTGAACTGATCCAAAAATTTTATATTCATTTCCAAAAATATTTTGATTGCTTCCCACTGTTCATGGACTGTACAAGTCCTTGCAAACAAACACACACCAATAAAAAAGTATCTAAAACAGAAGGTGTATAATGTACTTCTATTACTTGATCAGACAAACATACGTTACTTATATGAATGTATGTATGTTTGTGGTTTAAAATACACGTAATAGTCAGTAGTAGTTATCGTCATTCAGTTTTACTGACTAAGTCCATGAATCCATGAATAGTAAAGAGAGTAAAGAACCATTGAACGAACATTCTTTTGTGGTTAAAAAAAAAAAAAAAAAAAAAAAAAAAAAAACATGACATACGCGTTCACATCTTTATGTAAATGTGTTGAAAAATTTTTGCGATAAGTTTTAACATTTTGACCACTAAAGAGTAATTCCAACAACATTTTCTTGTTAATTTTAATTGATGTTTACAAACATCATCGTGCCACAAACTAAAAAAAGGAACTATAACATAATGCCATCGAGGGTTATAACGAATTTGAAATATACTTCAGCGAATGCTGAAAATAAGATATTCCACCCTAATTTCCAGGGTGTAATAATCTGGTCTTAATATCACTTTGTTTGATCACCAGTAGTATCCTACCACTAGTATGCGGGATATCTGCAAAAAAGTCCTGGAGAACCTATAATTTAATATAATTCAATGGTTCTCCAGTAGAAAGTAATGCAGACAAATATGAAGACAAGATCCCTCTCTAATATCGATTATCATCTCGAAAATATGTCCGATATTTATTAATAATTATCTCAGAATGAATTGACAGATTTGTATTGACCCACCTGGAATGTCAAACATAAAGTACCCTTCTACATCTCCAGTAGTAGCGAAGGGCATTCAAAAAAGCTCTACACAGCAACTTTTAAAACTGACTAACTGAGTGACAGCCACTGACTGGTTAAAGATATTGAAGTCACCCTAAACAATCTAAGTGAAATCTCTTTGTCATATACGTACGTATGACTGCAAATATAAATAACTTTGCTTATATGTATGTGTTAGTGTGTTTATGTTTGTGTTTGTTTTTATTTAAATTAATGTCTTACAATCAGTTAATGAAACATTTTCAAACTAAAAATTAAAAAATAAGAAAAATATATTGTTAACTTGACGAAGAAGTTAATATTCTATAACAGTTTTATGGTCTCGTTGTTATTATTGGTTATGGGAAAAAATTATTTCTGTAGTATGATATATTTTGGAAAGGTGTACTTTTAGTTAAATAGAAATTTGTGCTGGATTTAAAATCATTGAACAAACTTTGATGAAAATAAATCCTCAAATAAAGGAGAAATGTTGACACTTTTATCTTTTTTTCAAAGAAATCAACATAACGAGGTGGCCGACTTTGGAGATGATGCTCATCTATATTAAACTCAGCTCTGATCATATTAAATTTTATCATAATAAATCTCTCTATGGCTCAAAAATTTTGGAATTATTTTCAATTACCATCATCTGCTAGTTACAATGACTGACAGCTAATCGGAGAGGAGCGTTTGCCGATGACTTGATGAAAGTTATAAGGTGTTGCCAAAAGGGAGAGCTTAAAGAAATTGGAAAGATTGAAAAAATATTTTACTGGAATCATTAGCCTGCACAAAAGCTTTCCGATGAATCTTTGCGGCCCACATTAATAAATTTGGAAGCGAATAATAAAAATAATTAAATAAAGCACGAAAATGTAACATCTTGATACTCCTCTAGTGAATTTTAGTCTGAAACAATCTATAGTAGTATGTAAATGTGTGTACACAGATTTCAATAAGACAAGCTTAAGAAACAGCCTGACAAAAAAGTGACGATGGAATCAGCTGATAGTTTTCAGATCAGGGAACTTTGCTGTATGTTCAAAACTGAAGGTAGGAATGCATCACTATAACGGCATGCATCGGGAAAATATCCATCCTAAACAAACTAAGTATAAATGTGAGTCACACGTGAATATGTCGTATTTTGGACATCATTTTTTATATCCTAGAACATCATACGTTTCTGCGATAAATTTTTATAAATTACACCATCATAAAAGGTTGTGTTACATTCACCTTAGAGTATACCGATTGTCACAGAACTATCGTTGTGTTCGGGACAATATCCCGGATTACCAGTTAGTTATTTTCAAATTATATATACTTTATGTAGATCTTACATAATTCTTAATTGATGTTTCGCCCGGAATTACAAACTTAATATTCCATCAATATTACACTCCCAAAATCGGATTGGTCCCTTCGCCAACAATTGGTCAAATGATCGTCAAATTAAATAAGCGCATCGAAAGTAATTGTAAAAAACACTTAAATAATATTTAATCGAGAACTTCCCATACAAAATATCATTCAGCCCTTAAGAAATGATCCTCTACACATGGGAGCGAGTTCCATAGGACATAGCTACAAATGATTTCCTATAATAGAATACAACAGTAATTTAAGTAGATATAACTTTTAAATTTTAAGCCTTTTTTAAACTTTATTTGAAAACAATCCGATCTTGCTGTGACAGACCACATATTTTTTTATATTCGTCATCAGACCTGTTGCAGAAATATCGTAGCTTTTGTACTATGTATTGTACTAACTAAATGGAATGGAGCTTAACTGATGATTTTAGAAAGATCAGATAGTGAACCACATTAAAATCGGATATCTTTGAACTCTGTATAATCAACCAGAAATAGTACTCACAGTGTGTCCAAATCCATCGGTAAATTTTGAACAGATAGAGATATCTGAAGGCAATATTACATGTTTAAAGGTGAAGTATTTTGCAGTTTATCTGGAGGAGTTCTAGTGCCGATATGATCAGGGACGTAGTCGGTGACCCTCCAAATTTAGTCACCTCGAGAATGTTGGAATAAAAAGATCGTAAGAAATTATTTTTACTCTGACCTAAAATTCAAATTTCTTAAATATTTTAATCTAACTTTTACCCAATGATAAATTGTGTTGTTTCTGTCGAAAAGTAAAAACTACAAGGAATTGCTGGAACTAAAGGCTTAAGTGCAACAAAAGTTTAATATTTCAATATCCTGTTTAAAATGACGACTATTAAAACCAGGATACCTTTTTCAATTTTTTTAATTTTGTATAAAATGTTTGCTGGTTTATTTAAATTGAAAAATTTTGGTCCATATTGTTATATTTTGTTTTTGTCATCATCATCGTCATCCCCATCATTTTCCATCTTCGAATTCTGTTGAAGCATTTCATTTTTTCCTCGATTTTGCGTTAAAGCTCTTGTTTCTTATATTTTTTTATTTTATTTTTGGTCCTTAAAAGTGAATTAATTAACATAAATTAAGTCAGTTAGTTAATCTTTAGTTATGTTTTTGTTGTACTTCATTCGTTATGTTTGCTGGCTCTCTGTGGTACTCGGTCGTATGTTGATGATGTTGATGGAAAAAAAGAAGTTTTTTTTTATTTTAATAGTCTGTAAACATGATCATTCAAGTGTCATGTCTACCCATCTTTGTCCTCGAAGTTTTTTTTTCTTGCAAATATTTACCAATTATCTTTACTCTTTTTTTTAGTTTTTTTTTTTAATTTTTCTCAACGACATACTTTTTTTGTACACACTGTAAGTGGGAGTTTATTATTTTTTTTTTGAAAGAGATTAAATTTAATGATAAATTAAGACTTCTGATGAATAAATTTTGTACTTTTCAGTTTTTCTGTTGTTTCTCTTAGTTTGATGTTTTGAAGTTTTATTTTATTAAAATTGTTATGGAGTTTATTTAAAATATATAGCAAAATATATAGTTTTTAATTAGATTTAATTGCTTGTATTTATTGCAATTAAAATTAATGAAAATCCCCACGCATTTTTATTTGTTAAATTTAGTAAATGAGAAATTAAATTGAATGAAATGTATTTGAAGTTTTATTAACTGTAAAAAGACAATAAACTAAAGTTAAAGTTTTAAATTAAAAAAAAAACTATTTTTGTCAAAATGCAAGATGTTACAAATGTCTCATTTGGTCCAAACATTCAATACGCTGCAATTATCTGCTCAAATTAAGTTCAAATGGCTGCCATTATATTTTTTCAGAAAAGTGTTTTGCCAAAATGTTGGCCTCTTTGAACCAACAACATTTTTTTTTCAAAGGTCACAATATCTTAGCATTTTTGAGATCACTTAAAGCTCGAGACCACTCACAGATTTTCCATATATGTGGAAATATTAAAGACTTTTATAAAAGAGCACTGTTAAAAAGTTATTTAAGTTTTTTTAGAGTTTTGAAGTTTTGGTTGTGTCCATGGTCTTATCTAATCAGGTCGTAGTAGGGGATTCTCAAATTGGCTACCTCGGATATGTCATCGACAGCAATTCTTCTTAAGTTATTTCTCCAAAAGTTCGATTTGAAAACACTCTGCAGCGGTTAAGAATATTGTTAATTTTATAGTGTGTTTGAACTTTACTTTTAGATTTTTTAGTTTAGGTCTGAAGATTATATCCTTAGCTTGTTTGAAATTTGTCAATATGTTGCTGTTACACCTTTGCATTCCCGCGAAAAATCGCTCAAATTAGAAATTTCGTACTTGTGCACTTGTTTCTTTTACCGTTTCAGCTTTGATTATTTCATTGTAGCACTTTGATTTTATGATGAAATTGCCCTCCTGATATTTTATCTTTAAATGTTTATATGGGTTATTAACCCCTTTGGCAGCAGGGAGTCCCAGAATTTCCTACATGTGATTTTTAAGGCACTTGGTGATGAATAGCGCGATGATGTCGGTACATACGTTGTTAATTTTGATGATTTTGATTTTCTCCAGTCTGTTGGGGATTTTGGGTAAAATATATCATCTTGAAATCCTCGAGTACTAGATGCTCTAGGAACCCATTTTGGTGTTTTTTCTCTCGCCAAGTAGTTTATACGATTGAGAGAGTCGTTTGGTGTAATTAATTTTTGATTTTGACTTTGATTTCACATGTGTTGAAATCAAATTTTACATGACTTTATACTGCTTGTCGGTGGCTTTGTATAGAGGTTAAAGTGCTTTTCTACAACACGAGTATTTCAAATATTCCAAGTTCGAATTCGACCACAAGAATTATTGTCAAGTTGATTGTTCGATTATTGAATATCTGGCAGAGAAGCCGGACCTTTGTTAACCCGACTTTAGATGAATGTGGAGAATATCAACACAGTAACACCATCAGTTAGCATCACCACTACACCTCCTAGGGAAGGAGAGGAAACGAAAAATAAGCAAAGTTAACCATCAACACATCATAATTAGGGGACAATGTTCTAGGGAACGTTAAAAACGAAAAGAATTATTAAATGAATTACAACAAAACTGAAGAATAAACACCAACATCAGGCTTTGATCAGACCCTGTGCTATGGTGAGAACATAACGTGATAGTATATGAAGCAACTAATCAAAATTATTTCGATGTTATCAGTCCGGTAAAAATGATGTTGGCGAATATAATGCTTTTACCAATAGAGAAAAAACTAGAGTTTGGCACAATTGCCATTAGAGAACTGAAAAATATTTTACCGTATGTGATAAATGATCTCCTTTAATAGCGATCATCATACAAGTATAATTGGTATCGATCAACATTATGCAAAAACTAAATCTAAGTATTTTTTAAAAAGTTCCTCAGAATCTTACACAAAACATTCTTTCCTATTGGATCTCCGAACACTATTAAGTACACGTAATAACATAAAGAAAGAAGAAAATGGAAAAGTATCCATCATATTCCTATAACTTACGACTGCAATCGATTACTTTTAGTATCGATCTTCATCGACAAGTTGCTCAGAATCATACAGTAATATGGATTTCCCAACATTAAGAACAAGAACCCTATAATAAAAAATAAATCGGCTACTCAGAAGATGGATGGGTACAGGATGGATGCAAACAGAAAATATCTAAACACATCAAGATGTTAAAAATGAGCAATTAACCCTTTAAGATGAAGGTGCGTTTTTTGGTCATAAAACATTATTTTTAAATAATTCTGTAACATTTGATGAATATTTAAGTTGATATGGAAGACTATAGATCCTCAGCAGCTCAGGGGAAATAGTGGGTCGTCCTACAATGTAGGTCATTTCGAATACCATGATGTTTCAAAAATGCGTTAGAAATTCATTCAATAAAAAATTGCGAAATTATTATTTTTTTAATCTGATCGGAACCACACTGTAATAATAAAAAAGTAAATGATCTCCTGCCGAAATAAAAATAAATTTAATTATGTTTTTGTCATTTTATTATTAATAAAAAACATCTCAATTAAATACTTTAAATGATGCTGAGAAATCATTTAAAATGATGTCATCAAACATGAATTCACTTAAAATTTTTATAGTGAAACTGTCATTTAAAGACCATCCTTGATGTTTTTGTTGTGTCTTGAAATTTGTAATTAAATCTTACAAATTGTTTATACAAATTTCAAAAACGTAACCGTTTTTTAACAAAAAAAAAAAAGATAAAAACCAGCACGCACTAATAATAAATTTTTACAATTTTGTTTCATCAAAAAAAATTACAATTATTCGGTTTGTATTTCGGGCCACAAAAACACTGGGGAAGAAAGAAGTCATAAAAAACAGAAATCTGTTAAGATATTTTTTTCATAAACTGTCTTCAATAAAAAGTAAACCGCTTTTTTATGGTCATAAACATTTATTATTATTTTATTTATTTATTTTTTTATTTTTAATTTATACAAAAAAGGAACTTATCTTCAAAAACATATCTTTATTCGTAAAAAGACGAGTATGAAAACAATGTGTTGAAGTTTCAAATGAATTATTAAGGTTAAATGCTTCTTCTTCTCTGTCTTTCTGTTGTTGAAAATTAAATTGTTTAAATAATAAAATAAAACAAAAAATCTTTAAAACAAGTAAGAATGCTATATTCGGCAATGAGGAATCTTCAAAACCCTCCATCACAAATGCGTGTAAAACACGGACAGACGGACATATCTGAATCGACTCAGATTTTGATTCGATGCAGAAGAGAATAATACGTAATGTGGTCTGAGATGATTCCTTCTATGTGTTACACACGAAATGACAAAGTTAATATACCCTATTCACCATGTGTGGTGGTGAAGGGTGTAAAAATCTATATGAAATCATCATATTTTTTAAGGTTTGTAGGATAAATATTAAGAACAACAATAACAACAACGCCAACAAAAACAATTTTAAATAAATAAAACTGCGCAGGCGCGTAGTTTTATTATTTTATTACTCTTGTACTTTTATTTATCACATACACACCAACACTCATACTATAACATTTAATGCTTATTCTTTAAACATTAAAGTGCGTGTTGTTGTTTGTTGTACAACAAGTATAAAGTTGTTTGTATGTTTGCTGGAGTGATAAAATTTGTACATCAATGTACTTGAGAGAAGAACAACATTTATTTGTTGTTGTTGTTGCTCACTTTAGATATTTATGTTGGTAAATAAAAGAAAATGAACCTGTTATCAATTGTATTTAATCAAACACAATTTTACCTTTTTTTATTCAGTATTTTATCGTTATCATTGTTGTTGTTATTGTGTTCTTAGTGTACGTGCTTTATAAGTGTTTGTTTGTAGTTGTGTGTTTTTCCTTATAAATAAATTTTTATTTTATTTTCGTTATTATTTGTTTATTTTGCTGATGGCACAATAAACAAATTTCTTTTGATTTTAATTCTTTTCATCTTTTTTCCATTCTAAAAGTTCCTTTATTTAAGTTGTTATACCCTACAACAGCATAGGTGGTACAGACATTCCGAATTTGGAATTAATGATGAATGCTCGTTTTCCATTATTAAACAATCTTATAGGTCCATTTTCTCATCAAGCTTTTAATTGGAATTTAAATTAAACTACTGAACTATGAGGTGACTGGGAATTGAACTAGGAACTGAACTTGGAACTGAACTCGGAAATGAACTGGAACTGAATAAGAACTGAACTTGGAATTTAATTAGGAACTGAACTAGGAACTAAATTAGGAATTAAACTAACACTGAACTAAGAACTGAACCAGAACTGAATTAGAACAGAACTAGGAACAAAACTAGAAACTGAACTAGGAAGTCACTGGGAATTGAACTAGGAACTGAACTTGGAAATGAACTGGAAACTGAATTAGCAACTGAATTAACATTTTAATCAGCAGCTGAACCTTTTAGTTATTGAACTAGGAAATCAACTACGAACTGAATTTGGAAATGAACTACAACTGAACTCAATTAGGCATTTAATTAGGACTGAACTGGGATCTGAGCTCGGAACTGAGCTCGAAACTGAACTTGTAACAGAACTAAAACTGAAGCAGGAATTAATCTACGAACTAATTTAGGAACTGGACTAGCAACTGGACCTGAAACTGATTTATGAACTTAACTTCAAAGTGAGCTTAGAACTGAATTAAGGCGTAATTTAAACTGAACTTAAAATCGAACTAGAAACTAAAGTAGTAAGTTAAGAGCTGAAGTTTAAACTTAAGGTTAAAACTGATGGATGTTTAATAATTTAATTAACTTCAGCATAAAACGTTGAATATGTTGAAGGGAATTATGGGACCAATGTTGGCCGATAATTTTTTTTACTCGAATATTTTATTTTTCATTGTACTCGCTTTGTGATGTCTTACGATTATTTTCATTTCTTCTATTATCTGTTTGGTGGTTCTTTCATGTTGTTTTCTAACGATCTACTTTTAAGTAGAGAGACAGAAGGAGATCCTTATCAATATGACACAAAACTTATGAAATGTAAAAATTATATTTGTTTGTCATTTCACGTTGTTGGTGTTTGATGAACGTGTCTTAAAAGCCTTATTGATTTTCACTGACAAATTCTGTTATAAACTGTCATAAATATGGTTTTAAAATAAACAATCATTAACAGAAGTTTTAGATGTGTGAAAGGACTTTAGAATTAATCAGTATCTAAAACATTTCTTATTTTAAAAATCATTGATTTATATTTAAATATTTTATAGCAAAATTAAATTCATACAAAAAATTAAAACAAATTTAATAGAAATTCATATTCTCATTTCCCTAAAAAAGTTCTCAACATTTATTCATTTGTCAAGTTTTATGGTTTGGAATGTAATTAAAATCATTTTCCCATAAGAAAAACTTTTACTCCAAAAAAAAAAACTATTGCAATAAATTAGTTATTCATTTCATTTAGAAAAACAATAAAAAAAATATCCCCAAAAAGATATTATTCTCAGATAAAAAGACAGTTCCTGTCCCCCCAAAAAGTATGATAAAGTTTTGTTTTCTTTCATCAATGGAATAATTATGGAAGAAAATCTTGAAACTTGTCTGTGTCCCTGCTGCAAAAGTAAAGTGAAGCTAATCTTTATGAGATGATAGTTTTATTAACAAATTATAGAAATTCTCCCCTCTTCATTCAGGATTAATAGTTACATGATGACGATAATGTTTGGTCTTAAAATTAGAAGAGTTCAGAAGAATGTGTCTTCAATGAGTGTGTAATTACAATTTTGGTTTTGATTCTGCATTTAAGCGATACAAATAAAATTATTTTCAATTTTCTCTTCCCCTTAAAATGTGTTCACTACTAAATAGTTTTGTATTCCTGAACAAAAAACATTTGTTTTATATTAAATTCATTCATACGATTTATAACAACAAAACATTTCAATTATTGTTTGTTCGAATGTGTGTGTGTGTCGCTGAAAGAAGAATAAAGAGGAAAATCTGTGTCATTAATTATGGGATACAGATGCTGTACAGTGTGTTCAAATAGAAAGAAATCTGTAAATTTTACTAGGAACTGAATTTGAAACTGAACTGAATGAACTAGAACTGATTCGAACTAGAACTGAATTGAACTGAACAGGAACTGAACTAGAACTGGAACTAGAACTAAATTCGAACTGAACTAAAAGTTAATTCGAACTGAAATAGAACTGAACTTTAACTAAACTATAAATAAACTAGAGCTGAACTAGAACTGAAATAGAACTGAATTAGAACAGAAATAAAACTGGAGTAGAACTGAACTAGAACTTAACTGGTCATATTAAGCTTTTTTGCAAACATACTCTTGTACAACTTCAAATCAATACGAAAAGACCTCAGTTCTTATCATGAAAGGTAGCAAAATTATTTCCTGAACTGAACTAGAACTGAATAAGAAATGAACTAAGACTTTCCTTAAACTGCGCTAGAATCGACTTGAACCCACTGTATGCTGTTATTTCTTGCCATTTAATCTAAAAACTCATACTCTTCTTTCAGATTTTATGGATGTTTGTATGTTTTGTCTTTTCAGATACAATAATATTTACTATTTAGATATACAATTTATTTATTTGTAAAATGTTTTATCTAATAACAGCATTAAAGTGGTTTTGTCACAAATATGTCTCATATGGCATCCATAATAGTTCAGTTCAGTTCAGTTCTCACGCACAACATACACACAACAACAGCAGTTGGAGGAAAATTATTATTACAAGAAAAACTTTTGGTTTTATTATTATTTTTGTTGTTGTTTGATATTATTTCTGAGTTTTATCTTTCCCTCATTTTCAGTATTTTCAGACAATTTTGAACGAGTTGCGTATTTGAGTGTTTCTCTATGTCTTGCATCATTTTAAGTGTGTGAAAAATTGTCACCACAAAACTAAACAAACAATTCATAAAATGACAATAAAATTATGTTTAATTTTTCTTATTTTCTAGTTTGCAAGTAAACATTTTATTGTATCTGAACAAGAAAAAATAAAATAAAAAAGAAAAAAACTTCAACATTCAAATGAATTTTTTTCTCATAGAAATTGCACTGTTTAAACTATTTTTAAATGTTTATAAAGTACATGTGTATGAATGTATGTAGGATAGGAAAACATTATAAGTATATAATTACAAATTGCTCATAAATGCAACATTCAATCGCTTAAATATACTGCAGTTCAACATCCTTTGTAACTTGTTCTCTTCAGTTGGTTTAATTTGCAGTCTCTGCATTAATGGTGTACAGTTAGTTTGTGGTGTAGTTTCCGGGAAACTGATCCTATAATCATTATTTAAATTATTACAAATTATTTCATCTTCTAATCTGCATGAGAACCATGAGAATATGGAATTGATCTATTAATTTCAAAAGTTCCACTTTGTGTTGTAAAGCTTCTGAATGTATTCGATTTCAAAATATGAGAATATTGAGAATATTTTGACAGGTTGATTAAATCCCGAAAATTATGTGCAATTCAATATTTTAAGCTATGAATTACGATGACATGACAATTTTACCATGGAAAACTACCTGTCACTGTTTTTTGTATAACTTCATGGTGTCTTATACTATAACCGAATCCCAACGAGGATAATCCTCTAAGTATTATCTTGCTTTTTCAAATTTTGACTTATCCAGCGGTCTCGTGATCGCACCGAATAAACATCATTATCATGGTGTCATAGAATTTTAACTTAAGCTATGTCTTGCGGCATGGACAAGAAGACCTTAAGATCAAGAAACTATTTTTCGAATTATGAAAAACTCTTACAATAATAAATTCCCAATGGGATTTCAATTCTAGAAATGACTCTTCAACATGGTCCGTCCAATTTTTGGATTATGAGCATTAACTTATTTTGTTGTGAATACATAGCAAATCGTATATACATCCGAGGTTATAACAGTAAAAGTTTTAAAGTGGGTTGAGGCTTCCATATTCCAGTTCTTGAATAAATTTTAAAAGCATATTAAAAATTATATTTCGAACCATCGCGTATGGGTTTAAACGTTATAAAATTATGTCCAGTGAAACAAGACGATCAAACTTGAGGCATCTCTTATTTAACATATCAAGTAGTAGAAAGTTAAATTTATATTTACATCATTATTCTTCTCTAGTCTAAGGCTCCTATAGGCTGATTTAAGAAATCATATTAAATTTATTTATAAAAATACAAACAAATAAAACAGACTTCAAAATATGACAAGGATTTAGCGTTAAACTATAAAAAAGCAAAAAATTCAACAAATTTTTACAATTTCATATGAAAAATCATTGATCTGTCAGTTTAATGTTGAATATGTCTGTTTCTCTTTTTGTGTACTTTTCCAACAACAAATACAACAACATTCTTATTTCATTCTTCATTTTTTTACAAATCTTCCATCATAATTCTAGTTTCAATGGTCAGTCTGCATCAGAATAAAAACCTGAGCGTTATAACACAAAGTATTAAAATATGATGATCAACAACAAGGTGATCTAAACAAGATGATTACCGCAATAACAACAGCAACAACTACAACAACATTAAATAGGAAAAACACTTTAGAAAATAACAAAAAATATATATATAAAGTACAAGACTTGACAGTCAGTCTAGGAATCAGGAAATACATGAAATATTAAATGTTAAAAGTAGAAAAAGAAAAAGAGAAACAGAAAACAAAGCAAAAAGTGCAAAAAAAGAAGTGGTAAAATAAAAAGAAAATATTGCAATCAAAGTCATGAATACAAATAGTAAAAATAGTAACAACAACAAAAGTCAAACATATCGCAGACATACAAGTAGACATTTGGACGGACAATTAAAGAGACAAACAGACAGACGGACAATGTTTGTGCAACAACTGTCAATTACTTTGTGTGTTATTTTATTCACTCTGATTCTCTTTTTCCGTTTCTTTATCTGTATTGTCTTTTATGTTTCTTGCAAGTATTGGTGCCAGAGGTTTAAGAAGGGAGATTTTTGTGCACAGTGGGATAAAAGTAGGATTAATAATAATGTCAAGTGAAAAAATGCGATAGGAAACAACTTGAAAACTCAGTGATCCCACTTCATTTTTAATCATGTGTTGTGTTGTAACATCTGCAAAAGAAGACGTATATTTGTTATGTTGGTTCATGTTTTGGTTCAACTCTGGGCGAAGGAATCATGCAACTGTTAGTTAGAGGTTTACAACTGAGTGAGATAGAATTAGAAATAAGTTTGGAACGGGAATGTCAATACAAAAGCAGTAGACATTGAGCCCTTTTTCTCATCCCGGCCTCGGTTGTGCCCTAAATACTTTTGTAGATCTTTTCATTGTGCCAAGTAGGCAGTGAGGGCCTCCAAATACGATCTAAACGATCTGGCACATTCTTTAGTATGTCCTGTTCACATATTCAGATATCTTTTCCCACATTGAGTAGGATTCCTCAACTGGAGGGATAATTTTAAAATTTTTCCACTACGCATTACAAAGCGATTCGAATATCACAAAATTGATATCACGATTGTTGAACCAAACTAATTTGGAAAGGACGATCCACATTTTTTTTTAATTCTGCGATTTAGTAAGAACTCAAGCCATAAACAAGAATTCCACTTTAATTATGTCACATTGTAATAAAAATTTTACCGAATCATCGATCTTACCCACTGTACCTTCCCTGTCATTCACCAAACAGGGCGAAAATGATTGTTGTTGCAATGTTGATTGACAGATTGTTAAGAGGAGATCAATGTTTTTAATGTTTAATGCTGACTGTGTCGGTCGATACTCGTACTCTCATACTCTCCATGTTGTTGTTGTTGCTGTTATTGGTTGTAACATTTGCTGACTGTTATTTATATGAGAAATTCCTGTTAATTGTGCTAAAAGTTAATTTATTTTTTTTCTTTATATATTTCTACATCTTTTTCGATGTCTTCGTCTCCAATCTCCAACTATGGACGACAACTGAGTTTCAGGGAAATACAAAAAGACAATAAAAGCAAAATGTTATTTTTTTTGTTTTTTTTCGTTAAATAAATGATAAAAGAATACAGTTAATTTATTTTTTAGTCTTTTCTTCATTTTTAGTCTTTTTTTACACAAAATCCAAATGTATTAAAATTTCTTGAGAATTTGATTATTGGGGATTAATGTTGACTTACAATATAAATGACCACAATATTATTGATAAATTAATGTCATTATGTCTGTTGGATGCTGTTTTTATTTTCTTCATTTTGGGGAGATTTGCCTTTTAAATGCTTTCAAGATTCCCATTCTCTCCCTCGTTCTATCTCACTTAATAAACAAAATTGAAATTTAAAAGCTTTTAACCGTGATTGAAACAGTAAAACTTCATAAGTGAAAAAATACAAAGTTTTAAGGTGGGCATTTTATGATGTCAGCGATAAAGATCAGTAAATCTTCGATTTATTGACTGCTGCCACTGCTGATTTTGTCTCTTCTCAATTCCCCCATTAACATTTATTTCTTTTCAATAGTTTTCTTTTTTTCAATTTTAATAATTATAAAAATTTTAAATATTTTTTTAAAAAGATTTCTTTAGTAAATCCGCTTGCTGAGATCTTTTGTTATTTTATTATTTTTACTTAATAAAAATCTTTTAAAAGTAATAAAAGTTGTTATTTCCGTTGTGGCAGTAAGTGATTTGATATGTACTTTTTTAGTCTTAGACGATCGTAAATTAATATGCAAATGTATGTTAAAATAGATCATTATTGAATTATAGCATCCGCTAAACATCCGCTTATTACTCTTATGTTAAATGTTAATATGTAATCATAAAATTTAGTCTATTACTTGATGGACTTGGAATGAAAAAAAGCTGTTTTACTTCCTTCAGTTTACTTAAAACAACAAATAAGTAAATGATTCAGAAAAACCGACTTGCAACTTTCCGAAATTTAGACTTTTATATAAGAAATTGCTTCTCTTATACCGTATTGAAGTAAACCGTATTCCTGAAAGGTTTTCTGTATCGATCGAAACAAAAGTCAGTCAGAAAGATCAAGATTTCGGTTAAAAGCAGAGGGAGAAAAGTAGGCTATCAGATCAATCTTAAACAAGTGTACGGGACATGATATTTTGGAAGATTATGGACTCGTGATCACGATCCCAGCAATATATTCGAAGTTTATTTCACATTGGGTTACCGTAACAATAGGAAAGAAAAAAATTGCCTTATTGTAGAGTCGACATAAATATGAAGCTTAGAAACTTCTTGCAACTTTCTCTCTTAATTTGTTCAGAAAGCAGCATCATTAATAGTAAACAAGTCTGAATATGTGACTCATGAGATGAGGTTATGGTAAGTTTTGGTATTTTTTAACCGTAGTATGGAAAATTTTATAGCTTTCTTCCAAAATGCGAAATGCAAGATAATCCACTACAGACAATATCCTATTCAGTCTATTCCAAACTTTTGCTCTCTCGAACCCGATATGATCTAATAATATAATCTATGTAGTCTTTAATGTAGGAATAAATCTTCTCAATTGCTCTGTTGCCTGAAAGCGCCTGAAGTCTCCACCAGAAAACAATCCAAAGATTATGGCTATATACCATTTTCAGTTCTGTAACGAGGACCTACCTGTCAGTCAAAAATTTCCACATTAACCAAGGATTCACTTTCCGATATTATCACACAAACTTAATATGCCCTATGGGTATTCTGAGTTACCTCTTAACTAGAAATATAACTCATATAGTTCACTTAATCAGATCGTTGGCTTTAAGAAAGACATAAAAGGACGCCTGCTTTTTGCTTGTATTAATAAAAGTTACTAACTACTTCTAACATTAAGTGTGATGCATCTTACAACTGAACCACCGAGAATTAAATCCAATTTACCATTTTCGGTGCTATAACCTAGTTTCTCCATGATCTAAAGACATCGCACTACATGTGCAGGAAATGTAGTGCGATATCTTTAGGTCGCCGCTGTAATTTAGACGAAATGTTTCTATTGATCCTAACTTTCACTATTGATGAGATTAAATTTTCGGACATACCAATGTTAGTGACTGGTAGTTACTTGTCACATAAACTGTATTCGATTCAACATCATTTGGTTCAAATTTTCCCAAACTTTGAGGAGAAAATTCCTTAAAGAGTCCACAAAAATTCGAAATGTAAATATTGAGTTCATATCAAGGTTGTTTGTTTTGCTTTAATAAAAAAAAAAGAAATTCATCAACTTTAAAGGTTGTTGGCAAAAAATTTAGGAAACAGATGTTTAGTTCTGTGAGCTCAGTGAAGGATTAATATCTTTTGATGCAAAGTCCACTGACATGATACCAAGCGGTTGCATCTCTTGATGTTTTATTTCCTTAAAATCAGTTCAGAAGTCGTTCAGAAATTAAAGGCTAAATGTGACTACATTATTGTCCAAATTAAATTTGTGTCGATTTATCAATATTCGTCTGGCCATCAGTTTTTTGAAAACAACACTAATAATCTAAATTAAATGAAATTTCTTCAGATTGTTGGTTGTTTGTTTTTAAAAGTAAGAAAAATTCGAAATTAATAGAAAACAATTATAGACCGATATCTCAAACAATTTCAAGATTCAAATGAACTAAACGTTTCATACAGCAGAGAGGGTGAAAAGCCGTTTCCTCTTTCCAATATCCTTTCTACTGCAACAATTGTCATTAAAGGATCGTCGTTGTCTGTATACTTCTGTCCCGTAATTATTGAATTTATTCGCTAATTATCCTTACAACTGTGGTTCAGAATTTGTGCTTGACTATCGACAAATTTTTCAATACCACTTTTAATATTCATGACACTTCAATCGCTTCATAGATTTAAGATATTTCAGCATGAATTACGCTGCATTCAATACGAAATACCATCGGTGTAGGCCCTGTTGATAGAGTCTATGATTTGATTTCACACACTCCTGGAGGTTTTTATAATTTGCAAAAGTCTATCGACAATTCAAGTGTGTTCAAAATTCTCACATGACCATATATTATTGACTCACTTTTTTGAGTCTTGCAGCGCTTCTTCCTTATAAAGCCATTTTGAATAAGCCAATAGAAAGAAGATGAATAATAGCATTCTGCACCTGAAAGAGGGATCTTACAGTTCCTTAACCGTGGTGATCTAAAGATTTTGGTCTTTGTTACGAATATCACCAGTTCAATTTTATTTGCATTAACTTTTAGGCCCAGTAACTGAATAAATTTTAATCCTTTGTAAAGATATCATTAATAATTCCCAAAAATTTACCCCACTAGTAACAAAACAATGTCCGAATAACTTAGTTGAGAGTAGATAATCCCGTCTGGCGATGTATCACTTTCGACTGACTTTGAAATATTGCTGTTTCCAATATTTCATAAATTTTAAACTTTAGAATTGATTTAAATTCAACTTGGGACAAGTAATTCGTAATTCGATATGTTCTAATTTCGTTAAACCGCTTAACATTTTAAGTCTTAAAGTATTGAAAATTATTGCCAAGTAATTATTTCCCAAACTACACAAAAGAAAATATTAATACTTCTAACACAAAATAAATGTCATTTCGGAAGCATATTTTATTATTAACACGATAACAATAAATAAAATAATTCTTCGATTCTTAAAAGAAGTTTCCACATAAATACCTCAATTAATTCAAAAACACAACTCTACAATTTTTAATACAATTTCCAGAGGCAAAAAAAACAACAACAATAACAATGAGGAAAAAAGGAATAAATACAAAATTTTACAAATCATCAAAATTAACAAACATTTCGAAATCAATCACTTGTCTCATCGTTATGTCTTTTGTTTGAAAAATTCATTTAATTTTGTTCAGTTCTCTATTCAATACACAAATATTGTATTCAATCCACAATTCAATACCTGTTACGTGTCAAATTCAAAATATTTTGAATTTAAATTTAAAGCCTAAAATAAACTCTCTTTCACTCTGTGGTAGGATGAAATCGAGGAGTATAATAATTTTTAACACACATTTAATAATGTTAATTTATTTTATTTATTTCTTTTTTGTTAATTTCTATTACAGTATAAAATATCGGGTATTAGAACCCAAACACGCACACACACACAAACATACACTTGTTATAGTTTAGGAAAAATAAACGTCTAAACGTATTTAACACATCAATTTTCATTCATCATTTCCTTATTGAATTGAGAATAAAAGAGAATGTTTTTCTACCGTACACCACAACACGAGGTGAAGAAGGTAAATTAACTTTGTCATGTCATGTGTAACGCTAAGAAGGAATCATCTCAGACCGCATAATGTATATATATATTCTTGCAACTGTCTAACTGTCTGTCCGTTTTTCTGTCGGTTGTTGGCACACTCACATCCACAATAACTGACCGAGATCAATGAAATTTAGCTTGAGCATTTGTTATGGTCCTGAGAAGTTCACAATTTAAAACCAACAAAATCGGTATTGTATATCAAAAGATATAGACCGATATCTGAGACAACCCCTAATTAAAAAGCTTTCGAATAAGTCAATTATATATCGGCAAATTAGAATCAAATTTTGCTAAAATATTTACACTTAATCACCATTCCAATCAAAATCGGTTCAGTAGAAAAAAGTTATAGCCAAAAATATAACTTATTTTATGACTCATTAAGTGTTATGTTTAAGAAAAACTTTGATATATTGTATACGTCTATAAGTGTGTATGTAGGAAACATAACGTATTTACTTCACTCACATTTGCGGAAGAGGTTATTGAATATTCGGCAAAGCCGAATATAGCTCTAACTAGTTGTTATAATGTAAAACATTTGGGGGAGTATGTTGAGTTGTTATTGATTGTAATGTAAAAGTAGGATATATAGAGTAAGAAAGCTAGAGGAATACAGATATCGCAAGAAGAATTTTTCCATAGTTCACAAAAATCATACAGCCATTTTAAAAGAAAATATATTCTGCGTCCAAAGATCATTGAAATCGTAAGAAATTAAACTTTAACTTTAATACAGTTTCGAACTGTTTGGAAGTTATCGATCACTGTCATATAGAGATTACAACAAGACATATGAGAAGAGCAGGGGCCTAGTGATCTGCTGTGTAAAATATATTCTTCAGAACATCCCTAGTAGAGTTACGAAGATAACATTTAATCGACTAACTACTAACAACTTGACGAGATAAAAATGAAAAATGAACGAGCTTTGTAATTTGGCTCTCAGTAGGATAAGCACTATAAATAAAGATATACTTGGACTATATAAAACCTTTTATTCTATAACGGTCTTGACCCCCTTTTATCTCAAGTCAAGTATCTGCTTATTCACCGCGGGGATTAGGTTTGATAAATAAAAATTTTAACTTCCATTCCCACTTCGTAAGGAGGCCGAGTGAAGATATGTGTTTGCTTACAAGTGTCATCTCAACAAGCTTTTTGACTTTTTATAGATCAATGCGTTTTCAATTTTCTTTATTTTTTAAAATCTTTCAATGAAATCTTGAATTATGATTGCTATCGCACTGCTATAGTTCGACATCCCTTCATTATTCAGTTCCACAATCTAACTGTTAAAATCATTTAATTTCCAAAAGTATTTTCCAATTGTTCTAACTCAAATTTCATGATTTCACCAGACATATCGGGGTCTTAAACGTATCATCATTCGATCACACCAAAAAACAATACTTTTTATTGAGCTCGTGGTGAGACATGCAAAAGAATATTATGAACCATAAAATTCCCCTGTGAGTCTTAGAATTTTTTGTCAATAGAGTTTAGATCATCTTACAGTTGTAACAAGCACGGACTAAAATTATGTCTTTCTGCTATAACTTAAGTCTTTGCTTTCTGATATTATTTGAGTCTCTGCGGAAGTAATTCAGACAACTCCTATTATTCCGAAGAGCATTATTTATTTTAATTCATTTTTATTGAGACCGTCTGCAGTTTAACGTTTTGTTTCTTATTGGCACTATTTTTTCTGGAAACTGGAAACCATGATCTATTCACTCACAGTCAGTCATTTTTATCGGAACAATTGAAAACTTATCGATTTATTAAATTATGTATATGGTTCGATCATAGATTCACGTAATCCGTTCGACTTATTTAAAAGGTTTCAACCCTTTTGAGGGCGTCGGAATATTCCCATTCAACTAACATACGTCTACAGTCTGCATGATAAAACTATTTTCGATTTATATATGAGGATCGGTCCCACTATTAGATACCTTACAAACTCCACTCTATAGCAATTATATTGATGTCGCTAGACCGACTTTATTAAAGTAGTCGATTCCTATTTCAAAATACTTATAATAAGTTCTCGAGCAGCATACTCAAAGAATCTTGTAAAGACATTGGTTTATATCTACAATTTTCAAAAGTAATGGCGTCAAAGTTTCGCATCCGTAAAAAAATCTGAATTTTACATTCGAATTAGAGACTTTACTACTTCTGGGGATAAGGAGAGCGGAGCAAAAGCCTCTACTAGCGATTATCGTTGCTCCCAATTTTGGCGAATTGACTGGCATGATCCATGTTGCTAGCACTATTGATACAATTATTCTGGATTGTTCTATTTCTACGTAAAGTTTTTCAGATCCAGTATTTCTTCCCATTAGGAAGAAATACATTTGAATACATTTCATTTGATTGGACTTAACGCATAATTCAGTTTGTTTTTCCTTCCTTCAAACATTCATTTGTTTAAGTCGAAATTAAAAAAACGAAATCAATTGTGTGTTTAGACTTTCAAATGACAAACAAGACCGACCGTTCACATCGTCAACCATCTGTAAACGATTGTTTAGACCTAAAATTAATGTGAAGACCTAAAACTCAGTTAATAAACACAAACTAAACAACAATAAAAATTAATAGTTTTGTTGTTTGAACGTGTTCTATTTTATTATTCCTTCTTTCTTTCAAACAAATTTCAGTCCCCTAAAAAAAAGTTATTTGTATTATTTTTTTTCTTTTATTCTCTTATTGAAAGATTGAGTTTTTTTCCTGCGTGCGTGTGTGTTTAAGTTCATTATAAATTATTGTTCGGTATTGTTGGACTGGGATTAACAAAAATAAAATAAATATAGATGACTAATAATTTTTCATCCAAAATAAATGAATAGAAAAATTATATAGATTTAGTCCCAACTTAAATAAACGTTTATGTTAAAAGAATAAAATGGAGATAAACAGTGAACGGTAGTGTCATTTAAAGGCGTATTATTACATTTTGTAAATTGGTTTGTAAAATGTAAAACCTATAATTTTGTTAAAATGTTTACACACAAATAAAGTAATTTGTTTAGTGTGATTAAAATGTTTACTAACAAAAAGTGAGGTTAAAAGGAAAGATGCGGTTAACTGTATGCAGCTGAGAAACTATTATTTAGAAAATTTGAAAGACAGAAGATTAATGTTAGGTAATTTTTAATTAAAGAGTATGAATACCCTACACTACCATTGATGGAGTTGTGGTAATAAAAATAATTCCATCTCTATTAATTCATCAATCGTTTTTAAGATCCAACCAGCTGTCTTTCTTTCTATGCAGAGAACTTAACTAGAACCGAACTAGAATTGAACTAGAATGAACTAGAACTGAACTAGAACTGAACTAGAACTGAACTAGAAGTGAACTAGAACTAGAGGAACTGGAACTGAACTAGCACAAGAAAACGAACTGTGTCCAAAATGAATTAGAATTGATCTAGAACAAGAATTTAGGAATGTGTGCAAATTTCCAATACGTTCGTTTGAGGCAAATAAGCTTTAAATTATAATTATTGTTTTAATTTAACTAGAAATTCTATTTAAGAAACAATAAATTTAAATTCTCATTAAATAAATTTGCTTTCAAACTTTTGACAAATGTTTATCTCTTCTTATTGGAGTAACAAACAAGCAAATACCGCTAAAGATATAAGTCACCACAATTAAATAGTTCATCAGAAAGAGGTGTTATTAAAATGTCATAATATAGCTTGGACACAGCCTTTACCCTCTTTTGAAAATTCTAAGGTCTCTGCAAGTGTTTACACTCTAAAATACCGCACATACCGCAAAAGCTATACCCAGTCCAAACGGGGAAATAATTTTTTGTGTTAGGGGAAAATAAGTAGTTATAGTTTTCTTATATTAAGAAGCGAATAACTATCAGAGTTTTCCAAAAGGCTTTTATGGGTATTGCTCCATGCCAACGGTAGGCAGGTGTGTGGTCGAGTATTTTGATCGTTTTTTGTTTACTGCTTTCTTCAAACCTATCAAAAGTCATGATCGACCTGATTTTAACAGTTCATAATTAAGGAGACCCATAACATTCCAACAAACAACACAATGTGCTTTATTGCAGTGATTATTTTAACCAGCCAAATCGACTTCTGTTCATATCGGACTCAATTTCCTTTCTTTAGTTATCGTTTGTTAAAAGTTATAAATTATCAACTCACTACCAAGACCATAATTTGTGATCGGTTTGTCTTCAGATTTAATAATAAAGCGGAAAACCAGATTGATCTGACGCATATCGAAATGGCGTTTGATTATATCTACAAAATAATAGAAAAAGGGCGTCTAGTTCAAATATGGTGTATACAGCTTACGCATATTTGTACAGCAATAATGTTCTAAATGTTGATAATGTTCTTATGCCATTTCTTCGGAAAGCGGGAGCTTGAATATTTATATATCATTTTGTCTAACCCTGTTTATTTCAATTTATTCCAATACATGTTCACATTTCAATACACACAGATACATATGAATAATGACTATGAGTTTGTGTTTAAATGTGTGATTTGTGTATTGTATATTTTTGCAAGATTGTGTGTGTTTGTGTGTGCGAGTATATTGGAATTTAACAAAATGTATAAATGTGCATGTATAAACATTAATCTGAAGCCGCTTACTGTCAGGTTAATGTGTTGGAAATATCAATCACAAAAACCAACAACAACAACAATAATATTAATAATAACAACAATATAACATAAGATATGTATAATAACAAACATATGGTCAAAAAGCCAAAATAACCAACAATATCCAAAATGACCAAACAAACGACTGGTCAACCAAAAGAACCAGTCCACCATACAACCAACCAACAATCACACAAGAGCAAAAAAAAAAAACAAAAAAAAGACAAGTCAAGAAAATTCAAACAAAAATTCATTAGAAATGAAAATGAACAGCAACAACAGCAAAAGCAAAAGCAACAGAAATTAATTTGAATTTTTCTTCATTTGGATTGTGATGCCTTTAAAGAAAATGAGGAGAACAGAGAAAAAAGAGCAAAAATAAATCTGCAAAAGGTATGATTAAATAAATTATCCTTAAGCTTAACAATAGCAACAGTTACAGTAACAGCAGCAGCAGCAGCAACAACAACAACTGCCAACACAATATACAAACTCCATACCGATATAGGCAACATGGACTCTGCTCGATATAATACATAAAAACGAAAAAATAATAGATGTATGAATATGAGTTTTAAAGCATAAAAATGCTTTTGCTGCTATTTTTGACTTATGAAAAATGGAAATAATCATATTAAGGTTGTTGGTTTCTTTTCTTTTTTTGGGGGGGGAACAAGTTATTAGAACGATTTCCTACTGAGCTACAAAACAAAGAAAAGAAATTCCTTAAGCCTTCCACATTTAGACTTGTGTTTGGTTATGATAGCAAAGCTACCTATTAAATCTACCTAAATTCGCTACTACAGGGAGAGTAGTGTATTGATTGTGTTATTGAGTATGATTTTATCTAGATAAAAATCCACATCTATTGATTAACTTGAGAGATTCATTCCCTGGCAATTCTGTAATGTCATTCGAGTCCTACGGGAATGATCAGTCCAACGCTAAATACGTATCTTTATTTTTGTTTCAGAGAGCGCCATTAGTCTCCGGTAATCCTTAACTGGAGCATTTTACATCAGCTTTTAAATTATATTTTAAGCAATTTCATGCATAAGAAATTATACAAAAGCGAAAATATTTAAATCCTAAAATAAATCCAACAACTTTGAACGTCATTGCTCGCTTCCTAATCGTAGACATATTTTTCTTGGAACAACATTAAAATGATACAATTTTGAAATGCCAACAGCGGGATTTGAATCCAGTTTATTGTTGCCTAACAGCTTGCTTTACCCAAGTTTTTAATTGCATTATCTGGAATGATGATGTGTCAGCTATGAGGAATTGAAAGTTGTCCGTTTTAAGGTTTAAATTTGGGGCTGTCAAAAATGTGGGATATATTTGAAACATTATTATAGTATTTTTAAGTCGATCAGACTCCAAAAGTTCAAGAGGAATGTGAACAAATCAATGATATTTCATTTTTAAGCTTCATAGGTGAATAATCTGTAGTAAGATATATAATAACGTTATTTGGGTTGCTCATACGAGATGATATTTTTCCTATGGTAAATATTTCCCCATGTGTTAAGAACTAAAGAATATTTTTGAACCTTTGTAAGGTCTTTTTGGTGGTAAAATGCAGAACAATATAGTCTTCTACATACTTCCTCTTATCTCGGCATCCAACTCGTTTTGAAATATATATGTGAAATATTATATTGGTTTTCCACCAGTGACTCGCATACCCACTTAATCCGTTAAAGATTACAATTCCCGCAGAGTATTCCATAGTTACGGTAAAATCACACCGCACTTCTTAAGAGCTCATGCAATATTAAGTGACTCTTTATATTTTTCTTTCCGTTGGTAGAAAAGGGATTGTGTTAACCAGAATAGTCAACATTCGTAACAGGTTACACCACGACTGCATATAAACTGTCTCAGCCAACCAGTATCCGAGAGGAAGGAAAAAATAAAAGTAATCGTAAGTTCAATTTGCAAACAGTATCCAACAAGAGAAACTCCCCAGTGCTGGACAAACACACAGAAAAGTGCAAAACAATCTCCTCCTCCATTTATTCCTAACAACTTTCACAGAATTCATTGCAGACAAGCCATATTCTCCTAGCGCAGTTGCCCAAAGCAGAGTTTCCTATCAATATCGAAGGCAAAATCTTCATCTGTTCTCTGATTCTATTGGCATTGTACGAGAGCCACTTGTAACCTCATCGATTCATTTTGTATGCGCAATTTCGTATAGTCTCATATCAATGTTACTCTAATATAAGTCAAATGTAATCCTACTAGTGGGTCAATGAACTCATCACTAAATTCTGTTCCCCGCTTGTTCAAAGCATTCACATTTGTCTGATCCATTATTATCACTAAATAAAAAAGTTTCAAGTTGACTGAAAAAAACAGAAAGTAGTGCTGAAAGCTTTCCATCAGAGATCTACTTACTCTTCGAAGGGACAATAAGAGATTTAACAGTTACTTAACATGTTATCTAAAAGTTGATATTTCTAGTTTTGAAGATCATTATTTCCTCTCATATTAAAACGTCATAAAATTTCTTTATTTATACAAAAATTACCAAAAATCAAAACTTAAAAATTTAGTGTATTTCAAATTCGCCATTTATCCATCATCACACTACATGAATCGCATTATATCATTTTCCAAATACCGCGAGTTAAGTTAAGCCTAATAAGTAGTCAGTTGTAAGAAAAAAACTAGATGATAAAATAAACTATTTTTTATTTAAATTAAATGAATAAATGAACACGAAATAGAAAAAAAGGAAACTTTGCTATAAAACTAAAATTATGATTCACCAGGCATTTGAACGATTAGTTTAGTTGGTTGGTTGGTTGGTTGGTTCGTTCGTTCAGAGATAGATATGTAGTTAGTAGGATTACTGGCTCTGTTGGCTGGTCATTGTGCCGGGCACATGTAGAGTATATTCTTACATAGAGTTTTGAATTCGAGTATCTAGATCTAAAAGATTTTTCTTCGTACTTTTTTTTCCTTTGCAACTCATAAGTCAAATTGCATGTATCAAATATTAGAAGCAGAAAGGCTTCATTAAAAAACGCAGCTGTGTGTTATTTTCTAGTTATTTTTTTTCTAAAATTTCTTTGTAATATTAATGAGTGGTTTTTGCAATGACTGACTGTTTGGTTGGTTGGCTGCTTGGACAAATCTAAATAGACTTAAAGCGGTCTATGAGTAAAGGAATACAGGGTGTTGAGGAGAGTACACGGTATGACTTTAGAAAGGTAAACAAATGAGGAACGAATTGCAGCTTTCGCTACTGAAGAATATGTTTTTCGGGAAAATTTGGAAATTTTTTGTAAGACCACTTTAAACAAATTCACTTCATACCAAAGGAAATCATTGACACCCTGTTAAACGTCATTTTAATGAAAACGCCTTTGTTACTCCATTAAAGTTGTGTTATTGTTATTATTTTAGTTTTAATTTTGCTCATTTCCCTCTTTTTATCCATAACAAATAAAGAAGGAGAGAGGTGAAAAAATCTTAATGTTATAATTTTAGTTTAGTTCAGATTTCAATACAGATTTTGGTTCAGGTAATACTTCAGTTTCTAGTTCAGATTCTATTTTAGATTCTAGTTCAGTCTCTAGTTATGTCTCTAGTTCAGTCTCTAGTTCAGATTCTAGTTGAGGTTCCATTTCTGATTCTAGTTGAGGTTTCACTTCTGATTCTAGTTCAGATTCTAGCTAAGTTTCTAGTTTATATTCTAATTCATTTTCTAGTTTAGATTATATTTCAGATTCCAGTTCAGTTCTACTTTAGATTCTGCTTCAGATTCCTGTTTAAATTCTAGTTCAGATTATAGTTAAGGTTCCACTTCAGATACTAGTCCGCATTCTAGTTCATATTCTAGCTTAGATTTTATTTCAGATTCAAGTTCAATTCTAGTTTAGTTCAATTTTAGTTCAGTTCAGGTTAACAAAAAATATTGTGTATTAAAATCGCTTAGATCTCATTCCTTACACAAACAAAAAAAATATGCTTAATGCGCAATTGCATTTGGTTCACTTTGAAATTGAATAAAAAGTGCAAAATAAGCAAAAAGACAAAAAACTAAAATGAACTAAACCAATGTGGCCAGCTGCGCTCGCCTGTCTACCAGTTTGCTTTATTATCCATTATTATATGGATTAAAATAATTCACCTTCTGGGGGGCTTTACTTTACATCCACTTCATTCCATAACATTTCTTTTTGTACTCTAACTCTGCCACAACAAATAGTTCCGCTCGCTCGCTCGCTCACTCACTCACTCGCCCAGTCCACAAAACACAAATTCAAAATATCACCAAATGTTGAGGAAAATAATAATAAATCGCAAAGACCATTTCAATTCAAAACTCACAACCAAACAAAAATACAAAAATTCTAGTATTTAATTTAACATTCGAAATGCTTTGAAATATATACACAAAATCGTGTACATAAATACTCGATATGATTGCAGTTGTTGTCCAAGTTCTGGTTTATTTTTTTTTCTTCTTGTATCTTTTTCCCGTATTACCAAGGTGTTGTTTGTTACTTTTATCCTCTACCCCTCTGTGTCTTTATTGAAATCAAACGACTTATTTGCCAACTGATCTTGTAGAGTATTGAGGCAAATGAAAATGAAGAGCAAAGGAATCAAATGTACTCCACCTATTGTTGAAAAGTCTATTATTATGATGAAGTTACACTCAGGAAAATTATATAGATGAAGAAAATAATAGTTAAAGATATCCGAATTATTTTTCTATTACAGAGGTTTTATTGAGTGTAAAACAACAAGTAAGTTGTACTAAAGCGTTAAACATTATAGTGCGGAAGATAATTTAAAGAACCGTTTAATATCTGTAGAATTATTAGGTTTTCAAAAGTTTTCTGCTGGAAGTTGATATAGTCGTTTAATCCTCAGTTAGCTAAAGATCTAAGGGTTTCCATTTAAAAATGGGAGTACTGTTTCTAGTACAGAAATCAAAAAGTGTTTCTCCAATCTCTAACCATTACGTTTTTATGTTCGTTTGAAGTTTAGGATCACTGTACGGTACCTTAATCTATAGTTACACAGAGTAAGTAGATCGGCGTTTGAAACTCAATATCTCCTGCTGAGAGACTAAAACAACTCCATTTCGGTGGATTAATTATAAGACCATTTTCTCCTAATTTCCTCAATAAGACTCATTTTAAATATTTAATGACAATGGAAACAACTTTTTTCCAAAAGACAAAAGAGGCATATGGTTCCATTGTACTTCCTCTTCCCCATAATAATAGGATCTCCGTTTCAGAACGACTTGAGCCACACTCGGCCAAAGATTGTCAACCCAGCGAAAGCTGTATCAATTTTTTCAAGGTGAAAACAATCAGAAAAACCGAACTGTTTTAACAAAAACTTCAGAGTCTCGCCCATTCAACCATAAGTTCAGTTCCAGTTCTCTTCTAGTTCAGTTCCAGTTCAGCTCTAGTTCAGTTCTAGTTCAGTTTTAGTTCAGTTCTAGTTCAGTTCTAGTTCAATTCTAGTTCAGTTTTAGTTCAGTTCTAGTTCAGTTATAGTCCAGTTCAAGTTCAGTTATAGTTCAGTTCTAGTTCAGTTCAAGTTCAGTTATAGTTCAGTTATAGTCCAGTTCTAGTTCAGTTCTAGTTCAGTTTTAGTTCAGTTCTAGTTCAGTTCAAGTTCAGTTCTAGTTTAGTTCTAGTTCAGTTCTAATTCAGTTCTAATTCAGTTCTAATTCAGTTCTAATTCAGTTCTAGTTCAGTTCTAATTCAGTTCTAATTCAGTTCTAGTTCATTTCTATTTCAGTTCTAATTCAGTTTTAGTTAAGTTCTAGTTCAGTTTTAGTTCAATTCTATTTCAGTTCTATTTCAGTTCTAGTTCATTTCTAGTTCAGTCCTAATGCAGTTCTAGTTCAGTTGAAGTTCAGTTCTAGTTTCGTTTAGGATATATTCCTGAAATTATATACACCACTGTGACGGCATATCGTTGGTAGTAGTTTATTGTTACTTTGTGGTTTTAGTTCAATAAATGAACTTACAATTCAAATGTTTCTTTCCATATTGTTGGTTGTAGATCGTTGTTTTTGTTGCAATTCTTACAGTCATTACCGCTGTTCTTGGTTTATTAAAGTTTTCAGTTCTTTTTGTGCAACAACCCTGTTGTGTTGGTGTTTTTGTAGCCTTCTTGTTTTCAATTCTTCTAACTTAAGTAACTGCAAACAACTACAGATGGATGGCGGGACAGACGAAGCGATTGAACAGGCAGTCGGTCTTAATATTAAGCCAAGTTGTAACCAAGTTTATTCATTGCTACCGGGGATCATTTCTGGCTAAAACAAAAAATACTATTTTAAGCATGACTTTTTTTCTATGAGCAATTTATATAAATGTATGTTTGTATGTTTGTATGTATTCATATATACGACTATAACTATATGTTTTATTTGATAGTTCATGAGCTGACTTATTGTTGTTGTAGTTGTTATAATGTAATGCTTCAATAAGTCGTAGTTGTTTTCGTCATTTTAGTCTTTAGTTGTTGTTGTTGTTATTGTTATTGTTATTGGTGTTTTTAAAGTTTTAGGCTCGCGTCTATGGAGACACGCCTAACCGCAAGGCAACCGTTTTTCTTATAATTTTGCTTATTTTGAAACCCACCAAGCGATATCTTTCTTTGGATACTTGTATGTCTGTACGTATGTACCTCTGAGTGTTTCTTCTGTTGTTTGTTGTTATTTTAACGTTTATTTAACTTTAAGTCTTTTGTTGCTTTAATAAATCTTTTGTTTAAGATTCAAAACACAATTCCTCATTCTTTTGTTTATATTTTTATTATTGTTATTATTATTATTGTATTTGTGTTGTGGGGGCATAGATAGATTTTGGTTGTTGTTGTTGTTTTGTTATTTGTTATTGTTGCTGTTGTTCGAATATTCGAGGATTACATGACCTACAAGTGTTTTAAGTCAGTTGTGATTATTTAAAACATAAACTAAATAATTTAAATTATTTCAGTTGTTAACTAAAATAAAAAAATGAATTTCTATTATTAAAATATGGGTGCAGATTAGATCGTAATAGATAATAAATATTAAAAGTAGGAAACAAAGTTATTCTATGTAGAACATATATATAATAATAATATATATATATACATATATATTATTATTATTATTATTATTATTATTATTATTATTATTATTATTATTATTATTTTTGTTTTGGGTTATCAGCTCTTAGTTGTAAACCAAGCCAGAATTTAGACACTTGAGGATTGCAATCGGATGTATTTTCACTCTATAGGAAAACACAAATAAAGAATTCCTTTTCTACCCCTTTCTATTCTATAATCCTCAGCAACCAATCAATTTAACTTTGCGACTTTCTCACTGAATTACTCATTTGTGTTTTTATTTGTGTTTTTGAAAAATATTTGAAATATTTAGCAGACGGTTAGAAATGAATATTCGAGGCAGCCCACTTTGTACGCCTATAACTCCGCCCATGGAACCTCTTTGGGTATACGCTCCCAAATCTAATTAAAAGAGAATTTTCACCCAAAGTCGTCAAAGATTATATTAACAATCATATTGCTTTGTAAAAGAATGGGATATAATAAAGTATATACCATATATATCAACTTATTATACCTGATTTGACTTGTTCGATTATCCATCTGTCCTTCCGAGTATTTTTGATATACTTACATCCAAAATAATGGTCAGACTGCATTTTTCTGAGTTGTTTGCTATTAAAAAGGACGAAATTGGCTCAGTTAGATCGGATAAATGGTTAAACTTCGATAAAATTGAAGCGAATATCGATATTTAGTTAAAACTTCAACACACAATATATGAATTTGTACCATTTCGTATAAAACACGTTTAAAATATTTTTTTCTTTTTTTTCTAAGCAATTATTTTAAGTAATGTGATGTCCTCGAATCCGTTTATCCAAATGCCGACGATATACAAACCAATATCATGTTCATTTATGTCTCTTTTCATTTATTTGCTCTTTTTCTAAAATAAACCATTTTCTTTGGATCATCTTGCTGATCGGAGTTTTTCAGCGATTTCCGATGATGCATTTTTGGTTTCTCTAACAGAACTTGTCTAATACTCACATGTTCAGTCGTCTTTAGAATGTTTTATAATTCCAAAAATGTGATCGTTTTATTTTGTTTGTATTTTTTTAAATTTTTTTAATTAACCATATTTTAAGTAGAATTAAGCAATGAGCGCAGAGGATCTTCAAACTTACATAAAGGCAAATGACGATGACTTATGTTGATATGTGTATATTAAGCCCGCCAATCTAAAAGTACTTAAAGTTTATTTCGTCTTAACTACACATTTAAGCGATTTCCAAAGTCTCAAACATTTTTTGGCGATTTTTTTTAAATCAACATTCTCGAAATGGCCAACACTGAAGGGTCACCAAGTATGCCTCTGATTAAATATGAGCCTATAATTTTCAAAGTCGATATCGAACACACCACAACTCTAATCATGAGAAATGTCTAACGGTCAAAAGTTGTATAAAACAAACTCATTAAGATCGCTGATTTGGAATAATGCAATGTTCTTATGCTATGAAGAGGATTAGAGAATAATCAATCTTATTTTTATTTAAAAATTTTCAGAAAAGATTTCAGTCACTCAAGTTACATATCAAACTTTTTCATATCGATTTTCTAATAAAAATGCTGAAGTACTTAAATATGTAACATAACACGTTTTGGAGTTTAAAACTCAATAAGTACTTTCGTACATATTTATCGTACTAATCTTTATTACAATCATAATAATCGTTACATTTTATAAAAAAATTCAAATTGTCTTCTGTCTTGGTGCCCACACAAAATTCAAAACGAAAGATTTCATGTAAAACTACATTCATATCCTGTGAGAGAAGTCTGAAGGTTTTCATTGTCATCTACGCACATCTTACTGACTTGCCAACCTACACAAATTTAAACATAATTTACAAAACTAAAATCTGATTTTTATTTTTATTTTTCGAATCTCTCCTACAGGAAAATAAGACAAACAAGAAATCTTATTTTCCTGTAGGTTTAAATCCATTTACATTTCCATACAAGTTTGATCCCTTTTTTCTGTCGAGAGCTGCAACATGAAAGAAAACTATTGAGAATTTATTGTTTCTTTTGTACCTGGAATTTTTTTCTTTTTTGATTTTTGCTTGTTTTAAAATTCAGCAAATATTTATAGAGGATTTTGGTGTTAAATTGTTTGAATTGAATTGAATTGTGAAATATTTACTCTACACTTCTCATGTTTTATGTTTGATCGTAACTTTAGTTGTATCTTTTTTATTTATTTATTTGTCGTTTTTTTCTCTGTTTCGATAACGAACTTGACCTTTTCCTATTTTATTTATGCCGTCTGTTGTCTATCTTTTCAGCAGCAGCGAATAGAAAATAGAATTATTGTCAGGTTTTTGAAAATATGAAACTAAATATTTTATTTAAAGTTAAAATTACATCATAGATATGGAAGTGGTAATCAATATACAGTTATGGATTCCAAATCTGAATAAATAAGAGTGATGGTAGAATTTTATTATCTTTCGATATGTTAATTAAGGGATCAATTCTTGGAATTATGAAAAGTAATTTTGAATTTTCAATCTGGTGGTTTTACTCTTGTAGAAGACGTGTGATTGATTCCAACAATTTTAGCATTATATTTCCATTCCATTTTTTTAATTGCGCATCCTTTAGAAATAACTCTTGTGATCACTCTCAAATCCAAAACAATTTTATTCAAATAATGGGAATGTTTCCTTCCCCCATATCTTAATCTTTATAACGAGTAGAAATGTTATAGTCGGCCAAGCCCGAATTTGTGTAATCTTCACCTCAATGTTGGTTATAAATGGTAGTTACAAAAAATTAATGAACAAACCTCGTATAATTTGATTTTTTTGCAATATATTATGGTTACAATAACATTTATATGAAATTCATGTGTATTAAAAGGAGCTTTCTGGGGCTTTTATGGGAGCTGGAATAAATTATGAACAGGCCCCCGTATAATTTTGCACATCGATTTTTGTCAAATATTTATCAATATTTGACCAATTATTAACATATATGTAAGATTTATGCCCTTTAAAGTCATAGTGGAATAATAGAAAATGGAACGGCCATCGCATAATTTGGTACATGGTTTTAGAATATTTTGTTAAAATTTATTTATATTTTACTTATTTGAGCTTAAAACTTCATTCCGTGAGGACATTTGTATGTGGGGTTTAGGACCAACCATGACCAATTTCAATTAGCATCGTCTTTGGGTCAAAATAATAATATGTACCAAATTTCATCACGGTATCTTAAAAATTTCGACTTGTAGAGTGTTCTCATGGTTTACATGGAATGCCAGTCGGACGGACGGACATCGTTAAATTGACTCCGAAAGTGATTCTGAATCGAACAGTTTATTTTAAGGTAAGAGTTTCACCTTTTTTCTATATGTTAAAAACATCGGCGCAAAATCTTACGGTGGTGTAGGGTATAAATAACTAGATCCAATTAATTATAAGATTTCCCGTCGTTTGACAATTACTAATGGTCAATATATTTATTTTCTAAAATCGGTAAAATTCTTTGAGCACATCATTAAATCCATTTTCTAAACATTTTTACTAATATCTGAGGTACGCTTTATTTTGTGATGTCCTAAAAATAAATTCTCCAAATTATAACCGGGTTTTAAACGATTTGTTAGGAGTTTGGAAATCACGATTTCTGATCATAAGGATCTAATAGAGACTATTGAAAAAATAG
Organism: Cochliomyia hominivorax; assembly: GCA_004302925.2. NCBI lineage: Eukaryota > Metazoa > Arthropoda > Insecta > Diptera > Calliphoridae > Cochliomyia > Cochliomyia hominivorax. Next base: position 41,057,419 of record PYHX02000413.1, on the reverse strand, counting down.
GTGAATAATACATATACTCTTATGACCCCATACAAAGATACGTCATGTTTTTTTTTAATATTCGTCGTAATACTACTATCGCCGGCATGTTAGATATATACATAAAAATACAATTACTTATCAATATATGTTTTTGTTTCTTGTTCCCAAATCATATTATGGTTTACAACATGTGTTTACAACTATAATATGGTATACAACAACCAAATTTTGTTTATCGAAACAACCACAATTTGATGTCCTACAACCATAACAGAATCAACAAAGTTAGAGTGTCATCGTAATTAAATTTAGATGTGGGATTGCCATATTGTATAACTATATTCCAAACGAAGGAGTAAGATAAAAAACTCTTAACATACATATATGTGAAACTTACAGTTTAATTTTTTTGATTGAAATTATTATTACAATTTCATAAAAATATATATTTTTACAGTCTTTATCAATAGTGATAAAATTTTGAACCTTCCCCGGAAACCCTTCTTAATTAACCTTTTTATAGTGCTTTCCGTCACTTTTCTCTAATAGGTAGTTCATCTTCGTTTAAAATCTACCACATATTTGGAAACCTTTTTGCGCTCTTCAATTCTCTTTTAACACGAGCCAAAAATCTCTCCAATGGCCTTAGCTTCTGGCAGTTTGAAGCATTTGCCTATCTTGGAACAAATACAACCTTGATGTGCTTGTACCATTCATGGGCTTGTATACCAGAGCTACAGGATTCCAAGTCAGGTCTGACTATAGACCGATCTAAAGGGGCCTTTTGTGGGTGCATCGTAAAATGTTTATTTTAAAGAAAATTAAGTCCAAATTTAGTTTAGTGTCCATACCTTTATTTGCAGAAAAAAACCGGGTATGCATGATATTTGTTTTATGTTAGAAAAGAAAATTCCGGGTTACTTCAAATGTATTTTTGCATAAGAAATAATTGCTAGATCTCTGTTGCCAATGGATCGCAATATGGTTAGTTGATGGGATATTGCGGCTTACGATCGAATCCGTTGTGACATTTGGTTTGATTCGTGGATCGTTTTATAATGTTAATAATTTTGATATGGAGGTATTTGAGCTCAAAATTTGTTTCCCAAAGTTTAAAACCATTTAGAGGTTTCAGAAGATTTTGATACTTAAATTTATTAAATGCTCAAGGAAATATTAATTTCTATAAAATTATGTATGAAAAATCCTAATTTCTTATGCAGCCCTTAGACACGAAGGTAGTGTACTTTAAGTGCAAATCGTCTATATAACAAAAGAAATATAATAGCAACAACAATAAACAAACAATGAACCTCTGAACAGAGGCCTACGGCTAAAAAATGCACGATAATTTAAAATGCAACACATGATTTTTTCAAAAACATAAAACAGTCAAACAAAAAATATTTATGTAAAAAATAAACATAAGACATACAGAGAGAGAGAGAGAGAAAAGAGAGAGAGAGAGAGAGAGAGAGAGTAAACATAACTAAAACACAAAGAGAGAGGTGAACAAGTAAAGAGTAAAGTATCTATAAGATATTAAAAGAATAAAAATATAAACAAACTCTTGACTGGAAATTGATCCAATTGGAAATTTCCTGTTGCTTTTGAGAGTTAAAGAAAACAACACGAGCTCAAACAAACATTTTTCCAACCACTTGTTGAAATGCCTTAATAAAGATATTGAAAACACACAAGAGAATGTATCTTATGGATACATTCCAGTGAAAAAAAACAAGATTATTATACACGTTTTAATGTGGATATGAGCAAATGAGAAGTGTAAACTAACTCGGGGTTTTTTCAAATGAACAGTCGCGATTTGACTTTTATGAAGCGCAATACTGAAGACCGGTTGATTTATTCAAATTTTTCGAAAATATAGAAAAAAAGCTTCAAACTTACGTTTTCATAAAGCAAAACAAAGCAGTTGATATAATTTATTTGAAAATAAAATTTTATTGAAAAAAAGTGATTAAGAATTCAGAATTGGAAAAATAACAATTTAACAAAAATAATAAAAATTCTTCATGAATATACATAAATAAAAATATGAATAATTTAAAAAAAATCGTTAACTAATAAAAAATGAAATAAACAAAAAACGTCTGTGAAATTTTGAAAAAAATACCATAATTTTTTTTAAGAATTTAAACCTCCAACAAAAAAAAATAGTTATTAACCCATGAAATTACCATAAAATAAATAACTTTAAAAATGTTTTTCTATTTAAAAAAATAATTTTTATTATTATTTATTAAAGCCGATTACAACAACGTTAAAGTCTCTTTTATATTGTTGAGTCCAAATTAAAATTTATACGATTTTTTCATAATCAGTTTAGTGGTGAATAAGAGAAAAAAACCCACAATACAAAAAAAAAAGGATTAAAATCATAACAATTAAAAAAATATATAAATCGTTTGAAAATATATAGAAATAAATAAATTTGTTTAAATCGCATAACAAAAAATAGAAAAAAATATAAATTTTCCCATGATGTTTATTAAAGCATGAGCTCTATTTTATTGTCATTGCCACAACGTTATAAGCGCCAATTACAAGCAATGACTCTTGCCGTGATCATTATTTACACCACTTTGGTGTTTTATCAAAGTTCATATGGATATCCAAATATTGAAGTGAGTATCAAGCGATAACAACAATAACAACAATAGAGCGATTTATTGATTGTTTCTTACCAATAACAAAAAAAGGTGACAAATTGTTGGAGGGATTAATTTAGAATAGAAAAATTGAGAGTGATCTTTTGGTGATGGAGAATAAAGTCATTATATTAAATTCCTGTAGCACTAAACGAAAAAAGGAAATGAAAAAAAAAATATTTTACTATTGAATTGATCTAAAATATTTGATATTTTGATTTCTGACTGAATTGAGATCGTTGGTCGTCACATCAAACAAATTGTAAATATTTATACCAAACAACAACAATAGATCGACCGATTTATCTATTATTTGTTTTGAAAATAAGAAAGGTGATAAATTGTATTTTGGGATTAATTTAGAACAAAAATTATTATTTCAATTAAGAGTGATATTTTAATTATTACTTTATTATAAGTTCGATCAAATTTAAGATCTTAATTTGAGAACAATTTTTGTTTTATTTTAATCTGTGACTTATATATTTTTCTCTTCAAAATTATAAATTTAAACGATCGTTTGCTTTATTGATCGTTTGTCAATAAAGAAGGTGATAAATTGTTTGAGGTTTTAATTAAAAATAGAAAACATTTATTATTTAAATTGAGAGTGATCTGTGGGTGATCGCATTAATCATCGTGTTTATTAGCCTACAAATGTAGGATTTGATTTATTTTGAGCCTTAAATAAGATCACTTTTACAACGATCGCTTTTTTGATCACTAGGAAAATAAAGAAGGTGACAAAAATCTTTATTTTCAAAAGTGATCTTTAAAAATATGTATATTAGGCAACAAATGTAGGAAGGAATTTAGGTTATTTTAGTATTAAAAGTACTTTAGGTTTCATTTTTCATTTATTTTGAGACTTAAATTAGATCGTTTTATATTCCTTCTCTTTGTACAAAGTTTGATCAAAACAAAACTTTTGTAAGTAAAGTTGAATTTGAAATCAAAATATAAAAATATATCGATCGTTTTATTGATCGCCTGTTTTGAAAATAATAATATAACAAACTGATTGAGAGATTAAATTAGAATAGAAGATCTTTCTATTTCAATTAAGATTGATCGTTTAACTTTGAAATAGTTATAGTTTCTTATACAAAAAATTAAAGACATTTTTAATGACAATAGATATTGGAATGATATTTTAGTATAAATGAGATCATTAAAATTTTAGTTTTGGAATAGAAGTTTTGATTTTTTAGATTATGACTTAAATGAAATCGTTTTTGTAATGTAAATATTCTTTTCATTAATATTGCAAAATTTTTGAAAATAATTAAAACTCATATTATTACCATAAAAAGTTAAATAATTAAGATCATTTTTGATCGTTTGTACTAAATATAAAATAAGACACAGTTTTTGATGAATTCGTAAATACACAAGTAGAGTTTTCCTTTCCATATTATTTAAGTAAAATGATCGATAAAATTTAAACCGTCGATCATCTGCTTTAGAACTAAAAGTAGGTAAATTGAGAACAAAATAAAAAGATATAAATAAATAAAAAGTCATTTCAATTTCAGATTTATTAAATTTTTACTGAAATATGATCTTCGCATATTTTTCTTTTTATTTAAATTTTTTTACAATATTTATATTGAAAAATTGTCTCGTTTAATTAAACTTAAAATGGATCGGAACTGAGAATTCTATATTTTCCATTGAATAAATTTATAAGTGAATCTCATTTTTCACAAATTTTAAATTTTTCACCAAAAATTAAATTGTTCACCAAAAATTAAATTTTTCTCCAAAAATTGTTTACCAAAAAATAAATTTTTCAAATTAAATTTTTTCACCAAAAATTAAATTTTTCATAAAAAAATAATTGTTCATCAAACATTAAATTTTTTACAAAAAATTTACTTTTTACCAAATATTTACTTTTTCACTGAAAATCAAATTTTTCACTAAAAATCAAATTCTCTACAAAAAATCAAATTTTTCACTAAAAATAAAATTTTTCACAAAAAATCTAATTTTTCACTAAAAATCAAATTTTTCACTAAAAAACAAATTTTTAACTAAAAATCTAATTTTTTACTAAAAAAAAATTCTCTACAAAAAATCAAATTTTTCACTAAAATCAAATTTTTCACTAAAAATCAAATTTTTCACTAAAAATCAGATTTTTCACTAAAAATCAAATTTTTCACTAAAAATCAAATTTTTCACTAAAAATCAAATTTTTCACTAAAAATCAAATTTTTAACTAAAAATCTAATTTTTTACTAAAAATCAAATTTTTCACTAAAAATCAAATTTTTCACTAAAAATAAAATTTTTCACTAAAAATCTAATTTTTCACTAAAAATCAAATTTTTCACTAAAAATCAAAATTTTCACTAAAAATCAAATTTTTCCCTAAAAATCAAATCAAATTTTTAACTAAAAATCTAATTTTTTACTAAATCAAATTTTTCACTAAAAATCAAATTTTTCACTAAACATCAAATTTTTCACTAAAAATCAAATTTTTCACTAAAAATCTAATTTTTCACTAAAAATCAAGTTTTTAACTAAAAATCAAATTTTTAACTAAAAATCTAATTTTTTACTAAAAATCAAATATTTCACTAAAAATCAAATTTTTCCCTAAAAATCAAATCAAATTTTTAACTAAAAATCTAATTTTTTACTAAAAATCAAATTTTTCACTAAAAATCAAATTTTTCACTAAAATCAAATTTTTCACTAAAAATCAAATTTTTCACTAAAAATCAAATTTTTCACTAAAAATCAAAGTTTTTAACTAAAAATCAAATTTTTAACTAAAAATCTAATTTTTTACTAAAAATCAAATTTTTCACTAAAAATAAAATTTTTCACTAAAAATCAAATTTTTCACTAAAATCAAATTTTTCACTAAAAATCAAATTTTTCACTAAAAATCAAATTTTTCACTAAAAATAAAATTTTTCACTAGAAATCAAATCAAATCTTTCACAAAAAATCAAATTTTTCATCAAAACGTCATTTTCATTAAAGTTTTACATTCATCAAAAAATTTTATTCTTTATGCAAATATTCAAATTTTAACCAAATTTTATTTTCACAAAATTTTAATGAAACTTTTCTTTAGAAACTTGTAATCGCGAATCTATTTTAAATAATAAAGTTTTTATAGCGTTTAAAGAAAGCACGCAGAAGTTTTTATCAAATAAGTTTTTTTATAAATTTTTTAAGACACTTCCAGAAATATTACTTAGATGGGAACTATGATCGGTTGATCGATCTTGAAAAGGTAATACATGGGTATACAAAAGACTTAACTTTATAAAGAAATCGTTTCAATTTTCGATAACGAAAAATTTCAGAAGGCTTATAGGTATTATAGATAAGATATTAAGAACGACAAAGGGACAGACAGACATCATAAAATCAACTTAGAAAATGAGTATTTTAAAAATTACGATCTTAAACAAAAGAACCTCCTAAACAGACGGAAGAACGAATGGACAGACATCATTGAATTAACTTATGAAGTATTAACACTAAAGCAAATTTCTTTCTAAAACAAAAATGCTGTAATTTTTGATTGTGAATTTTTTATAAAACTAAAATTGTTCGTAAATTTTCTCTAAATTCAAAATTTATAGTAAATATATTCAAATAAGAAATAAAATTAAATGTTCTCTAAAAAAACAGATTATAATTTTTCTCTTAAAACTTCAATATTGAAAGGCAATTCGCTCTAATAGAAAAATATATCGTAAATTTTCTTTAAAACAGACATTGATTATAAATTTTCTCTAAAGCGAAAATTGATCGTGAATTTTCTTTAAAACTAATTTTGATCGTAAATCTTCTCTTTATTCAAAATGAATGGTAAATGTCTTCTAAAAAAAAGAATAAAATTTCTTAAAAAATTCTTAACTCTCTAAAACTAAAATATATCTTATATCCTTTTTTAATTAAGATCAAAGTTTTATAATTTAAAATTTATTTTAATTTGATATTTCTATTAAAAAATTAATTTAAATATTTTAACTAATATTTTTTTCATGTCATATCTTAAAATTCAATTATTTATCTCATGATTCAGTTCAGACTAACTTTTACTTTTTAATCATATTTTTTATTTATATTTAATTAATGTTGTCATATTTAAATTTATCGTAAAAAATAAAAATTATGTTAATTTTCCTTATTTTTTTCTAAACTCAGTTAAAAAACCACAATATAAAGATCACGAGTTTAGATCAATTTTATAGATTCGTATTTAAAACAACAGATGCACAAACACACACACCCAATCTCACATTAATTATAAATTTCTATCGAAAGGAAAATGTATTTAATCTCATAAATATTTGTGTTAATTAAACACTAATGCCGCCGTTAAAAACTGAAATGAAAACTCAGAAAAAACAGAAATTTTTTTTTAAAATAATATTAATTCACCAGACAGAAGTCACTGTTTTTAGGGGAGAAAAAATATTATAATTTAAATCTATTAAAATATTGATACATTTCTAGGTTTCGAACAACCAGTTTTCTTAATGAAAACTTTTTTGATAAAAAAACATAATAAAAATCATGGGAAAGTTTAAAAAAGTTTTTTTTTACCAAAAAATCATTTTATGTTAATATTAAAGCTAAATTCTTTTAAGACTAAAAGAAGCTACCAAAAACAGACTGAAATAAAATTTATTCTTTTGGTGATAAATGACAGAAAATTTTTAATTTTGTGTATAATTTTTTTTCTTTAATAGGAAACTATTAAATAATGATAAGAAAATTTATATTGGGTTAGAGGAAAAGTAGTTGCAACGTTTTTACGATCGGTTTACAAAGATCGGAATTGTTCGAATGCAACTAGTTACCTGTTCACTAATCTTATTGATGTTATTATTAGAAAATAACCGACATTTTGGCTCTTTGGATTAATTTTTATGCGATCCGAAAGAGTTGTGGTTTCATAGTGTTTTACTTATTTAAATGCTAGTCCATATGAGTACAAAATAAAGAGTTTCTTTGAGCAGTCATTATACCGATTTATTATATATTTGCATTTAATATCTAATTACATTAGTTTTACTACAACAATTATAAAACGATCGGCTTTTTCAGTGGTTGTCCGATATATTAAATAATCATATCAAAATTTCCGTAATAATTTTTCATATAATGATTAGAAGATCATTTTAACTTAATATCTTCTCATGTGAAATATATCGATTTTGCTCCAGTAATTACAAAATGATCGACTTTTTAGCGACCAACCGATGTGCAAATGTCTTAACAAATTTTACAAAAAGTATCACTTTTAACTCTCAGGGTAGGGAAGATCATCACAGTATTTTCTTTAATAAAATCTAAGAAACCTACAAATACTTTTTATATTACCCAATAGTTTTGTTTACAATTTCAAACTTTATCGTAACTTAAATTATCATTAAAAGGTATTTAAGTCATTAATTAGATTTAAAAACAAAAGAGAAATTTCTATGGGTCTCCCCGTTTTAATTTTTGTCCAACGTATATGCCGGTTAAGGTTTTTTAATATAAAAAGCCTTTTGATATTTAAGTTACAATTAAGCTTTATGATCAAATTATAGAATTAATATTTTTATAGTTCTAAAGATCTTTAAATTTAAGATAATTTTTAATTTCTTTTTTATTTGTTCTCAAATTTAAATTTAATTTCAATTTTCTCCATTAGACTCAAAAAAGCTTAAATCAGGTATCAACTAGAGAACTTAAAAAACCTCTAGGTTAAATAAACTCGTGTCGCGATTTGTGAATAATTAAATTAATTTTAAAGAATTCAAATTTATCCGAAATTAACGATCACTAACAACATTGACATCTAATTTTTTGAGAGAAGATAAGTCAAATTTTGCTTATGACAATTTTTCTTGAAAAATAAAATTAATAATCAAAGTTTATCATAAATTTCCGCTAATAAAATTTTTAGGGTAAATTTTTTCTAAAATTAAAATTGATCGTAAATTTTGTTAGAAACAAAAATTGAAAACAATTTCTCTTTAAAGCGAAAATTGATCGTAACTTTTCAAGTCAAATTCTCTCTAAAACGCAAATCGAAAGATAAATTATCACTAAAACTAAAATTGATCTGGAATTTACTTTGACACAAAAAATTTTCGTAAATATTAATCCATAACAAAAACTTGTATCGCAGTTTTTTTCTCAAAGAAAAATTACTTACTTTTGTTCTAAAATAAAAATTGATCGTAAATTTTCTCTTAAACAATTTTTTCGAAATTTTCAGTAAATTCCTTATAAAAGACTATTATGTCGTAATTGACCTCAAATTCTCTCTAAAATAACAACTAAAAGTCAAAATTTACCGTAAATTTTCTCTAGATCAAAAATTTTATGTAAAATCTTTCCAAATTAAAGATTTACATTTATTATTTTCTAAAAGCTAAAATTGATCGTGAATTTTCTTTTAAACAGAAATCGCTCTAAATCATTTCTAAATTCAAAATTAATGACAAATTTGTCCTATATGAAAAATGCCCTTAATTTCCTTCTGAAACGCAAAATGATCGTTAATTTTAAAACAAAAATTTATCGTAAATTGTTTGTCAAACTGAAAATGAAAAGAAAATTCTCACGAAAAAAATGATCTTAAGTCAAAATTGAACATAAATTTCTCTTAAATTAAAAATTTATAGTGAAAATTCTCTTAAGCCATAACTGATCGTAAAATTGATCGTAATTTTTCTCTAAATTTCAAAATTAATAGTAACTTTTTTTAAATTTTATCTAAAATGAAAATTAATTGAAAAATTTCTCTAAAACAATAATAGAAAGCTAAACGAAAATTGAGAGCAAAATTTTTTTGATTGTGAATTTTCTCTAAAACAAAATTTTGTCGTAAATTTTCTGTAAAACGAAAATTTTATTAAATTTTTCTATATTTATAGTAACCATTCACCAAAGCAAAAATTGTTCGCGAATTTTCTCTAAAACTAAAATTGATGGTAATTCTGCTTAAATTCTAATTTTATTGTAAATTTCTCCCGAAAGAAAACATTTTCTTAAATTTTCTCTTAAATCATATTTTTTCTTCATTAAAAAAATTAAATAAAATTAAAAATTTTAAATTAAGTGATATTATAAAGTACTGTTATTCATTTGGAGAGGTTTAGTGATCTTTAAGATTCTTATAAAATTCTAGAGATTTTATTTGTCTTAACATTTCACAAATTCCAATTTCTATTCCCCTTATTTTCCACCTGTTATACCTGTTACGAAGAAAATCTTTCCGAAATGAGTAATTTAATATTTTCTTAAAATCTCTATTAATTCCTAATTTAAATACTAAAATTTTAATCTAAAATCAAAATTTAGACAAATGAGTCAATATAAATGTTTATTCAATTTAAATAAGGAAAACCCCAATAAAAAGACAAATTTATTATCGAATGAAATATAATACTTTAATACTTCTATTGAAATAGAAATCACAAAAAATAGAAGAAGAATGTTAATGATTTTCTAATCGATTGTAATCAAAACTTATCATCCTCAGAGCAAAACACGTAGAAATCAAGAAAACTTACACAAAATTACAACAAAAGACAACAAATAAATAAATTCAATCAATCAATAATAAAAAATCGAGAATAATTATCCTCATAAATCAATCATCACTTGGAAATTTCAATACTTTACAAATAAATATTTTAATTTGGTTACTGAAAATGTATCAAAAGCTGTCAAGACCCCATGAATTGTGCCACTTTTTTTGAGACAGAAATAAATTCCTGTAGTAAATAAAATTAACACTTTTTTCATTTATAGATTTTATGTATTATTTTTTATACCCTACACCACCACTACTGATGTATGGGGCATACTTGCTTTGTCATTCTGTATGCAACACCCACCCATTCTTTCAATCAAATGTCTGTCTGTTGTAGCCACAAATATAAATTATTTTATGACTCATTTAGTGTATATACTATATACATTTGTGTGAGCATATGTAAGTGTGTAAATATGAAATATAACGTATTTACTACACACGCATTTGTAATGAAGGGTATTGAAGATTCGTCATAACCGATTAAAACATTCTTACTTGTTTTTACATTTATTTATTCTCTTTTAAACTAAAATTAAATTTAATATTTTTGCTCCGGCGAAATAAAAATAAAATGCAAAAAAAAATCCATAAAAACCAAAAATTCCTATAAAATCCACCAAATATCAAACAAATATTAAATATATAAAATAAGAATCGTATATAAACAAATAACAACAAAAAATACATTGAATTCCAAATGTCTGTATAAAATTGTAAAAAAATATTGGTTGGTTTTGTTTGTTTATATATTGGATGAATGAATCAATGAATGAATGAATGAATATAATAGTTATGAATGCAGATACATTCTGGCAATTGTATCTGTAAAATGCATCTATTACAAATACCCTGCAGTTTTGAACAAACAAAAAATTTTCATTTAATAAAAATTGCATATAAACTGAAAACCCAACAATTTTCAAATTTGTAAAAGGAAAATTTAAGGACTGCGATCGAAAAACACTTAACACACCCTTTTTTATTAAAAAATTAATCCAAGTATTATTTGTTATAATTCGTTATCTTTGCAAAACATGCCAGTTATTATACTTAGTGTCAAAAAATTGATATATTGTTAATCTGATTAAAATCAGTGACCAGAAAGTACGTACTAAAATTAACAAATATTTTCAGTAGAATCCAACTTGGTATTACAAAAAGTTTGTCAATCATTCGTAGGTCTGACGTCAAACTGTTTGCAATATTATTAAATAGTACCGGCAGAACTTGTCTGTTGATAAAACAAAAAACCTGTAGAAAAGCACTCTGGTTGGCTTAGTACCATTGTGCATATTTGGTATTACAAATATGCAGGACTCACAAACTTCCTGACAGGAACACTGTCAAAAATTTAGAGGCCAGATGAAAGATATAGGGTTATTGTTAAAAGAGAATTCAAGATCACAAAAAGGTGTTCAAAAGTGTTGCAAATTTTAAACGGATAAAGACTGCCTGCTTGATCAAAGTGTCCGAGCACTATTAAGACATTGATGGAAGGATTTTCGAAAAAGGTTCACTATAATCGTTGATTTCAACCAAAAAATTATCCTTAAAATTTTCTAGCATAACTTTCTTAAAATTAAAATTTTCTATAAAACAAAACTGATTGATTTCTATTGATATCAAAATATTGCTAACAAATTATGATTTTCTGTAAAACAAAAATTAATCTGAAATCTTCGGAAAATTAAAAATTGTTCTCCTTTTGAAAAACAAAAATGGATTTAAAATTTTCTCCAAATTAAAAATTGATCGTAATTTCTTTAAACGAAAAATGAACTAAAACAATAATTTAACTTAAATATTGTTAACATATTGATTGGTATTTTCTTTAAAACATACGCTGATCTTTAATTTCCTTCTAAACGATAAGTGATCGTAAATCTCCTCTAAAACCATTTTTGATCTAAATTGATTTCTAATTCAAAATTTGATCGTAAATTTGATTTATGTTCCTTATATTAAAATTTTTCTCTAAATTCAAAATATTCATAAATTATCTCCGTACTGCAGGGGTTTTCTCTTTGTACTTCAAAAGTAAGTTAATATACGTATGAGTGTGTAGGTATGTTTACATTCTGTGTAACAGCTATTTTTATGGATTTTTAACAGAGTTTATATTACTGAGAAATAAAAAACACACAAAGTATATAAAAACAAATAAAAAAATTTATTTCATTTTTTCGGTTTATAAACATTTATTTACGTTTTTCCTCTTTTTTCCAATATAAACCAGGGAATTAACGTTATTTAACCGAATGCCAGTTTAAAAAAGAAAAAACCCGAAAATAAATGCAAACAAAAACCAAACAGGTGCAAATGGTTTGTTTGAATGAATATCGAAACTAAAAATTGGGAATAAAAAAACTGGATAAAAATATTTATTTCGATAAAGTTATTATTTTCCTTCTTTGCGAAGAATTTATAAAAAATGAGAGAAAATAAAAACAATATTTAATTTTCTGAACACCGAGAAATGGAATAAAATTGTCATTTTAACCTTAATTAAATGATCATTTAAATCTAAAAAAGATGAAAGTCATACGATCTATGACTTCTTTATACTCCTTTTGAGGCGATCATTCGTTAAGCACATTATTTCGTTTAACCAAAACTACAGCACTATCACGCGTGACCTGTGCTCTTGTTTTCCTTTTAAATAATACGGGTTTGTTTCCTAAAAAATCTATATAATCTTCTTTGTAGATTCCTACAATGTATGAGTTTTAGGTGTATCTGAGTCACTTTTAAACAACAACATTGTTAAAAAAAGTCATACGTGTAACAGTAGTACGAGTTTTGTACTTTAGATTTCCAGGGAATACAACAAAAATAATAACAACAATAACAAATTTAAATAGAGAATGAAAAAAAGGTAACATTTTTATTTATAAAATGTGATGACACTTTTTGTTAAAATAAAAACAACAACAAAAAATAAAACATGAATTAAAACAATCGAAAAAATAATACAAAGTAGTAAAAGCAGAGGGAAATAGGAAAAAGAAAAATAAAGTAAAATAATTAAGAGGGAAAGAGAGAGAGAGTCAGAAACAGAAGAAATATAAGAAGATCGGCAACGAATATAAAAAGACACTATATTTACGATCAATTTCCTTTAAGAGAAATTTTATAATCAATATTGCTTTCAAAAAACATCTTCGATCAGTTTTCAATTTTTATTAGAGGGAATATTTGCAATCATTGTTAATTTCAAAGAAAATTGAAGATCAGTTTTTATTTTAAAAGAAATTTAAGGTGAATTTTTGTTAAAAAAAAATTGAGATCAACTTGATCAACATTGTTTTTACTAAAAATTTGATATCATTTTTCTTGTTAAAGAAAATCAAGTTTTGAGATCATCTTTTCTTCAGAAAAATTTAAATCAATTTTTGTTTCACCAACATTTATATTTGTTCTAATAAAAGTGAAATCAGTTTATATTCTGCAAAAAGTTTGAGAATAATTTTTCTTTTGCAGAAATATTTAGATCGATTTTGTTCTACAGAAATAATACAACAATTTTCGCTTTCATAAAATTTAAGATCAACTTTTATTTAACTAAAATTTTTAGATCAATTTGTATTTTTCAAAAAAATTTGAAATCAATTTATGTTTCACGGAAAATTGGAGGTAAATTTTTGTTTCACAAAATATTTAAGATCAATTTTTACTTCCAAAAAAAAAATTGTGGTCAAATTAAGGTTCACAGAATTTGAGACCGATTTTTGTTTTCACAAAAAATTAGAGATCAATTTTTGATTGAAAGAAAATTAGAGATCAATTTTTGTTTTAAAGAAATTTGGGATCAATTTATGTTTTACCAAAGTTTGAGAAAATTTGAAATTAATTTTTGGCTCACACAAATTTTAGATACATTTTTGTTTTATAGAAAATTAGAGATAAATTTTTGCTTTGTAGAAAATTCGGGATCGACTTTTATTTTCATATAATTTTAGATCAATTTTTGTTTACAGAAGATTTGAGATCAATTTTTATTATACCAAAAATTTAGATCAATTTATGTTTTACAGAAACTCTGAAAGATTCAGCTATGACCGTCTGTCTATACACAATAATTGAGGGACCTCAATGGAATTCGTTTTGAGTATTTCCTATAGTCCTGATAAGTTTCCTATTTGAAACCAGTAAAATCGGTTTAGTATATTAAAAGATATAGAACGATATCTGAGGCACAGTAGAATACAGCATACTTGTTAAATTTTTTGATCGAATATTTTCATTAAATTTACTTTTTAAATAAAATTTTTATTAAATTCCTTCTTAAGAAAGAAGTTATTAAAATTTATTTTTATGGAGAATTTTCATTGAATTTTTCTTAAAAATTTCATTTTGTTAAAAATTGTAACCAAACTGAATTTCGCAATAATCATACCTCTATGTTTAAAAGTAGCGCCCAAAAAACACTTTTTTCTCCAAAAACGACATAAATACGAACCAGGGGCATATTAACAGAAAAAAACTCTTTTTTAAGAGAAAATTGTAACAACTTGTTCAATTGTAAAAAAAAACAGAAATAAAAAAATAAAGTAGAAAACAAAATATCAAAAAGTACCAGAAAATCGTATAAATACTCACTCATATTCACGTAAATAAAAGTTGACTTTGGCGGTGATGATGGTGAAAATGATGACTATGGCGACGAACGATGACGATGACAATGATGACATGCAGCCTGCATGTGTTTCACAGTCAAACGACACTTTTAATGGAAGAAAATAAAATAAACAACAAAAAAACTTTATATTAAATGTAAAACTCTGAAACTGATATACATACCGGGGACCCTATATTATTCATACGTGTTAAATACAACGACCCCCTGATGTTGAGGTTTTTCTTTTGCACTCTGTTTTTTTTTTAATATGATTTCATTTTTTTTGCAGAGTTTTAGTTAAATGATGTTAGTTTTTTCTCACACAATAAAATAAATAATAAAGCAAAAAATAATTAAAATATATTCTCTCTCTCTCTTTTTTCAGATTTCGCAAAATCCCTCACAAAAATATCACCATAAAATTGGTGAAGTACAAACACATCATATGAAATTATTACAATATGAAACATCAACCACAAATACACCCACTTCCACAACAACACCAGCATTATCAGCTGCCTTATCTTCATCCTCCTCCCAGTCTTCTTCTTTGTCGGGATCTAATACCCAGGATTTAAGTCCTGTGTATACCACCGTTAATCAACCCACAACTGTTATTATACGTAAAGATATTCATAGTTTTAATTTTTCGGATATCGAATTACCCATTGAGAGACCAACTGCTTCGGCTCATTATTTACGGAATAAACATTTATCGAGAGATCTTTCACAACGATCAGTTACGGGTACACCAAAGCCACCTACCACCGAATTGGATGATATTTTTATTAGTGTTAAAACAACGAAAAGTTATCATGACAGTCGTTTGGCTTTGATAGTGAAAACATGGTTTCAATTGGCCAAAGATCAGGTGAGTTAAAAATAAAAAAATACTTTTAATTACTTATATAATTAACTGATCCTAGATTAGCCTCTTTCCTAGATAAAATTGTAAGAATAACAGAAAATTGTACTCCCTTTAATCTCTGCTACAAGGGGTTAATTAAAGGAGTAGAAGATGAAATCATCTGAGACCCCATAACCGTATATATTCATGGATCAAATCAAGGTCTTGTAGTCTGTCGGTTCGCTATTTTTTTGTTTATTGTTAAAAATCTGCTCTATATTTAAAAAAAGTTATCGCCCGATGTCAAATCCATAAAAGATAGATAAAATATAAATAAAAAATAGATAAAAGAATGAACCGATTTTTATATAATTTGTCCGTTTTTATGTAGCAATCTATTCTTTTTCTCAAGTCTAAATTTCAATTTAAGTTCAATTTAAGTTGTCCAAAGCTTATAGCTTGATGCCTAAAACTATGTACAGGAATCCTAACTAAGCCAGTAATCTGAATTCTGACTAATCAGATTGCTATGACTTTGGTTATGTTTAGAACAGAGCCTGGAAAAAATGTCCCTATAACCATCATACAGTTTTTTAAGAAGCAAAAGACCCTGAAGAGACTATAAAATTTTTTTCTGCGGACTGTTAGATGTTAGACGTTTCAACTGTGTATCGTAAAGAGATAAATAGTAAAAACTTTGTGAGTCCCTACTTCATCGCTACTAAGTGTATTGTAAGGAGACAATTGTTTCTCAACTATCACAAAATAAGCCGCAAGGTGTCGGGAGCTTAGAAAAGAAAATAGTTGAGTTCCATTTAAGAGTTTTAGTTTTTAAACTCACATTTTTAGAAAGAGTTATTAATAGATGAGCATGTTGTGTATTTAGTGCCCTTAATGATAGAAAATCTTAAGCTCTCGAGTCAATAAAACATTTTTAGTTAATAAATTCATAGTTTTTATTCGAATTTCATATTAGTGATGCTCAATTGTTGGCCATGATGATTAGTAAAGGTTGCCACACTACCGCGAATAACAGCAATGTTTTTCGGAGTTTAAAGTGGGTGAACATGCGCAGTTGCTTTCACAATTTTTTACCCACTTAGGATACATAATACGTGGGTTATTAATGCCCCTTTTTCCTCTCTTAAAAATATTAGTTTTTATATATCCAATCAAGTATTATGAAAAGACAATTATATGATTCCGAAAATGATTTATTAGATAAAATGTCAACGGTATAGGTCGGTCCACTGTCCATCGCAGCATCCATATTATCGTTTTATCTCTTTTTTTATTCCAGTACAGGGGTTCTAAAATTCGTTAATGCAAATATAACATTTTTCTCATCTGTTTGGATTTATTTAAACAAATTCTTGATCCCTAAGGACTCTCATAATTCTAAGAAATGATTTCTTATTAAATTTTAAGACAATAAAAACAAAATACCTTAATGTCTGCATATGTAAACAAATATTGGCACTCATTCGTGAAATTGTATCAAAAATATATATTCCCTCTTCCTATAATCCCTTTGTTTTCATGACAAAGTACTTTATTTCACAAGTACTTTGTACTCCCAGCAACTCCAGTACTTTAACATGACATACATACATACATACATACATACATACATACATACATACATACATACATACATACATACATACATACATATCCAATTTAATTTTTTATCTTCTTCTTTTCCTTGCATTTTTGAGGGTTATGTATAAAAATAAGAAAAGAAGTGAAATTATGAACGTGTTTAATGTTGTAAAATTTATGTTTTTGGGGTGTTTATTTTCCCTGGTTTAGTACATCTCTTCCAGAGTTTTATGTATACTAATCCCTCTTTTTGTTTTATTAATTTTTTTATACCCTTCACCAACACAAGTGGTGAAGAGTGTTTGTCATTCCGTGTGTAACGCTTAGAAGGAATTATTTTAGACCCCATATTATATATTCTTGCATCAAATAAAAACCTGTTTTAACTATGTCCTTCTCTCTGTTGTTGGCTGTCATCCACAATAATTGACAGAGTCAATGAAATATGGCCTGAGTATTTTCTGTAGTTCTGGGAAGTTTCCTATTTAAAACCAGCAAAATCTTATGCTAAAATATATAGACCGATATCATTCAGGGGGAGATCTTACAAAAAATTGTCAATTTCAAATCAACAAATTTTAATAAAATTTTGCCATCAATTAAATTAATCTATATGCACTTCTGTATGTGGAAACATAACATAACTTCACCATCATTTGTGGTGAAAGGTATTAAAGTTCGGCATATTCCTACTTGTTTGTATTTTACTTATTTTTTTCTGAGAAAATAAAAATGTCGCTTTTAATGTAAATTCTTCTGTAAAGTTAATTTAGTTTTAAATATTTTCTCATGTGTTTTTGAATGCCTTAAAAAAAGGACGAAAAAGGGGGAATTTTTGTAATTTTAAAACTGTCTCTTGCATTTTTCTAAATTATTTGGGGGATTTTAGTAAATTGTATTTTAATGCATAATTTATTACAAGAAGATTAAAGTTTATTTTACATTATTTGGGTAAAATTTTAATTTTTTAATTGTTGCATTTATGTTTGTTACAGATGATAAATGAGAATAATTTTGTGATGACATGACATGCGAAATTAAGCTTTTGAAAGCTTTTTTGCTCTCCATATGCATATTATAGATATTCACAAATTATGGATTTATTTTATCGTTGTTACAGAGAAAATACTCTTTATTCTAGATCTTTTCTGCATAAAAAATCTCCTTAATAAAGTTTTAATTTGTGCATGGAATTATAATTTTTCTCTGAAAGTATTTCTTGTTAAGGAAGAAGTAAGGATCTTTAAATCTTGTATTCCAGTGTTAGCTGTGCTTCAAACTAGAGCTCTCTCTAAATCTCTAAATTAGTGCTTTTTAGTGCATTAAAGCCACGCTTCAAACTAGATATTTTTGAAACGTAAAGAAAAATTAAGCTCTTTTCCTTATAAATACAAAACTTTTCATAAAAGCTTTTATTATTTAAAATTAAATCATATTTCGATACATAAATTAAATTAATTTTTTATATTAAAATGAAGCTTTCAAGTTTTATTTTGAACCAAATACTTAAATTAAACTTAAAGACTTGAAACAATTTGGATTTCGTGTAAAGAAATTGCTGAATTAAAAGCTTCTTTTATTTTATTCTTTTTCTTTTTCGGTAGGCAAAAAAAGCTCCGTAATAATGCTTTTTTATTGAGTTCTTTACTAGAGTTATTTTGCGATATAAAATAAATGCTTTAAGAGAGAAACGAAGTAATTGTCCTTTAAGATACAAAGCTTTTTAAAATCGGACATTTTAAATTAAATACAGAAGCTTTAAATAGTTAAATTTCTTGTGTGAATAGTACCCTTTAAGGGTATTTTTCTGCTGCAAAAAGTGCTTTTAAAAGTTTTTTTCTACTAAGAAAATAAAGTTTCTATTTCTATATGGAATGAGCGTGCAAAATTTTCGATATAAATGAAGATCTTTGTATACAGTTAAATATTTTTAGTTAAGCTTAAAAAGCTCCTGTATATACAATGTAATTTTTAATGATTTTTTAAGTATAAACACGAAGCTATTTAAGGAAGCTGATATTATACTTATCGTATTTGGAGATTTTTCGGTATAAAAAGCTTTGTCTGTAGAGCAATTTAACTTAGTTATTTATGAGTGAAGTGGACTCTTTCAAAGAATATTAAAAAACTTGCTTTATAAGCTTTTTAAAGAGAGAGAGAGACAAATAATTTCTTTATTATAACATTTTTTGTTAAAAGATATAAATATCTTTAATATAAAGCTGAATAAATAAGCTTTTCTAAAGACTTTTTTATTTATTTTTTCATTGTTTTCTCGAGCATAGAAATAAAGCTTTTTAACAAAGCTTAAATAATGAATAAAATAAAGTCTAACTAGACTCTACTACGGTATAATATGATATAAAACTTTAGATATAAAACTTTTAAATCGATATTTTTCTTTAGTAAGATAAAGCTTTTTTAAGAGAGGGAGAGAAACATATTTGGGGTAAAAGTATAATTAACACTGCTTTTTTAGCTGTTTCCTCAAATTCCAAGCTCTTTAATTAATTAAAAAACAAAAGTTTTTCTAAATTTAAATAAATATTCTTATTGCCTAATTGACCATTATTTATGTCAAAAATTCGTTGTATTTATTTACTGCAAATAATGTCAAATTAAAAGTACATTTTGCCATTTTAGCCGCAATTAAATTCATCAAAATTAAAAAAAAAAAAAAACAAAAAAAAAACAACATTTAATTCTGTTTCAGAACTTATTTTAGAGGCAAATAAAAATGAATACAAAAAAGTATTAAGCAAATCTGTAGAAAAAAGAATAATATATATCTCAAAACGTATGCTAAGGCACGTCCAGGATTTATGTGCTCAGTTTTTGTTTTGACGACTAAGCATGAACAAAAGTCTCTACTTTAACGAAAAATAATAAAAAAAATAGATTTTTTTCACAATTTGTAAACAGAAAATTTCACATTTAAAATACGTTAAAAATTCTAATAAAAACTTAAAAAAATATAAAAACATTTTGAAAGAAAACAACTTGAGAGTTGAAAAAAATATTTAAAAATGAAGAAAAAAACTAAAAATATTTAAACGAAAATAAAATTTGTTTAAGCAAAACTGTTTTCTGAGCACGTTCCCAGTCATGCATGACAATGACAATAAATGTTGGTTATTTGTAGAGTCTTTTTTTAAGATTTTTTATTTATTTATTTATTTTTTATTTTTTTGGAACCTCCTTTTATTATTTGGATAGAAAGTAAATATGCGGTTGATTTAAATGGAAAAAATAAATATATTTTATTTATTAAAAAAAATCAAAATTTATGGAGAAAAAAATATTAACAAAAGGATTGAAAAAGGGGGCGGTACGACATACTGGACATAAAGAAAAAATAATTTGAAAGAGTTTTTGTTCTAAACTGAATTATATAAGACAACGTTTTTCGATTATAAAAAATACAAAAAAAGTCCTTTAAAAACTCTCTTAAAGAGTGATATTTCTGTTTAGAAAAAAACTCTCTAAAGAGCTTTATTATTGTAAAGAAAAAATCCAACTTAAAGCTTTATTAAAAAACTTAAATCTATATAGAGAAAAGCACAATTCAAAAGCTTTCAATTTATATAAATAGCTTATCAAAAAGCTTCTTTAAAAGTGCCTTTTTATTTAAAAGTTCTGTTCTTTTTTATTAAAATTTTATAAGGAATTGTGTAAGTGTACAGAAATAGCTCTATTGCAGAACTTTATTTCTAAAAAGAGATATGCTCTATTACAGAGCTCTGATTCTATCATCTGTTGAGAGCTTTATTTCTGTATATTTTCTATAAAAAGCAATACATTAAAAAGTTTTCATTATATATAGAATAAAACTATATTAAAACTATATAGAAAAAAATATAAAAGGACTTAATTCAATATAAAATAGAACTATACCAAATGACTTAATTTCCATAAAGAAAAAAGCTCTATTAAAGAGCTTTGTTTTTGTTAGCAAAAAACATTAATAAATTTTAATCTTGTTAAAAAGCTATATAAAAAGACTATTTCTTTTACATAAAATATGTTATTTCAATTTAGAAAAAAAGCATATAAAAATAAAATATTGAAGAAAAATCCATTAAAAATATATATCAAAAAGCTTTTTTTAAATATCGAAAAATATCTCTTTCTTTATCGAAAAGAATTTTAGTTCTGTAAAAAAAGAAGAAAATACCTTTATTTTATTATACAAAATGCAGTTTTTTTAGTTTTATTTCCACATAGGAAAATCTCTATTAAAAAGCTTTAAACCTTTATGTCAAAAATATTTACGAAAAAGCTTTAAAAATAAAAGCATTAATTCAATATAAAAAGAACGATTAAAAAATAGTTTATTATTTTATTACTTTATATATTAAAAAATAAACTATATCAAAGAGCTTTCTTTGTATATCGAAAAAAATCTATTTTTAAGATCACTAATGCTTTAAAAATAGTGTTCGAAAAAATTCGTGAGATAAGATATGTTTCAAGATTTTACGCTCTCTTTCCTTAATTCCTTATCCTTCACATATTTCGAATGCCAACTTTTGCATTTAAACATTTATAAAATGAGTGTCAGCATCATCAACATCCTCATCATGTCTATCAAAACAACAACAGCAGCAGCTGTTGCTGCTGTTTGAAATATATCAACAATAAAATCTTAACCTTCATATACAACAATAACACAAATCCACAAAAACTATATACAATTCCTTATATTTTATTTAACATTTTTTTATCGTGATGTGGGAGACCACTTAAGGTAATTAACACAACGATAAAACACATTATTTAAATATGTCATTAACATACACAGACATACTTATAAACACTAACACTTACATAAAATATTATAATGATCAAAAAAAGAGAAACCTGTAAGAGTCTGAAATGTTATAAAAAAAAGGTTTTAAAACTTATCTATTCACCTCAATATTGGTGCAACAAATGGATTATAAATTCGAAATTTATAACCAGGGCCACCACCAATGTTTTTAGGTTATGTTTTAATTTTCAAGTTTAAATTTGATATAATGATGGTTATGAGTCTAAAAGAAATAATTAAATCTGTTAATCATATTAGAAATTTCACTAAAATGAGAGTGAAAAGTCTTTATTAAATCCCCGTTCCTTAAAAAATTATTTTTTTCATCACAAATGGTGAAGGGGGTATATTACCCTTTGTCATTGGACTGAGCTCAGTAAAATTTGGACTGAGTATTTGCTTTAGTTCTGAATTGTTTCCTATTAAAAACCAACAATATCGGTTCAGTATATTAAAAGATATATACCAATTTATGAGTAAACCCCTTTTGTAAAGTTTCCAATTATAATTTGACACATTTTAATGAAAATTTTCCCTAATATTAAGTTATATATACTTAATTAGCATTCCAATAATTATAAAAATCGGTTCAGGAGAAATAAAGTTATAGCGAAAAATATAACTAATTTTATTGGCATTAAGAAAAACTTTTATATATTTTATTTGTGATTGTGTATGAACGAACATAACGTATATACTTTACCATCATTTCTAGTGGAGGATTCGGCAAAACCGAATATATCATTCCTACTTGTAATTTTTAATATTTCAAAACTGTTCATTTATTTTTTCATAAATTATCTGCTGACTTTAATTTAAAAATTTAATTTCATTATTTTTTTTTTAAGGAAAATGAAAAGTTGTTTTTCATGAAATGCTAAAAATTTCCAATAACAAACTTACTCACTTACCCACACCTTAAAAATGAACGAAAGAGAGAGAAAAAATAAACTTAAAACTGCTCCACATTTTGTAATTTTTCGTTGCGGTTATTGAAAAATGTTTTTAATTTTTTGTTTTCCATTTCGCAAACTTAAACTTGTTTGTGATTAATTACTTTAGTTTTTGATTACAGCAAAAATATACAACTTTTATAATTGCAATTAAAGTGACCCAGTTTAATGGGAAGTTTATAAATATTTTTTATCAGCAAAAATATATATTTTTTTTCTTCAAATTTAATTACTCATAACTTTTGGTTTAACAAAAAACGTCATACATAAATATAGCGTGATCATAAAACATGGCGACAGATAACAGAGGAGCACAAATAGAGTAAACTTTTTTCAAAGCTCCTTAACAGTTTCTTTTTATACAACAAATAATCTTCAGAAAAGACTTTATTTCCTTCGTAAATGTGTGGCTTTTTGAAGAAAAAAGTTTTATTAAAGAACTTTTTAAATTACAGAAAAAGTTCGATTAATTCTTTTCAAATAAAAAATAAATCACTTTGTTATAAATTATATATTTAACAATTATCTTTATTACCCTTCACACAAATGGGAGTGAAGTGAGTTTATGTTTCGTATATACACACACTCACACTTACACTCACTAAAGATTACAATACATATATAATTTTCTTAATATAAGACAGGAACACTAAATGATTTCTAATTTACAATTTTATGAAAGTTCTTCGTTTGAACTTAGTGGTAGCCTCGGTCTATATCTTTTACTGAACCGATTTGCTGGTTTTAAATAGGAAACATCTCAGAACTGTAACAAATACTCCGGGCAAATTTCATTGAGCTCTGTCAATTATTTTGTATGTGAGCGTGCCAAAATCAGACGGTCACACAGAATACCAAACAGATGGACACAGCTAAATCGACTCAGATTTTTATTTGAATATATAAATATTATGGGGTCTGTTGTGATTCTATATTAGCTTTATGACGAATTTAATATACCCCGGTGTATGGTATAAAAAGCTTCTACTTATGCTTATGCCTATATTTATTCTTATAACTATATTTTAGACCTTTATTTCCATATGGAAATCTTACAAAAAGACTTCAGTTGAAAAAGCTCTACGTTTATAAATAAATAAATCAATAATTATAATTCTTTATAGACAAAATTCTTATAGAAAAAATAGTTTATAAAAAGTATTTATATAAATATAATATTTTGATCCATTTGAAATTTAAGAAAATATCTGTAAGAGATTTAGTTTAGTACATAAAAAAGCTTTGAACTTAAAAAAACCTTAATTCTATACGAAAAAAATCTTTATAAAAGAACTTAAATTCTTTACATATAAATAAGCTTTAACACTGCACATATTTGGTAAAACAAAAAGCTTTAATTCTATGTCAGATCTATAATTCTATATGAAAAAAGCTCTTTAAACCAAGTACAATTTCTAATAGAGAAAAGCTCTACAAATGGATTTATTTCTTAACAAAAAACTTTTTGTTAGAAAAAAATCTGTAAGAAAGAGATTTAGTTCTGTACAAAAAAGCAAAAACGTTTCCTAAATTATATACGGAAAAAATCATTTCTAAAGAATTTCATTTCTATTAAAAAAGAGAATTCAATAAATGACAAAATGAGTTGCACATATGTTTTAAACAAAGACTTTAATTCTGTATAGAAAAGCTCTTCAAAAAAACGTTAGTTTTTAAGAGAAAAACATCTCTACGAGAGGCTTTATGTCCATACAGAAAAAAGCTTTGACATAAAAAGACTGTTTGAAGAGAAATCTGGTGATAGAAAAAAGCTCTGCGCTCTCTCTCTTTCTTAGAATGTAAAAATATCGATCGTAATTAGATTAAACAATTTTAGGAAGCTCTATTTAAATAATAAAAAAAGCTTTTCTACTTAATATTTTTCATATTTAGATATGAATTTCGCTAAAATTATTTAATTGAATTTCTACTTTTCTTGTCCAAAAAACTATTTTCCTTAACATCCCTGCAGCAAAGGGAATTGAAATACCAAAAGTATTGACAACTTAATAAAAAAATTTGCAAAAATATTTTTATTCTCAAAAATCTAATAAAATACCCAAATGTTGACAGTGTTACAAAACTTTTGGACGAATATTATGATGACAGGACAAGGAAAAGCTGAAAGCATAAAAGGTTTTTCTTATTTGTCTTATTTCCTCACAAACTTTTTCCATAATTTGTTAAAAACTAGTTTTTGATCTTCAATAAGAATTTGTTTGTGTTTTTGGTATTTTTGGGATTTTTATTTTTGTTTGGCCCAAAAAATAAATGAAAATCGTTAGAATTAATAGGTCTGTGAATACAAGTTGTTAAATAAATATATTTTTATGGTTACATAAACTTAACTAAAGTTTAACTTAACTTAACTACTTGTAATTGAAACGATATGGCTTAAAGGCTAAAAATAAATTATGATGCAAAGGAAGCTCATGAGGAAAATCTTTTAACATAAACTTTTTTTCGTAGTCATGTTTTATAATATGTATATGTATATATAATATGGAGTGAGATTGAAAAACTCTTACCGCACATTTTTCATTAAAACTTTAAAGCTTTCAACAAAATCCGGCTTTATCCAGGTGGAAAAATTGTTCACGTGATGCTCTAGAAAGCTACTGACACACCCAGTAGGACTTTTTGACCTAAAAATTTATAATATTTATGCATGTTAAGAACTTTTCGATCACACTTTTTAATACTTTGAACTAATTTTTAATGATGTTTTATTTAATTTTTTTGTGTTTATTCTTCTTTTTTTCAGACATGGTTCTTTACGGACACTGATGACCCATATTATCAACAAAAAACAAGTAAGTAATGTAAACTTGTAATATTAGCTAAAATGAAATTATCTGCATTTTATTTGAACTTACAAAACAAGCTTTTTTTGAATTAAAGTCATACAAAAGCACGCAAAATGCTGTTTTGGACATTAAAGCAATTTATTCATATTTAATTTAAAATTCCCCTGAAAGCAATTTTTTTTATATTTTTAATTTAAAATTTGAATTTAAATTAAAAACGTTTCTTTAAAAAAAAATGTTATTAACAAAAATACAACAACCTGCAAATGTGTGAAATTTTTTGCAAAAAACACTTTATTTCTATCAGATCTAAATTAAACTAAAAATTCAAAATGAATTAAAAAAGCTTTAATTCCCAAAAAAAAAAAAAAACGAAAAACAACGTTTTTAATAAAGAAAAAACTAAAAACTCATTTTGCAATTCAATTAAAAATGCGGGCGCAACATTATTCAGCACATTTGATATTCCTCAGATCCAGATAA
Source organism: Cochliomyia hominivorax (assembly GCA_004302925.2). Lineage (NCBI taxonomy): Eukaryota > Metazoa > Arthropoda > Insecta > Diptera > Calliphoridae > Cochliomyia > Cochliomyia hominivorax. The sequence goes on along the minus strand of PYHX02000413.1, from coordinate 41,031,075 downwards.
ATATGTAATTCAGGCTTAACCGCACAAACAAACAAACAAAAAATCATCGTGAAAATTATAAAAAAAGAAGGGTTTCACAAACGCGCTTTGTGTTTTTAGTTCTTTGAAAAGGTTCGTTTATATTCTTTTAATAACTTTTTTTCGTTTTCGTTTATTAATGAATATCGGAAGAAGAATAAAGTTTATATGGGCCAAATAATAAATGAAAGAAGAAAAAAATCCAACAGCAACAACAAAAGCAACATTTAACAGTAGAAAATGTTGCTGCTGCTGTTGTTGCTGGTGTTTTGATGAGAGAACAAAACGGCAGCAAATGCTAGTAATCAACAATAAAAATAGCCAATATTAAAGAAATGAAAAATATTAGGGGTAAGGAAAAGTATTTGAATGGTAAAACAAGTTAAATCTAAAGTTTACATAATTAAAATTGTATACAAGAAAAAGAGCTGTAAATTAATTAATATTAATATTAGAGATCTATTAAAAGGAACTTTATTTTGAATTTTAATAAAATGTTATAATATAACAGATTACAGATCTTATTACTGTAAAAAGTTTAATCCATAACTTTTCTCTACACCCAACACAGCGAAAATCATTAACATTTCTGCCTGGGAATCTAAAGCTTTATTCATAATGATTATAATAATGATGTTGATGTTGATAATGATCATAAGTACAAATCTTTAGAAAATACATTTATTTATTGTTAAAACTTATGACTAAAAACGACGACCAAATTGTTGCTAATAATGCCTCTTGTTGTTGGTGGCATCAGCAGCAGCAATATTGTATTTAAAAAAATCATAAGTTTTAAATGTTTAGTTTAACAAAATTACGTTTAAACAAACGCAAACGAGTAGTAGGCAGTAAGATATACGGACAGACAGACAGATAAAAGGACAGTCGGTGCAACATGTTCATGTTTGGTAATTGTTTGATGTTGGTGTTGATGGTAGCACTGGCGTGATTGGTTTGGATTCTTGACGATGGTATTTTCTGGGTTTATTTTCATTTTTCGTTATATAGAATAACAAGCTAAAAGTAAATTTCATCATCATATTCAACATTATTAACTTTAAATTCATTATTATGTTCATTATTGGATTTTTTTTGTATGTGTGTATACAACAGTGGCCACTAGAAGGCGGTCAAGTAGGCGGAGTGGTTTGATGTGCAACTAAATTGGAATTTTATATAGATTTTCCGTTTTTTTTTAATACAAAATATAAAGAATCGTAGTATATGCGATATTTTTGTAGATTTTTTGTCTTCAAGAAAATTAATATTATTTTTTATTATATTTAACCTTAATTCCAAAAAAAGAGGGGAAACAATGAAGTGTTTACAAATTGGATGTGGTATTTTGAAAATATGAAAAATAAGGTTGCAGTGGGACAAAATGAAAAAAAAAATCAAAAGCTTTGGATAGAAATATTTTTCTTCTTAATAAGGAAAAGCTTTTAGGTTAATTTTATTTCTTTATTCAAGCTTTATTTCAAACCTGTTGAAATAAAGATCTTTCTTGAAAAAAAGTTTATTTCACCAAGGATTTTGTCGCTTCATAAAAGAGCTTTTAAACTAAATTGAAAAAGCTTTTTCTATATTTAAATAAAGACATATTTTTATAAATCTTTGTTCCTCAAAATCAGCTTTTACTTAATATTAAGCAAAGATTTAAATTACTTTCAATGATACTGAAATGTTAGTTTTTTCAAATGTAAAAGCTTTTTTTATTGAAAAGTTCATTTACAAGCGTGTAATGTTTTAACCAGGAATATTTTTTCTTTTCTTAAATCATTGTTATTGAAGATTTTTCACATTTTCATATGTTATTTCTTGAAAGGAAAAAATCGTTGCTTCACCAAATTTATACTAATATGTAACAAAAGCTTTGTGTAGCTTATTTTTGTGTTAAAATTTTTACTCATTACACTGCAAATTTTGTCCTGTTAATATTCTCTATTATAAAGCAATAGCTAATATTTTCCGCATCAGAAGCTTTTTAGTACCAACTTAAGGGAAAGTTTTTTTTTTAAACTTTGCACAGAATTAACTAAAATTTTTAACTGACATATGTTCTCTTCAATATACATCTTTTAAGCTTATGCTATAATCAGTTTCATCATATTTATCTTTTATTTAAAATATATTGGAAAACTTTTCCAAAAGCTTCCATTTTTAGAGCCTTCAATATAAGTTCCCCAAAGCTTTTTTATTTTCTTTACAAATTAATTGAAATTTGTTCTTTATCAAGAGCTTTTATAACATCACAATTTAAGTGTAATTATTTTCCATATTTATTTTCTTAAGCTTTAAAAACTTCTTCGTACTATTTTCCCCAAAGCTTTTTGTTAAAGCTTCTGCATATGTAACGATGCTTTTTTAACCTTTAAATATTCTCCATTTAAAGCTTCTATAATAAAACAATTTTTAAAAGCTCTTACTGCATATATTTTATTTTGTACGTTTTCTTCTTGAAAGCTTTCACTGTACTTATTCCATACATGTACTTTTTTCCATTAAAATTATTCATTTGTTTGACTGTTGTTGTGTTTGTTGTGAAAATTGCCAAGTTTTAGAAAGCAATTAGCGTCTTTTGATGAATACTCCCCAAAAATTGAAATACGATTGGAAGAATATTTATTTATGTTTGTGCGAACAGCTGAAAAAAGTGAAGAGAAACGCATAAACAGGGAGCCATTCAAACCAAAATGTCCATCCACATAAGTTTACTCAACATTTAAGCTCAGACACACGCAATATAAATTTTGTTCAATTTTTTCTTCTTTTACTTCTTCCACTCCCCTCTCCTAAAACTTCAATAAACCAATTCCAATTTATATTTTTGTTCAATTTTTGATCTCGTTTTTTTCTCCTTTAGCTGTTATTCATCTAAAGCTTTCGTTTTTCTTTTCGGTTATTTTTTTTTCTTGTTTAATATATGCAAAAATGTTTTTGTCTGATATCTTTCTATAGATTGCTGATTCTTTCCCTAACTCATTTCATTGTTCTCCTGTCTGTTTAACGACTTAAGGCTGTATTTTTTCTGTGATTCCTTTTCATATCGAATTTTTTATTGTTGTCGGTTTTATACGCTTCACCAGCACAAGTGGTGAAGTGGGTAAATTAACTTTGTCATTTCGTGTGTAACGCTAGGAAGGAATCATCTCAGACCTCATTATTTATATATATTCTTGCATCAAATCAAAATCTGAATCGATTTAGCTATGTCCGTCTGTCTGTTGTTGGCACGCACACATCCAAAGTAATTGACAGAACTCAATAAAATTTGGTTCGAGAAGTCATTATAGTTCTGAGAAGTTTTCTATTTAATTAAAATATATAGGCCGATATCTGACTTTGACGTGTGTATATCAGAAACATAACGTATTTACTTCACACGCATTTATGGTGAAGGGTATTGAAGATTCGGCATAGCTGAATATAACATTCTTATTTTTTTTATTTTTTTTTTTTTTTGTGAGGAGCGGGTGTACTAGTTGTTGTTGTGTGTGTTTGGAGCAGGATATTGCATTTATTTTGATTTATGTTTGATTTTTATAGCTGTCAAATGATGTTCAAGCAGACAAAAACATATTAAATTCCATTTTAAAAAATTTCCCTTAAGTGGATATTAAAATTAACGCTCTTTTTTCTTTTTTTTTGTCCATTTTTTCAGAATAAAAAATATAGAGCTTAAAAGCTTAAAAGTATTTTGTAAAATTTATATTTTTTCGAAAGCAAATTCGTAATCAAATTTTTGCAAGCAATTAGTTGGGGATACAGAGAGAAAAACGAGAGCTAATGGTATTAAGGATTTGTGAAATAATAAATGGAGATTTTGGAAACAAATTTGCATAAATATTTTGTTACCAATATTGAAAAGCTCATATTGTAAAGTTCAAAGACTTTGACCTTGAGAGAATATTTGTTTAAATAAAGTAGAGCTTAAAGGAATTACAATAAATGAATAAAAAACACATTATAGTGCTTTTATGTTTGAAAAGCTTTTACTGAATTAAAATTATAAAATTCTACGATTTTTTTTGTTGTAATAAAAATCTTTAACTTTTTTCAATGCCAGAAAATATAATTTATCCAGAAAGGTATCCAAAATTATTTTAGTTTACTTTAAAAATCGCTGAATTGATAAAATATCGCAAAAAAATTTTTTACGTTGAACTTTAAAAAGTGGAATATCGTTGTTTTACTTTTTTTACAAATAAATATTTATGTTGATCGTAAATTTTAATATCTAAAAAAGATTAGACATTTAAAAGAAATCTTTCGAATGTTGAAAAAAAATAATATTAATAAAATCGCTAACATTTATATCGCATTGTCTTTTTGTGAAACACGTCACTTTAATTAACTTTTTAATGACTTAAAATTCAGCTTCAAAAACAACAAAATAATCGCTAAAGAAGAAAAATCTATGAAAAAACTAAGAGCAGTAAAAAAACGCTTAAATGTGATTACTTTAAGGAATATGAAAAGCTGCCAAAATTTAAAAAAACGAAAAGCTGAGTGAATATTTTATTTTTTATGTCGATACCAAAGTACCCTAAAACAGAATTGGAAATGATTTACAAATAATTTAGAAATGTATTGAGTTTTATCTTAGATTTGTATTTGTATTTGAGGCAATTTCTAAGTTCAAGAAGAACTTTCGTGAAATCGTCAATTACAAATCAACAAAAGAGAATGAAATTTTGCCATAATATTCATAATAATCGGTTCAGTAGAATAAAGTTAAAGCTTAAAATATAGATTATTATAGGGCTCTATAAGTCTTTGAGTGTATGTGTAAGTGTCTATGTACAGTACATCATATATTTAAATCACACGCATTTGTGGTAGAGGTTATTGAAGATACGGCATAGATGAATAAAGCATTCTTAGTTTAGAACCGTTTTATATGGTTTTAAACAGCGATATTACCTAGGTAACAACAACAGTTTGTCAATATTTTGTTGGTCTCTGAATTATTTTGGAAACGTTAGTACAAAAAAAAACACTGCTGGATACAGCTAAATCGTTCATTTGAACTTTGAGTGTGTCTCATATATCTATTTATACCATTTTTCTATTTTTGACGAAAATGACAACCCACCGAATGACAAACTTGCAAATGTCCTTATTCACCTCTAGTGATGGTGAAGCGTATATTACAAAATTTTATTCCTTTTAAACAAATTCAACATTAAATCATTCATTAAAATTCTTTATTTTTTAAAAAAAGAAATAAATAAATAATTTTTCATTTTAACAAGCAAATAATATAAATAAAATTTATTTGCTCATTATAGAAATATTTTATTTTAAAGTCACAAAACATATTAACCCAGGACAGTAACGAATATGTGAGAGCGAAAGAAAAAAAATAACAAAAATCCAGAAAGGTGCGCCCTAATGAGACAAAAATTATTGAAATTTTTAAAATAGTTTTATCGCTTTATCAATTTAAGTGAAACAAACACATCAAGTTTGAAATTCACACACTTATACACAAAAACTCACACACACAACAGTCCTCATATTCATTCATTCAGTCACTCACTCACCGAAAAACAAAGAAAAGATAAAATATTTAGAAGATAAAAAACTATCTACACACATTTACGCATTTTTTATAAATATTTGTTTGTATGTTTGTGTTTTTTTTAATATAATTGGATACAAAATCCATTAATAAGGGCCAAAAAGGTATTTGACAAGAAGAAAAAAAAAAGAGTTGAAAAGAAATAAAAAATATAAATGGTTTTAAGTTGGATTTTTATGAGAGATCAGATGAGTGTGTGAGTGAATAAGTTTGTGTGTGCAACTGTGTATTGTATATCGATGTTCTTAACGGTTTTGGTATTTGGTCCTAATCAAAATTCCAGTAGTCATGTTTGTGTGTTCAATACTGATGATGAGGCCTCTTTTTTCCAAATGAACGTGTGCGACAAGAGGATAAATTACTTTTTTATGTTCTTTACCTTTTCATGTTGTGCTGTTTTTCTTCTGAGCGGTTTTATACATTTTCTTAAAGAAATATGATTTGAATTGTTCTTGAAGATAAACTAACTTTATTTCTTTAAAAATGTTCTGGTTGAAAAAAACATGTTATGTCAATGATCTTTAGTTTTATAATTTATTTCGAAATTGATTAATTTAATAGATCCAAAATAAATGATAATAGTGTATGTGTGTGAGTGTGTGTTATTGTATCCGTGTGAGGTAGGTTTGGGTCAGAGAACACCCAGTGATAAAAAGGGAAATTATATTAATTGGATTTTAAATTTTATAGTTAAAACTATTTAAGATAGAATTCTAAATTATTTTTATTGGAATTCAGTTGTTTTTTTTTCAGAAGTGAATTAAAAATGTTGCGTTGTTCAAACAAGTATTTCTCATTAACGCAATAAAATTGAAGTGATTTTGATTAAGGATTGAGATCGAAAAATTCTCATCATACGTTTTTAATTAAAAATTTGTAGCCATTTGTATTACTTGATTATTTTTTTGATCAAGTTACCCTTGTAAAACATGTCAGTTATTATGATTAATGTCAAACAAATCAAACTTGGTCAAAAATATCATGGATTTATTTCCATTTTAGCCGATTTTTTTTATTATGTTGGTGATTTTTTGTTATTTTTATGATTTTTATTATTTCGTCATAAAAAAAATACTGTGAATCAATTGTAAAAATTTATCGATTCTTCCATACTCTGGCGTTATATTAATATTTTGACGATTTTTTATTATTATGACGGTTTTTTTTTACTAATGAAAACATAACCTCCTTATGAAATATAATTTTTTAATTTCTTGCAAAAAATATCACTGAAATCGAACTAGCCGCTGTAATGTCATAGATTTATTTCTATTTTAGCGATTTTTACATATTTTACCGATTTTTTATTATTTTGGTGATTTTTTATTATTTTCATGATTTTTTAGTATTTCGGCGTTTTTTTTTTTTTAATTTTTCCATACTCTGGCAATATTTTACTATTTCGGTGATTTTTTAAGTATTATGGCGATTTTTTACTAGTGAAAACACAACCTCCTTATAAATTAACAACATTTTTTTATTTTCTTGCATCACTTTATAATTCTTCTCTTCTTGTCCTTTCAGATGGCCATTTAATCAATACCAAGTGCTCTCAGGGTCATTTTCGTAAAGCTCTTTGCTGTAAAATGTCTGCTGAACTGGACGTTTTTCTAGAAAGTGGTAAAAAGTAAGTTCAATATATTTCTTTCTTGCTCTTCTTTTTCTCTAAAAAGTGCTTAAATACATATTTTTATTCTTAAAACTTTAATATTTAACTAAAATACTTTATTGCTTTATTGTTTCATATAAAAAAGAATTAAAGTAAAATTCTAATAATTTGTTGTGTTTTTAAAAAGTTGTCACTTGTTTTGGAGTAAAAGAAAAAAAATTATAAAAATCTAGTTCCATTTTAGATCTTTTTTTTTACAATTCCATTTAAAATGTTTATTACTCTTAAACATTTGTGTGTTAAAAAAATATAATAACTTTTTATGTTTCTTTTTCGTTTTTTTAGTGATTTAAAAAGAACTTTAGAATAATAAAAAAGTATAAGAATCGAGATATAAAACAAGAGATATGTTTTTAGTTGTTTATGTTTGAGCGTAGTTTTGCTAAACATGACAAGTTTTTTCATTCAGTTAAAAAAAATTTATTGGGTAAGAGAAAAAGTATATGGAGGAGGTTATTTAACACCAGGAGCTAATGATTCCTATACATATAGGATCATATTGGCTTCAGAAAACAATGATGCATTTAAAATGTTAGATCTCAGATCATTTTTTAACTTTTTCTTTCGCGATTTATATATTTCGGAGTAGGAAAATATCGGGAGAAATAGAAAAATTTAAAGAGTTAAATAAGATTTTATTTTGCAAGTCTCATAATTACCCCTAACGGGTAATAACTATGACAGCCCTGAATCTTATAATTCGTTCAGTGTCTAACATCTGTGAACAGTTTTAAATGTTTTGCATTAATTATTATTAATTATATTTTTTAATAGGTCCATTCAAATCCGAAATCCCTGAATATGAAACACATTTCAACCAGCAAGACAGTTTAATTTTACATTTTCAAATTCTTGAATATCGATAAAGATGTTCAGACTGAAAAGCAATATAAATGAATGAGCTAAATATCAGACTATATTTTTTACCACTGAACCGAATTTTTCAGTTAATTTCAGATCTTTTATTTGAGCAGTGAAAAAGAAACTAAAAGTAGTTGGCCTCAAAAAATTTCTTTAACAAATTCCAAATTTTACTCCACTGGATTTTATTTTCAACATAGAAAACTTAGCAAATACTTTTTATATAACCCAATATTATTTCACTTAGTTTCATTATGCTTTATGTTGTTTGTATGACGGTGCCTTTATACACATACATGTATGACATACAGTCAGTTTAAGCAGCCTGGCAGCATTTAAGTTTTCCATGTCAATTTTATTATAAATTTCTAGATCTTTTTTTTAAAAAGTTTTTTTGAAAACATGTTTTAACTAAAATTAGAAAGACAATGAAAAGTTTGTTTGTAACATAAACACACTTGTTTTTTTGTCTGAGTTTGTTCTGAAAAAAATATAAAACTAGACCTTGTTCTTAATTTTGTTTTTCAAAGCAGATTTAAGCATTTCAAAAAAATATTTCAAAACAATTTTTTATCACACATTTAAGTGAAAACCTGCACTTTGTGAAAAATATCACATTTAAGCTAAAATCAAGATACAAAACAAAACTATTTGGCCTTTTTTGTGTATTATAAAATGCAGGATATGTGAAAGAGATAAAAGCAAGTCACTGAATTTAATTTTGTTTCAAAATTTCGCCTTAATTTAGCTAACAGGAAATTGTCCTTTTTATGTCCTAAAATTTTTATTAATTTCCCATCAAGATTTTATGTCACTTTGTCAACTAATTTTAGCCAAAAATACTAAAATTCATCTTTTCTTAAATTCATGATATCGTTGTGTCCTTAAAAGCCTTGTTCAACAGCTTCCGTTCAATTTGAGATTAAAATGTTCAATTTCTCTTAACAATTTATATTCGATAATAATTTTTTTGGTCCCATATTAAATATTTTCTAAAACCAACATTTTGCCTTAAACTTAATTTTTTTTTCGAAAATACTAAAAAAAAAATCTCAAATTTCCTGTAATTTTCATCTTAAGGATTTTATTTCATATTTGTATACCCTCCAACACCACAAGTGGTGAAGAGGGTATATTAACTTTGTCATTCCGTGTGTAGCGCTAAGAAGGATTTATCATAGTCCCCACAATGTATAATATTTCAGCATCAAATCAAAATCTGAGTCGACTTAACTATATCTGCTTGTCCGTCTGTCTGTTGTTGGCACGCTCACATCCACAATCGGTTCAGTACATTGAAAATTTTAAATCGATATCTGAGGTAACCTCCAAGTTTTAATGAAGGACTTTCTAAAAATTAAACTATATGTATATGTATTGCAAAAAATTATAAAAATCGGTTCAGTAGAATGAAAAGTTATAGCCAAAAATATAACAAATTTCATAACATAATACATCTGTGAGTGTATGCGTGAGTTTGCATGTTAGAAACAAGGTTCAGCTTAGCCGAATATAGCATTCTTACACTTTTTTGTGTGTGTGTTTTTTTTTTTTTTTTTTTTTTTTTTTAATTCGACATCCCAAAAAATAAAGTTTTAAAACATCAAATGTTTAAGCTTTTTTAAAGATGTTCATGTTATTCGTAACATTTAAGAAAATTTTATCTTAAAGATTTAAACATAAAAACCCCAAAACATAAAAACAACAACAACAATAAAAAAGAATTTAAATCATATTGAAAAAAATATCAAATAACTTGGGGTTGAAATTAAAAGGACTTGACAGATTTAATTTCAAAAAAAAAAAAAAAAAAAAAAAAAATATGTGGGTTAAAATATTTATAAGAAAAATATATGAAATGAAGCATAAAATTAAAAAAAACAGAATATCTTTAAGAAAAAAAGGAAAAAAGTTAAGAAATTAAACCTTTTTATTAAAAAACAAAAACAAAAGTTGTTAAAATAAAAAATTGTAGGAGAAGAAAGCTTTCTAAAGACTGGACCACAAAAAGGTGAAACTTTTACACTGAAAAAGAAAATACTAACTACATCAATTTTCCACTTTTTCATTCGTATATCCTGTTTGATTGAAATCAATCATTAAAAATGTGCGGGCCAACCTTTTCGGAAAAAAGAATTGACTCAAGATCTTGTAAACATTTTAAAAATGGAAAATTCAAATTCAAATAACGCGAAAACAAAAAGAGACATGTAAGCATGATTTTTAAAGGTCTCATCAGAAGATTGTGAAAACAGATATTTATTAAGCATCCAAAAAATTTAATAACCGACCGAGCGACTGCAAAGTTAGCAACCTCTGGCATTTTGAATTTTTAAAAAATTGTCAAAAATCCATTTATGGATTCAGGGAAAAAAGATTTTGTATAAAGATGGTTTTGAAGATATTCAAGTAGAAATGAAATGGACATATACATGTCCAAAAGCCCTATCCAAACTTAGTCAATTTTGGAAAAAAGCTTTATTATTATTTTTAATTCCCAGATTTCAAAGCAGGAATCATTCATTATAAGCCGCCCTTAATAACAAGAAGAGTTTATAGATTGAGATTTTGAATATTTCCGTATAGAAATGTGGAAACTGACCGAAATATTTGTCTCCGTTGGTACAAATGCTACATTATTGTTCTTGTACTATGCAAGAGTTTGTTTAACATAGACAGCGAATGCTAAGTAAGTCCGAAAATAAGTGGACATATTATGTAAATTTCGGTATTTATAGAGTCCGTTATAACAAATGATGGGCTTCTTCTGCCGCAACTGCATATTGTTTGCCATATCAAGGGTTTTTTGGACATTTTGACTGCACTTGAGTCCTTAACTTTTCTTCAACATTCCCTTTAACATCGGCAACATAAAATTTTTGATCAGAAAGTTGCAAAAAATCCACTAGAAAAAATGTTTCGTCATTCAGTATGCAGCAAGAATATTTGTTAAAAAAAACTTGACTTCAGTCTCCGTGCTCTATTTTTGGATACTCAATTTTGAACAGCGTTTATGTCAGGAAACTTTTTGTGCCTTGTATGTTTTTAAATCCGCATTAGCTTTAACTTTGTGTGCCAAATAGTCCGAGTACTGAGCTAATCGGTCTTCATTCCCCCATATTTGTTGGGAGCTCTTTTGAACATGCTTTCTATATGTTTAACTTTAGAAGCATCATATGGACCATTCCTTTTACATGAACCAGGTTTTCTATCACTGGGCAAGTTCTCTTGTTATTATTTTAAAATATTGAAAATAGTTTGGGGCCAGACCTTTGAATGCTTTGTAGGGCCAAGTTGGATTTTGTTGAAAACATTTAATAATTTTAAAACGCACCATTTTGTGGTCACTCATTTTAATCAGTTTAACATTCATTTGTAATATTTATTTGTTTGACATTTAACATAATAACTGACATTTTTACAAAGGCCTTAATTACTTGGGTTAAAGGTTTCAATGAAAAACTTCTTATCTCATACAAAAATCCTGTTTTATCCTTAATTTCTAGAACCAACACTTTCCATATTTTTTCAACAATAAACATGTAATCGAGTTTTTTAATAAAACTTTTAAATATTTTTCTTATTTCTTTGTTTTTATTATTAATAAAATTTTTCTTAATCAATTTTTCTCTTAATCCTTTTTTTGTAATTTCTCTTTACAGATGGTTCTGCCATTTTGACGATGACAATTATGTAAATGTACCCCGTTTGGTAAAACTTTTAGATGAATATAGTCCTTCAGTTGATTGGTATTTGGGTAAACCCAGCATATCTTCACCCCTGGAAATACATTTAGACAGTGTAAGTATCTGATGAATTATTATTTTTTAAATTTAAATAATTTATTATTTTTTAAGGGATTTTGTTATTGTTTTTTGTTTGTTTTTAATAAATATTATTTTTGAGTATTAATTGTTGTCATAATTTTCTGCCCAATTAATTACGGTTTATTAAGGATAAAAAGGAAAGAAAAGAACAAGATGTTTGGTTGTTTGTTCAGGTAATTTAACTCTTTTTGTTTTGAGTGAAGAAATCGTGTATTAAATTACCTTAAGATTCAAGGCAACCAACCATCAAGTCACTTAACATGAAATAAGCTAAAACAGTCCGGTTATTTAAAGTTAATATTTTGGCTTAATTAATTTGTTTTCGATAAGTTAAAAACAAAGGTAAAATTTTGTGGTGATTTTAACACTAAAGAGAGCAGGGGAGATGATAATGAAGTGATTAAAATACTTTATGTGTTGGAATTTTTTTGGGTTAATTTTTAGTGTCAACTTTCTCAAATTGATTCCATTACATAAAACCCACTTCCTCGAACAACTTTATTCTCTGAACTTTCTTAAGTATTCCTTCTCATTCCTTCAGGAAAGATTTTAGGATGTTTTTCTATCCTTTCCTTTAATGAATCCGCTCTTCTGAAGCTTAAGCACGCGAAGGTGTTTTTTGGGAAATAAAATCGATGTTAGAGGATGGATTTTTTTTGAGAATCACTTCGAAATTATTAAATCAAATTGAATGTTAAATTCAAATCTATCCAGGAATTTTAAGTCATCTAATTGCATGGAATATGTTCCAAAAGTTAAAAAGTATTGAAATTTCGTTTCGTTCACGAAAATTTTAGTTCTGTTTTGTTTTCGAAAGCAAATTATATTTCGTATCAAAAAATTACAATTCATTCACAAAGTGTTGAAATTCTTTTCATTCCCGAAATAATAATATTCCATTGCATTCGATCGTCGAATGTAAATTCGATTCCTTCCCTAGAAGAAATGAAATTTTGTTTCTGCACGTAAAAATACAACTGATTCTTCACAAAAACAACTAATTAATTTCTATTCATTCGATAAAAGGACCTTATTTCGTTTAAGGAAACAATTGGAATTTAACTTGATCTCAAAAAAGAATTAAGGTGCACAAAGCGATCATTTTTGAAAATAATATTATTTTTTTATTGTCTGAAAGAAAACAACTATTTTAAGTACGGAAAATTAATTATAATTTTATTCGAAAAAATAAAAATCTTTTTTTTTAATTTTCATAAACAGATGAAAATCGATTTAAAATATTCCAAACTTTTCCTTTTAAAAATTCGTAAAAATTTCTTAATACGGTTTTAATAGTGTTAACATTAATATGATGTATAAAAAAAGTTTAATACTTCCTTTTCCCTCTCTGTCACAAATTGTAATCCTTTTCATTGCTTCCACATAATCACTGCAAAGAAAATAAACGAAATTCCAAGAAAACATGAAGAAAAAAAGTATAAATATAAAAATAAATCTTGTATAAAATCTTTTATAAATAAAGTACTTTACCTACTTAGGAACTTATTTTCATACATATATATTGTTACCATTTTCATATTATTTCAATAATAATAATTTTTTCCTCTCTCTCTCTCTGTCTCTCCTTCTTACCTCTTTACAGAAAAATACTTCGTTAAACAAAAAGATTACATTTTGGTTTGCAACAGGTGGTGCTGGCTTCTGTTTAAGTCGAGCCCTGACATTAAAAATGTTACCAATAGCAGGTGGTGGTAAATTTATAAGTATTGGAGATAAAATAAGATTTCCTGATGATGTTACCATGGGTTTTATTATTGGTAAGTTGTATAATTTTGTTGCTTTATAAACATTAATAAAAACAAGTAAGAAGTTATAGTTGATCAAGCCAGACTATTTAATACCCTACATTACATTGTATTATAGGCATTTTTTAACTTATGCTTAGGAGAACAGTATACTGGTACTAACATCCATGTGGGATTGTTGCGTTCTTAAAGGATTATAAGAAATTATACAGCGATTAGTCTTGAGACCAATTTTTATGACAATACAAACGTATATATAATATTTAAATTCTCCAAAGCGATATTTGAAGGTGGGGTGTGTTGTATGGGACCTATGGGAAATAATCGACCGTTACTTGTTTAATTTGGCACATTGTTTTATAATATCAAAAGGCATATTTCTGTCGAATTTCTTAAAATCGTTGTATAGTTAGGACTTTTTATGAGCTTAAAACCTCATTTGTATGGGAAATACCAGAAATTTTGAACCGTACATTGCTGGTTTCAAATAGATTTATTATTTGGCCAAAATAATATTTTGTACCCAATTTCATCAAGATATTTCGAAAACTGCGACGTGTAGAGAGTGCACACATTTACATGGAAAGCCAGCTGACGGACAGACAGAAAGTGATTCTTAGTCGAACATTACACTTAGAGGTAGATGTAACACAGTTTTTTTGTATGTTACAAACATCAGCACAAACGCATAATACTCCAACCACCTATAGTGGTGTAGTGTATAAAAACCACAATCTCAAAATAATACAACAAAATTAATTTAATCCTTTTTTTGCTCTTTACAGAACATCTTCTGAAGGTACCCCTCACTGTGGTTGATAATTTTCATTCACATTTAGAGCCCATGGAATTTATACGTCCTGATTCATATCAAAATCAAGTGTCCTTCAGTTATGCTCTCATGAAAAATCAATGGAATGTGGTTAAAGTTGATGGTTTCGATACAAAAACAGATCCACGAAGATTTTATTCGTTACACTGTAAACTGTTTCCTTATTTTAGTTATTGTCCCCATAGATGATTTGTTTTTTTTTTCTTTTAAGTTGAACATTGATTTATTTTAAATTTAAATCGTTTAATTTTTATTTTATTTTTTATTGTTGTTAATTTGTGAAAAAAATGTGTAAAATGTGAGAGAAAAAAAGAAATTTTCAAATGTTTATTTTGTTAAAAATCTGTGATGTAGTTCTATTAATTATAATATCGAAAATATAAAAAATATAGATTTTTTATATAAAAATGTAATAATAATTATAAAATAATCATATGCTTCCATTTAATTTATTGAAATTAAAATAATTTTAAGTTATTGAATTGATAATAAAAAAAATCACTGAAATTAAAACTCAGTATTTTGAAAAGAGCGAAAATTCTAAATTGAAGAATGGTAGTGAAAATCTAAATATACAATTTTAACGAAAAGATTTTTTTTTTTAAATTTAATAAACTAAATTTCAAATATCTCCAGCAAAAAGTTGACGTAATCATGATAAAAATCCATTCGCGAGCGGAAAAAAATAATTTGATTCATTCACAAAAAAAAAAAATGATTTTTTCAAGATTAAAATTCTAATTTGATTCATTTGCAAACAGAGTAAATTTGTACATAAAACTGAATTTTTATTTAGTTCTTTGTAAAAAATAAATATTTTTCTTTTGGTCAGGAATGTATAACTCATTTGATTTATTCGCGAACAGAATTGAATTCAGATTCATAAATAAATAAAAAATTTCTATTCGTTTACCAAAAAGTATATAATTTTTTCATTGAAAACATTATAGTAATTTGATCCTTTCACGATTAAAATAGTAATTTGATTCATTCGCGAAAAGAGTTAAAATTTTATATCGATCACAAAAGAGAATTTTATATTGTTTTTTTCATTTGTAAACAAAATTAAAATTTGATTCAAGAAAAGCAACCGTTTGCGAACTAAGTTATTATTCTTTCCCGAAAAAATATTTCTTTTTTTCTTTTAAATTACAATTAATCATTTCGCCATTAAAATCAAAATTTGATTAAATTGAGAAAAGAGTTTTAATTTTGCATTAAAATCCTAACTTGATTCACTTGCGAAAAGAGTTGAGTTACTTTTTTCTTTGCAAAATATGTTATTTTCCTTTCATTTTGAGAAAAATTGGAATTTTATTCGTTCTTGATTAAATGTTGATTTGATTTATTTTCGAATTTAATAGTTTTACGATCAAAATCGTAATTTAGCTCATACATGGAAAGAATTACAACTTTGTATTGTTCGCCTACAGAATTATAAGTTGAATCTTTCAAGAATATAATTATAATTATGTTTCACTCTTGAAAAGAATTGTAAAAAGGATTATAAATTTAATTCGTTCGTTTATAAAAAATTTAATTCATTAGAAAAAATCTAAATTGATATTTTATTTTCTTAACGAAAACCTTTTAAATTTGTTTCATTTGCGAACATAAATATAATTTGATACGATCATTCAAATGAGAAAAGAGTTCTAATTTATATATGTTTTGAAAGGATTTATAATTTTGAATCATTTACAAATTTCACCTTGTTTACAAAAAAATGTAAATCTGATTCGATAGTGGAAAGATTTGTGTAGCGATTCGCCCTCGAAAGGAGTTTAAAATTTGATTCGTTCGCCAAAAGACTCTTTTCATTCATAAAAAGAGAGAGAGAGAAAAATAAATATAAGTACAGTTCGTTTGTAAAAGAATTTGATCGCGAAAAGATTAAATTCAAAATTTTAAATTTTTCGCAAAAATTCGCTTAAGAAAAGAGTTGCAATTGGATTAGGTCTTGAAAAAAACTTGTAGATATTTTCAGTTTGTTGTATTTTTATTCGTTCGTGAAGAGAATTATAACTTTTTGTATTTGGTTTGTTTGCCTAAAAATATTTAATTTCAATTGCTAAAAGTTTTAAATTTAATAAAACTCTTGCAGAGATGAGCATTTGTTCTTTGTTCGCGAAAGGTTTTTTTAACTCAAAGAAAAAAATATTTTAACGTTTTCCAAAAATTTTATTTCTAACCAAATCCATCACTTACTGAGTCTTTAATTTTTTTTGCTATTTGTAACATAAAATCTTCCATGTAGTTTCTTAGGTTATTTTTTCGTTAATATAAATAAAAAATTAGTTTTAATAAAATCTAGTCTCTTTAAGAGCAAAACTAATTCAAAAAAGGAACAAAATGTTGAAAAAAAATATGATGAAAAATAAAAAAATTAGTTCCTAAAAATGTAAATATTTTTAATAAAAATAAATTAATGTTAAATAAAATAATTGAAAATTAAAAGGAAACAATTAAAAAAATGTTTTATTGGGTATAAAAGTTAATAATGTCGATTTATGAGAGTCATTGGAATTTCTTGCTAAAATAAGTGATAAAGAATGAATGACGATAATTTCTGATTCTCCGTTCTGAAGTGAAAAATATTTTACAAATTTGGTTCTTCATAAATCTGAATGAAGATAGTTGGTGGGACAACACAGAGTGGTTCCAAAAGGTTTACAAAAAACGTTTTTATAGTTTTTATCACTAGTGATGAAATGTTGGACCCTTTTCGGAAACCCTCCCATAAACGATTTTATAGAGCTTTCTGTCACTTTGCTCTAACAGGTTGTTCATCTCCGTTTAAATTCTGCCATACTTTGGGACACTTTTTTGTGCTTTTTAATTCTTTTTAACAAAAGTCCAATATCTCCCCACTGAACTTAGCTTCGGGCAGTTTGGAAAATTTGCCTCTCTTGGTACAAATGCCACATTATTGTTCTTTCGGTATTTATAGAACCTCCTAATTTCATGTGAAGAAAGTTTTTAGCCTTGTGTTCCATTAGCTCCATTAGCTTTAACTTTTCGTACCAAATATTCCGAGCACTTAGTTAACCGGGCTGTTTTCGTACCAATTGTGTTAGGTCCTTCTTACATTTGGGACCAATTTGGCTTTTGTTGGAAATATTTAATAATTTTAGTGCGCACTTTTTTTCTTTAATTAGATTAACAATATACTTATCTGTTTGACATAAAATGTAATAACTGACCTGTTTTGCAAAGGTAGCTCGATCAAAAAAGATCAAATAATATTTGGATTTTCTAAACGTGTGTTATTAATTTTTCGACATAAGTCATTGTGAATGAGTATTATGTAGTCGGTCTTAACCAATTTGAATTTAGTGTTATATTAATTCTATTATTTTGCTCGGATTATAATTTAATTAAAAGAAATTGCACAAAAATTCGTAGTTTAGGACTAAACGGTAACACTGTCTACAAAATAAGATTAATTTTTGATTTAAAATTATCATAATGAATTAATCACTTAAAATAAATCCACCTCAGGGAATAAATTCAAATGAAATGAAATCAAATTAATTATTTATTTTAACCCCTCTTTATCTATAAAGAAAATAATCACAACCGAAGGACTTCTAATGAAAAATTACACTTAAAATTATCAAGTCCCACCTAAGAAGTACTAATAATATAAACACACACACACTCATACATACGCACAAAAATAAACAATTTATGTAAATCTTCAACGAAATTCTAAACATTGATTGATGTCGGGCATTATTTTAACGGTTTAGTTAATTAGATAAATTTTAATGTTAACAAAATCGAAAGAAAAAATAATCAGAATCAATGTTTAAACAATAAAACATTTAAACAAACATAAATACACGTGCACACACACACACAAACATACAAATAACAGCGGTGACAAACAAACACATTTTGAAACCAAAAATAAATACTCAATTTTCCAGGGAGAGAGAGTGATTTAGTGAAATATCGGAAACATTGAATAAACAAGAAAATCCTTAACTTTATTCAAAACAAACTAACAGATGTTTAGCTACAAAACCAAATGTAAGGAGTGCAATTAAACAATTCTTAACACACGTTTATAATTAGCCCTGTTCTTTGATAAAGTCGTTGGGACTTAATTAAAGAAATCTCGCTGTTTTAGTTCTTTAAATATTCGGTAATCAATATTTGCCTTTTATAAGGGCTACCTCCTAACCTGATCCTATCCTTCTCATATTTTGCTCGTAAATAAGTTTTTTGAAAAAAATATTAATAGAAATATGAAAATTCTCGTTGTTATAGTTCTTTAGATATTCGATTATCAAAATTTCCCCTGTATGGGGGTTACGTCTTTTCCTGATTCTATCCACCCCAAAGTTTGTCTTGTAAAATAGTTCGCTGCAATAGTTATTGGGACCAAATTTGAAAATTCCCGATGGAGTGATTTTTTAAATATTCGATGATCAACATTTTCTTAGCTTGAGAGTTTCCTCTCCTTCTGATCCTATCCGTCCTACATTTTGTCCAGTAAAACAGTTCCTTGATAAAGTAGTTGGAACTTAATTCGATCTTTTAATATCCGATGATCAATATTTGCCTTGTATAAGGGCTACCTCTTCCCCTGATTCTATCTGTACTACATTTTCTCTAGTAAAACAGTTCTTTGAAGAAGTGATTGAAGCCAAATTTGAAAATTCTCGCTGTTATAGTTCTTTAGATATTCGATGATCGAAATCTAGTCTGAATGGGGGATACCTCTCCCCCTGGTTCTGTCGATATGTTACTTACGGGTATGTGGGAATCATTTTATATCTAAAAGTCCCAAACAACAACACAGATTCGTTGTTATATATTCAGTATGTTAGTAACTATGTAAAATGTCAAACAGATAAATATATTTTTAATCTGATTAAAATTAGTAACCAGAAAAAAGTGCGTACTAAAATTATTTAGTTGAACTAAACCCAACTTGGTCCCACAAAAAGTTGGCCAAGCATTCAGAGGTTTGCGTCAAACTGTTTCCAATGTTATCAAATTGTACCGGGAGAAAACTTGCCCGTTAATAGAATATCCGGTTTAGGTGGGATTAATGTGCCACATTAAATTTTGAAAGCCAAACAAATATAAAGCATTTTCAAAAGAGCTTCCAACATCCGGTATTAAAACACCTTTGTTAGCTTAATGTTCTGAATTAAAGCCAATAAAGTTTTAGAAACATACAAGCTCAACATGGTCCTAAAAGGATTTATAGGCCAAGACAGAGTACGGATAGTGAAGTTTTTTAAAAAATATTATTTCTTGTCAAAAATTGTATTGTTGCTATTGCTCAAGGGAATGTGATACAAAAACGGTCAAAATTTCCCAAAAAGTTCTTGGTTAGCAAGTAACACGCAGTTGCAGCAAATGAAGTCAATCATTTGTTTCTACGAGTTCAATAAATAGCTATTAAGTCTGTTTCTGTTCATAAAACATCATGATGTATCCACGTATTTCTAGCCTGACTTGACATACTGTCACTATTGCAAACAAACCCTGGAGTAGAAAAATGACAATAATGTGAAATTTGTACCAAAAGAGGCAAATTTCCAAACTGCCCGGAACCTAGGCCAGTGGAATGATATTGGGCTCGTGTTAAAAGAGAATTGTAGAGCAAACAAAGGAAAGTAAAAAACTGAAGTGGATGGATGCATTGATGGATGGGTTTCCGCAAAAGGTTTAAAGATTGCGAAAAAGTGATGAATTGTAATAATAATTTAAATTATTGTAATCGAACTAAAAGTTAGTTGTTTCATTTTTATAAACATATATGTATGTAAAGAATTCGATCTCACTCCTTATACAATGTGTATGTGTGTATGTATTTCTGTATATTTATATATTTCACAGATATTAAAATAAAATTACAAAAATATGTTTTTGAAATACACTGTTGAGCTCCAAAAGGTAAACAACAACAAAACAGGGAAGAATAACGCCGAAATTAAAACTCTACAAAAAAAAGACACACAACACCAGGTGCTCTACTAATCAACCTTGAATACTTTGGGATACACAAATCTTGAATGAATTAACTGAGTGTTTCCCAATAAAATAAAAACCGTACAACAACATTAAAATTATCTATAAAATGTGGATGAAAATTCTCTTTTGTTTTTGTTTTATTTTTTTGTTAAACAGTCAATTTTGATGGAGGTTTTTTTAATCTCTTTTTATTTCTTAGGTTTATTTATGTTTCTTTTTTTGGGGCCACCTTCTCTCTAAAAAAATAAAAAAATATAAATGACACTTTTTTCTGTCTTGGATTTGAAGTAAATTTTAAATATCTGTAGGATTCATTTTTAAATCGTTGAAGGATGAGAGATTTGTATTTATACTCTCTACGATAGCAAACGAAAAATTAGGAAATATAATTTCGAATGTAACATCAAACAATTACACTTCTCTTTTTAGGCCCTACAAAGAGTCGAGGTTGACGTTCTTTTGCCACACTATTGCCAATAACATTAAAATTCTTTTCAGCAGATCTAACTAGGCGAAGAGACCTATAGCCGAAGCTATAGGAGATATAAACGGTCACAATATCTGATGCGCACAACGAACCTAGAGAGAATGGTGAAGTCCCTATTTTGAAAGGGATGTTACATCGTGAGATGATAGCATTTAATGGAGAGTCCATAGATATCGGCGGTTGAAGTATCAGCGTTTGAAGTATTGCGGACTAGTTCCAAAATAGGCGAGGAAAAGCTCAAAGAAATGCTTTCGCAATAGGCTGTTTCCATTCATAAGACTTAATAATGTTTCCACTTATGTCTGGCCTGACATCGCTTCATTTGACTATGGTAAAAAAGCTCAAAATAGGCGAGGAAAAGCTCACAGAAATGCTTTCGCAATAGGCTGTTTCCATTCATAAGACTTAATAATGTTTCCACTTATGTCTGGCCTGACATCGCTTCCTTTGACTATGGTAAAAATCTTCAATGGTACAAGAATAATATTATGGTGTTTGTACCAAGAGAGACAAATCCTCCAAACTGCCCAAAGCTTAAGCCAGCGGACGACGTCCAGAAAATGGTCCTTAAGATCGCGCTAAAGAAAGATCCTAAGATACTTGCCAAAGTGTTCAATGGCTGGATTTAACAGAGTAGAGTGGAATCATATTTAATGCCTCCTGAAAATGTAGAGGCTCCAAATTATTTAAGCAATGTAATAAGGGAATATTTTAGATATAGAATCATTATTCCATGCTACTGCATCTAGGCTGGGGCTATTCAGGGATAAGTTCTTGAGCCGTTGTTGTGGAACGTGATATGGAACGGCATAATTGAATTGAATCGGACTAATTTAAAGTCTCGTCTCTTGTTCATAACATTATTTATAGACGATAGGCTAAAATAGTCTCGTCTTAAGAGCAGTTAATAGTCTCGTCTAAACAATAGTTATTAGTTTTTACCGTCTGTATAATAGTAAATAGTCTCGTTTTCAGACTAGTTTTTAATCTCTTTTATAGATTATTTTATACTCACATTTATAGAAAAGTTAATAATCTTTTATATAGATTAATTAACAATCTCGACTATAGATTAGTTTGTTTTGATTAGATTTGTTTATAGTCTCGTCTATAGACTAGATTATATTATCGTCAATATTATCATTCATAGTCTGGTTTATATTCTTGTATATAGACTAGTTTAGAGTCTCGTTTATAGGCATGTTTAGAGTCTCGTCTAATAACTAGTTTAGAATCTCGTCTATAGACTAGTTTATAGTTTAATAATCTCGGTTAAAAAGAAGTTAATAATCCCGGTTATAGAGTATTTTAATAAGCTCGGCTATAGACTTGTTTTCAGTCTCGACTTTAGATTAGTTTATAGTCCAAGCTAAAACTCCGGGCTATAGAATAGTGAATAGTCTCAGCTGTAGATTAGTTTATAGTCTCGGCTAAATATTAGTTCACTGTCCCAACTTTAGGCTAGTATATAGTCTCGGCTATACATTAATTTACAATCTAGCTATATACTAGATTTTAGTTTCGGCTGTAAACTAGTTTATAAGCTAAATTATAGTCTAGTCTATATGGCCTCATTAACAGTTATATAATAGTTTATTGTCTCGGTAGGAACAAATTTATTGTTTCGTTGAAAGATTAGTTTATAGTTTCTTCAAGCTCATCAGCAATTTTTATTTTAAAAGTTGATACGGGAGGGTATTAAATATTCGTCATCGCCTAAAAAGACATTTTCATGTTTTTAATTTAATTTCAATTTAAATGAATTTTTATTTTAAGTCTTTTTTATTAATTCT
This sequence comes from Cochliomyia hominivorax, assembly GCA_004302925.2. Taxonomy (NCBI): domain Eukaryota; kingdom Metazoa; phylum Arthropoda; class Insecta; order Diptera; family Calliphoridae; genus Cochliomyia; species Cochliomyia hominivorax. Next base: position 41,008,241 of record PYHX02000413.1, on the reverse strand, counting down.
TTTTTAAATCTATAAAAGACAACATAAATATTCATGTTTCCTAATGAACTTCATAAAATTATGTGGATTTCCAAGTTCATTAATTTGTCGTTTATTGAAAGGATTTTTAAAAGAATTCAACACATTTAGTGCTAAACGCCCTTTTCACTAACAAAGGGGTATGAAAGAAAGAATTAAATGATTAAGAAAATTGGGAAATTCTTTTTATTAATAAAATAATTTATTTTATAAAAAAAATCATTCCTTCTAATGATTTTGATGAGGGATTTTGTTCCATTTTTCCTTTTTGTTTGAGAATTTTTAATTAATTTAGTTTTAGACACTTTTTTTCTATATTTCTCTTAGTGTATCAAAACAATTAAATACTTAAACAAATTGATAATTTGTTTCATCTTGTTTTAATCCTTAAAATGTTTTTTAATTAAATTTTGCTAACAATTACTTTCCTAACAATTTCCTTCAAAAACCTTTTTAACATAACCTCAAAACACCTCTCCAGGGTAATATTTACTATATATTATTTGAAAACTAATAAGAATAACAAGAATTCATATCTGTATAAATAGTTTTATAAGACTCCCTTTCTTATTGTGTTGATAAATTGTTAAAGATAAAATTATTTTATTGTATAAAATATCACATCAATTTTCTTCATATTTAGAAGCAATTTATTCCTAAACCAACACATCTGAATAAATTTTGTATGAATGTTACAACATATGTATGTGTATGCTTGTATTAAAATTCTAGTAACAAATGTTTAAATATATTTATGTATGTGTGTATATTCAGATTGGAATTGACAAGATATTACTTTAAGTGAAATATACAGATGTACACTCACACATACACACATATATGTAAATGAGAGTTGGTTGAAGCAATTGTGTATGAAGGTATTTTTGAAGTAAATGTTGTGAGAACTATAACAAAAGTTCAGGGCTGGGATATAGAAATTATATTCAATTGATTAATGGAAGTTATCAACTACTTTAGTGTTTTGTCTTGGTAAGTTTGTCTTTGTAAGTCTTTATTCGGACTTTTTTCATCTAAGCCATTTTCGATCTCGGTTTCTCTTTACTCTGATTCTATTCTATAGGTCCGACTTTATAATAATTTGATAAAATGGCTACAAATTAGTATATATACTAGATAATTACCTTAATATTAATTCACTTCATACGCTTATTAACCAGTTTATAGTCTCGCCTATAGACCAGTTTATAGTCACACCTATAGACTAGTTTATAGTCTCGACTATAGAATATTTTAAAGTATTGACTACAGAATAATTTAAAGTCTCTCCTATAGACAAGTTAAAACCATAATTACTTCTATATATTTATTTATACTTTCACCTATACACTGTATCACGGTCTCAGACTAGCCTATAGAGTCTAATCTCGCTATAGACTATTTTATTAGACTGCTAATATAGTTCTGTCCATAGATTAGTTTATAGTTTTGCTTATAGACTAGTTTTTAGTATCGCCGATAGACTAATAAATAGTCTCTTCATAGACTAGTTTATTTTCACGTCCATAGAAGTTCTATAGACTGGTTTACAGTTTGCTCTATAGACCAGTTTATAGTCTACTCTATAGACTAGTTTATACTTTACTCTCTTGTTTAGTTCATAGTTTATTCTATAGACTTTTTTATAGTTTACTCTTTAGATTAGATTATAGTTTAGTCTAAAAATGAGATTGTAATTTACTCTATTGACTAGATTTCATATTACAAAAAAGTTTATATTATAGTTTTGTCTATAGGCCAGTTTATAGTCTCGCCTATGGACCACTTAAAATCTTATGTATGGACTAGTTTATAGTTTCATCTATAGACTAGTTTATAGTCTCGCCTACAGGCCTATCCATAGTTTAAAAAAATAGCCTCAAAGCTTGCTTTAGAGGTATAACTAAATAGCTAATGATGAGTTATTGTGTTTTATATGGTTAAAAATTTGTTTCATTATTATTTATTTACTGTATTATCATCGCACCTACACATCTACAAAATAACAAATATTTCTATTATAAAAAATATCATACATCTTTTTCAATATTTATTATAGATCATGAATATTTGCAATATTTAAAATATTTTTATGTGGACACTCAATGAACCAAATACGAATCAACAAACAAACAAAAAAAATCTATGAATATTTACATACATTCACATACATACAACCAATAGCAATTTGCAAATGTCTCTTTTTGTGTAATAACCAATATTCATTTTGTATAGAATGACACATACAAACAAACAAATACACCGATGGATGAAGGGCAACAAATGGAAGTATAAATGCTGGTGGTTATTTGATGATGTTCTCAATTTTATCAATATTATTTCTTTTTTCTTTACACCCTCCACCACCTCAAGTGGTGAAAAGGACATATTGGCTTTGTCATTCCGTGTGCAATAATTGACATAGGTCAATGAAATTTGTCCTGACCGATATCTAAAGCAACCTCTAACTTGCAGCGAAGAATTTTCGTAAAACTGCCAATTAGAATTCGTCAAATTTAGAACAAAATTTCGGAATAATATAAAGTTATATGCACTTTGTTATCATTCCAAAAGCTATGAAAATCAGTTCAGTAAAAAAATTTTTTAACCAAAAATAAAGCTTCTGTTATGACTAATTAAGTCTCCCTTATATGTTATATATTATATACGTTTGTGAGTGTATGTGTGAGTAAGGGTATTAAATATTCGCCGTAGTATAGCATAGTCCTTTTTCTAGTATACTTGTGGCAAATAATAGGTATATACTAACGAAACTCTGACTATATTATATTAATTAAGATCGAAAGCAGATTTAGGGCGGTCGAATGAAAAATGTGTATCTGGTATGAATGCTTCATTTCGAAACTTACAGGGTGTACGAAGGCAATGATAAGTGATAATAATATAAATTTATAAGGGCAAATTTTATTTACTGTACTACTTTAGAACTAGCTAAACTTGAAGGACTATAATTGCTCCCACAGAACAATTAACGTAACTTGTTCTTCTTCAAAATTATATTTTTCTTAAAAACTACTAAACAATTATTCAAAAAATTTTTAGACAATATTTAATTATGTTTTTAAATTTTAAAAAATTTCTCCTTCTAGTTCTTCAGTGTTGCTAACTAAGCATTTCTATTAAAAAACACATGTTAAAAATTTCAAAACTTATGTGTTACAAGTTTTATTTTGTTTGTGTAAAAAAAGTTTCTAAACATCACAACTCTTATGTTGATTTTCAACAATTAACATTTTGCATTTACAACAGTTTTATTGTCAACATTAAATGTTGGACAATCTGTTGCATTTGTAAAATGTTGTCTCGGAAAATAATTAAAATAAAAATTAAAATGAATAAAAAAACAGAAATTATTTAATTGAGTTGATAGTCTCGTCTATAGACGTGTTGATAGTCTCGTCTATTAGACGAGTTGTTAGTCTCGTCTATTAGACGAGTTGTTAGTCTCGTCTATTAGACGAGTTGTTAGTCTCGTCTATTAGACGAGTTGTTAGTCTCGTCTATTAGACGAGTTGTTAGTCTCGTCTATTAGACGAGTTGTTAGTCTCGTCTATTAGACGAGTTGTTAGTCTCGTCTCGTCTATTAGACGAGTTGTTAGTCTCGTCTATTAGACGAGTTGTTAGTCTCGTCTATTAGACGAGTTGTTAGTCTCGTCTATTAGACGAGTTGTTAGTCTCGTCTATTAGACGAGTTGTTAGTCTCGTCTATTAGACGAGTTGTTAGTCTCGTCTATTAGACGAGTTGTTAGTCTCGTCTATTAGACGAGTTGTTAGTCTCGTCTATTAGACGAGTTGTTAGTCTCGTCTATTAGACGAGTTGTTAGTCTCGTCTATTAGACGAGTTGTAAGTCTCGTCTATTAGACGAGTTGTAAGTCTCGTCTATTAGACGAGTTCTCGTCTATTAGACGAGTTGTTAGTCTCGTCTATTAGACGAGTTGTTAGTCTCGTCTATTAGACGAGTTGTTAGTCTCGTCTATTAGACGAGTTGTTAGTCTCGTCTATTAGACGAGTTGTTAGTCTCGTCTATTAGACGAGTTGTTAGTCTCGTCTATTAGACGAGTTGTTAGTCTCGTCTATTAGACGAGTTGAGTCTCGTCTATTAGACGATTTGTTAGTCTCGTCTATTAGACGAGTTGTTAGTCTCGTCTATTAGACGAGTTGAGTCTCGTCTATTAGACGAGTTGTAGTCTCGTCTATTAGACGAGTTGTAAGTCTCGTCTATTAGACGAGTTGTAAGTCTCGTCTATTAGACGAGTTGTTAGTCTCGTCTATTAGACGAGTTGTTAGTCTCGTCTATTAGACGAGTTGTAAGTCTCGTCTATTAGACGAGTTGTAAGTCTCGTCTATTAGACGAGTTGTAAGTCTCGTCTATTAGACGAGTTGTAAGTCTCGTCTATTAGACGAGTTGTAAGTCTCGTCTATTAGACGAGTTGTAAGTCTCGTCTATTAGACGAGTTGTAAGTCTCGTCTATTAGACGAGTTGTAAGTCTCGTCTATTAGACGAGTTGTAAGTCTCGTCTATAGAAGAGTTGTAAGTCTCGTCTATTAGACGAGTTGTTAGTCTCGTCTATTAGACGAGTTGTAAGTCTCGTCTATTAGACGAGTTGTAAGTCTCGTCTATTAGACGAGTTGTAAGTCTCGTCTATTAGACGAGTTGTAAGTCTCGTCTATTAGACGAGTTGTAAGTCTCGTCTATTAGACGAGTTGTAAGTCTCGTCTATTAGACGAGTTGTAAGTCTCGTCTATTAGACGAGTTGTAAGTCTCGTCTATTAGACGAGTTGTAAGTCTCGTCTATTAGACGAGTTGTAAGTCTCGTCTATTAGACGAGTTGTAAGTCTCGTCTATTAGACGAGTTGTAAGTCTCGTCTATTAGACGAGTTGTAAGTCTCGTCTATTAGACGAGTTGTAAGTCTCGTCTATTAGACGAGTTGTTAGTCTCGTCTATTAGACGAGTTGTTAGTCTAGTCCATTAGACGAGTTGTTAGTCTCGTCCATTAGACGAGTTGTTAGTCTCGTCCATTAGACGAGTTGTTAGTCTCGTCCATTAGACGAGTTGTTATTCTCTTCTAGTTAAAAGTATCTTCTATATAATTGTTTACGTCTTGCTACATATAAGTTTAAGTATCGTTTTAAGTCTCGTATGAACCGGTTTTTCATTTGTTTATAGACTAGTTAATATTGTCATCTATAACCGGTTTATTGTCTCATCTATTGCCGAGTTTATGGTCTCTTCTTAAGACTAGTTTAACATGTCGTCTCTAGAGTAGCTTAAAGTTTATAGACTAGTTTATAGTCACGCCTGTTGACTAGTTTATAGTCTTGTCTTTTTACTAGTTTAAAGTTCCGTCTATAGAACTAATTTATAGTCTCGTCTAAAGACTTGTTTATAAACTCATCCATAAACCAGTTTATAGTGTCGTCTATATACTAATTTAAAGAGTTATCTATATGCTAGTTATATATTTCGTCTATAAATTAGTCTCTTAAGTAGACTGGTTGATAGTTTTTAGACTCTACCTTCGCTATAGTCTTGTAGATGCTCCCGCTTCTATAGCAGATTACATGGTTTAATATTTAAAAATTGAAATTTTTATCCAACCTTTTGACCTTTTCTCTTCCCAGTTTTTCTTTATAAAACTCAACTTTTATTATTAAAATATGAGATATTTTCATACAAATAAAATTTTTATTAAATCACCTCTAAAGGTTCACCCATTTCTCACACTCCACAAAAATAAATAGAAATTTATTATCATTATTAAGAAAAATATTATTTTTATTTGTTTATTATTGTCCTTTTTATAATTTTTATAAAAAATAAAAATTTCACTCATCCTTCACAAATCGTTACACATTTGGTCCATTTGAAAAATGGAACTTGATAAAGTAGGGACTACGGAAATAATAACAAGGAAAAAAGTATAAAATGTGTTATGGAAACACTTTGACAATTTATATATATTTATATGTGTGTGTATAACGAACACTAACACTTGCAGATAAAAAAGGAAAGAAATTCTCACACATGTCGTTTGGGTCATAAAATGTTATGAAAAGATGCAAAAAATAGGAAAAAATGGAACTATTATGAGTTCTACTTAAAGTTTCTCATTAAAATGGAATTCAAGTCATGTCAACAGTGTGTAATAAGTAAAAGAATGTGGAACATTGACTTTTATAAGTGAAAAGAGAAAAAATGGCAGGAAAGCAAATAGAAATTGGTGGCTTAAAAAGGGAAATGCTATGAAAATAAGAAGGCGAAAAAATTAAAATAATAGTTTAAAAGCGCAAAGAAGTTGTGGGTAAAAGTGAGCTGTTAATATGAGACTATTAATATTATTATAAAGAGATCTCGAATAAAGACTAGTTTAAAGGGAAGAAGATTTTTTAGTCGGTCAAGGTCCCACTATTTAATACCGTATATTATATTGTTGGTTATAAATGGTAACTTTCAAAAATTAATGAGCGACCCTCGTATATATGTACCTCCTAATTTATGCTTAAGAGTACACTTTATTATATTGTGCTTAAATTTATGTGAGATTCTGTGAATTTAAAAATGATTTTGTCTGGAGGCGTTCTAAGGAAGCCAGAAAATTTATTAGGCGACCCTCGTAAGATTTCGCATATCGAGTTTTGCTTATGTTTATAGAAATTCGACCAAATCCATACCAACGAATATGTGAATATTAAGTCCTTTAAAGTGATATTTTTAAGAGGGGTTGTATGGAACCTATGAGAAATAGTGAACCTCTTATGGTACATGCTATAGAATTAGACTTTTCTGAACAAAATTTCATTACATTTTATATTAATGACTTTAATGTTCTATGAACCATATTCTGTTAGGAACCTTTATATGGGGGCTAGATGAAATATTGGACCCATCATCACCAACTTAATAAGACATCGATCTTGTGTGGACATCGTTAAGTGGACTCGGAAAGTTATTCTGAGTTGAGCGGTATACCTCAACTCTGCAGGAACCAATGCACCTGTTATGGAATTGGATATAAAATTGCTATTCTTTTATATGAACTATCAATATACAAAATTTTTTGGTCTTGACTAGATATATAATCAAATCGAAAATACCTTTGTTTTAACCTTGCGACAGTTCAAAGGTTACAGAATTATTTTAAAACATGTCAGTATGAATGGGAGCAATGGACCGACCCTTGCACGTCGTTTTAGAATATCATAAGGATTATTTCTGTCAAAAATCTTATTTCGGGGGAAAATTTGCATGAGAGGTACCTGAAATATGATATGTACCAATTGTCATAAAGATTGCGACCCGTAGAGTTTTCCAGCCGGGCGAACGGACGGATATCGTTAAATTAATTCATAAAGTGTTTCTGAGTAATTTTTTCTGTATTTGACAAACATCAGCACAAAGCCGTAAGTTTTTTAAAAAACGATTTGGAACACTATGCGTTAGAACCCCTGAGAACGTGAACATTGGAATTGGAAAGAATATCAACAGTGACCAAATGAAGAATATTTGTTTTCCAACAACAGAACATTGTGAATATATATTTTTGGAAAACTGTAATCGAAATTTGTGCAAAAAGTAGTGAACATCCCACTGCCTCCGCTTTGTTTTTAATACCCCATTTCTACCAATCTAAAACTGACGTTTCTAAAAATTTTAAAATTAATGAACAATTTATTATGATGGCAACGCTGTTCGTTATACGAGACAAATTTTATGTCAAAATTTATTGCATATCTTAAGGTGTTAATATTTTCAAGTGCTGCCGAGAGGTAAAAATCGTTTGTAATCTTAAGTGTGTTAATTTGATGGTATATGAGTTCGAAACATGTTGCAGTATTTTAATTTTTCAAAATGTGTCAAAAACTGAACTAGAACTGAATTAGAATTTAACTAGAACCAGAACTGAAATAGAACTAAACTAGAACTGAACTAGAACTGAATTAGAACCAAATAATAAACTAAACTAGGATCTTAACTCAAACTGATGAGGAATTGCAAAAGTTTCAAAAAATTAAATGAAACAAAGTTTTAAATTTAAGAACTTTTTTCATTTTTATTATTCCAATTTATTTACTTTCGATTGAAGTTATTACTCTTATAAAGAGCTCAATTTATTATGCTTCTTTTACAAAGTTCAAATGGAATATGAGTTGATAATTTATATCTTTTGTCCATAAAAACATATTTTTTTGTTATTATTAGCTCAAATTCTAATACTAATAATACCTTTTGCTAACTAAACGAAAAACAACACAGAAATCAACAATAACTACAATAACTAAAATAGCAGGAACAATAAAAATACATGTGTCTTATATTTAGTAATGACGAATTTCAAGTGCCTCTACACTTCCAGCTGCATAAATATAAAATTTTCGTCAGAGTGACAGAAGAGGATTTTTTGCAGATACAGTATTTCTCGCTATAAGCAATTATTTTTTTGGAGATGGTATTAGACTCGAACTCAAACTTTAATATGACGATCTTGGGAAGCAGAAGGACTGGTGGACAGACAGACAGACATCAATATATCGATTTCATTCATTATAAAAGAGGTTCTTCCTCCGTAAATATATTTTAGTGTGAAGATTTATATTCCTAAGCGTTGCAAACATCAGTTAAAAGAACGGTATCAACCTTCTATGGTGTTGTAGGGTACAATTAGTAAAATTTTATATTTTGCCAAGTAGGACAGGCCAAATCAGAAATATTTTTATTATTGTTTTGGTTTTTTCTATGTACAAATTCTATGTATATATTTGTCTTATTCTTCTTGCTTTCATTTGTATGTATGTGTGTGTGTGTGCATAGGTATTTGTTCAAAAACCTTAATCTACAATAAACACGATGAACTAGATTTTCCCTTTTTATTATTATATGTTTTGGTTTTAGGATATTTTCAACTATTTTTATTGTTGTTTTTTTTTCCTTTTTTTTTGAAATTTTCATTTTCATATTCATTCAGTTTTTCTCTTATTTTATTTGTATTTTCTTCACTCATATCGCTTTTTTCATTATCCAATGCAAAAGGAAATAACAAATTTATAAATAAGGTATGATTATTACAAATACTAATGTATGAATACATTCACATATTCATACGTATGTGAATAAATACATACATAAAATATGAATTTATGCAAGAATCGTGTATATGAAACTTATGTGAATCGAACTTTTTGGCACTTTCACTAAAACCTTTATATTTCGCCATTATTTGCTGAGTGTTTAAAGAAAAATAAAATGATTTTCATTTCATTTGCTAAAATATAAAAATGAGAATTTAGTACAAAATAATTAATTTTAGAATGTTATTTAATCACAATCTGTATTTCGTATGGATGTAATAGGCCACCAAATAGGTTTTCTAATTTATTAGTTTAATAATCTTAAGAACTAGAACTTTAAAACTAAATGATCAGGAACTGAACTAGAACTAAAATTGAACTGATTTAAAACTGAACTAGAGCTGAACTAGAACTGAATAAGAACAGAATTAAGACTGAAATAGAACTGAGCAAGAACTAAACTAGTGTTGAACTAAAACTAAACTAGAACTGAACTAGGACCTGAACTAAACCTAAACTTGAACTAGAACTGAACAACAACTAAACTAGAACTGAACTAGAACTGAACTTGAACTAAACTAGAGCTGAACTAAAACTAAAATAAAATTGAACTAGAACCTGAACTAGGACCTGATCTAGAACCTGAACTTAAACCTAAACTTGAACTAGAACTGAACATCTGATCTGATGTAGAACTGAAATAAAATTAAACTAGAACTAAACTTGAACTGAACTAGTTATTAACTAGAATTAAACTAAACTCTGAACTAGACTCCGAATTTGAACTGAATTAAAATCTGAAATAGAATATGAACTTAAGTACTGAACTGGAGCTGAGCCATTAATTAAACCATGTCCATTTTCATAACAACTGAGCGCACTGAGATTAACTATTTTTGTAGATATTTAAAAATCTTTTAGAGAAATTTAAAAATTTAACATTTTTACGAAGTGATGAAGTAATGAATAATTGAAATAAAATACAACAAGGATTTGCTAAAACAACATTATATTGGCTTTGTTAGAAACTTAAACAAATTGTGCAAAAATAAGCTTAAATTATACATTTTTATTTAGAATATTGTTTTCAGAACAAAAAAAATGTATTTAAATCATGTTTGTTAAATTTTAACGCCATTATGCCTGAACAATAGTTGGGAATGTATATACTTACGTATGTAAGAGTTCATGTTCATCCTCTTTTTTTCACGTTAATAAATCGCTAAAATAAACATCTCTTAATAACACAGTCAGGCAGCACAATTCATTGAACCATTAAAATAATACAAAATACATTTACAGGGTGAGAGGAATATGAGCAGTGACGTATGTTTACAAAAAGGTGGTAAAGGATACACTATACTGTCTAATACTTACTAATACTGAGGCATGCAACAGAAAAGTGCCATGTATGGAAGTGTGTGTGAAAGCAATAAACACTGCAGTTTTTAAATAAAGGTAAACTAATGTTTTATTTTAGTGTTTCACTTGATATTAAGGTGAACTTATAATTATTCATTATTTGCTGTGAGTGTAAATGTAACCATGTAATTGTCTCTCTACATATGTGTCATTGTTTGTTTGTTAATTCCTGGTATGTTTTGGGGGAAATTTGTTAATTAATTCAATTAAGAATTTCTTTTTTGCTTTGTTTTGTTTTTAAACTGGGTACACATGAGACCCGGAAATAAGTTCATTCTTTTACATCCAGGGATTTAAGCTACATCTGCGATGAGTAGCGTACATTACACAAAAATTTACTCATCAACATTTAAGAACACATTAAAAAAAAGCTCTAAAACAAGAGAATTTTACTATACTTTTGATAAATACCCCATGAGAATTTGTAGAATAAGCAAATCTCTTATATGTTGTTTTATGTTTGTGTTTAGTCGATGGCATTTGTTGTAAGTGAGTGAATAGTAAGGTGATGTGTGATGATAAAAGTATAATGCATAGATGCTGAATTTGAATTCATATTAATTAGTTATTTTTGGGTACAATTTTTTTACTGAGCCGATTTTAATAATTTTTTATAATTCAGTACATATAACATTATACTATGTCAAAATTCTATACTAATTTGATTGTCAAAAACTTCTCAAAACTATAACTAACACTCAGGCAAAATTTCATTGAGCTTTATCAATTATTGTGGATGTGACCGTGCCAAAAATGGACAGATGGACATAGCCAAATCGATTCAGACTTTAATTTGATGCAAGCATATCTATATACATTATGTGGTTGGACATGATTCCCTCCTAGCGCTAGGCACGAAATGACAAAATTTATATACCCTTTTCACACTTGTGTTGGTGAAGGGTTTTAAAGGGATCTAAACCAATTACAAGAAAAAAGCTCTAAAAACAAAGGAGAATTTTACTAAAAACTCAACCTTTTGATAAAATAAACACCCATGAGAATTTTTTAATAAGCAAAATCTCTTATATGTGTGTATTTATGTTTGTGTTTGAGTCTACGGCATTTGTTTGTAAGTGAGTGAATAGATAAGTGTGATGTAGTGATGATAAAAAAGTAATAATGCTATATTCGGCTATGCTGAATCTTGAATGCCCTCCAATATTAAATTAGTTATATTTTTGGGTACAATTTTTTTACTGAGCCGATTTTAATAATTTTTTATAATTCAGTACATATAACATTATACTATGTCAAAATTCTATACTAATTTGATTGTCAAAAACTTCTCAAAACTATAACTAACACTCAGGCAAAATTTCATTGAGCTTTATCAATTATTGTGGATGTGACCGTGCCAAAAATGGACAGATGGACATAGCCAAATCGATTCAGACTTTAATTTGATGCAAGCATATCTATATACATTATGTGGTTGGACATGATTCCCTCCTAGCGCTAGGCACGAAATGACAAAATTTATATACCCTTTTCACCACTTGTGTTGGTGAAGGGTTTTAAAGGGATCTAAAAAAAGTACGAATTTTAACTTTAAAGGAAATTTTAATTAAGACTTTTAATTACAAATAAATTTTTGTGAAAATGCTTATACGGAGATACTTGGTTAAATAGGAGGTAGTGGAATCAACTCCAAATTTAGGGTTATAAATGTTTTTCAGCGAAAAAAAGGTCTGAACTAGAATCTGCAAAACTTTTTGTACTGCGATCTGAAGTAGAATCTGATCTAAAGATTTTATTTCCTATTTTTAGTATTCTTCCCTGTTTTATGTCTCATCACTTGCAAGTGGGTAAATAATTTTTGTTTGCATGTGTGTGCCCTCCACTATAGAGTGGAGGTTAATATCCGTATGTGTGTATATGCGTGTTTATACATACACAGCTTTAATGTTTTTCAATATATAAAATTCTCACAGGAAAAGCGATTTAAATCTAATTATATAATAAATTATTCAAACTAAAATTAACGTTATTTTTCAATAAGGACTCTTTAAATGATTAAATATTAATTAAATAAAGATTTCTAATTAATTAAAATTCTGTAAATTTCATTACATAGAAAACATTATTTAATTAATGAAAAATGGTATTGGAAAGTTTTAGTGAAATTACAATAATAAAAATAAATAAATAAATAAAAATAGAAGACAATAAAAAAATTTTAGAGTTTTTTCAGTCCAGTTGTAACTATTAAATTCAGTTGTAACTATTTAAAATTTAACTAGGATAAGTATCTCTAAGGGTTCCAAAAATATCGATTTGGAAAAACTGCTCGAAATTTCACTAAAATACTTATAAATATAAAAATTTTGTTAACATAAAACTGACTTTCTGCATAATATTTAAGAAGTGAGATCGAAAAATTCTTAACATATGTTTTTCGTTAAGACTTTTAACTTGAGTATTATTTGATTTATTTATTTATTTATTTATTTATTTATTTATTTATTTATTTACTTTATCAAGTTGCCTTCGTAAAATATGTCAGTTGATATATTTAATGTTAAATTAAAATTAGTGACCAGAAAACAGTTCGTACTAAAATTATTAAATATTTTCAACAAAACTAAAATTGGTCCTACAAAAAAATTGTCCAAACATGCAAAGTTCTAGCGTCAAACTCTTTCTAATGTTATTTACCAGCACCGGAAAAACCTGTCCGTTGATAGATGCCAATCATTTATTCACAGGACTTCATAATATGTCCATGGATTTTCAGCGTGACTAGGATTCTTGTCACTATATATAATAATAATTTGGTTTTGCCCCAAGAGAGGAAAATTCTCCAAACTGTTAAAATTTTCAAAAAAGAATTGAAGATCGATCAAAGTGACAGAAAGTACAATAAAAATGTTAGTGGCAGGGTTCCCGAAAAAGGTCCAAAAGTTCCTCACTAATAATTAAAACTATAACAACATTTTTTTTATAAATTTAAATCAAATAAATGAATAAAACTCAAAGTTTAATGATTTTGTTTTTATTAACAAATACGATTTTTTCGGTCTCATTCCTTAGTTAAATCTTCGTATCGAAAAATTTCCATTCCATTTTCTTAAAGAGAAAATTTTCTATATTTTTTCATATAAAAATTTTTCATATTTTTTGTATAAAAATTTTCCATAATTATTTTTTTCTATAAATTTCCTTTTATAAAAAATTTTCTTACAAAAAATTTGGGAGAAAATTTCCTCTTACAGAAAATTCAGAATACGCTTGGTTTCCTCAGAAAATTTGCTTTTTATGAATAAATTTTTATTAATGTTTTACCGCTATCTATAATGTCATGTGCTATAAGAATTGCTATAACAGTGCAGTGTTGCGTATGAGTAATGTACTTAATTATATTACGTACACTGTTGTAGTATTTTTTAAAAATATTTGTATAATTGCATCTTTAATAGAGGCCATTTCTAAATTATGGAAAATAATTCCTACCACTTATAATTCATTTCCATTTCAATATCGTTAATTATCCTTTAATAAAGGAGATGAGAAATAATACCATAAATTAATACAGATTTTTTTATATTTCTGGCATTTATTTAGTAACAATAACCTTGATAAATGCAAACCAAACTACTGGCGGTAATTTTGTGAAATAGTATTCTTTTCAAATTACCTTGAATTAAGTCATAATTAACTCTAAAAGCTATTCAAATATATTACTATAGACACTTATCTTCTTTTATGCTCATAATTCATTTAGAAACTCATTTTTATACCCTCCACCACTACAAGTGGTAGAGAGGGTATACTAACTTTGTCATTCCTTGTGTATCAAAATACTTATCAATTTAGTTATATCCGTCCGTCTGTTTGTATGACTGTCTGACTGTCTGTCTGTCTTCCTGTCTATTTTTAGTACGCTCACATCCACAGTTATTGACAGAGTCCTAAATGTTTCTTATTTAAAACCAGCAAAATTGGTTCAGTATATTAAAAGATAATATTAAGCTTTATATGCTTCAGTACTATTCTAATTATCAAAATCGGTTCAGAAGAAAAAAAGTTATAGTTATATTTGCGAAAAACTTGTATATATTAATATGTCTGTGAGTGTATTTGTGGTGAAGGGTATTGAAGATTCGGCATAGCCGAATATAGCATTTCTACTTGTTTCAGGTAAGTTTTGCTTTTAAGTTCATTTATTATTTTAGATTTTTTAGCGGTTAAGTTTTATTTTTTTCTCTCAGGTTTTTATTGCCGAGATTTAAAAATGCATTAAAATCTTTTTCTGTGTCAAAAACCACAATAAGAGAAAATTTAGGGGGAACAGGAAAGAAGATCATCATTTTACCTAAAACCCAGAAAAACTGGGTTAAGATAATTTCTTCTTTTTTTTCTAGATTTTCATTGCTTTAGAAAGTTTTTTGTTCTCATTTTTTGTTTTAGTTCCAGTTTTAGTTTTACATTAAATATAAAATGTTGTTTAGCAGTCAGTACCTTCATTTTCAATTCCTTTCAATTCTTTTTGTGTTTTTCACTCAGGTTTTGCTTTTTTTGTTTCATTCTGACAGTGAAAGTTTTGCAATCATTTCGACTTTCAACTACAAATTTTATGCAAAAAATAAAAAAAAAATAAATAAAATATCCTTAAAATGTCGGCCAACACTCGCACACACACATACAGTCAAGGAATAAATAAGAAGAATTCAAACTTAAGATATTTTACTTAAAGTGAACAAGTCAAGAGGAATAAAAGAGATAAATTTTATTCACAGTTTTTTTTTTTTTGATACCCTTCACCAGCACAAGTAATGATGGCGGTATATTAACTTTGTTATTCCGTTTGTAACGTTAAGAAGGAATCATATCAGACCCCATAGTGTTTATATGTATTCTTGCATCAAATCAAAATCTGAGTCGATTTAGTTATGCCCGTCTGTCTGTTGTGTGGTATGCTCACGTCCTCGATAATTGAGAAAAATCAATGAAATTTGGTCTGAGAATTTTTATATTCCTGAGGAGCTTCCTATCAGAAAAATCGGTTCAGTATATCAAAAGACATAGACCGATATCTGAGGCAACCTCTAAGTTCCTTCGAAGAATTTTCGTAAACTGTCAATTAGAATTTGAGAAATTAGAATAAGATTTTGTCTTAATAGAAAGTAATATGTACTTTATTATGATTCCTAAAATTATCAAATCGTTCAGTAAAATTAGTATGGCCAAAGTATGACTGACCCATTTAGGATTTTTTAAGAAATACGTTTATATATTGTTGATGTCTTGGTCTGTATGTTCTAAAGAAAACGTATTGACTTACATGCATTTGTGGTGGAGGGTATTAAAGACTCGACATAGCCGAAAATAGCATTTGTACTTGTTTTTTTTGTTTTTTGTCTTAAAAACAGCAAAAATAATAGAAAATATTGCAAACAAACTTTTTTGTAAGATTTGCAATTTTATTGTAATTTTCTTGTTTTTTTTTGGAAAAAAAACTAAAAACTACTTTTGACAATGAGGTCAAGGACGTTTAGCCTAAATTTTTGTTTAAGGAAATTCAAAAATCAGTAAAATTATTTTAGCAGAGATTTTTCTTTTAAAATGTTGGAAAAGTATTTTTAATAGCTGCAGGAAGAATAATCCGCATTGAACTTAATAAGAATAATTGGATTTTTGGTAAGGAACTGATTACGGTGAAATTGCTACAAATTTTGATTGCTACAAAAGGAGTAAAATTTAAAAAGGATTTCAATGAATATAAATAATTAGTACAAAAAATTCTTAACATTTAAGTTGGTTAATCCAAGCGAAATCACTAAACTTTTACATTTTTTATTTGAAAGAAATTATAATTACAAAAAAAATATTTTTTCACCCTCAACTGTCTGTCTGTTTTTGAAAACGAAAATTGGCCTGAGTATTTCCTGTAGTCCTGAGAAGTTTTTTTTAAATCAGCAAAATCGGTTCACTATATTCAGAGACAAAGACAAAGACTGGTATTTGAGAAGTTATTTTAGTTCAAGCAAATATTTTTCGAAAAACTGTCAATTATAAATCGACATATTAGAATACAATTTTGCCATAATATTAGGCTTTATACTTCATTACCATTTAGTAGAAAAAGTTATAGAAAAAAAAAATATAACTAAAGTTATGGCTCATTTAGTGCTCCGTGTTTCCTAGGAAAAACTTTTATATTTTGTATACGTCTGCGTGTGAATATGTGAGTGTGTATGTAGGAAAAATAAAATTTTTCTACACACGCATTGTGGCGGAATATAGTATTCTTAATTGTTACAGTTTTGATCACTAATGATGAAATTTTGAACCACTATCGGAAATCCTTCACATTTACGGTTTTAAATTGCATTCTATCACTTTGCTCAAACTGGTAAACAATCTACGATTAAAATGTACCACACTTTTGTACGCCTTTTTATGTTCCTCAATTCTCTATTAACAAGAGCCCAATAATACTCTCCTTTATACCACAGGATCCCGAGTCAGGCCAAAATAATTAGTGAACATATTGTGAAGCCTTATGAATGGAAGCAGTATATTTGAAAACATTACTTTCAAAAATACTGCTCGGTATTTGGTAAAAATCTGTTTAGTCATCCATTATGCAACAAATATTTTTTTAGAAAATATGACAAACAATTTTCTGAAATACAATTTTCTATTAAAAATTTCTACAAAAAATCGCTGTAAATTTCCTTGGAAGTTTTATCTATTAAATTAATTAATTCATTTAGAATTTTGTCATTTTGATTAAAGGTTCGGGAACAGTAATTTTACCAAACGATAAACTCTTTCTGAATCTTCTCGAATCTAGGGAATTTGAGCGCTCTTTTATTGACGGTTCCTTTGGCTTTTTTAATGAAGTTTTCAAAATTGTTGATTTAGATGTTGTTGTTGCTTCTGTTGATAACATAAAAGCACTGCCATAATTCGTAAGTATTCCCTGACTTACCAAATGCAATTTATTTCTTCTCGTATCACTTTGTCTAGAAAGACGATGAGTCGAGGAAACAACGTTGGTTAAAACTGTAATAACAAAAACAAAAAAATCAGAATTTTGAAATATCCTTATTGAGGTTTTTTTACCCTTTAATTTATGGCCTATTAATTTCATGCGATCCATTTTTTGCAAAATTGTGGGTTCCAAACGTAAGTTATGACAAAAACATTTTGGTTTTAGATCGCGTGAATTTAAAGCCTGATCGGTTTTATTAACTTTCTTCTTTCCCTGGCGACCACAGGAGAGACATTTAATGTTATTGTCTAATATGAGAGGTTTTATTATGGCACATTTACTTCGTTGTATATGTAAAATTCTTAAATCCTCTTTAATATTGGCAAAATTATATTCCAAATATTTCTTCAAAGCCGGCAAAGCCACACGATCCAATTTACAATTAAACATTTCCTGAGTTTCCTCCATAGCTTCGCGAAAGGTGTTATTATTTTTATCAAGGGTCTCTCTTATGTTCTCTATGTCCTTAATTATATATTGAATACAATTTTGTTTCATGGCCGCTTTTTTAGACAAGTCCATGACTTCCTTCAGTTTGTTATGCATTTTCACAATTTCCTTTTCAAACTCTTTTAAACGCTCCACCATTAGTTGGGCGGCCCTTAAACGTAACTCCTTATTGAAAACAGGATTTCTGACTAAAAAACAAATCTCCTTGTTGCCATGCATATAGAGAGTACATAAATCTTCATCGGAACTTGCATAATAATCCCACAATGTGGCCTCGAATATATTGGTCTTGTGGTAATTGCGTATTTGTTCAAAATGTTGTTCTAATTTTGAATCAATTTCTTGAAATTTACATTCCAAATCCTCTAAAAGATCATATTTTTCTTTAAACTTTTTAACCGTTTTCAATTGGAAATTATATTGTCCTTGATTTTCAGCGTCCTTCAAGAGTGCTTGTATTTGTTGAATGGAAAATCCTTTAATACTCACATTTTCATTATGACAATTAAGTTTTTGTAGAATTATAATTAAAAGACCTTTAAGAACATTTAAGTGATCTTTAGTTAATACTCTTGAACCAAGAGCAATTTTTGCCAACTCGCCGAGAGTAAATGTCTTAGCAGTTGTTGTGGACATTTCAACAAAAAACCAAAATATTTATAAAAGTTTATTAGAAAAATAAATAAAAATTATTTGTTTTATTCCAGGCGAATTCAAAACAAAACAAATGACACTGGAACAAAAACACGTCAATACTATCAAAACTTGTCAAATGGAAATATCGTAGCACTATAATTTCAAATCGATTACGTTAAATAAAAAAAATATATAGTTTTTGAAAACTTGTAGAATTTTTTTCAAAGAAAATGTTCAATTTTGTGTGAAAATTGGTGCCGATTTTCTAAAGGATAAAATTTTTAAAGGGAAAAATTTATAGAAAATTTTTTAAAAGGGAAAATTTTTAGCAAATTTTCTAAAGAGGAAAATTTGTAACAAACTACCTTAAGCGAAAATTTCTATAAGAAGAAAATTTGTACAAATTGTACAAAATTTTCTATAAGAAGAAAATTTGTACAAATTGTACAAAATTTTCTATAAGAAGAAAATTTGTACAAATGTACAAAATTTCTATAAGAAGAAAATTTGTACAAATTGTACAAAATTTTCTATAAGAAGAAAATTTGTACAAATTGTACAAAATTTTCTATAAGAAGAAAATTTGTACAAAAATTTCTATAAGAAGAAAATTTGTACAAAATTTTCTATAAGAGAAAATTTGTAACAAATTTTCTATAAGAGAAAATTTGTACAAAATTTTCTATAAGAAGAAAATTTGTAAAAATTCTATAAAGAAAATTTGTCAAATTTCTATAAGAAGAAAATTTGTACAAAATTTTCTATAAGAAGAAAATTTGTACAAAATTTCTAAAGAAAGAAAATTTGTACAAAATTTTCTATAAGAAGAAATTTGTACAAATTTTCTATACAGAAGAAATTTGTACATTTTCTATAAGAAGAAATTTGTACAAAATTTTCTATAAGAAGAAAATTTGTACAAAATTTTCTATAAGAAGAAAAATTTGTACAAAATTTTTCTATAAGAAGAAAATTTGTACAAAATTTTCTATAAGAAGAAAATTTGTACAAAATTTTCTATAAGAAGAAATTTGTACAAAATTTTCTATAAGAAGAAAATTTGTACAAATTTTCTATAAGAAGAAAATTTGTACAAAATTTTCTATAAGAAGAAAATTTGTACAAAATTTTCTATAAGAAGAAAATTTGTACAAAATTTCTATAAGAAGAAATTTGTACAAAATTTTCTATAAGAAGAAAATTTGTACAAAATTTTCTATAAGAAGAAATTTGTACAAAATTTCTATAAGAAGAAAATTTGTACAAAATTTTCTATAAGAAGAAAATTTGTACAAAATTTTCTATAAGAAGAAAATTTGTACAAAATTTTCTATAAGAAGAAAATTGTACAAATTTCTATAAGAAGAAATTTGTACAAAATTTTCTATAAGAAGAAAATTTGTACAAAATTTTCTATAAGAAGAAAATTTGTACAAAATTTTCTATAAGAAGAAATTTGTACAAAATTTCTATAAGAAGAAAATTTGTACAAAATTTTCTATAAGAAGAAAATTTTACAAAATTTCTATAAGAAGAAATTGTACAAAATTTTCTATAAGAAGAAAATTTGTACAAAATTTTTCTATAAGAAGCAGAAACTTTGTACAAAATTTTCTATGACGAAGAAAATTTCTGTACAAATTTTCTATGAGGAAGGAAATTTGTACAAAATTTGTCTATAAGAAGGAAAAATTTGTGACAAAAATCTTTCTATGAGAAGCAAAATTTGTAGCAAATTTTCTATCGAGAAGAAAATTTGTACAAAAATTTTCTATATAGAGAAAATTTGTACAAAAATTTTCTATGGAGAAAAGAATTTGTAGCAAAATTTTCTCATGAGAAGAAATTTTGTACCCAAATTTTTCTCATGAGAAGAAAATTTGCTACAAAAATTTTCTATGAGAAGAAAATTTGTACAAAATTTTCTAATGAGAAGAAAATTTGTACAAAATTTTCTATGAGAAGAAAATCTTGTACAAAATTTTCTATGAGAAGAAAATTTGTATACAAATTTTCTTATGAGAAAGAAAATTTGTACAAATTTTCTATGAGAAAGGCAAGATATTGTGTACAAAATTTTCTATGAGAATGCAAAATTTGTAGCAAAATTTTCTATGAGAAGAAAAATTTGTGACAAAATTTTGCTAATAATAGAAAGAAAATTTGTAACAAAATTTTTCTATGAGAAGAAATTTGTCAAAATTTTTCTATGAGAAGAAATTTGTACAAAATTTTCTATAAGAAGAAAATTTGTACAAATTTTCTATAAGAAGAAAATTTGTACAAATTTTCTATAAGAAGAAAATTTGTACAAATTTTCTATAAGAAGAAAATTTGTACAAATTTTCTATAAGAAGAAAATTTGTACAAAATTTTCTATAAGAAGAAAATTTGTACAAATTTTCTATAAGAAGAAAATTTGTACAAAATTTTCTATAAGAAGAAAATTTGTACAAAATTTCTATAAGAAGAAAATTTGTACAAAATTTTCTATAAGAAGAAAATTTGTACAAAATTTTCTATAAGAAGAAAATTTGTACAAAATTTTCTATAAGAAGAAAATTTGTACAAATTTTCTATAAGAAGAAAATTTGTACAAAATTTTCTATAAGAAGAAAATTTGTACAAAATTTTCTATAAGAAGAAAATTTGTACAAAATTTTCTATAAGAAGAAAATTTGTACAAATTTTCTATAAGAAGAAAATTTGTACAAATTTTCTATAAGAAAAAATTTGTACAAAATTTTTCTATAAGAAGAAAATTTGTACAAAATTTTTGTACAAAATTTCTATAATTTCTTGAAAAAAAAATTTTCAAATTTGTACAAAATTTATAATTTGTACAAAATTTTCTATAAGAAGAAAATTTGTACAAATTTTCTATAAGAAGAAAATTTGTACAATTTTCTATAAGAAGAAAATTTGTACAAAATTTTCTATAAGAAGAAAATTTGTACAAAATTTTCTATAAGAAGAAAATTTGTACAAAATTTTCTATAAGAAGAAAATTTGTACAAATTTTCTATAAGAAGAAAATTTGTACAAAATTTTCTATAAGAAGAAAATTTGTACAAAATTTTCTATAAGAAGAAAATTTGTACAAAATTTTCTATAAGAAGAAAATTTGTACAAAATTTTCTATAAGAAGAAAATTTGTACAAATTTTCTATAAGAAGAAAATTTGTACAAATTTTCTATAAGAAGAAAATTTGTACAAATTTTCTATAAGAAGAAAATTTGTACAAATTTTCTATAAGAAGAAAATTTGTACAAATTTTCTATAAGAAGAAAATTTGTACAAATTTTCTATAAGAAGAAAATTTGTAACAAATTTTTCTATAGAAGAAAATTTGTACAAATTTTTCTATAAGAAGAAATTTGTACAAATTTTTCTATAGAAGAAAATTTGTACAAATTTTTCGTATAAGAAGAAAATTGTACAAATTTTTCTATAAGAAGAAAATTTGTACAAATTTTCTATAAGAAGAAAATTTGTACAAATTTTTCTATAAGAAGAAAATTGTACAAATTTTTATATAAGAAGAAAATTTGTACAAATTTTATATAAGAAGGAAACTTGCTACACAATTTTCTATATAAAGGAAACTTGTACAAAATTTTCTATAAAAGGAAACTTGTACAAAATTTTTCTATAAGAAGAAAATTGTACAAATTTTCTATAAGAAGAAAATTTGTACAAATTTGTCTATAAGAAGAAAATTTGTACAAATTTTTCTATAAGAAGAAAATTTGTACAAATTTTCTATAAGAAGAAATTTGTACAAATTGTTCTATAAGAAGAAAATTTGTACAAATTGTTCTATAAGAAGAAAATTTGTACAAATTTTTCTATAAGAAGAAAATTTGTACAAATTTCATAAAAGAAAATTTGTACAAATTTTCTATAAGAAGAAAATTTGTACAAATTTTTATATAAGAAGAAAATTTGTACAAATTTTTATATAAGAAGAAAATTTGTACAAATTTTTTATATAGAAGGAAACTTGTACACAATTTTCTATATAAAGGAAACTTGTACAAAATTTTCTATAAAAAGGAAATTTGTACAAATTGTTCTATAAGAAGAAATTAAATTTGTTAACAAAATTGTAATTTCTATAAGAAGAAAATTTGTACAAATTTTTCTATAAGAAGAAAATTTGTACAAATTGTTCTATAAGAAGAAATTTGTACAAATTGTTCTATAAGAAGAAAATTTGTACAAATTTTTCTATAAGAAGAAAATTTGTACAAATTTTTCTATAAGAAGAAAATTTGTACAAATTTTTCTATAAGAAGAAAATTTGTACAAATTTTTCTATAAGAAGAAAATTTGTACAAATTTTTCTATAAGAAGAAAATTTGTACAAATTTTCTATAAGAAGAAAATTTGTACAAATTTTTCTATAAGAAGAAAATTTGTACAAATTTTTCTATAAGAAGAAAATTTGTACAAATTTTCTAATAAGAAGAAAATTTGTACAAATTTTTATATAAGAAGAAAATTTGTACAAATTTTTATATAAGAAGGAAACTTGTACACAATTTTCTATATAAAGGAAACTTGTACAAAATTTTCTATAAAAAGGAAACTTGTACAAAATTTCTATAAGAAGGAAAAATAAAAAAATGTAGAAAAAAATGTAGAAAATTTCTATAAGAAGAAAATTTTCTATAAGAAAAAAATTTTTTATAAGAAGAAAATTTGTACAAAATTTTCTATAAGAAGAAAATTGTACAAAATTTTCTATAAAGAAGAAAATTTGTACAAATTTCTAATAAGAAAAATTTGTACAAAATTTCTATAAGAAGAAAATTTGTACAAAATTTTCTATAAGAAGAAAATTTGTACAAAATTTTCTATAAGAAGAAAATTTTGTACAAATTTTCTATAAGAAGAAAATTTGTACAAAATTTTCTATAAGAAGAAAATTTTTACAAAATTTTCTATAAGAAGAAAATTTTTACAAAATTTTCTATAAGAAGAAAATTTTTACAAAATTTTCTATAAGAAGAAAATTTTTACAAAATTTTCTATAAGAAGAAATTTTACAAATTTTCTATAAGAAGAATTTAAAATTTTCTATAAAAGAAATTTTTACAAATTGTTCTATAAGAAGAAAATTTGTACAAATTGTTCTATAAGAAGAAAATTTGTACATATTGTTCTATAAGAAGAAAATTTGTACAAATTGTTCTATAAGAAGAAAATTTGTACAAATTGTTCTATAAGAAGAAAATTTGTACAAATTGTTCTATAAGAAGAAAATTTGTATAAATTGTTCTATAAGAAGAAAATTTGTACAAATTTTTCTATAAGAAGAAAATTTGTACAAATTGTTCTATAAGAAGAAAATTTGTACAAATTGTTCTACAAGAAGAAAATTTGTATAAATTGTTCTATAAGAAATTGACAAATTTTCTATAAGAAGAAAAGTTGTACAATTTTTCTATAAGAAGAAAATTTGTACAAATTTTTTCTATAAGAAGAAAATTTGTACAAATTTTCTATAAGAAGATAATTTGTACAAATATTTCTATAAGAAGAAAATTTGTACAAATATTTCTATAAGAAGAAAATTTGTACAAATATTTCTATAAGAAGAAAATTTGTACAAATTTTTCTATAAGAAGGAAACTTGTACACAATTTTCTATATAAAGGAAACTTGTACAAAATTTTCTATAAAAAGGAAACTTGTACAAAATTTTCTATAAGAAGGAAAAATAAAAAAATGTAGAAAAAAAATGTAGAAAATTTTCTATAAGAAGAAAATTTCTATAAGAAAAAATTTTTATAAGAAGAAAATTTGTACAAAATTTTCTATAAGAAGAAAATTTTTACAAAATTTTCTATAAGAAGAAAATTTTTACAAAATTTTCTATAAGAAGAAAATTTGTACAAAATTTTCTATAAGAAGAAAATTTGTACAAAATTTTCTATAAGAAGAAAATTTGTACAAAATTTTCTATAAGAAGAAAATTTGTACAAAATTTTCTATAAGAAGAAAATTTTTACAAAATTTTCTATAAGAAGAAAATTTTTACAAAATTTTCTATAAGAAGAAAATTTTTACAAAATTTTCTATAAGAAGAAAATTTTTACAAAATTTTCTATAAGAAGAAAATTTTTACAAAATTTTCTATAAGAAGAAAATTTTTACAAAATTTTCTATAAGAAGAAAATTTTTACAAAATTTTCTGTGAGAAGAAAATTTGTACAAAAATTTCTGTGAGAAGAAAATTTGTACAAAAATTTCTATAAGAAGAGAATATGGAGCAAATTTCCTATATGAAGAAAGTCTGTAGCAAATTTTCTATAAGTTGAAAATTTTCTAACATTCGTAGCAAATTTCTCCCCAAAAACTCTTTGTGTAATTTGAAGTTACATGATTTTAAGTGTAAATGACATTAATAACATTTAACGATATTTCTGTTATAAATTCCTCATGTTTTTGTTAAATATTTAAAAAACAAAAAATTCATATGAAAGAAAACTTTAGACATTTAACTTTTGTTTTTTTTCATAAAAATAATTGTTTCACGGTTTACTGTCATTAAACGCCAAACTGTAAAAAGTTGGAACTTCTTTCAGAATCTCAAACATAAAATTTCATATCTCGATTTTTTAGAAGGCAAAAATTAAAAAGTTTTATGTAACAAAGATTGTTAAGGTTTTTTTCAGAATAGATTCAGATAATGTCTTTAACACTTGTTATGGGAATTATGCGTAAAATATTCATTTCATTTTATTTCATTTCGAATCTCTTTTTTCACATACGTTGAGTAATTTTCAACTTTTCTAGGCGGCAAAAACCCATTGAAGGCATTTTTAATTTTTTATCTAGAAACATAAATGAAGTACATACATGTGTATGAGTAAGTGCGCGTGTGTGTGTTTTCTTATGTAGACAAGTGTTAATAATTCTTAAGATTTTGTTTTTTGTTGCCTTAATACATATACGTGTACATGTGTGTGTTATCAAAGTCAAAAGTTTCTAGACTTTGACTTTGGAAAATTCATAGAAAAAAAAAACATTCTGTTGTGTGTGTGCACATGAGTATCTTTATTAACTTTTATTACTTTCCATAAGTAGATTCATATCAAAATTATATATGAATAAATTTGTTGTTTTACAAAAACAAAATCAAATAAGAAAGTTAATTTTTACGTAAAAAAGATGAAGACAATAAAACAGTTTATATTCTAAGAAAATTTAAGCAAAAATATTTTTTTCTTTTAGAGAATTTATTGCAGACCATTTCGTGAAGAATCTTTTTTTATAGAAAATTTATAAGAATTTTTTTTAATAAAAATTTGACACAATTTTTTTTATTTAGATAATGCTACAAAATTTTCTTCATATAGAAAATATGTTAAAAATTATCTTCATATGAAAAATTTGCTAATAATTTTCTTCATATAGAAAATGTGTTACAAATAAAAAGTTTTAAAATTTTCTTCATATAGGGAATTCGTTACAAAGTTTCTTCATATGGAAAATTTGCTACAAGCTTTGCTCATAGAAAAAATGTGCTACATAATTTTCCTCGTATAGAAAATTTACTGAAAATTATTTTATATAGAAAATTTGCTAAAAATTTTCTTTATATAGATAATTTTCTTTGTATAGAAAATTTGCTACAAAAGAAGATTTTGTTCATATTGAGAATTTTTTACAAATTTTCTTCATTTAGAAAATTTGCTACAGAATTTCTTCATAGAAAAAATGTGCTACAATATTTTCTTTATATAGAAAATTTGCTAAAAATTATTTTCATATAGAAAGTTTGCTAAAGATTTTCTTCATATAGAAAATTTGTTACAAATTGCTGCAAAATTTTCTTCTTTATAGAAAATTTGCTGAAAATCTTCTTCTTTATAGAAAATTTGCTGAAAATCTTATTCTTTAGAGAAAATTTGCTGAAAATCTTCTTCTTTAGAGAAAATTTGCTGAAAATCTTCTTCTTTAGAGAAAATTTGCTGAAAATCTTCTTCTTTATAGAAAATTTGCTGAAAATTTTCTTCTTTATAGAAAATTTGCTGAAAATTTTCTTCTTTTTAGAAAATTTGCTGAAAATTTTCTTCTTTATAGAAAATTTGCTGAAAATTTTCTTTTTTATAGAAAATTTGCTGAAAATTTTCTTTTTTATAGAAAATTTGCTGAAAATTTTCTTTTTTATAGAAAATTTGCTGAAAATTTTCTTTTTTATAGAAAATTTGCTGCAATTTTTTCTTCTTTATAGAAAATTTGTCATTATTTTTATTCTTTACAGAAAATTTGCAGCATTTTTTTCTTCTTCCTTGGACAGGATAATGTGTTTATAAATATTTAACATAAAATTTGTTTGTATCTTTTAGTTTATTAAAATATTTTGTTTTTATTTAAACAACAGATGTTATTTCCGTAACAATAAAACTGAAGGGTTTGAAGAGTTTTCTGAATTTATTAAAGAATTAAACAAACACGAGCATAAAAACCTTAAGACATTAATATTTTTTACATCTGTCGAAATTGATTTATTTGCCGAACCATACAAAGAAGGGTGCAGTCTAAAATTATAAAAAAAATGTTTCGAAAATTTCCTGCATCTTAAATCACTTAAATATTTTATGATTTTTGTCTCACAACAAAAACATAATGAAGAAAATTAAAATTCACAAACGTGAAATGATTTTGCAATAAAAATTTTTTTAATTTAATTGAGATTTTTCATCCCCAGACGGTCTAATGTTTATTTTTAAAATACATTTGCACATTTAAACTCTTTAGTTAAGTTTAATAGTTAGAAAATCATTACGAGTTTTGCATTTGCAGACTAATAAAATAATATAAATGACTTTTCTTCTTATTCTCACATCTTATTTTCATTATTCCTTAATGCTTTTGCGATACTTTTGGAAAACTCACAGTAAAGAAGAAAATAAAGCAAAAAAAAATGTGCGAAAAAAATCAAAACAAAAATAAAAACTGAAACGGATGGAATGAGAAGCAAATATTGCCAGATTGGGAGATTGGGAGGAATATGAACTGAAATCCGATCAATAATCTGAAATAAAGTCTGAACTAGAATATAAACTTGAATCTAAGGTAAACTTTAAAGTAGAGTCTGAACAAAAATCTGAACTAAAATGCGAATTGGAATCTCAACTAGAACCTGAACTTGAGTCAGAAGTAAAATGTAAAATAAGCCACTATCTGATGTAGAACTTATCTAAAATTTGAACTTGAATCTTAAATAGAATCGAACTAAAATCTGAACTAAAACTTAAGGTAGAATCTGAACTAGGATCTGAACTAGACTATAAATAGAGACTGAACTAAAATCTGAATAAGAATTTAATTTGAACTAAAATCTGAATTTAAACTTTAACAAGAAGCTCAAATAGAATCTGAACTAGAATCTGAGCTAGAATCTGGACTAGAATCTTAAATATAATCTGGAATAGAATACGAACTTAAATCGGAAACATAATAGAACTGAACGGAACCGAACTAAAACTGAACTAGAATTGTGCTAGAACTGAATTTGGTCTTAACAAATCTTGCGATAATACAAAATTTCACTCTGGCAACATTAATTCCATTTAAATTTATCTCATGCATTTGCTCTCACTCTCTAAATATTACATTCATGCTCATTCTTTTTCTCTCTCTCTTTCTCTTTACAAATGTTGTTTTGTTATTTATAGAGAAATGGCTCTTTAATTTAAATGTGTTTGTGTATGATGGGTGAGTAAGTGTGTGTATACATAAGTCTAGCATATTTTTAGGGTAAATAGCATCAGCCTGTTTCAAGGTCATAAACGACAGTAAATGTTGATATTAAAACAAAGTTTTTTTGTTGTTGTATATATGAGTTGATAGTATAAGCAGCTCTCTACAGTACTATATATTATTGTAGGGTTGTATGTATTGGTGAAGGGAGCTATAAACAACAAGAGTAAACTTAAATAAAAACAATAACATTAAATGAAATTGAGGCAACAGCAACAATTTTTCTAAATAAAAACAAAATTCAAATCGTGTTTAATTATAAACATTTTGCCATTTTTAGCTCCGGCAATGTGACATAGAGACCTATAAAAATGAATACAAAAAAATACATCAGTATAAGTATTCAATCAGCTTTTGTTGTTTTGTGAAGCTCCCTAATCACATGATATATGCATATAATGTGAGTTATATAAAATTTAAGAAGAACATTTCGAAAACTTCATTCCAATGGTTTTAATCCAAGTTTTCTGTTTTATTATTCACATTAATGGAAGTTATTTTTCGTAGATTTAAAATAAATTTGAAAACTTTTTCTTTTTAAAGACGTTCATTTTTATTTTTATTTATATTATTTTTGTTGTTTGTGTTGCTGGAAAAAATGACAACAATTTAATTTGTATTTTTTATTATTTCAATCAAATGTCACGCGGGTGCTCTTTTTAAGGGAAATTTTTTCTGTGGGTAAAAATACGGGGTTTTTTGTTTTGTGATGAGAATTCAAGAGTTTTGAATGTGGAAATAAGAGACAAAGAGTAATTTTTGCGCACTTTTTTGGTTTTGTTGTTGTTATGCACATAAAATGGTTTTTGTGTCACTGTGTTGATGTTAATTACATATTTAATTTGTTTAAAATTACTGCGGTCAATGACAGTGGTTGCAATGGATTTGTTTTTAAGAATGATTTATAAACTGTAAAATGGGTTCAAAAAATATATAGTAAGATCTTTAAAACCTTAAACCAAATATAATTTTATTTTTGAATGAAGTTACCATCTAAAGCCAAAAAATAGAAATCATTTCCAAAACATCCTTTAGGAAATCACCTCATTTAGCCAGTGCTCGTACTACTTGTTACGAAAAGTTAAACTTAATGAAGTTTTGAAAATATACAAGGTTCAAAAAGTTTCCGGTAGAAACTTTGCTAATTTATAGGCCAACGGAATTTAAAGTCAACTTTTCTAAAAAAATTCTTGCTACATAATGGATGACTAAACGTATGTTATGACAGACTTTTCTGAACTTCTTGGTCCACAATTTTATGTTGCTGATACTCGAGGGAATGTTTAGGGCCAACAACAATCAAAAGTTTTTCAAAAAGTTCTTGGTATGAGAAGCTTTATGCAGCTGCGGCAATAGAAGTCAATCATTTGTTAAAGCGGGCTCTGTAAAAATCTAAATTTACATCAAGGAATATTTACCAAAATGGATGGTTTTTACCATAAGATTTCATAATGTATTTGGCTCGACTTTGCGTCCTGTCATTATGGTTAACATAGTGACAAGCGTGGTACGAGATAATATAGTATTTGTACCATGAAAGGTAAACTACGAATATAAGGTCAGTGGAGATATATTGGGTTCTCGTTTAAAAAGAATTGAATAGTACAAAGAGGTGTCCAAAAGTTTGGTTTATTTTAAACGAAGATAGAATACCTGTTCCAGAATAGTGACAGAAGCACTATATGAATGTTTAGAGAGGGGTTTCCGAACTATTTTAAAACTTTTATTACAAGTTATTAAAACTAAAATTTCACAAGCATAAATAAGATTCCCCTTAATCCTATTTATGCTTGTAACTCGTACCACAAGACAGATCAGATTAGTAGCAAATGTATTGCCACTGCACTGCTGTGTGTCGATGTAGATATCAGGTCGGTGAAAATATTAATATGTTTGTTATAAACACACCTTGGTTCCGAGTCTTCTATTTTCGGAGCTAAATATCTAGGTCTGGTTAAATATGAAAGGTAGTATTCCGAAATTTTCAATATATCTCTTAAATTAAGTTTTAATTTTAAATTTCAATATTTAATTCACACTCCTCAACTTTTCAATAAATTGTGTTTAAGATTAAAAACAATCAAAATAGATTTTTTTCGTAAATAATAAAACTTCATTTTCCTAGTATTTGTTTGTTACCACTTCTAATCCTTTACGCACACTTACACATTGTATTTATGTAACTATATATGTTCGCTTTTTATTATTCAAACATAAATATGCATATGTGTATGTAAATGTATGTTAAGATAAATCAACAAAATGTTTTTGCTTCTGTCAAACATACATCAAGAGATAATTTCCAGGAATTGAGTTTTGTTTTTGCTTGTATTTTTTGGGTGCCATGTTAATATATTTCTTATGTCAGGTAGCTTGAACGTATGAGTAATATTTATTAGAATTTAATATTCATCATACGTACCGATTTATTATTGTTTTGGAAATTCTTAAGAATTTTTGTTAATTTGTATGTGAAATTGTGTGAATTATTTAAGCTTTTAATGTCATGTTAACAAATATGTTCGAATGTGTGTGTATTTAATAATAACGTACATACTCCTAATAGAATACAGGGGTTTTGACGTAGAAAAATATTCAATTATATTGAAATAAAGATAAACTAGAAGAAAGTGAATTTTAAATGTTCTTGTACTGATTAATAAAAAAAAACTGAATTAGAGCTGAACTGGAATCCAACTAAGAATCTGAAATACAATCTAAATAGAATTTGAACTAGAATATGAACTAGAAACTGCACAAGAATCAGAACTATAATTTGAAGTAAAATCTGAACTATAATTTCAAATAGAATATGAATATGATCTGAACTATAATCTGAAAAAATCTAAATTAGGATCTGACCTTAAATCTCATCAAAATAACAATCTGAACTGTAATCTGAATTTGAACCTGAAACAGCATCAGAACTAAAATTTGAACTAGAATCTAAACTAAAATCTAAACTAGAACATAACCTTGAGTCTGAAATAGAATAAAAAAAATCTGAACTAGAATCTGAACCAGAATCTGAACTGAAAAATTACTGGAATTGGAATATGAACTAGATATGAACTTAAATTTTTACCAGAATCTGAACCAGAATCCTAAATGAAATCAGAACTAGAATCTGAACTGGAATATGAACAAGAATCAGAACAAAAACCTGAACTGGAACCTAAGCTGGGACCTGAACTAGAAACTGAACTAGAATCTCTGCTTTAATCTGAACTAGAATCCTAACATGAATATGAAATAGAATCTGATCTATAATATAAATTATAATAATAAAAATAATAATCTAAACTGAAATCTAAACTAATACTTGAATTATAATCTGAACTGGAATTGAAGTAGAACATAACAAGAACCTAAACTAGAATTGAACTTGAATCTGAACTTTAATTGAACTACAACCAGAATAAAAATCTGGGCTTGAATCCGAACCTGAACTGAAATCTAAAGTAGAATTCGAACTAGAACTGAGCCAAAAATTGAGTATGAACCTGAACTGGAATCTGAATTAGAATTCTAACTAGAAATGAGATAAAATCTAAAATGAGTTAGAACTGAAGTAAACAGTAATCCGAGTAAGAATCGCGAGTAGAATCTAGACTAACATCTGAACCAGAACTCGGCCTAAAGCCAGCGTAGATATAAAGTACAAGTTAAGTTTGAAAGAAATTATATTAGATGGTTCGAACATATTGAAAATATTAATAACGGTTTTCACTTTGTGCCAAAAAATGGATGGTAGTTAGATTCTTCATTTTGTGTTGGAAAAATTTGTCAATTCATAGTTTTTACCGATTTTTAGAATAATTTTAAGTGTTTTACATTTTTAGCGGATTTCCTGAAAATTTGCTAAATAAGTCTTATTCTAAGCCAAACGACGTTATGAGGAAAAATGGAGAAAATAGTGATGAAATATATTTCAAATATAAATATAAAAACGAATATTTTTTATATTAAAATATCAACCTAATCAACATATCAAAATATAACTAATATTGAGAGAGACGAAGGATGATGATGATATAGGAATATCATCATCATCCTTGGCAAAGAATCTGACAATAACTTTATCAACACAAGACACACAGCGCCAACAGATAGACAGACAACTTAAGACATACTAACACTAAAAATAGATACACTAACATACTGACAATTTCCTATAATGAAAAGCAGCCAAACAAATATCAACATTGATGATGATGAAAATAAGTTGATGGGTAATGGAGTGGGTGGTACATTGGTGGCTTGATTTGACGGCAGACTGTTAGTGACAGACAAGGAAGTGGTGTTTGTTGGTATATTCCACAAAATATTACTCATTATAAAGAATATTTTATATTGGTTACAATATATTCTCTTTTTCTACTTTTTTTCATGAGTTTATGATACCTTAAGATGCCATATTACGTCAAGTGTCATTTACAAAAACCAATAGATAAAGAAATATTATTACAATATTTTCATTCCTACGCTAAACGTTACACTGTCTCATCAGCAGAAAAGGAGCTAAATTGATGATGGCAATAACAAGAAAACGATGAAGAAATATTAAGCGAAATTTTATTTTTATTTTTATTTTTATTTTTTTTTTTTGCTAAAGAAACATTTCATTTATCTCAATAAATAAATAAATATTTATGAATGTGTGAGTGTTTATAATTAGTTTCGTAAGTCCTTTTGGCAATACATAAACGATATTTATATTTAACAACAGTAACTCTTAAAACAAATAAGTTTTTGTATTAAGAAGGATTAAGGATTTTTGGTTGATTTTCTGTTGAAAAAATGATTGAATTATTGATACGGATTATAAGTAAATGTTTAATTAAGTAATTCAATAATTTTGAGAGTTGATGAAATGAAATGAAAAGGCAAGTAAGAATGATATATTCATCTATGACGAATATTTAATATCCTCCTTCACAAATGTGTGTGTTACTCATACACTTACAAATGCGCGTAGTATATAAATACTTTTCATTTAATGAGTCATAAAATAAGTTATATTTTTGACTATAACTTTACTTGCTATGCCAATTTTGATAATATTTGAAACGATTATGAAGTATATATAAAGGCAAATTTTCATTCTAATTTGTCGATTCATTATTGATAATTTCTCTAAGAGCCTTCGCATGAACTGAAAGGTTTCCTCAGATATCGGTATTCCAGGATTCATATAAATATTCAGGCCAAATTTCATTGAGCTCTGTTAATTATTACGAATCAGAGCGTGCCAAAAACAGACAGACAAACGGGTGGACAGATAGACATTGCTCAATCAACTCAGATTTTGATTTTATTATATATGGCGCTACACACGGAATGACAAAGTTAATACATGAAATCAAAATTTGTTTCAAATTTTCGCAATTTTGACTATAAATTTTCTTTTTATAAAAAATTTGCTACAAATTTTCTTCGGTGTAGAAAATTTGTTAAAAGTTTTTTCGCTTTAAAAAATTTGCTTTAATTTTTTTTTTGCTTTAGAATATCTGCTACAAATTTTCTTCGCTAAAAAAAGTCTATAAATTTCCTTTGTTAAAAAAAATTTTCTAAAAATTTTCTTCGATATAGGAAACTTGTTACAGATTTTCTTCGCAAAAAAAAAATTCTATTAATTTCTTTTGTTAAAGAAATTTTGTTACAAGTTCCTTCATTAAAAAAAAATTCTTACAATTCTTCTTCGTTAAAAAAAAAATTGTTACAATTTTCTTTCGTTGAAGAAAATTTGTTACAAATATTCTTCGTTAAATAAAATATTTTACAAAATTTTCTACGTTAAAGAAAATTTGTTACAAATTTTCTTCGCTAAAGAAAATTTCTACAAATTTACTCCATTATAGAAAATTTCCTGCTGCAAATTTTTTTCGTTGAAGGAAATTTGCTGAAAATTTTCTTCTTTACAGAAAATTTCCTGCTGAAATTTTACTCTTTGTAGAAAATTTTCTTCTTTATAGAAAATTCGCTGCAAATCTTTTTCTTTATAGAAAATTCGCTGCAAATTTTCTTCTTTATAGGAAATTTGCTACAAATTTTTTTTCCTTTAGATTTTTCTTAGATTTATATTAATGAATAATTAAAAGATTTAATTAGAAGATTTAATTATTCTTAATTACCTTTTGTAGTTATTTTTTATATTTTATCCATTTTTATCCAAAGTATATTATTGTCCAAAGTCTTTGTCTTACAAATTCATCACCAACACATGATTTTTTTCCTCCCAAATTGTTTTTAATGATTCTTGAACTTTTACTTCATTAACTTGTTATAAAATAAAGAAAAGTTTTTGTCAAACATAAAAGAGAGAAACAGATATTTTATTCTGTTTAATGAAATTGATATTGAGAAAATGATGAAATCAATTTTTTTATTGAAACTGAAATTAAATTAAAAAAATTTCAACCCAAAAATAAAGTCACTGACATGCAAACAATTGAACTAAAATAAACCACTAAGGAATTTTCAAGGTGTATGAGGCTCACAAAGATGGAGAAAGAGAGAGAGAGAAAAGTTTAAAATACACACATACAAACACATAAAAATAAAGTTTTATAAAATAAAACAAATACAAACAGATGTAGACGATAAGATAACCAACAACTGTTACTTAAACATACACACACAAATATCAAATACATACAAAAACCAACATCCATAAATACTTTTATAAGAAACCTTCAGCTATATTCTCTCATGTATATACGTATGATGAATGTATATTTATGTCTTTAGGCTTTTACAACTACATTTATATACAGAACAAGTAAAACACGAGTCCATGTTTATTTGTAGATTTCTGTTACCCAAAAGGTCCTATTTAAAGTTCAAGGACATCAATGGAAATTTAAGAAGAAAAAAAAATGATGAAAATGACGTCGATAATAATGAGGTTGTGTAAGACGATGATAAAGATGATAATGGAAGCAAAAAAAAAAAGTAGTAAAAGAAAAAATGAAATATTTTATTTCATTTGAAAAGATCAAAAAACTCATAATAAGTCTATTTAAGTTAGAAGAATTTCTATTAAAAAAATATAATTTTTTGTTTGTAGCTGAATTATAAATAATTGAAATATTTAATTTCCGTTAGAGATTTTTATTTTCATCTGGCGATTTCTTTGCTTTTAAATAAGTTCATATCATTTTTTTTAAGAAAAATGAAAATGAGAAAAATAATAGAGTCAATAATTTTCGATAAAGTTCCTAATTTAACTTTAACTTTTGATTAATTTCTTAATTAAAGAAATTTTCTGAAAATTTTCCAATTTAAAGGAAATTTAATAAAAATTTCTCTACTAAAGGAATTTTGTGGAAAATTTCCTTACTGAAGAATTTTCTATAAGGAATTTTATGATAAATTTCGTAACTATAAGAATTCTCTGGTCATTATTACAATTAAAGGAATTTTCTGAAAATTTTCCCATTTAGAGGAAATTTATCAACGCACTTTTACGTGATTGCAGTGGCATGAACTGAACAGGTGTATTGGCTATCAAATGTACCCTCTAAAATTTTCGGGTGGTTTACAGTCAGAATTCGGATTCCATCGTCTACATTGTCTAATGATGCCTGTATGATTGTCTCCTTTCGCGTCTTTCCTAGTTTTTTTCGTACCTGAATGAGTCTTTCCGTTTTCTAATTACCTCCAGTGTTTACGTTGCAGTTGTTGAGATGATCTAGCCATTTCTTCCGATTGTGCTCACTTACCAACCTGCTGATTTTACAGTATAGCACAGCGATTTTTGGATCGCTAGAGTTGGTACTTCGAACTTATGTGAAATATGAAGCGAGCGACTGCTGCTACATTTTCCCTCTGCGGAGTGTACATTAAGGGAATTTGTGTATTATCAAGACGGCGGTTTGTTCAGAGACGGTAAAATCGTTGTAATAATTACTTAGGAAAATTTTCCTGCAATTTTTTTTTTGTCATAAAATTTTTGTCTGAATTTTCTTCGACATCGAATTGACTATTTTTCTCTATTTCAAATAAACAGGTGGAAAGGAAAAGGTATCTAAAAAATGTAAACAAAACAGATAACAGAGAAAAAAACATAAACAAAAAACTTTAGTTTTTTTTCCCAAAATAGACACCCACACACGCTCTACCAGAGAAAGTGAACAGAATAGAAGAGCTGATGAAAAAGAGAAATACTCTTTTCACTAAGACATAAAGCGCATGTTCCATTTTTCGCAGCTAAAGTAATCATATGAAAATTTTCCCAGTATTTTAGTTATTTGTAAAAGTATATGTGTATGTGTTAGTTAGTGTGTTTGAGTACAGATTTTTTAGTAGAACAAAACAAAAGCAAATCAACAACAACAAGAACAGAAGAGGCAGAAAAAAGAAGGTATTAAAAGATTCCGTTGATGTGTTTCAGAAGGTACTTAACACATATTCACAGAATCAGTTGAGTTTTGGTGGTTAAAGCGTTTAGAACTGAATTGCAAACCGAGAGTAATGCGTTCGTTTTTTCCTGGTTTTAAGTGAAACTTGTTTATGAAAAAAAGGAAAATGAAATTTTTATTTAGATAAAGAAATTTAAAAGAAGAAAGAAAAATTAGTGAATAAAAATACAAGAATGATGGAAAAAAATAAAAATGATTAAAAAAAAATAAATTTTGAAAGTGAAACCAAAAAAAATTCGAAATTTTAAAGTTTAAAGTGAGCAAAAAGGAAAAACAAAAAAAGAATAAAAAATCAATGAAAGTGAAAGTTAAAAACAAATAGAAAACAAAACATAAAAATAATATAAAAAAATCTCCCCTTCGACAAAAAAGTAGTAAAATTTGCCCCAAAATATAAAAAAAGTTGTGTTTGAGTTTTTTTTTTTGCAAAAAATCCCCAAAAGAAGTTGACGTCAATGTGAATTATCGCCAAAAATAAAATAAATAAAATAAAATAAAATAAATAAAAATAAAATAAAACCAAACGTGTTTGAAATATTTTATTAACAAAAGAAAATATTAAATTTGTATAAAATTAGAAAATAATAAAATTTAAGCATAAAAAGTCAAAAGGAATTTAAGTCTTTTAAAAATAGAAATTTAATAAAATTAAGTAAAAAATTTTAATAAAATGTAAGTGTAAAATTAGTTCAAATTTTTTAGCAGATAATATTGCATAATAATACTGAAAATATATTTCAAAACAAAAACAAAAAATCTACCGCCTTTACTTGGCCTTACTTTTCCAAAAACAAAAACCCCTTGAACGCCGTTCCTTTCATCCTTCGAAGAACAAAAAAAGGCCTGTTTCAACTCTTGTAACAGTTTAGTTATAAAATAATTGGGTGTCTTACAGTTTATGTTCTATGAGTGTATGCGTGTGTTTTATAAGAATGAGTGTGTATTGAAACAAAATAAGGCTAAGGACATTTGCTATATTTTGTTGTTATTGTTTTTTGCTATATTTTTTTGTGAAAATGAGTGTTTTGGAGCAAACAACAGCAAAAAAAAAAAACGTATTGTGTAAGTTAGTTACGTTTTGGTAGTTGTATGTATATGTATGTGTTGGTATAAATGTGAGTAAATTATTTCAGTTTGTTGTTGTTGGCGCTGCCTGAAATGTAGTTGTTCTTTAATACGTCATAAAGTAACACGCACTCCCATAAAATATCGAGTAAATTACAAGGAAATGCAAAATAAACAACACAAGAATTATTAAAAAATAAACGAGGGCAGTTGAAAAATTTTTTGAAGAAAAGAAATTACAAATAACTAAAATTTTAAGCAAAAGTCCAAAAAAAAATAAGATAAAAAATATTTAACAAAACAAATGCAAACAACGCAAAATTTCCACAAAAATTATAATAAAAATGAAGAAAAATTAAGAAAAATTTTAAACAAAAAATAAAATTAGGAAAAACTTTATATAAAAAGAATGTAGAATGAAACTTTTCTTTGAAAAAATACTAAAAAAACAAATTTCAAGAAAAGAAATCTAAAGATTTTTTCTTAAAAAAAGAAGCTAAATGATTTTTTTAAATAAATTTTATAAAACATAAATTTAACACAATTTTCTATAAAACGGAAATTTATGAGAAAAATTCCTTAACGAAAATTTTCTACAAAAAGAACATTTTCTATAAAAAGATGTTTAAAAAATCGACAAAACAGAAATCTGAAAATTTTTGTAAGAATAAATTTTAACGAAATTTTTTAACATAATGAAAATTTGAAGAAAATTTCGTTAAAAAGAAATTTAAATAAATTTGTTAACAAAACTGTTCGTAGAAAAAAATGAAAAAAAAAAAATCCCGAAAAAGGAAAAGTATAAAAATTTCCTTTGAAATTCTGTTAAAAAAATTGAATAAAAATTTTTAAAAGGATATTTAAAAATGTTCATAAAATTTAAACATTTTTTCACAAATAATCGTTCAAACTTTTCCATATCAGAAAAGAAAAAATAAAACCTAGAAGGAAATTCGATCAAAATTTTTTGCATAAAGGATATTTTTTTGGAGAAAAATCTCTTAATTAAGACATTTTTTTTGTGAAAATTTTCTATAGAATTATTTTCTGACAGAATTTCCGTAGAAGAGAATAAAACTCAGTTATAATTATCTGTGAAAAGAAAATTTAATAAAATTTTTCTAATTAAGGAAAATTCAAAGGAAATTCAACGAATATTTTATAAAGAAAAAATGTAAAAAAATTTTCTTAAGGAGAACATTTTCTAAAAGAAAATAAAAAAAATGTTAAAGATAAAAATAAATTTTTCTATATAAAATGATTCAATGATTTTCTACGAAAAGAAAATTCAATACATTTTTTTATGAGAAGGAAAGTTTAAAGAAAATTTTAATAGAAAAATTCAGCGAAATTTTTTTTGTATTAGAAAGAAAACAAAATAAAAATATTTTTTTTCCACTTTTACTTTTTTTAAAAGTGGAAATTTTCTTTAAAAGGAAAATGTAAGAAAAAATTTTAATAAAAAATAACGCAAATTTTGTATAAGAGAAAATTTGTGCAAATTTTCTGTAGGAAAAAATTGTTACAAATTTTCTCTAAGAGAAAATTTATGCAAATTTTTTTCAAGAGAAAATTAATGAAAATTTTTGTAATATAGAATTAATGCAAATTTTCTCTAAAGAAAATTATTCTAAATTTTTATAAGATAAAATTTATATAAATTTTCTATAAGAAAAAATTAATGCGAATTTTTTATTAGAAAAAGTTTATGCAAATATTTTAGAAGAGAAAATTAATGCAAATTTATAGGAAAGTATATTTTTTTAAAGAAACACACTTTATATAAAATAGAAACTTTATCGATGTGCAGTTTATTTTAAATTCAAAATAACTTTTCTATTACCTTCTTTTTCTCCCCCTTTCTTTTTCTCACCCTCATTCAATCAATTAAGTGTTTGTGCTAATAACATCAACAACACCGCAACTACAACATAATAATTAAAGCTTTAGGCAGGTGAAGGTATTAAAAGCAATTAAAAACTAACGGAACCATAAATGAACAAGAAACGAAATAATAAACATAACAACAAAATACAACAACAATACGATTTTCAATAAAATCCTTAACAACTACAACTATGAAAACAAAAAAAAAAAATCACCTGAAACCAAATTCCAAAGCTAATAAAAGAATATTAAAAAAATCAAGCAAAATGTCACAGTATCTATGTGAATATTATGTGTGTGTATATGTGTTGAAATATAAAAAGTGTAATAACTTTATATGAATGTATGTGAGAGAAAATGGCCTTGAATTAAGAAAAAGAAAAAAACACACAAAAACCATAACATTACTGGATATAAACACATACATAAACATAATGAATAATAAAAATTTCTGTCGTCATCATTTTTCGAAAAATTATTCTAGTATAGATGTGTGTGTATAATTATTTCTTTATGTATTTGTTTGTATGAGTGTAAATTTGTGGGAGAGAAATTACTTGTTGTTATACCCTTCACCACTACAAGCGGTGAAGAGGGTACATAAACTTTGTCATTTCGTATGTAGCAATAAAAAGGAAACATTACAGACCCCATAATGTATATATACATTATTGTATCAAATCATGTCAAATCAAGTCTGTCTGTTGTTGGCACGCTATCATATCAACAATAATTTATAAAACTCAATTTAATTCAGTATATTATAGTGGGTTTAGTATACTTGAAGATATAGACCGATATCTGACCTCTAATTCCATGAAAGCAACTTTCGTAAAATTCTCAATTATAAATCGACAAATTGAAATGAAATTTTGCTATAATTTTAGTTATGTGTACTTCATTACTATGGCAAAAGTAAACAAAAGCGGTTTAGTTGAAAAAAGAAAAAAAAAAAAAAAAATATATATATATATATATATATATATATATATATATATATATATATATATATATATATATATATATATATATATATATATATATATATATATATATATATATATATATATATATATATATATATATATATATATATACAGCCAAAACTGTAACTAATTTCATTACTCATTAAGTGTTCCTCTTTTATATATTGTGTGTATGTACAAAACACAACGTATTTACTTCAAGATTCTTCACAGCCGAATGTAGCATTTTTACTTCTTTTATATTGGCAGTTTCGCTAATTATCGTTATGTTTATAATAATGATTGAGAAAATAAACAAAATTTTTCGATTTTTTTGTAGAAAAACTGTTGCTACAATTATGAGTTCGAAAAATTTATGTTCAGTTTTTGGAAAAACAAAGAAAATTATATTTCTTTGATGAAGATTTTGTTCGTGTTTTGTGTTGAAATTTAGCGTAATTATAAATCAATTTCGAGAGCATTTTCGGTATATATAAAAAGAAAATGCTTAAGCTTAGTAGAGGGAAATAATGAATGATGCGAAACGAAGAGAGAGGGGAAGGAAAGTTTAATCATTTTTAAAATTTTCGGAAGAAAATGAATTAATTCCCAATACCTCTCAATTTACAATTTAATGAAGCACCACTGCAATAAGCTCCAAAATACATGAAACAATTTCCTGTAAAACAACACCCATAATATATAAATAAAGATCTAATTATTAATGACCTGGAGTTTTAAATAAACAATCATAACAGAGGATACGCTAGAATACATAGACCGATCGTTCAAATCGTAAAAACTATTTACGAAATTTCAAATTTCTATAAAAATTTATCACAGAATGAGAGCTTTGACTCCTTATCACCATATATGATTAGGTATTGTTTGTTTTAGCGGATACTTCCACAAATATTCCATTCAAATCAGAAAATCTTCCGGAGTAGATTTGACGATTTCTGTTCCGTCCATCTGGCCGTCAGTGGAAATATTGCACAGTGTGTCCTAATAGTTTTTTTTTTTTTGAAATATTTCTGTGACTTTAGAAGGATTATAGATATCTTAACGATATTCCACTTTATTAAGAACAACATACTTTTGAGTTGATTTGAAAGAAAATATACTCCTATTTGGTCGGTGATCCTCTAAAGTTTACCACCTCGGTTGTGTTGATATTTTAAAAATTCGACAACAAATCATTTATGAATTACTTTTGAGAGAAATTTGTAATTGAAATGGTTTGCGTTTAAACAGATATTTTCAATGGATAGAAAAATAAATGCTATCACTTTCAAATATACCCTTCGACTTATAATCACTCCCTGAGTAATGACGCCCTTCGTCTCCAAATAGGTTCTTTTTCAGTAAAAATTCTGTAATTTGTCAAGATATCTTAACAATATTTTATTTGGTAAAGGAAAAGGGATTTTCAAGATGACTAGCTAAAGTAAATTGTCCATATCTGGTCAGAGACACAGTTGATGACCCTTGAGTGTTGACCACCATGGGTATGTTGATATTAAAAAAATCGGCATAAATTAATTTGTGAAGAGAGTCATATTTTTGTATAAGAATCGTATTACTATGATCCGGTAAAGAGTTATATAATTTTGTAATATAAATTTTCAAAAAAAAAAAAAAAATACTTTTATTTCATTTTTTTGCTTTGAAATCAATAATTTCTCTGGATTGCAGTAAAGTCGTGAGAAGTAAATCTGAACAATCTAGGGGAAATACTTAATCTACTGACCCTAACAAAATTTGGTCAAAAAAGTCATCATATAAACAAGTTAATAATCCCTGATTACATCATGACCACATGTGTTTTCTAAGTATTTCATCTGGAATGGACCTAAACCTTAGTGAGAGAGTGACTAATTTTGGAAGCAAATTTTCTCAAATAGGAATTTTGGCTATTGGGGAATAAAAACTTAATTTTTATATTTACATTGATTTTATTTAATGTTATATATATAGAAAAGTCAACGCTTTATTCTCACTTAGAAGTTATGTTCAACCAAATGTATTGGAAAGCAGTTTAAGAATGTTCATCTGAAATTAAATAAAAAAATATCTAGTACTTACAAAGTTACCCAATTATATTAAACAATCTTTTTTAGACCACTGTATCACGTGTAATTTTTTGATAGAAAAGAAACTCTGACTTCTATATCTAATTCCTCACCCATTTCAACTTTATAAATTAAGAAGGTTAATGAACCATTTTTGCCATCCTTTCATCTTTTTTGCTTGAACCGACGCATGATTGACATACAAATGAAGAAAAAAATGTGGAAAAAATATGAATGATAAAATGAATGAAAGAATGGATTCTGTTACTTTCATATCAATATGAAACAAGGAATGAATATTTGACTGACGAATTGAAAAAAAAAAAATAGTTTATGAAGAGAAAAAATTTGCTAACAAAAGAAGAAAAAAATCAATGAAATTGAATACTTTTGCTGAAGTCAAGATAATAAAAAAAATTAATGAAATGAAATTCGTTTATGATATGAAATGGTTTTCTTAATAAAAATAGCATTATTTTCAAAAACTACGTAAAATGAAATGACAGTTGAAGAAAAGTATCCAAAATAATATTTTCAAATATAAATTGGGAAGAAAATGGAGAATATGTGCGATTTGATATTGCTATGAGATAAAGTATTTAATATTTTAAAAACAGAAGTAGTAGAAATTTTGCCAACACCACCCATATACCATTCGATTTGTTCGATTTGATATGTTCATCCGTCTGTCTGTCCTTGTAAACGTTCCGCACAATCTACAGATCGATAAAATTCGGTCCATATTATTATTTTGGTCTAAAAATAAAGCCTTTTGAAATTGGCCATGTTCGGTCCAATATTTCAGTTAACTTCCGCACATTCGAGGTTTTAAGTCCTAAATATGAAAAAAAATTTACCGAAATTTAGCAAAAATAAGTCTTACAATATTTTAAAATGATGTACCAAAACGTGCGAAAGTCGCCGCATTATTTCTCATAGGTCCCATACAAAGCCCCTTCCAAATATCACTTTTAAGGGCATAAATCTCACATGCACATTGTAATAATAACTGGTCATTTAAAGATAAATATAAGCAAAAATCCAGGCGTAAAATTATGCAAAGGTCAGTATATAATTTCTTCTAGCTCTCATATCAAATTAATTTTAAAACTCCTAAATTACGCATAAATGCAATTGTCACAATAATGTCCTGCACAGTTAAGAATAAATCAGAAAATTAAATTAAACGAAGGTATTTTATTAATTTTTCGTAACAACTATTTATGACCAACATTGTGGTGAAGGGTATTATATTGTTGGGCTTCATCTAATAATAACATCATTACTTGTTTTGAGGTAATACAGGCTGCTATTTAGTCAAAATCGATTTTTACGTTTGCAAGAATTTGGAAAACTAACGTAATATAGAGCTTTCATTCCTGAATTCCAAGAAATATGTTTCTGTTAAAAAATTTG
Organism: Cochliomyia hominivorax; assembly: GCA_004302925.2. Lineage (NCBI taxonomy): Eukaryota > Metazoa > Arthropoda > Insecta > Diptera > Calliphoridae > Cochliomyia > Cochliomyia hominivorax. The sequence continues at coordinate 40,964,023 of PYHX02000413.1, read as the reverse complement.
CAGCAAATTTATTTTTCCTATAATACTTGAACCCAAAATTTGATTGTGTAGGGACCATTATTTGACCAAGCTGTTATATGTATTTACTTATTTAATTAATATTCCAGATTTAGCTATAACTTCCATATAAGGTCACTTAAAAAACGGTTGCGAGCTTAAAAATCTCTTATATATGAACCGATTTTATTGTGTTTTTTTCGGCGCAATATCTTTAACTCAGGCAAATATTTCCATAATGTAGTGGTAAAGCATTTAAAGAAATTTTATGAAATCCCCATTTAATGTTTTTTCTTTAATTTGTCTAATATCGCCCATTTGTATCTTAGTCATCATATTTATATTTAAAACAAATTTTGAACTTTATTGTACTCAAACTTAAGGAAGTCTAACAAAAACTAATATAAGTTTATTTACACACATGTTCATACAAATACATATTGACGTATGTGTGTAAAATATAGTATATACAGTTATAAACAAGTCCAACACTACAATTAGCCTTGTCCATCTTTTCAAATTTTGCAACGAGTATATTTTTTATTTCAATTCTGCTGTTGTTGACGTGATTGTTTGTTTCGTTTTTCCCCTCTTTTCTTATTCACACACATACATACATTCACGTTTTAAATATAAATACATAAATAAAGGATCTCAAAAGCTTTAACAAGCACAGTTCAAGGCTTTTTTTATTTTTTATTTTTTCGGATTTATTTATATTTTACTTTATTCTTCTTTTTATTCTGTGTAACATTTTGGGGTCACAAAAGTTCATTTGTTGTTTAATGTTTGTTTAGCTACAAATAAATTTTATTTTCAGTTTTTGTTTTTTTTTTTGTTATTTTTCCTATTTTCTATTTTAAATGCCTTTGAAAATTGTTTGAATGTTGCAGTTTGTGGTAATTAGAATTTTTTTGTTTGTGGCATCAGTTGCACATATGAAGGCCAAATGCCGAAAAAAATTTGCAAACATTTTTTGTTATAAAGGACATTTTTTAAATAGGATTTTGCAAGTTTTAAAGATAAATAATAAATATTATCTTATGATTTAGATAAAGATAATTCTTGTTTTAGGTAAAATTCAAGGTTTAGGAAAATTATGATATAAATAAAGGAAATAGACTTATATAAAAGTGTCAATACAAAAGTCTACAACATTTTCACTTGCAAGGAGGTGATATTAATATTTTCTTATTGAAACCACTAAATTAACATTAATTTGGGCCTTATTATTCTGGTAATCGAAAAAGATAGGTCGATATTCCATCGATGTTGAGCCTATAGCAAAGAGCTCGCTCTTTACACGTGTTATACTAGCGATAAATGATAAGCCACACATATGACTAGTGTCGTCATCCTTAAAGTTAGTTGCTCTTCTTGCTAGGACAAGAGCCACATGGTTACCCACATGTCCATAGTGTCCGTGCATCCAGATCTGTCAATCTAGTTAATAATTTGCGGTATTCCCGGACAAGATTCGATGTCGGTAGACACCCTAAGGAATGAAATTGCAGCCATTCGTTAACATCAATATTTTTCGACCGTATATACCATTATACCTCAGATTGATCGCTCTGTAAAATGCTGCAGTTTCAGCTTGCAAAGTATTAAAGTCACATGGAAGATTGAAAGACATTTAGCATTCGAAATTTATCAATGAAGTCACCCCCACCAACTTTGTCTCAATTTTTCGAGCCATTATTGTAAATGTCCAGTGCACTCCCATGAGAGACATCCCCCTTGTTTCCAATTTCATTTCGCATCTTCATTCAGATTTTGATTTGATACAGGAATACACTGATTCCTTTCTGACATAACACTCCATGTGTTATGTCAGAAAGGAATCAGCTTAAAACAAACTTCGTCGCTTGTAGTGCTAATATTGTAGAAGAGGTTATATGAGGGCTATGAAAAGGCCATTCATCTGAAATCAACTTGTGCCCAATTCAAACAATATATATTTATATCTGTCTCCGGAAGCACATTTTTAAAGGTGCTATCTGAAATGTTAAACCGATCATCATCAATTTCGTAGAAAAATCTTCTTTACTAATATCCATCGAAATATATTTAAAAAGTATGCGACTTACAATGTTAGGGGGACAGCTAGGCACCACATCATCGTTAGATTGCCTTTTAAAATTATTTTGATTTGATCGGTATATTAAGGGTGGAGGTAGCACTATTTTTCTATTACACCATTTTTGCACAAACGAATAATAATCCATTCACGTATGGTGATGCCATGTTTAATAAATGGGCGGGATTTTAGTTCGTACCAGACCATTGTTGGTACTTCCTCAACAACCATTGTTGGTACTTGCTCAACAACTTTGAAATCTGAGTTCGACATAACAAAACCACGACTTACGAATTCGGTCAGTGTATAACCATTATATTAACCAACAATATCATTTTCCAATGAAAATCCCCAACTACTTTTCATTTTACCCAACATAATAAAAATGAAAATTGCTTTTATCACCGGCTGAGTAAAATCTAATTAATAAAACAAATACTTTGCTTTAATTATCTTTAAAACATGTTTCATTCTACAAAATCCCCAATTCATTCCCAAATCATATTCAATTAAATTCAAATATTTTAACCAAAAATATTTCCTTAATTTTCTTACAAAATTTTCCATTTAATCTCTTTAATAAATTTCTATTTGTAAATTTTGTTGCTTCTCAGACAAAATTGTTTTTGTCTCACTCTCCCTCTCTTTTTGTCTCCCCTAAATAAATTCATTAATTCCTTAACTAATAATGTACAATGTGCATTAATAGGAATTTTCAAAAACTCTTACCAAAAATAGCAAACAGCAACAACATTAAGGTGGATTATTAGTCGTGTCAATTATAATTAACCACTAAAACCTAAATTCAGTATCCTGTTTTAATGTAAATTTATCGTTGTGTTTGGTTTTGGATTTTAGGTGTTTCTATGAAATTTATTTAAGTATTTAATTATATGACAATAATACTAGAGTGTGAAGATAAGGTGGACTAGTAATGTCTGTAATGGAAAATAATTGTAATGTAAAGGATAATAAATAAAAAATGGGAAATTGGTAATTGAAAAAGATATTGTAAAAGAGATAGAACACCAAAGACGTTTTGTGTAAGTTCACATGTGTAATAAACCCGTTAATTTTGCCTCCAAAGAGATCAATACACTTACCATGTTATCTGGTATAATGCTCGTCAGAATTTCACATGCTTCACTTTTAGTCATTTAATATTGTTTATGTTATTTCATTTAAAAAGGACCTACACCCTCCGTCACCTAAAATAAATTTCGTAAGGCGATCCATGTTCGATCCTCTTTTCTGTAATCTGAATGAAACATGATTTTATTCCGTTGCCAATTTATCATTAGCCCTTAGTTCGCGTTCTTTCCTTTCACTTATATATCCTTCAGGATATGTCCACATATTCGCAAGTATAATGAAAACTTCGTCAGCAGCAAAGGGCGAATGGGATTATTCCAACCATCGTTCAAGGCTTCTTGAACTTTGAGCTTTGTGGGCTTCACCATATTGAATGTAGTCGTCAATACATATACTAGTCGTCAGTCCCATATAGCGGATGCTTACCACGTACTTTACATGATGTTATCTGTGCTTTAGTTTTCTTGACAGTTATCTCAATTCAAATATTTCGCACCATTCTGACTATAAGACACTTACTTATGTGTGTATATGTAATTATGTAATTAATTATTTAAATAACAAAATTTTTCGATATACTCTTAAATATATTGCTTCATTTCTTGGAGTATATCGATTCCAATCTAAGTGATTTATTCCGGTCTTTTAGGTATGAAATAAAGTGACCTTTTACATTATACTTTGATGTGAAACGTTTTCTAGTGGCAGATTAACCACAAATTTAAATATTGTTTGTGGGTAGATCTTTTTCCTGAGTTCATTTGGATTTCGTTAATATGTATTTGTAGAAATTTTTTTTATAAAACAATAAACAATTATAAAGTTTGAAAAAAAAAATGATTTTATCAATGATTAAATGTTGTCCTCTTCCTGGAAAATTTCAAAAAAAAAAAAAAAAATATTTTTTTAAAATTTCACACTCAAATTAATATAAATTTTCATATATTTCCATGTTTATTGCATCGATATTTTTGAAACATTATTGCGAATTGTTGTAAAAAGACAAAAGCGTAAATATAGGTAAAACATGTATTTCTTCTAAAACTTTTCTTGAAATTTTTTAGGACTTATTACATATAACATTTCTTTTGTTTTATTTCATAAGCGAATTAAAAAAAATATTAAAAAGGTTCCTCCAAATCAATTCTAAAATATCTTACTCCTAAATGTAAGAAATTTCATTAAGACATCTAAAACAGATTAAAAGTTACAGACTTAAAACACACTCTGGAGCTTAGACTTGACATTATGAATTTATAAATATTACTTATACGTCATGTGTAAAACTTAAATTAAATTAAATAATATTAACTATTCAAATATTATAATCAATTAATTTATATAATTTATATTAAGGTCGACAGGTGAGACTATAAGCTGGTTATAGATGGGACTATAAACTTCTCTATAGATAAGACTATAAACTAGTCCATAGGCGAGACTATAAAAGAGTCTATAGACAAGATAACAAAATAGTCTATAAATGATTAAAAAAGTTACAAACTTATTGCAAAAATCGATTTGGGCACACTGTGGAGCGTATACTTGATAATTATTTATTTATTACGCATACATCATGTAAACATTTAGAATTTTTTATTTATTAATTATTTATATAATAAATTATTAAAATCTATGTCTATAGGTAAAACTATAATCTAGTTAAAGATGGGATTATAAACTTCTCCATAGATAAGACTATAAATAAATCTATAAGCGATAGTATAATTAATCTATATTTGAGACTATAAACTAGACTATTAATGACTATCAAATTACAAAATTGTTGTAAAAAATCGATTTGCACATACTGTGAAACGTATACTTGATAATTTGAATTTCTAATGATTACTCATACGTCATGCGTATAATTAAAATTATAAGTCTATAGGTGAGACTAAAGATGGGATTATTGTTAAGACTTTAAACGAGTCTTTAGACTAGTCTATTTGCGAGGTAAACTAGTCCATAAATGTTAATATATAATAAATTATTTAAAGGTCTATAGAGGAGACCACAAGTTAGTTTTAATTGGGACCGAAGATAAGACTAAAAAGTAGTCTATTGGAGAGACTATAAACTAGTCTATAAATGACAATAAAAGTTACAAAATTAGTGTGAGCGTATATTTGATAATTATAATTTATAATTTTTGCTCATACGTCATGTATATAATTGAAATTAAACCAAACTATTTCTTTTTTATAAAACGATTCTAAATTTATATAATAAATTATTTTCACATTAAGTATAAAATTTATTACTAAATTCTCCCTAAACTTTAAATTAATTTAAATATATTTATTATTGCAATATGCTAAAATAATATAATAAACTATAATAAATAACCACACAAACCACATAATTTACTAAAATTCTTTTTATTTATTTTCAGATCTTTCTACATTAGGAAAATTTTCAATTAAATGCTAAAATAAATAATTAATAATAAATAAAATAAATTCATAAATATTTTATCACTAAACTAAAACAAATCCTAATATTTAAATCATAATCCAGAGAAGAAAAAAAAGCGATATAGACCAATATAAACTACTTTATTATATAAATGATCAACTACAATACAATTATAAAAAAATTATTGAAATAATTAAAACTTTAATTATAAAACAAGTAAAAAATAATTAATAATTAATAGTCTTTTAATGAAAATACAATAAAAATAATACGAATAACAATCATTTAAAAACATACGCCATTTAAAACAACAACAACAATAACAAAAATAAGTAAAAAAGTAAACAAAAATGCCCACTCATATACAAATACACGCAACAACAACAAACCATATAAATAATAGTAATTAATTTAAAACAATAAAAATAATATTAATTAATAATAAATACTGCCCCCTGGAAATGGTTGTGTGTTTTGTAGCATTTTAAGTGAAAAATTCATTATTTCAATTCAATTCACTATATAAATAATGGAAAAATATTCAAATTAAGCGAAAAATATAAAAATAACGGGAATATTAATCAACAACTATTTAAAAAATGATTTAAAATATAATTCAACAAAGTGTTTAATATTTAAATCAAGAGATTAAAACAAAAATAAAAAATAAAAAAAAAAAACAAAATGCATTAATAAATGTTGAAAAATAAATAAAATTTTGAATAAATAACGATAATGTGATTACTCAATATTGATTAAAGTGATAATACATTTTAAATGTAAGTGAACTATTGTTTTTAATAAAAATATATTATTATTTTCATTTAAACGAATTTCAATTGAATTGTTGTCATGACTATTAATATCGAAAAGATTTTCAATGGAAGTGAAAATAATGATAATTAAAACGAAATAAATTTGTAAGTGTTCAAAAGGAGGTTAAATTAAACCAGATACTTTCAGCATAAGTTACCATAATTAAGACGTCAATATATACACTTGGTACTATAAACTGGTCCAAAAGCCTAATAGTTTATAGACGATTATATAAACCTATGGGAGAGACTATAAAGTAGTCTATAGACTAGACTATAAAGTAGTCTATAGACTAGACTATAAAGTAGTCTATAGACTAGACTATAAAGTAGTCTATAGACTAGACTATAAAGTAGTCTATAGACTAGACTATAAAGTAGTCTATAGACTAGACTATAAAGTAGTCTATAGACTAGACTATAAAGTAGTCTATAGACTAGACTATAAAGTAGTCTATAGACTAGACTATAAAGTAGTCTATAGACTAAAGTAGTCTATAGACTAGACTATAAAGTAGTCTATAGACTAGACTATAAAGTAGTCTATAGACTAGACTATAAAGTAGTCTATAGACTAGACTATAAAGTAGTCTATAGACTAGACTATAAAGTAGTCTATAGACTAGACTATAAAGTAGTCTATAGACTAGACTATAAAGTAGTCTATAGACTAGACTATAAAGTAGTCTATAGACTAACTATAAAGTAGTCTATAGACTAGACTATAAAGTAGTCTATAGACTAGACTATAAAGTAGTCTATAGACTAGACTATAAAGTAGTCTATAGACTAGACTATAAAGTAGTCTATAGACTAGACTATAAAGTAGTCTATAGACTAGACTATAAAGTAGTCTATAGACTAGACTATAAAGTAGTCTATAGACTAGACTATAAAGTAGTTTATAGACTAGACTATAAAGTAGTTTATAGACTAGACTATAAAGTAGTCTATAGACTAGACTATAAAGTAGTCTATAGACTAGACTATAAAGTAGTCTATAGACTAGACTATAAAGTAGTCTGTAGACTAGACTATAAAGTAGTCTGTAGACTAGACTATAAAGTAGTCTGTAAACTAGTCTGTAAAGTAGTCTATAGACTAGACTATAAAGAAGTCTGTAAATTAGTCTGTAAAGCTCTACTGTTAAACTATCTCTAATTAGCTATTAAGCATTATTAAGGGAGAAATTATTCGTTAATGGAAAACCTGGTTCATGTGGCAGGAATTAGCCAAAAAATGGAAAACATTTTCATAAGGGCTCCTAACACATCCGGTAGCAAATTAGCCCGATTAGTTGAGCGAAAAGTAAAAGTAATGCATGTTCACAAATATACACTGCTCAAAAAGTTTCTGCCAGTAGTCAAGTTTTCTAGAAAAATAATCTACAGCATATATTTAATATGCTGTAGGCTACAAATAATAAAATTTACATCAAGGAGTGCTTTTAAAAAATCTACTTCCATTTATAAAACTTCATTACTTGTCAGCTTTTTTGACCTAAATTGGCATCCTTTCACTATGGTAAAAAGGAATTGAATAGTAGAAAAAAAACAATATTTCTCAACTGTCCGGAGTTTAAGCCAGTGGAGAGATATCGGGTAGAGCACAAAATAGTGTCCAAAAGTATGGCAGATTTTTAACGAAGCTAACCTACCTGTTAGACAGTAGTTTCGGCTATAAACTAGTCTCTCAACTGTAAACAATTCTACAGTATCACATATAAACTAGTCTAAAGTCTCGGCTATAAACTACACTCTCGACTAAACAACTCTACAGTCCAGTAATAAACTAGTTTTTAGTCTCGACTATAAATTAATCGATTGTCTTGATTATCAAGTGGTTTATAGTCTTGAATACAAACTGGTCTGTAGTCTCGACCATAAACTGGATAATAATCTGTCAATAGTATACTTAAACCAGTCTCGTCTATAATCTATTAATTTAAACTTAGGAGAAATTAACTTATAGCTTTTAATTATATGTTCATAGTAATATTATTACTGTAACAGCTGTTCTATTAAAGAACCATAAAATATCTTTTTAACTTCAATATTTTAATTTTCCATTCTATTACCCTTTTCTCCTTCCTTTTTCCCTTTCGTATGTTAAATTTACTGATAAAACAACAACTTTGTTTGAAAATTCATTAAATATGTCGTTGTTGTTATTGTTACTTTTATATTCACATTTGTTTACTTGTAATTTAAACTTTTAATTATGTTTATTTAAATATGTTTATAATATGTTGTTGTTAATGTTTTTAATAACTTTTTTCTGGAGCAACATATTGCAAGTAAAAGCCCAGCAGTTTTTGAAAGAAGTAAAGTGGATGAGAAGAAAATCACAAATTTTATTGCTCCGTATAATTGACACCAAAATGAGGGTCTTTATCCAAGAATCACATCAATATAGATCAGAGAGTTAATCACATTATCAAAGGTTTTCATAAACATTTCCATTAGACTTAATATTTTCCTTTGATATTGTCAGTTTTATAATTTTAATTAAATATTTTTTTAACTAATTAAAGTTTTTTTTTAATATTAAAAGTATGTAAATTAAACTTTTTTCATATTTTGCATTTTAATTGTTATTAACACTTAATATTTTTTATTAATTATTTTAAAAGACACCTTATTGTTTTTGTGGTAATTAAAAACACGTTTGTTTTAATTACTTATTTATCTTTATAAAATACAAACAAACACAACTTCACATAGACATTTATATTCAAACGAATATTTTTTATTTTGCCTTTTATAATATTTTACTTTTTGTTATTGTTGTAATGTTTATAGGGAGTTTAAGGGAATTAATTTATTTTTGAAGAGTTTCACTCGAACTGTAGGACAAAAGTAAAACTGTTTCGATTACGGTTTATATGATGAAATATGAAATTAGTTTATACTTTAGTCTGGCCTACAGCTGATACTATAACTTACTAAAAATATAGTACTTTAGGCTATATTTTAGACTATAGTTCTGTAGTCTATAAAAATTAGTACTGAATCTATGCTGCTATAGGAGCATCTATAGTAATATATAGATTATATTTATATAGTTCAATCTATAGTTATTCCTATCTTATATGGTATGTTCTAGTTTAGCTTACACTTTTTATGTATAGTAGAAGTGAAAACTAACCTAAACTATCAATATAGTTATGTTAGATCATTACCGACTAATGTCATCTCCATCTGAATCGCGATACCCCCACCAAATAATATTAAGCGGGACTGGTCGGCAAATACGATATTTTGTAATCAAATATTCGCTTTTAATCCCTGCGTCTCTTTTCTTGATAGACTATGAAGTCAAATTTCGTAGGTCCTCCTTTGTAAACATTTTGTTTATATTGTTTTTTGGACAGTTTAATAAGTGTTCATAAGCCCTTCTAAAGTTGGGCGAGCTTCTCCATCTCCGCTGGCTTTACGATATTGCTGGGTGTCTCCCATTCTTATCTTCCGTACGTCTATTCTCTTTTTCTCCAATTTTAAAGATGAATTTCCATTTGAGCCTTAAAATTTATTTTATCCACCAACCAATACCACTTTTTGCTTCTCTGTTAAGAATGTCATCCATGCCACGATATTTTGTTATGAACTCCTGATATAACTGGGTCCTGGCTTGTCTTTTCCTCGATTTGGTAATATCTACATCCCCGTCATAATGTGTACCCGTCATATCGTGATGGTTGGCGAATTGTGCTAGGAATATTTCCATATCTCACTGGGAATATAATGGTCTATGGGTAAAGAGCTAACTGAGAGACCATAAGTTCCTTTATAAGTACTGAGCTCGTACATTTAAAATCCATGATAGAACTAAAGTTCCCTCGGGATGTTTAAACATTTCGAATTCTTCAAAATTATCCAGTAGACTCTTGCGAGAAACATAGCACTTTCATTGCACAATTAAGAGATAAGTGTCAACTGAGTTTTTGGGTATCTTATGTGGATAAACATCCGTACAATCCCTAGTTTCTTTCTTTACCACATTTCTGACATAATTTCTATGTGTTAACATTCTTACAGACTCTTGCCATATATCAGTATTCAGTATCAGTATACAGACATCCACTGCTACGTGAAGTTCTTTGCATTCCATGGTTGTGCAGAGATATAGTCTCTCTGTTTTGTCGACTAACATATTGAATTTTTCTTTATGGGAAGCTTAAATTTTAGATTCTCGCTCGTAGCTTTCATTATTGTCACGTCTATAAATATGATGAAGAACTTTAAAAGAATAAATAAATAATTTGTTCCTAAATTATTTTTTCTGGGTGGACCCACTGTGTGTAATTTTCATTATGAATTCCATTGAGGAATTGGAGGAAAAAATTCCAACGGATATTAAACGTTACATTGATATTACGATGACATTATTGAAACGTCAAAAGATAGTCATTGTTATTGTTTTCTCATATATTTATTTATAGTTCCAGTTCCTTTTATATGCATTTCAAAATATTGAGTAGTTTTTTGTTTGTTTTCTCTTTTATTTTCATCATCATTTTTTTTAATAAAACTGCTTCACATATGGAAATGAATAAAATGTCATTAAATGAAAAAGAATTCAATATCTACCTGAGCATTCAAAGGATCTCGAACAAGAACTAAAGAAAACAATGACAATAATATTTATTTTCTTTAAATTTGAATGGAAAAAAGAAATAAAAAATCCTTGTATCTTTTACAAGGTTTTTTGTTCTTTGTGGTTTCCTTTATTTTTCTGTGTAGTTTTTTGTTGAGGAAATATTTACTTTTAACATTGAAATGTCCTTGTTATGCTCGAGTGTCCACAACTGTTAGTTTGGATTTTTTATGTTCCCCTAAAAAAAATTATATGGAAATCTTTTAGAAATATTTTACTTTCAGCTTTTAAGTTTTTTTTCAAATTTTTACAGATATTTTTTGTTAGAAAAATGTGGGTCAGGGACGGAAATGAAAAACATGTTTTTTTTATAAAATTAAAAGTTTTTTTATAAACTTTATAGAATTTAATTTTGATGGCAGAAAAATGAAAGTTGAAATTTTTTTGTCCAGTTTATGATAAATGTTATTTATGGGATTTAGAACTAAAAAAGAGAGCGATACGATTAATTGCGTATAATTGGAAAAAAGTAATTAGGGTAACAATAAAATAATATTTAGATTAGGTTCCTCAATGAAGAACTATTCGTGGTAGTTCAAAAACTCATAAACTTTTAAGTAGAGTTAGACATGACCATACAAAAAGACGTCTATCCCTAGTTGAAGATATTGTAAGGTATCTAAGATCATTGTGGGGTAATCCAAGTCTACTTATCTAGAAGAACCTAGATAAGTGCCTGCGACTATGGTTCAGGAGTTAATATGAACATCTCAGATAAGTTTTTGGTACGTTTGAGAAAGTATTTCGACATGTATAATAAGCTACCGTAACCTTTTTTGCTTTGTGTTGAAAATTATTGAATTATTTGAAAATTTACATGGATATATCGCAATGGTATATCATTATAAGTTAGAAAGGAAGTATATATAACTTGAGCAGAATCTGAGATTTGAAGGTTCAAACTGGGGCATCTGAAAAACAAAACAACTAAAAACAATATTATTTTTTTATTTTAAATTTATGCTGTTGATGGTGAGCAAAGCTTTTTCCAATTTCATAACCGATGTTTTTATAGGCCCTCAAATAGCTCCCTTCCATTATCTTTTCCAGTTTTTCATTGTCTTTAATTTTAATTTTTGAGCATTCAATTTTATTTAAATTTTCTACAGTTCTGATCTTCAAAAATATTTCATTAATTAAATTTAAATATTTAACTGTCCAAAAAAGAGCTTTACAAAAAATCCACAAAATACACCCACACGCACACACACGCAAAACCAATACCAACAAAGCTTTCGAAAAAAATCTCCCAGTAAATAATATACAAATAAAAACAAAAAATATTTACTATCGCTTGAACAAATAATGTTCTCAACGTTACTACAACAACAATAGATTTAAAAAATTCCAAAAACAACATCGGATTTTACAGCAATACTTTTTTCAAACAATATTGGCCAATATTGTTCATGCCAATATTTTTAAACAGAAGCCATATTGATTGTAATTAACATGATTATCAAACGTTATATGTTGTTGCATAAAATACACACACACACACACTAACATATGTGTACACATATATAAATTTATAAAAACATACACACACAATTAAACTTATAGTTAAAAGTATCAGTATTTGTATGCTACATTGTTGTGTAACTGCAATTACATGATTTCCTACCACTCAAACACTTTTATTAAATAAAGCGATATTAAATATTGGGTGATGTAAAAAGTTTATGACAGTTGAGGTAAAAATTACGAGAGTTATTCTCTTTAAGCATAATTTTTAAATGGGTCACCACTGATTGGGTCTTCCTGAAAAAAAGAACTTCTAAATATTTTCTTCATCAGTATAAAAACAGAAAACTCAGATTTAGATTCCACAATCTAATACTTATGTTATTTGACTGAACACGCAAATACAGTGCAAGAGAGAAGTGGTGAGATTTAAACTCATACCATCAGAATAACTCTGTATCGCGAAAAAAGAACATTTCATCTAAGAAGAAATTTGTGTAGAAAATTTTTTATTAGAAATAATTTTATCAAAATTTCAGTATGAAGTAATTTTTATAGAAAAACATTTTTTATAAAAAATTTCTTTAAGCAGAATTTAAAAAATTCTATAAGGAAAATTGTTTATAAATTTTTATAAGAAAACTTTTATAAAAAAGGTTATAAGAAAATATTTAAAAGGAGGAAATTTTTATCATGGAGAAAATTTTATAAAAAAAATATTTAAGAATTTTCCTAAATTTAGATGAAATTTTCACAGAATGATCCTAATATATCCGATAGTAACATAGACTATAAAAAATTCCGATAGGGTAACCCCCATATAAAGCAAATATTGATTATCTAATGAACTATAATATCGAGAGTTCTCCAATTTAGTCCCCACAACTTTCTAAAATAATTGTTGTACTCGACAAAACGTGGGAAGGATAACTTTAGGAGGAGGAATATCGCCCATACGAAGCAAAATTTGTTTGGCAAAACGAAGTTTGTCGGGTCTGTTAGATTTCATAAGAAGAAATTTGTATAAAAACGTTTCTATTAAAGGAATTTTTGCTTCATTTTTTTTCTATAAGGAAAAGTTTTTATATAAAATTTAAAATTTTTTTCCGAAATAAATTTTTAACGAGGAGAAATTTTTAGCAAAAATTTGCTATAAAGAAAAATTTTTACTAAAGAAAAAATTTTTGTTTTATTTTTATGATACAAATATTAGTCGAAATTCAGTATCAGTGGAAATTTCAAATGATTTATTTTCCGACCATTCACTTTCAATATATTGAAGTTTTATGAAGGATCTAATACACTTCAACGAATTCTTTAAAAAGAATTAATTGGTTGTAATATAAAAAATATATTAGAAGAAGAACACACACTGGAAGGCAGCGAAAGATGTTAAGCCATCGGTAGAGGCACAAAGTCCACTTATGAATTCTGATGATATCTGCACGCGTTGTTCAGAGAAACTAACTTATTTGCAGACTCTTTGAATAAGATTTTTAACCCAATTCTACTACACACGACTTTGTATTTGGTGAAACACCTGAACAAATGTTTAGTTGTTAAACATGATGTTAATATGATAATATTGCCCGAATATGATTTAGTAACACTGACTATGATTCAAAACCTAACTAATATGACAACAATAGTGCTGTTATCGAAAGTTTTACAGATTACAATGATAACGAAATCTGGAATGGATTTTACGCGCTGAAAAAATTAAACAAAACGTTTATAATTCCAGTGCCACTGTTTGATTTTCAGGAAAAGCACTGAACTATTGAACAAGTAAACCATTTCACTAAAGAGATTAGAAAATCTTTTGAATTAAAAATATTTTTGGAAACCGCTCAAGCTTTGAAATAGTAGGTCCTGGTATACACATCTAAAGAATAAATCTAAAATCTAAATTTCGGTGGTCGTCATTTCGGGTTAAAATATAGCGGGAAAATTTATAGCATTTTTTTTGTATTGAAAATTTCCTAAAACTTTTCTTAAAAAAAACTTTTGTATTGTTCGTTTACTTATATCTTTCACTGTTGTAATAGTAATTTTCGTATGTGTGCGTGTGAATATTTGTGTTTATTTATTATTCATTGTAAATTGTGCTGAAATTTAAATCAATAATCGAAAAACAGTCTTTTGTCTTTTTCTACGTTCCTTTACACAATTTTGTATTAAACACTTTATTTGTGTGAATTTTCATCCCTTCAAAAATTCGGAAAATATGTTTAATATTTAATTTAACATTTAATTTTATCGAAAATTCAAAATTAATGAATTGTAAACGTTATTTACAACTTTTTTTTTAGGATTTTTATGTTTCTTGTTTTTAATCGTCAGGGTGTCAAACATATTAATGATAGAAACCTTATGTCAAGAGGGGAGGGGGAAGATTTTCATGTAATTTCGTGTCATGTAATTTATGTAAAAATCACTTAAATGACATTATTTCAATCAACAACATACAACAATTATTTCTTGTAGTATTTTATAATGTGAGACGGAAAGATTACAGAACGATTTTAGTAGAAATACAGTGAAATTAATGACATTGGAAGATTTTGAGTGATTTTTAGAAATAAATTTATTTTTGTTAGGAAATTTTTAATTTTTGAAAGTGAATGTAAATTTAGTATTCGAAAATCTTATTCAAAATTTTCGTATTTAAAAGTTGTTGGATTTTCAAGAGATTTGATGATTTTATAGCAAGAGAAACAAATGAGAATATTCGGTTATGCCGGATCCTATATACCCTCCACCAAAAATGCGATATGTTGCGCATGTAGAGACTCTTATAAACACTCACAAACCTATTGGAAATGGAGTAAAGTACTAATTCATGTTACGACAAAATTCTAATTTAATTGACAATACGAAAGTTCTTTGAGGTTACCTCAGATATCGACATATATCTTTAAATATACAAAATCGATTTTGCTGGTTTTAAATAGATAACTTCTCAGGAGTTTAGCAAAAACTGATGCCAAATTTCATTGAGATCTGTTTATTATTGTGGATGTGTGAGTGCCAACAAGAGATAAACATACGGACAGACAGATAGACTGAAAAGCAGACAGACGGACATAACTAAATCGACTCAAGTTTTAATTTGAATCAAGAAATACGAGGTTTAAAATAATTCCTTTTTAGCGTTACACAGACAATGACAAAATTAAAACACCCTTTTCATCACTTATGTTGGTGAAGGGTATGAAAGAAAGGAAACAAAAACTTTTCATAAGTTTCCATGAAATTAAATGTCTATAAATATTAAAGAAAATCTTTTTTGTTTTCAACATTTCAGTTTCATTTTTAAATATGAGAATTTTTCCCGGATGGAAAACAAAAACAGAAGATGTAGAAGCAGAAAAAACAGAAGAAACACTTAAAAGAATTATAATGAAATTTAATTCAACAACTTGACTGTGAACTTTTGAATATAAAAAAGTGAATTTATTAACACATACATTTATATGTCTGCGTGTATGTGTAAAACAATACAAATACATTTATAAACGTATGCACAAGTTTATTAAAATGTGCTTACAACTTTTGTTTTTGTGTATGCATGCAAGTGTGAATATATCTGTATGTGTGCGTTTCTGAATAAAACAATACCAAATCTGACATTTATTTAACAAGTTTTCTTTGACACATAAAAATAAGCGAAACAGGATGAATAAGAGAGAAAAAATATTTTAAAATAATTTTCAACTAAAAACGAAAAATGTAGACGTTTTCAAACAAAACAAAACAAAAATTAGATGAGAAGATGAAAATGTAACAATCTATTGTTTGACAGCAAAAAGAAAAAAAATATACATCTGAATGCAAAATAACTGTATAAATACATCCTAAACTTTTTCCTTGAAGCAATGAAAATAAGAACACTCACACATACATACAGAGACACACTTTCATTTACATAAAAGTTAAAGAGGAAAATATGAAAACTTTTTCAAAACTTTTGTGTCAAATTTCTATAAGGAAAAAAACTGAAAGAGGACATTTTCACAAGAAAATATAATTGTCATTTTTTCTACACGAAGATAAAATTTACTTTAAGAAAAAAAATTAAGACACATGTTTTTATAAGAAAAAAATTCAGATCAAATTTTTATAAAAAAAATCTAAAAGGAAAATTACATTAATATTTTCTATAAGAAAAGAATTAAACAAATTTTCAATAAAAAATCAATGCAAATTTTATATAAAAAAATTTGAACAAATTTCTGTAATTTAAAATTTTCTGTTAAAAGAAAATTTGTAGAAAACTTTTATAAGAAAAAATGCAACAAATCTCCCATTAAAAAAAATGACAACAAATTTTCTATTAGAAGGAACATTGCAGAAATTTTTCTATAAAAAAGAATTTACAGGAAATTTTCTCCTAGAAAGAAATTTTCTATTAGAAGAAAATTTACAGAAAATTTACAGAAAATTTTCTATTAGAAGAAAATTTACAGAAAATTTTCTATTAGAAGAAAATTTACAGAAAATTTTCTATTAGAAGAAAATTTACAGAAAATTTTCTATTAGAAGAAAATTTACAGAAAATTTTCTATTAGAAGAAAAAAAGAAGAAAATTTACAGCAAATTTTCTATAAGAAGAAAATTTACAGCAAATTTTCTATAAGAAGAAAATTTACAGCAAATTTTCTATAAGAAGAAAATTTACAGCAAATTTTCTATAAGAAGAAAATTTACAGCAAATTTTCTATAAGAAGAAAATTTACAGCAAATTTTCTATAAGAAGAAAATTTACAGCAAATTTTCTATAAGAAGAAAATTTACAGCAAATTTTCTATAAGAAGAAAATTTACAGCAAATTTTCTATAAGAAGAAAATTTACAGCAAATTTTCTATAAGAAGAAAATTTACAGCAAATTTTCTATAAGAAGAAAATTTACAGCAAATTTTCTATAAGAAGAAAATTTACAGCAAATTTTCTATAAGAAGAAAATTTACAGCAAATTTTCTATAAGAAGAAAATTTACAGCAAATTTTCTATAAGAAGAAAATTTACAGCAAATTTTCTATAAGAAGAAAATTTATAGCAAATTTTCTATAAGAAGAAAAATTACAGTAAACTTTCTATAAGAAGAAAATTTATAGCAAATTTTCTATAAAACGAAAATTTACAACAAATTTTCTATAAAAAGAAAATTTATAGCAAATTTTTTATAATAAGAAAATTTACAGCAAATTTTCTATAATAAGAAAATTTACAGCAAATTTTCTATAATAAGAAAATTTACAGCAAATTTTCTATAATAAGAAAATTTACAGCAAATTTTCTATAAGAAGAAAATTTATAACAAATTTTCTATAAGAAGAAAAATTACAGTAAACTTTCTATAAGAAGAAAATTTATAGCAAATTTTCTATAAAACGAAAATTTACAACAAATTTTCTATAAAAAGAGAATTTATAGCAAATTTTTTATAAGAAGAAAATTTATTTTTTATTATTTATGAGAAGTAAAGTTTTAGTAAATTTTTTTAAGAAGTAAATTTTGTAGTTAATGCTAAAAAATTTTTAGAAATTTGTTCTTATTGAGTAATTGAGCAATTGAGTAGAAATTTCTTCATAAGGAAATTTGTGCTGAAAAATTATTCTTTTAAAAATTTCGATTTTTGTAAAAATTGATGGAGATTTATATTCTTTTAGAATTTATCTTTTGAAAAAATTTGTTTCTCTAAAAAATATTTAAAAATTCTTTATTGTGGAGAATTGCGTAAATATTTGTTCTTATTGAGATTTATATAGAAACTTCCTTCTTCTTTATGTATACATTTTTTTAATAGAAAATTCTTTGAAATTTTATAAAAATATAAATATAATATTTTCCTTTTAAAGAATTTTAAGAAAAATCTACGCTTAATTCGTGAGAGAAATAATGATGGAATTAGTGTATGTATGTTTGTAATTTTTGTAAATGATTACAATACAAGTGCAAAATTTAGCATTTAATTGTTTGTAAAAACTTTTGTTAAATTTCTTAAACAAAACAAAAACATTTTTTAATAAAATAATAAAAATAAAATTCGTTTTATTCATTTACTCATTCACTCATTTTATTATAGAAATTCCCTTTCATCCTTGTAAATTATTATACGATTTCTAATAAACTAAAGTTACATATAACAGAAATGGCAACAACAATAGCAAAACATTTTAACACTTAAAATGTTAAAAATGAAATAAAGAACAATAATAATAAACTGGGGGAATCAAGGAGAAACAAAGAGATGATTGTTTTTTGTTGAAAGAAAAACAACTAAATGAGTTGAAATTTTTACAAGATGTTTGATGCCACTAAATGAATGAATGAGTGAATGAAGAAATGAATGAATAAAAAATTAAGAGAAACAATTAGGTTTGCTATATTCGGCTATGCCGGATCTTCATTACCTTCCATCACAAATGCGTGTGAAGTAAGTACGTTGTGTTTCGTACATAGACACTCACATATACACAAATACAAATACAATATATAAAATTTTTCTTAAATATAATACGGAACACTTAACGAGTCATAAAATCAGTTATATTTTTGGCATTAACTTTTTATAACTGAATCGATTTTGATTATTTTTTCATTTTAATTCTAAATTGTCGATTTTTAATGGACAATTTTAGGAAAGTTTGATGCTTGAACTTGGAAGTTGTCATAGATATCGGTCGTTATCTTTCAAAACACGTTTTTCTGGTTTTAATTAGAAATCTTCTTAAAACAGAAGCAAAATTTTGTTGAGCTCTGTCAATTATGGTGGACAATCAGACAGACGTACACAGTTGAAGCGGCTCAGATTCTGATTTTATGCAAAAAAATAAATACATATATATGGTGTCTGAGATGACACCTTCTTAGCGTTATTAACAAATAAGAATGCTATATTCAGCTATGCCGAACACTTCTTAAGTCATGAAATTAGTGATATTTTTGCTGTAACTTTTTTCTACCGAACCGTTTTTGATAATGAACCAAACGATAATGAAGTATACATATTTTTATATTTTACCAAAATCTTATTTTCTGACAGTTTTATGAAAATTCTTCGCTGGACATGAGAAGTTGCTTCCAATATCGGTCTATATCTTTTAATATACTTAATCGGTTTTGCTGATTTTATATAGGAAACTTCTCAGTACTATAGTTTATTATGAGACTAAATTTCATTGAGCTCTATCACTTATTGTGGATTGAGTGTGCCAACAGCGGACAGACAGATGGACAGACAGACAAACGGACATTGTCAAATCGACTAGGATTTTGATTTGATGCAAGAGTATATATTTGCTTGATATGGTGGAAGATGATTCCTTCTTAGTGTTATATTCGGAATGACAAAGTTAATAACACTCTTTACCACTTGTGGAGATGGAAGTTATTAAAAGTATTAAAAGCAAATGCCGGAGTGAATTTTATTCGCAAAAGATAAAAAACGTAATAAACGCAGTGAAATGAAATATATTGTTTTGTTGTTATTTCTTCTGTTGTTGTTTTTCTTATAAAACGCTATACAACGATTAACATTTCAATTCATTACACTCAACTTTACTTTCGTTCTGTGAAGAAAATCTTACATCTTTTTTATTGTTGTATATTCTTTTTGGTATAATTTCTTTGGGATATAGTTTATCTTATTTATATTAATGGAAGTTTATGAGAAATTCAAGTGAAATTTAGTTTGAAGAGAAATTCATTGAAAATTTAGTTTAGTTTAATTAAAAAATAATAAAAAATGTTACGTAATTCCCCTCTACCGTTTTCAGTTCTACTAGCGATATGTTTTTTGCATTCTTTCATAGTCAAGAAGATTAAAATAAACTGCAGTTGTATTATATAACAAGTTTAGTAAATACTTATAAAAAAGAGTAAAAAGAAAATTCAAAACTCATTTAAAATAAATTAATTTTCCAAAATAAGGTAAAAAAAAAAAACAAAAAAGGATAATAATAAGTGTTCAAGGATAAAAGTAAGATGATCTATCTCTAGAAGATTAAGGTTAATTTAAAATTAATGGAAGTTTTAAATAAAAAAAAGGAGAAAAACATATAGTTTAAATACAACTATGCGTATGAGTTATTTATATTAATAAAATATATTAAATATACGCAACCGGATTTCTTATATCTTAATATTAATTATTTTAATATGCTATGAATTCTCTTCTAATAGAATATTTGCTATAAATTATTTTATGCAGAAAATTTATATGAATTCACTTATATACGTATGAGTGATTTTTCCTAAAAACAAATATTAAGTATACGAAACCATTTTTAATATTTACAATTATAAAAAATTTTACAAAAATTCTGTACAAAATCGTATTACAAAAAAAAAAATTTTTTTCATATTGTCTTCTTTTCAGAAATTTTAATACAACTTTTGTTCATAAAAATCAAAAATGTTTTTTTCTTTTAATTTTATAAAATTTGTATTTTTATAGAGATTTTATTTAAAAAGAAATTGACAAAAAATCTTTTTATAGAAAATTTTTCTGAAATTTCATTATTTATTTTTATTTAAAAAAAAATTATAGAAATTTCTTTCTTATTAAAATTATAATGGGAATTTTCTTTTAATAAAAGATCTTTTGAAAATTTACTTTTTATAGAAAATTTGTTGAAAATTTTCTTCTCATTAAATTACATAGGAAGTTGTTTCTTTATAAAAAAATTGTAAAAAGTTTCTTCTGTATAGATTATTTTGAAAATTTATATACAATTTTTAATCAATTTTCTTCCTTTTAGAAAATCTTGTAAACATTGTTTTCTATAGGGAGTACTATATAATTTCTTCTTTATGGAAAAATTTTGAAGAAATTTACTTTTTTATATATTTAATTTTGGAGAAGCTTTCTTCTTGATAAAATTTTTGTGGAAGCTTTTTTCTTATTTGTACAAATTTCTATAGAAATTTTTTCTTATTATTTATTTATTTTTAATTTTGTTCTTAATATGTATCATTAGAAGCAATCCACGACAGTTCAGGAAACCAAATTGTTGTTGTTCTATTGCCTCGATTGTACTTTGGAAATCCAGGCATTTTGACAAAGTTTTCTCTAGGATATGATATTCAATTCCATACCTTCCGTACCTTCGCTTTAATGACAGTATTATGGTCTGGTATTGTTCATCAGTGAAGAGTCCCTGTCCTGTCTTATTAATCTATTTGGAGCCATCCGTGAAGCACCCTCATATTAACCATAAATATTGATAGGATGGGCACAGAGTATTGTTTGCAATGATCTGTCTTCATTGCACCATTTATTTCCTATCAGCGCATTCTAAGAACTTTTTAGAAGAACTTAATGTTACATTTTAGTTTCGTCGACCATTTCCATTTACCATAATATTGAAGCATAAGTAAGTAATGATTTAATTAAGATTCTGTAAAGCTAGTGGGTCCTTCTGTTAAAAAAGTGAGGATTTCTTCTTTATAGAAAATTCTATTTCTTTTCGCAGAAATTTTGTTAGAACTTTTTTTATTACAGACTTTTTTAAATCCTTTTTTTATAATTTCTTTAAAAATTTCTTTTCATTGAACTTCTATTTAACATTTTTTCTATTGTTTTAAATTTTTTAATAATTTTTTTCTTATTGCAAATTTATCTCTCATCTTTAATTTTTAAAGAAGATTGTCTCTTAATTTCTTACATGTTTTCGAAATATAATATTATAAATCACTTAATTTCCTAAGTGGAAAACCGTTTACTATAACTTTATAATATTCACTAAATTTAACTACTCCAATAAATTTTATTTAAGTAAAAAACAAGAAAACTTTCCCAAATTTGTTAGATTTCCTTTAACCCGCAAATAATAAAAACTGAAACTCCTTTTTCTTAAGCACCAGCAAACGTTTAAGTTGAAACCACTTTCATTACAACTTTTTTTTTGTTTTCTATATTCTGCATTAAGATTTTTAGTGTTTTTTTTTTTGTTTTTGGTGCAACATCATCATCATCAACGTCTTCGATGTATTTTAAGTGAATCGATAAATACTTAAACTAAATACAGTTCTATTTTATGTTTTGCAGCGACTAAAAATAAAATGCATTTAAATAACTTTTGTGATAATGGTTCTACACTGGTGCACATTCCTATTAATGCACATAATGGTTTCTTAAGAATAAGAAAAAATTAAATTTAAACCGCTTAAACCGATTAAACCGTCTTTTTATTACTTGTGTTTTTGCCATTTTTATTAAAAAAAATTCGGAACGTTTAGTTTTACGAACAGTTTCTCTATTGGAACGTTCTTGGTCATGAAAACCTCCTTTATCGGACAAAAAAGTTCCCCTGGTCATCTTTAAACGTAATGAAATTTATCGTTTTTATTAAAAAATGTTGCAGTGAAAGAAGCAGAAATTTATTAAATTTTATTATTGGTAAAATGTAATTTTCACATTTGCGTTTATAGAAGTATTTCGTATAAAAGAGCATAATGAATAATTCATCGCATGAGTAAAGCATTTATTTTAAAAAGTACCGTAGTTTAAAAAACTTCAACTTTTGTTTTGATAGAAAACAAAGATTAAACAAAAAAGAGAAAACAAGTAGATGCGTTTGTAGGAATATGCATCAGTGTATAATGATTTTATTTTGAATAAAAAGAATTGGGGAAAAAACTATAAAATATAAAAGAAAATGTTTAAAATGATTCTTAAAGTTGTATTTAGAGCTTTTGAAAAAAAGACATTAGAATTTTATACTCTAAAGAAGAAACTAAACAAAACCCCGCGTAATATTAAACGAGCACAATTTCTTAGGAGAAGAATGAAAAAATCCTTGAACCATTTTATATTTCAAATGTTTTCTTTTAAACTCTAATGTTGCACGAATAAAATTGTACATTTTAAAATGAGAGATCGCAACAGATATTGATATAAGTTAAAATTCAAAATTCTGAATGTCTTAAACTACGGAAATAAAATTTCTTTTTTAGTCAAAATTTTATTTATTCCTTAGATTCTGCCTTTTTATTTCCCTTTCCTGTTCGCATGTCCCATTATGTTTACTCTCCCTTGAATGGAGTATAACATCCACCAAAAAAGTGAAAACTAAAAATTCCATCTACAACTTCAACAAAATGATGATGCTGATGATGAAGTTGAAGTATTGAAAAGACTTTTTCTTGCTGTTTTAAATACTTGATGTTACACAACTCTTAAGTAGAACGTTTAATATTGGGAAACCGCTTTTAAGTGTTCTTTTGCAGAAACCTTTTGTACCTCAATAAGCATTTGAAAAAGAACATAAAATACTTAAAAAGGAAAACACACAAATTCGCATTTTTTTTTTTTTGTAAAATCTGTAAGATGAATACAGATTAAAAACAATATTTAAAAAAATATAAAATAAATATTTTAAATAAAAATATTGTTAAAATAATAGATATTTTAAAATGGTTAAATAGAAAAGAGAAATAAGAATACATTTCAGATCCTTGGAAAAATTTGTATGAAAATCTTAAATTTATCCACAGTGGGACATAATAGATTTTTTTTGAAAACAAATATGTAACATTGGGTAGGCTGCATGAAATTTAAGATAATAATAGCAGAGAATTGTGGCTTTATAATTTAAAAATTTTGGACTGCATTGGCAGAATTATGTAGTCTAAAAATATGTCTGATATTACACAAAATGTATTTGAAATAAAATTATTTTAAATTGATTTCGCTACTTCCAGGAGTTATTCCAAAATAATTAGTGTATACAATTAAGTTTTGAAAACTACATACCAATTTAAAATGTTAACATTGTGATTTTAGCATATACTTGATTTTGAAATATATTGAAAATTTTTATTAAAATGGGTCCATTTTAAGAGAACTAAATCTTGAATTTAGGTCTCTACGGTTTTTCGATACATAAAAAACTAAATAAATTACTAAACAGCTGAAATAACTAAATAAGTCGTAATATTTGAATTTTTAAATTGGATATTTTTATTTTTGAACCGCCATGAGATAAAGATCTCAATATTAATTTCTTGATAAAAAATATAGCATGATTTTGAAGGTCTCGATAGAGCTGTAAGCCAGTAAAAAAGTTTTGAAATTGAATGAGAAAAGGGACTAAACGAAACAACCCCCTCTTATCATTATGTTAGATTTCATGAAATCCCTCCAGCCGATTAAAAGTTACAGATTAATTAAAACAATTTTCGTCCCACTGTACGTTTTGTTATTTTAAAAAATCCAAAATATGTCATGTCTACAAAAATTTTCAAAATTTAATGCGATACAATAGCAGTTGTATATTGCAACTAATATATACATGAAAATTAGTATAAAAATATTTGAAACAAGTTGAACTTAATATGAATAATTGACTAATATTACGTATACGTAACGATACACAGTTTTTGAAATAGATTTTTTGTTGTTTTGTTAATAATATTGTAACAACTGAATGGATAAAGTCATCACACGTCCCTGAGATATTTTCGAGTGCATGTGGGAAAGCTTAGAAACCTTTATGGTTTGGGTCGTATGTGATGTCCGCCAAATTTCGCCTCCATGGTTATGTTCATTAAAAAAAATCTACTTATAAATTTATAAAAAAAATTTTAGACAGTCTTTACAAATGTCTGTATAATTATATATAACTATTTCTGAATACCTCTAAAGCTATAAGAGATAATTTACTCACAGTATGTTCAAATCAATTTTAGAATAGAGAATTTTTTAAAAAAATTCTCATGAAAACATTTGAATTTTCTTAATAAGTTGCCACGTGTAACGTACTTAACGTATTTAATATTTTTTACCGACATGTAGTGATTCGAAGTTAACTCTTAGAAAATAATTCGATACTTATAAACTGTTGTATATGTTTAGAGCTGAGGTGTTTTTATTTCACTTAGATAAGATTTTGCCCTTTTTTTAGAAATTCGTCAAAAATCAATTTATGAATTGAGACTAATGAAGTGTGAAAAAATAAAAAAAATGTTCTTATACATTCCTTTAGCTTTCAGAGGTATTGAAGTTGAAGTAAATTTTAACCCATTTTCCAGCTTGTATTTTTAGTTTTTTTTTTGTGGTCTTACTAAAGGTCTTGATTTTTTTAATATTATTTCAGTATCCATGTAAATATATTTTTTTTCCAAAAAGGTTACCAAATTAATTCACTGATAAAATATTTTTTTTAACTAAATATATTTATGATTTATAAAGAAATATTTTATCAGTGAATTAATTTGGCTACGACAATAAGAAATCAAAATTTCGTTTAACCCTTTTCAGGAAGGGAAATTCGTTACATCACTAAACAGTATTAAAAATTGTGAACTATTTCAATATCACTGACTACAGTATGATTTTTTACAATAGAGAACTTTTTCTCAGGATGAAGTATTTCTTAGGTTTTAAAGTTCTTAAATTAAAATATTTTTATCAAGTTCTGGTCTAATAATTCAGGCTCGGTGAAAAACTTCATGGATATCGAGTATCCCGGAATCGGACTTTAAGCTAATAAAATGTAGAAATAATTTTTTATTCAACATCTTTAATTTATGGTCTATTTTCAAATGAGTATTTGATAAAGGGAATTTAAACGTAGGCAAAATCAATAAAGGTTTCTTGTAGTTTCACCAGAGGTTAAAATGTCTCTAGCACTTTCTCTCAACTGACCTTACCTCCGGGCAATTTGGAGGATTTGCCTCTCTGGGTAAAAATAACACATTATTGTTCTTGAACCACATAAGGGCTTGTTTACCATAGTGACAGCATGTGGTCACATTTCGAAGTTTTATGAATAGAAGCAGCATTTTATTGTGAACATTCCCTGATTATATTTCAGTATTTATAGAGCCGGTTCCAAAAAATGTCTGAATTCTTTTGTCACAACTGCATATTTCCTGCTGCCCCAAGAACTTTTTGGAAAATTTTGACTGCTTTTGGTGTCTAAACTTTTCTTTAACTTTTTTTCTTCAATCGTCATACAACATACAGCAAGAATATTTTTTTAAAACAGGATATCAATTTCCGTGCTCTGTTTTTGGCCTCTAATTTTTTAGCAGTCGGTTTTCCGATATTTACTATATTAATAAAAACAAATTTAATTTTTCTAAATCTTCCCTTTAGATATTAAAGTGGATAAAAGTATGACTTTTGTCAAGAATTTTTCGATACATTTTAATTTCAATTGAAAGCTTAATTTCTGACTAAAAATTTGATAAGATTTTTTCAAATTTATTTAAAAAATCAAATTAAAAATTACAAACAATTTCAATTCTGCTGATAGAAATGACCAAAGAAATAAATAAAAAATAATAACAATAATTTAATAAAAAAAACTCAAAAATTAATTTAACTTCTAAAGAACGAAGAAAAAAGCTAATTTATATCTTATTGATAAAAGATGTCAAACCCATATCTCTTTCTTATTTCACACAAACTAAATTATTATTTTAAAAACTTTTCTCTTTAAATTAACTAAGATAAAATTAAAAAAAAAGAATGCTATATTCGGCAATACCGAATCTTCAATACCCTTCATCACATATGAGTGTGTAATAAATACGTTATGTTTCATACGTACACACTCATATACATACAAACGTATACAATATATAACAGTTTTTCTTTAATATAAAACAAGAGCATTTAATGAGTCATAAAATAAGTTAAATTTTTGGCTATAACTTTTTCTCTACTGAACCGATTTTGGTTATTTATAGCAATGAAGTACAAAAAGCTTGATTTTATGTCAAAATTTCGTTCAAATATGTCGATTTATAATTGTCAATATTACAAAAGATTTTAGCTTAAACTGAACCGATTTCGCTGGTTTTGAACAGAAGACTTCTTAGGACTATAACAAATACTCAGTCCAAATTTTATTTAGATCTGTGAATTATTGTGGATGTGAGGTTGCCAAAAACTGACAACCAGATGGAAGGATACACATACAGACAGACTGACATAGCTCAATCGTTTCAGATTTTGATTTGATACCAGGGCATATATATACTAAGCGATTCCTTCTTGGTGTCACACATGGAATGACAAAGTTCTCTTCACCTCTTATGGAGGTGAAGGGCATAAAAATACTATCTAGTTGCTTTAAGGACTATATTCCTTTTTAGGAAAACAAAAAGGGAATCACTACTTTATTTTCCATAAAAAAAACTTCAACGTTAATAATTTAGTGAAGTTTTTTTTATTATTAACTTCACAAAACATAATATCGCGGGTAGTTGGGCGAATAATGTGAAAAAGAGCAGAATAAATAAAAAGAAAAAACTTTCTATTAAAAATAAATTTCAATCAATGACTTTTCAATAAAATTTTTCTTATTCGTGATTTTGTTCTTGTTTTGCTTCTTAAGTCCACTTGTGTTCCCAATTTTTTTGACAATGATGTACTTTTTATTGAAATTCCGAATGTTTCCTTAAACAACACAAACAAAAAGGACATTAAATGAAAAAGGAGATGGAAGAGAAAACAAAAACTAATAAAAACATTTTATATATTTTTAATTTAAAAATAAATAAAATTTCATAAGTAAAAAGATAAAAATAAAAAAGAGGAAACTTTGACACCAAACGGAATTACAAACAGACCTTAATAAAAACATAAACGAGGTTAAAACGAAAAGGTTTTTATTGCCGAAAGTGCTAAATTCTAATTCAAGTTCAGTTCTAGTTTAGATTCTAAATCAGGTTCCAAATCAAATTTTTTTTTAGGTAACAATTCAGTGTCCAACATGGGTTCTAATTCAGTTTTAATTCAGGTTTAACTTCAGGTTCAAGTTGAAGTTAAGGCTTAAGTTCAGTTCTCATTCGGTTCCAGTTCAGTTCTATTTAAGTTCTAGTTAAGTTCTAGTTAAGTTCTAATTCAGTTCTAGTTCAGTTTTAGTTCCGTTCTAGTTCAGTTCTAGTTCAGTTCTAGTTTAGTTTTTAGTTCTGTGCTATTTAAATTATAGTTTTAGTTCATTTTTATTTCAGTTCTAGTTCACTTGTAGTTCCGTTGTAGTTCAGTTCTAGTTAAATTTTTAGTTCAGTTCTAGTTCAGTTGCGTTTAGTTCTAGTTCAGTTCTAGTTCTGCTTTATTTCCAAATCCACATTTAAGAGGATCTTGCGATATCCCTCCTTACGAATAAAAAATTATTACAGTTTAATAAAAACACTACTAACACTAATAAATAAATAAAAACAAATAAACACATACATATGCAATAGTGATATATACAAAATAACAGCATCTTTGTTTTTTTTTAATTTTTTCATGTTTAACCTAATAAAAATACTTTCTACCACATACAAACAAATCAATACATTGTTGTCTACATGTAAATACTCGTAATAAACATGTCCTTATACAATTACATACACACATATATTAACTGATTTCGAATATATGACACCAATGCTTAGAATATTATTCTTACACATACTTGTTTGTTTATGAATTTTTATTTTACATGACTACGAATACAAATACAAATTTTTGTTTAGATTAAAACCAGGACAGTAAAAAAAAACATAATAAGACTGATTGCCTAACTCAATGGCTAAAAAATAGGTGAAGGAGGAAGGGACATATATTAAGGAAATGGTAATAAAGCTATGCTCAGCTGTTGATGTGCTGCCAAGTTGAAAGTTAATTTAAACAGAGAAATAATATAATAAACAACAAAACAACAATAATAATGTTGTTGTTATAAATACAAATGAAATAAATAGAGCAAAACAACAAAAACAACAATGAAATCAATATTCAATATTATAAATTGTTACAAACTTACAAAATTATATGACTAAATGAGAAAAGAAAAAGAACTGGATGTAACCAATGTAAATACAATAACAAATATTACAATGATGTAAAGATCTTTTTACAAAATGTATAAATTGTATACTAAAAAAGCAGAAGCAGATGAAAATATATTAAAAACAAGTTGCTTTTTAACTAAAAAGTAAAGTAATGCAACAGATATATAAGATACTTATTTGTTTGTTGTGAATCAAAGACAGAGTTTAAAAGAAGCTAAATTTGGTGAAGATTATTGCTTTGCCTATAGTGTGATCTAGGTTATAATCTGAACTATGATATAACCTATAGTCTGAACTATAGTGTGTTTGCTTTCTTTGCTCAGGAGATGTGGAATATTCAACGATAATTCAATCCGCATTGGAAATTTTTTACATCCCCAAATCCCGCGGAACTGCCGGCTGGTACTGCTTCGCAATGAGGATATTCACATTACAGGGGTTTCTTCATATCTAATGACTCTCTATGTCTGTTTAAATGTCGTTTGAGTTCTTTTAAGGAAAATTTCAGCATTTCATTATATTTAAGTTATTTTCTTAAAGTCTTTCCTAGATAAAATTTTAATTTAGTTGAGTCCTGCAAATAGCGGGCGTGTGTGCTCTAATGATTCATCAACCCGTAAGCAATCGGGTCATTGTATATATTGCGAAACCCAGATATTTATTATAGGTATTAATCTAAACGCGCTAAATAGAGTAGATATTTCCCTAGCGGTACCTTTCTAGCAACAATACTCGCAGCTTCCTCTGAGATATTCCGAAATTTGCTACAAGCTCTGAAACAGCTTCTTCCAATTAGCACTATAGTTTTTTTAGTTGATTTTTTCGTCTCTTTATGACACAGTTCACAATATAGAAGTATTGAATTTGTCACGCTTGAAAAAATATTCTGCAGCTTTGACGTCGTCCTTCAATGTTCGGTTTTATTCTCGCTTAATCGTTTTATACATCCGTTAATGTAAATGAAAAGCATTTATCCTACTTTTATCAGAAGGGTGACGTCTTCAGGAAAAGACGTTTTACTATCCCCTCAATAAGAATAGTAATATTTTGTTGTGATTTTTCCCTTTAAGTCTTCTTATTATCACATGGATAAACGTTACACAGCCGCTTAAAACATTCATGGAGTTTATAGCTGATTTAAAGTTCTGCTCTTCTTGTCAATTTTGCATTAACTAGCTGGCACGTTTATTCTTGAATTAAGCTATGTTGTTACTCTACCAGAGGTTTTCCTTGCTCCTATTGCTTGAACGTTTGACTGACTTAGATGCATCTTCATTATTTCTATTATTCCTATAACCAACGACCCAGGATATGGTGGCTTCAGAAAACGTGAGTAAAAACATCGGGATCGTGGGATTACCTTCCCTTGAGGAATTCTGGAATCCATTAGATTGTAAACACAATAGCCTGGTGGTTGCTATTGGTGTAGTGTTCGCTAACATGCCATTCTGGATTCTGGATCTTGGACGATTGAACTAGTGTTTCTCCTTCTAAATGTTTTTGCCTTCCCTTTATTGGCAAGAATTATAGCCAGTCTGGAGAAGCCATCTAAAAATATCTTCTTGGCTGACTTCAGCCCTCGGATGGTTTGCGGTGTAACCTTCAGGCAACGTTAAAATTTTCGATTGATTTGTAAAAACTCGATATATGGTCAAATTCAGAGAATTTGAAGCATTTCGTGAACGTTATTTATTCCCTAAGTATAAAGTCCGATCGGTCCTTATGTTATTGTTGTGATGTACAATGATTTATGATTCATGATTGTAGGATTTGCGAATGCCATTGGTATCGTTGTACATTCAAGATATATTAAAGTGGTTGAAATATATGTAAATGTCACAATAAGTATGAAATGTTGTAAATCCTATTATCTGAACTATAGTTTATCCTATATTCAATCTGATTTCTAATACAGTTTATAATTTGATTTAACTTATTTCTAAATTTTAAAGAAATTCACTCTTTAAAGCTCTGCCCTGAAGACATTGTTGGCACTTGTTTTGTGTTTTATTTTCCCTTTTTCTTTTTGTATTCCGTTTATTATTATTTTTTCTTTCATTCTGTTTTTTCTTTATTTTTTCATTTTCATTATGCTATTTTAATCTTTTAAACCCCTTTAACTAACAATACCCTACTTTTTTGTATATTGCTCTCTATATAAGTGTGTGTGTGTGTGTGAATATAATACGTATACATAGAGGGTAAAGAGTGAGTGAATGAGTGAGTTTTCTATGGGTCTCTTCTATATATTGTTACAGTTTGTCTTCTTCAACGTTTTTGTTGTTGTAATTTTTCCATTTTTTTCTCATTCATTGCAGTCCAATTCA
Source organism: Cochliomyia hominivorax (assembly GCA_004302925.2). Lineage (NCBI taxonomy): Eukaryota > Metazoa > Arthropoda > Insecta > Diptera > Calliphoridae > Cochliomyia > Cochliomyia hominivorax. Next base: position 40,932,373 of record PYHX02000413.1, on the reverse strand, counting down.
TCATGTTGCCAAAGCAGAAATGCTTGTTTATATTTTAGGTCGATTAAAAAAGTTGAAAAAAATATGTATATATACTTATATATATCATCAAATGTAGGCCAAATATGTTGACTTACATTACTTACAATAAATACATAGAAATATATATTTCCATATTATATATACATCTATATATGTATGTGAATGCAAAATTTTTTATATGTATATGTTATTTAGAATATGGTTGAAAAATAGACACCAAAATACTCTGTACACACATGTATATACATAACTATATAATTTTACTCCCTCACACATACATACATATGTATATTAACAAATAAATAGTCTCATCCACCAACAAACATATCCTTTTCTGTTTAAACTGGGGCTAAATCATATCAGATGCTTTATATTTCTAAGTACTTGACAGTATGTTTTAGTTATTGTTGTTGTTCCTTTCCGTGTGGAGAGTTGAAAAAAAATCTGTTGCTTTTTATACCGGCATTACTGGATGTAAATAACCAACACATGTGTCAAATAATACACACACATCAGTATGCCCTTACTCATGCATGTATGACGAGAGATAAACCATTCACATGTCTGTAGCTGGTTTGTAGTTTAACTACCGTCATGAAACATTTTATTTACAAACTCTAATAGAAACTATATGTGACAGTCATTTGGAACTGGTAACCAAATACCAAATAATATGACATTTTAGGCAAAAAGCGCAAACTAAGACTAAAATGAATAACACCCAAAATGATAAATCTAAGTTGTACTTTTTGTTCAACGGAAATGTAGAAACACAAAAAGACATTTTAATTATGTTTTTTCGTTAAAGATCAAATTGAGTTAGGAATTGAATTTAAATACTGTTTTCTGGATATTTAAAATACCATGTTCGAAAATTTAGATCTGTAGTCGAGTTTACAATTTGAACAATTATGTTGTCTTTATTTAGAACTTTTTATAAAATTTAGTTTTTTTAATATAAACTGATTTAAGGTTTTTATTTCAGATTATGTGATCAAAACTATAAGTTGGTCCACATTCTAAACTTTGGTCTATTATATGAACTGTTTGCTCCATAGTATGAAAACAAGTCTGAGCTTAAGTAGTTTATTCCATCTGTTTTATGTTTTGAACAAAGGTTTGATCTGAAGTCAAAATTTAGGTCCAGTTTATTGTAATTTTGCTTTAAATCCCTTGTGCTGTCTGTGGTGTGAACTTTAGTCTTAAATATATTTTAGCCTACAGTTTGGAATATTGTATAAGGTTCGTAGTGGGTTATAGTTTGTTTTAAAGTAGGATCTGTAGAACATTATATAGGTCAATTGTTTATAAAGTAGTTAAGATTATAGTCTATTTTAATATTAAATACAAGTCTATACTATCGGTCTATTTTATAATTGGCTCATCGATTTTATGGTTGGGTACAATCGTTTAAAAATTGGTTCTATTGTTGATTATAAAAGCAGGACTATAAATTAATTTATTAGTCAGGATTTATAGTCAAGACTGTAGTCGATTATATAGTTTGAACTATAGTATATTCTATGGTCAGTAGCATATTTTGCAGTTTCTTCTATAGTATTTTCAATAGATTCGATTATTGTCTATTCTATAGTCTCGACTATAGTATGTTCTACTGTCTGGACTATAGTAATTTGTTCTGTATTCCTTACTATATTCTATAGCCTGGATTGCAGTCTCGGCTATAGTCTATTGTATGGCAATTTTATAGTCTGGACTACTGTCTTCATTATAGTCTAGACTATAGTCTATACTATAATTTATTCTATAGTCTGGATTTTACTGTAGATAGTAGTCTAAATTATAATATATTTTATAGTCTGGACAATAGTTTATACTGATTCAGAAGTATGTTCTATACTTAGTCATTAGTAAAATGTATTCTTATGTCTTCACTATAGTCTATTCTTTAATCAGAACTATTCTTTAGTTGTCTATTCTTTAGTCTAGACTACGACCTGTTGTAGTCTATTTAATAGTATATTTTCTATAATTTCAACAGAGCTTTAGATTATAAATAGACTAGACTTATTGACTGTAGTTAGACTGAAGTCTGATTTAAAAAAACATTATGCAGTCAGACTTAAATTAAACTATTTATTTTTTCCGTAGCTCGAATTTTAGTTCTTTTTTGCATTAATAATAGTTTTCTCCATAGTTTAGTTTGTATATATTTTACTCTGCAACCTTTTGTTTCAGCTTTATTTTAAGAACTGCTTCTTATGTTCTAGTCATTGCTACAGTCTAGACTATTTTTAGAGTTGTCAAATCGTCAAATCGGTTTGGTGATCTGTAGTCTGTTATATATTTTAGCCTGTATTATTTATAGTAAATCTCCTGTAGACTGGTCTAAGCCCTCGCATATGCTATGATATATAGCTTTTATAGTCAAAATGAAATTTCATCATTATATTAAACAGCAGTTATAATACTTTCTTCATTATAAATTAAATTATTTGTTTAAAACTTAAAAAGTACAATCAACATGATGCTGCACTTTAAAGCTCAAAAAACCTCAGGCCTCAAATACTCAAAATAAAAGAAGAATGCAAAATACTTTAAAATCCGCTTAAAAGCTGATGTAAAAATAAAAACAAAATCAAATGTAGGACAACTCACTCACTTGAACACACATTCAACACATGCAAACCATTTTGCCCTCAAACCAACTTCCAGCACTCATCTGAAAGCATATTAAAGCAAAACGTCACACGATTTTCCACATCATTTTGTAAAATTACACACACTCACACATAGCCTTATTATATGAGCATACACATGCACACAAATATATGTGTGTTAGAGAAGAAAAAAAAAACTTGCATGAGGTCAAGTTATTTTCGTAAAAAAACTGAAAATAAAGCAAAAATAGATAAACATATTTTTGTTTCTGTTGCTTTTTAAAGCTTCGTTACGTTGTCGTCTCTCTGTCTGGTATGTGATAATAAAGAGGTCTTCTTTCACTTTCTAGGAACATTTTTGCTTTGTTTTTCTGATATTGCCGCTTTAAGTAGAGTGCTGTTGTTGTTGCTGTTGTGGTGTTTAAGTTTATTTAAACAACGTATTTAGGTCTTAAAAATTGCAAGTTGTAGACAATCGACATTTTCTGTTTTGCAAAAAACGTGACAATTTTCGAAATCAAAAATAGAAGTGAAGAGAAGTGAATCATATAATTTGTCAGGTCACATAATTAGAAGTGTTTCTTTTATGTTCTTTTGCTGGCAATAACAAAACTGATGAAATGTGAGCTTAAGCAAAAGTTGGAAAATGGAGCATATTGAGGTTTAATTTTAGACAGAAATTTTATTCTCAAATTGAATTGGCAGCTTTACTATAATGGAAGACGTATACGTAATATTTGAAAATGAAAAGGTTCCTTATACGCTTTAGTATTTTTAGGAAATTGAAAATTTGTCTTTTTTTTTACTTTAAATTTGGCAATAAACTAATTTTTTTGCTCTATAAATCAGATTTAATAGAAAAAAGAACCAAAATTGAGTTGGGATTTTTGCTGTCTCATATACCAACTAATAGTCTGAGCTTAGTGAATCTTGGCCAGATTATTTCTTATTGTCCAGAAACGTTTATTATTTTAAAGGATTCAAATTGGTTTCGTTATTTAAAAGATATAGACCGATATCTGTGACATTCTCCAATTTAAGCTAAAATCTAAATCTAATCTAAATTTGCAAGGCTTCTTTTAATTCAAGTAAAAATCCCAAAATTGCTATTTTGATCTATAGAATCACATTAAGAGTTGCAGAGCTTTATTTTATTCTATTTTATTTTATTTTATTTTATTTTATTTTATTTTATTTTATTTTATTATTGAGACTTTTGTATTTTAGAACATAGAGACTTAAACCAGAATTTTGATTAAAAAATCGCTTTTGGTTACAAATTTTTATAATCTGTTCTACTAAAAGATAACTTTAGGAAAAAAATAAATTTTATATTCGTTTTAATGAGAAATTTTTTGTAAGATGAATTTGAGTTTACAGATTTTTTTACAAAAGAAAAATGAAACATTGGTTTAATATTTCTAGTCGCTTTTATCCAAATGCCCCAAATAAAGGAGTTTAATTTTTATATTTTTCTCATTGATCAGCAATCACTGCCAAAGCTATACACTGACAATTGTTCAGTAGCAAATACTGTAAATTTGCATATTTTTATTTTTGCTGTAATTAAAATACACTCAAGTTTTAAATTTAAAAAATGTATTTGTACATTTAATGCCAACAAAAGTAAAATTTCTTAAAGACTAAAAACTATTAAAATATGAAAATTGAAGAAAAGACTATGATAAGTTTAAGCTAAAATATTTCGATAATCCTCAGTTGATATTAAGAAAATGTATGTGTACTTATGCATTATCGTATGACACTCATAATACTTACATAAGATAGAATATGCAGACACTTAAGTGTAGATACACATACACTTGTACATATATAAGAAATATATTGATGTAATGATAAGAATATATTTCTGTGTACAAAAGTTGGTTAAATTTCACAAGAGTCTATAAGCAGAAATATTGAATATAATATTGTATATATGTATATGTTTACTTCAAATATATATGTGAACTAGTACATGCATACATTCACATATACACAACGATCAATGTTATACCTCAAACTTTTAATGCTGATAAAGTTGTTTTAAGAAGTGTCATATATGTATTTGAGTGTGTATGTGGGTATTTGTAGAAGTATTTAAGTCTAGAATTTTAATATTTTTCTATGGCAAAATGACAAAAAAAAAAAGAAAACTTATTTTGTATGTAAAGTAATCGGTTTGAAGATTATTCATAAATATTTAATATTTCATACTTTTATTTCTGTGTATGTGTTCACCATGTGATAGATGTGCATTATGAGAGAGTATTTGTGCTTAAAGTTTATAGTTTATTGGTGTTTGTGTTAGATTTAGTATTTCATATTTTATCCCTTTTTAACATATGAATGTTATTTTTAGCATTTTTGGTATTTGTCACACAGTCATGACGTAAACAAATATTATTGCAATATTCTCAACATAAATTTAGCAAAAAGACCATAAAATGCATATAAAATAAAATTATATTAAATATTAAAGGAAATTTTAGAAACAACTCTTTTCTTTCCAAAAAAATAAGAAACCAGAAGATCTTTTCCAAGTTATGGACTATAATATAATTCAGGTTGTTTTTATTACAGCCATTTTTTCCAAAGTTTTCCTCATTAGTCCTCTAGATATATTTTTACGTTTTAATTAAAAAAACTTTTCTCAAAGTACACAAAGCAACAAGATGTTGGGAATAATATAAAAGGAAGTACCAAAGAATAGTTCCATTTCAGTTCTTCTTTACTTCTAGTTCAGGTTGTAGTTGAAGTTGTAGTTGAGGTTCTACATCAGTTTTTATTCAGTTCTAGTTCAGTTCAGTTCTTGTCAGTTCTAGTTTAATTCTGCTTCAGTTCTAGTTCATTTCCAATGAAGTTCTAGGTAAATTCAAGATCAGTTCAGGGTCCCTTTCTGTTTCTAATTCTGGTTTAGACGATTTTTATTTTAGTTAATTTGAACATTTTTGAAAATCAAAAAATCTTTATTTTTGAATAAAATTTTCGTTTGTTTAATCCAAAATTACGCAAAAATTAATTGAATACATCAAGAGGGCGTTTCTTTACTTAAGTAGACAAAACTACAATAAATAAGAAAAATCCATAAAAAGGAGTGAAATTTCAGAAAAAAGGGAAATAAAGAAAATAGCAGCCATAAAATTTTTGTATAGAAATTTAACATAAAAAAGAAATTTATAAAAACCTACAATAACAACAGCAACATAAATAAAAGCTATACATTTTAACAGACTCATTTACACATACGCCTACACATACATGTATGCCTGTATTAAATATGCTGAATTAAAGTAAACAGATTCACACATACTCACACACTTTTGCAAAACTAAATAAACAAAAGTTGATTTTATAGACTACCACCACTTTAAAGAGCATTGACACATTACATTGAATTGTTGTTTTTCTTGTTTATTTAAGCTGGCTCTAGTATGTACGAGAGTAAGTGTGTGTGTGTGGATATGTAAGAATCCCTTCATTATACTAACGCACACATATACATTTAAACACTTTTTGTATTAAAAGGTATTTAGAAATAAACACATATTTAGAAAAAAGTTTGTTTGAAAACTGGTGTCGTTTCAGTTTGTTTGTATGGCACTACATATACACAAGTGTATTAAGCTAAGGTGGTTTGGAGAGTTGCCAGATTTTAGTTATATATAAGGGGTTCAAAAACTTAATTCCAATACTTAAGTTAAAAGGTTTTTCAGATAACTAATTATAAAGAATTTAAGAAAGTAATGCAAAAGATTGATCAGTTTTAGTTTAATTTAAAATTTGTGTTTTTGTTAAAACTTTACTTCTTTTTTAATTCGGAATTTAATCGAGTTTGTTCTGGCTCATGTTAAGGTTTTAATTCAGACTATTCGTCTTCAGGATTTTTCACAGATATTAGACCAGCTTTTAGTTAAGGTTGTTGCACATGTTCTAGTTCAAATTATAGTTTAAGTTTTAGTTGAGGTTCTAGTATTTTTCTTTACATCAGTTTCTAGTAGTTGTTGTTCATGTTCTAGTTAAGGTTTTAATTCGAACAAATTGTAGTTCAGGTTCTAGTTGAGATAGGCTGTCTGAGAAAATAAAATAAATCCCACTTAATGTCCCCCTACATGCACTACATTTGATATCCTCGATTAAAATTTTACTATAGAATAGAATGTCCTGTAAGGACACCCATCATCCTACTAAGCTCAGACTTCCTAAAATTTAAAATACCTCTAATCTATTTCTCTCCGACACTCAACGCGACGAAAGGTAGCAGAAATCTAGACCCATTTGTCATTAATCTGCCTCCACATTTTCGATCACTCCCTCATGGCCAGGTACCCAGGTGATGTGTATTCTTGGATTCCAGTACTCGGACTGCCCTCTTGCTGTCTGTAAAAATTTGTAAATACCAAATCGAACAAGTTCTCACCTGTCCAAACTATTCACTCTCTGATCTCACATATCTCACATGCTCTGGTAATTGGAGACATATTCTATTTTCTGGTTCATCTATAAAAAGTCCCAGTACTGTCATCCTGCCACTCTGGGTGGCCAGAACCAGCCACATGATTTTAATTTTGTGCGGATTCTGCTTCACTTTCTGGTTCAGGTTCTATTTCAAGTTGTAAATGAGGTTCTTTACCAAATTCTAGTTCAGGTTCGAATTTAGCTTCTGGTTATGTTTCTAGTTCCAGTTGGGTTATTTTTTACGTTCCATTTCAATTTGTAGTTCATTTTCAGCTTCCAATTTAAGGTTTTTATTCCATACTTAATTTAATTTGGCTCTGTAATAGATTACGTATGGGTAATATATTTTTTTACCACAAGAAAAATATTAATTATACGCCTTTTTGCTTTTTTAATTTAATTAATCTTAAAAATATGCTGACTTTATATAAATGATATACTAAACGTCATTTTCAATATTCCTCTTACAGATAATTAAATTCGATTTCTAAGACTGTGGAAAATTTCGATTTTAAAAACAAAAAAACCGAAGTCATAAAAAAGGATTCCAAAGGTAAATTTTAATTTTTTTTAATAATCCTTAGAAAAAACACAATTCTAATGACTTTAAAAATATGGCATCTTTTATTTGTTCAGGTCCTTTGAGTAGTTAATTTTTTTTCTTTCATTTGTTGTTATAAAAACAGAAAAATACGAAAACAAATGGAAACATAAACAAAAATAACAAAACTTTTCCAAAAGAAGTGTGTACATTTAAAAGTGTGTGTCAGTGTGTGTGTGTATATAAAAGAGAGTTAGAAAACTTGTGTGTAAATATTATCAAAAATGTTTACATTGACAGTGAAAATGTGTTTTTCTTGTAATTTAGTTTGTTTTTTTATTTATTGTTGTCTCTTGTCCTTCTTCAAAATTTTATCAAATATTCTACTGATGTTACAAATTTCTAAACTTTCTTTTCATTTTCTGCCGCAAGACTACAACTTAGTCTTAATACAAGGATAAAAACTAATTTATGTTATTTTTTCCTTGTACTCGTGCAAATAAAAAAAACATTTTTTAAAAAGAGGACATTTCTTGCGAAAAGATTTCCATGTAAATCTTAAATTAAAATCACAATTTATGAGATAAGTTAGGCAGCGCTGGATCACAAAGGTAATTTTGTATGGAACAAAGCAAAAACCTTCTTGCTTAATTGGAAAACAAACATAAATAAAAATAGACTTTGACAATGAAAATAGAATGCATACATTATTGTAAACGATAATTAAAAAAAATTAAAACAACTCAGTTCTACTCACTTCTAGTTCAAGTTCTACTTCAGGTTCCAGTTCAGATTCTACTCCAGATCTAGTAAAGGTTGTAGTTCTAATACAAGTCCTAGTTTCAGTAAAGTTTAAATTCAGACTCAAGTTCTGATTGGAGTTCTTGATCAGTTCTACTTCAGTTCTAGTTTAGTTCTAGTTCACTTTTAGTTCAGTTGTCGTTCAATTCTCGTTTAGTTCTCTCTCAGTTTTCGTTCAGCTCTTTTTTATTTGGAACTCAAATCCAGTTCAGTTTTCAAAAAAATTCTTCTACTGAAATAAACGTATGGACTCTTAATTTATGCAAAATGTATCGCTACACATAAACATGTTTTTGATTACTTTGTTTTCCTTTTTTACACAGATAATAAATATCTTCAAGAATAATAGAGATTTTTATCCTTAGAAAATTCATTTTGAAATTTATTCAAAACATTTATATCTGCTTGTCATGTCATTTGTTGTGTCAAAACTACTTTTAGTTATTTTCCCCTCAATGCAGTTAAATTTATGCTTATTTTTTTGCAATTTACATACCTTTTTCTTCTTCTTGTTTGTTTGTTTTTTATTTTTCTTAAAAAAATTCCAAAACAACAAAAATGTTTTGCATTAAAATTCATTGAAAGGTAAAACTTAAGGAAAAAGGAAGACAAATTTGAAGTTGTTTTTGGCAAAAGTTTTTTGGCACCTTTTGAAAGGAGAGTATACTTTCCATACTATGTGATAGTACGAAGAAAAAACAACAATTTGTTTTGGGGTTGGAAAAATTATAAAAAAAATTCAAAAATATTCTTTTTACGAAAATATTTGCAAATTTGTCAAATATTTGTTTTTGGTTGCAGTAAAATTAAATTGAATTTCAAATTCTTTTTTTACACGTTTTAGCGTTTAAAAAATCCTTTAAATAGAAATCATTTAGTTAAAAAAGAATCAGGTTTTTTAAAGCTCCAGAAGTTGGCAAAATGTTAACGAATTAAGGTAGTATTTTAGGGACAGGTTTTTTTTACACACAATTTGCTGGAGGCTGAAACAAGTGAAAATTTAGCGGTTGTTAGGTGATATAAATTAATTTAAAGTTGGCAACATTTGGATGGGGAAAATAACTTATAGAAGGAAGCTAAAGCAAATTTAGAGGGTTTAATATAAAAGATCTTTTATAAAGTTTTATTTAAAGCTGTAGTACTTAAATGTTGATGAGAACTCGGACTAATTTGTACAAAAAGTGCAAAATTTAAAACTCTCAAAAGGTTCTAGAGAGGAACGCAGCTAACCATTTTAGGCCATAAGCAGAGTACCGAAACTGAACTCAGGTTTAAAAAAAAATATATTCTTGTTGCATAATGGATGACAAAATTTATGCTTGGGCATGTTTTTCTTGATTCTCGATTGAATTTTGAAAAAGTTTAGTATCCAAAAGCAGTCAAAATTTTCCAAAATATTTTCGATGTGGTAAGCAATATGGAGTTGTGGAAAAAGAAGTCAATTATTGGTTACAACGGACTCTATAAGTATAAAAAAGTCTTCTTCCATTCATAAGACTTTATAATGTGTCCACTTGTTTTTGGCCCGACTTGTTACTACGTCACTATGGTAAACAAAAACAATCATGTGGTATTCTGACCAAGAGAGGTAAACCATCAAAGCTGGCTGGAGATAAGCCCGGTGGAAAGATATTGGGTTATTTAGAATTAAAGAGCACAAGAAATGTGTCCAAAAGTGTGATAAATTTGAATGGAGTTGGACTACCTGTGACAGAAAGCATTACAAAAACGCTAATGGAAGGATTTTCATATACAGATTTTTTGTTCTTTTTTTGCAAGTTATAACAAGAATTTAAATCAAATAGAAAATTATTTAAACTTAGAGTTTAGCGAATTTGTTTTTCTTAACAAAAATGTATGTTAACAATTTTCCGATCTCACTCCTTACTTCAGATTCTAATTTTGCTTTTTAATCATTTAAGATTCTAGTTCATTTTTTCATTTTCAAAATCAGGCTCCAGTTCAGGTTCTAATTTAGTCCCTGTTTCAGGCTCTCATTCTGATTGTTTCAGTGCAGATTTTTCAGATTATAGTTCAGATTTCATTTTAGATATTAGTAAAGAATCTTGTTCAAATTCTGGTTTAGATAAAAATTCATCTTCTACTTCAGACTACAGTTAGTTAAGATTTTATTCTAGTTCATAGTAGAGTTTCTTGCTCAGATTCTAATTCAGATTTTTTTTCAGTTTCTAACACAGATTATTTATAAGATTGTAGTTAAGTTTATATTGAAGTTTAGATTTTAGTTTATATCCTAGTTTAAATTCTAGTTCACACTCTAGTTCTGATTCTAGTTCAGTTTCTCTTTCAGTTTCCATATCTATTTCATTCTGAGTCTGGTTCAGTTTTTACTTTTGATTCTAGTTTATGGTGTAATTCTGATCCTGATTCATTTATTTTTTCTGTTTTTGATTTTTTATTCGATTCTTAATTGATTTTCTAACTCTGTTCCCAGGTTACTTTTTGAACTTCTGAATAATCGCTAATTTTTCAATTTTACGAGTTTCTTTTTAAGTTTCAAACAGGAAACAAAAATCACTTAAGATTTATTTGTTTCCTGCAAACTTCAACAAACAAACTTAACAATTTTTATATTAAACTTTTTCTTCAGTAAAACTGAAAAGAACTAAAAAAAATATATTTTTTTCGGAATAATAAAGAAAACACAAACTTAAATAATAATTGCAGCTTAAAAGCATAAAGTGATGAAATATAATTTATAAACTTTCATGAACAAAAAAATAACAATAAACACAAATTCAGTTTAACGTTGGAACTGGAAAGAAAAAATGAAGCAAAAAAAATGTTCTCAGAACAAAAATGTAATTCAAAAAAATTTACTTTGTTAGTTATTTTAACAAAGCGAAACGGCTACAAACAACAACAGCAATAACAAAAATCTTAGAAAATTCATTTAGTCGAGAAGAAAAAATTTTAAAGAAAAGATTGCAACTGAAAAGAACCATAAAAATGGCAGCTTATGAGAACATAAAACAGACATCCAGAGAATGTTGTAAAGGAATTATTTTTACTCAGTATGTTAGGAATTCTATAGGATGTGATAGATGATATGAGGATGAAGTGAAAAGGGTTTTATAGATACATAATAATTACTTTAGGGAAAGCTAGATCTTCTGCGGATGCATAAGCTTATGTTTGTTTTATATGTTGAAAAATATGTGACAGTCTGAAAAGTGTCATCTTATCATTATTATCTAATTTGTGGTTGTGTGAGACCGTTGCTTGGACACTAAAAGTCTAACTGCCTCCTTGTAACACATTTTGTGTCGGAGAGACACGAACAAGTCTTTTATTGTCTCCATACTATACACCTGGTGACCATGAAATTATTTAACTTATTAAGCAGAAACTTTCAAGGTCTAAGCTCTCATTAAAACTACAGGATATTTATAATTTGTGTGTGTGCATGCATGTCAGAAAACTGAATAAATATTAAAATAAAGCTGTCAAATTCTACAACTTTAAATCTCGTAGCAAATTTCTTAAACTTTTTCTCTTTTCTTTAGCAAACAATAAAAACACTTAAAACTATAATTTCTATTTAAATAATTATTCTTCTTTCCCTCCTAAACGATAACTCCGAGATGCATCAAAACATTAAGAAATATTACAAATGTTATTGTTAAAAAGAAGATAATTATGAACGACTATATAATACCCTAAAACATGACGCAGATATGAGAAGTCCCACCAGTGTCTATGATAATTCATGCCTATTGACATACACGTATTGTAAACTCACTAGAATTTCGTATCATATACGAACTTCATCAATTTTCTCCAGTCTAATTCACTTAGTTAGATTATGTCCGATAAGATGACATTTATAAAATTCTGGAATTTTAGAGTCGTAAAAGTTGGGCAAAGACAGTAAAAATGCTACATCGTCTCAATGTCCTCCCCGCATGCCTTGCATTCATTGTCATTGATTTCCATAATGCTTCTTAAATGTGCTAGAAGGGTTAAGTGTCCTGTTAAGAAATTCATAATCATACTTATGGTCTTCGCCTCATCTGGGTCTTCCAAAGTATCCTTGTAATATTGGCGACTTTTCCGTTATTCCAGGTTTTGCTTTCATTCATCTTTTAGACTCGTCCTTTAAAAGGCATTGCGTTTCACATACTTATATCATGGAGGTCTCTAGCAAATATTTCTCCTCATTTTCAATAACTTCATAGTTTCCAGTACCCATATTATAAATACTCTCTCAACCGTGGAATGCTCATTGGTGAAAACATTACACTCCATAGTTTAGAATCCTTAAATTAAATGGTCCTGGTAGTCATTTGGCTATCACTAAAGATTTACAAATCCTTTTATCGCAGATTTGCCTGATTCTTCTCCCAGATTATGGTTTCCTTAATTGCACGAATCTTTATAGAACCGCATTGTGGTTTGGTAGTCGGAGAGGTATTCTGGTTTCCGGTTCTTCTTATATAGAGACCCATTCCCGTATTCATGTTTTTAGCCATCTGTGTAGAAACAAGTTACCACGGTCGTATGTATCATGGTTCCTCTCGACCAGTAGTCACGATTTTGCATCAGCGTATCACAATTGGCAGTAACTCTATTCTTAGTTAAACTGTCGAATGTTTTCACACCCTGGATTTTTTCAGCCAGAGTATGTATAATACTGAAGGAGGGAAATTCATATTCGTTACAACCGTTCTGCGAATTCTTATTTTTTGTTGTTGTTATTTCTGCTGCTCTTACTGCAGTTGCAACAATATAATGCCTTTTATACTTTTAATCTCTTCTCAGTCCAGAAACAAAAACAACAAAAAAGAAATTATGGCAATCAAATCCTTTGAGTCTTGTTAAACAATTTTATGAGTATTAAGATTTTTTGTAGTTGTAAATTTTATATCAAAAAATTTTATTTAAACTTGTTAATAAAAATTATATTATGAAAACCGATTAAAGCTTTAACAAAAATATTGAATAATATAAAACGAGAACTAAGAAAAAAATCGAAGAAAAATATTTACAAATATATTTCACAATTTATATATAGAAAAAAATGTATGTAAATTGTTTGAAAAACGTTATAAATTTCAAAACCCTCAAAAGCATAAAAATCCTTTTTGGAAAATGTATTCATAACAGAGCACTTGAAGATACTTAAAACTACACTCCTTTAAACTACAAAACATTAAAGTATTCACTGCATACACTCACACTACCACACTTTACTTAGATTTTACACCACATTCTCTCCCACCGCTTCAATATTTGTTCAGTTCTACGTTTTCTGTTTAGAATTTGTTTTTTCAGTTCTACACAATTTTACCTAAACTGAACGCTAGGAAAAGAGCCTTTATAAAGAAAATACATATACATTTCTACGAAATACATAAACATTATACAGTGTTTTCATAACTGAACTAGAAATGATCTAGAACAGAACTAGAACTGAACTAGAACTGAACTAGAATTGAACTAAAATAGTACTTGAACTGAAAAGGAACTACATTAAAACTTAACTAGAACTGAACTACAGCTGCTCTGAATTCAATGAAAACAATTCATCTCCAACCAAATGAAATTTCATTTCTCAAAAATATCAATTTGGAAACACTGTGCATTAGCGATTGTTAAAGGCAGCAGTTTCAAGAGAGAGAAAAATTGCGAAAAAAATAAAAAAACAATGCTCAAGTAGAAAAATTATGCATAATCGATTTAAAGCAGCTGTCGTTGGCAGTGAACTAAGAAAAAAAATAATATTCAGAAAAGCAGAAGTAGAAGAAGATGCTGACTAAAAAAATACACCGACTAATAACAGCAAAATGAATATAATTTTTTCTTGCTCTGTTTCCTTTTTATATTTTATACTTCCTTATTTTACATAAATCAAGGATAAACAAACCCTATAACGTTTAACTAAATGAGTGTGTATGTGTGATTAAATGTTATGTCTGAGTTTGTTGGTCCTATGTTTAAGTATTTGTGTGTGTAGGTTTGGGTTAATATTTCAATGCCAGAACACAGCCTGTAAACTGCCCATAATAATGGAATTTTAAGAAAATTCATAAAAATAGTTGGAAAAAAAGTCGAATTGTTGTAATTTTTATTGAGATTATTTAATAAAGAAAAATGGATTTTAATGAAGGAGTTTACAACTTTTAAATATTCTAATTTGAATTAAAAAACAATACTTTCGTTAGACTTATTTTTTTCCAATTGTGGTTAGATTAAGGAAGAAATTTGTTATTTCATTATAGGAATTTCTATGATTTTCTAATTCCAGATTTATTTCTTTATTTTAAAATAAAAATAATTAGATTTTATCAATGAAAACTTTTTAAGCAAAATCTATTTTCTGTAGTGTTTTTGCAACTGTGATTGATGGTTCGTTTATAATGAATTTTTGCGTATGTGTATGAGCAGTAGAAAAAATAGTTATGCCACCATTTAGTTGGACATAGAGTCATTCCATAACTTTTATAGGTACTATTTTAACAAAGAGTATGGTATATCAATGTCGCTATTCAGAGTCGGTCAACTGAAACGTTTAAAATGCCCATAAAATAAAATCTATGTCGACAATTCCATTCCAGTGATGCTTCATGGACCCCCCAAAAAACTTTTAATTACAGTGTATTTTTTTGGAGGTGATTTTTAATCGATTTGAAAAAAGCAGAGGATGATTCGTTCGAAATCTCTTAAATTGTTCATCGCGGAAATGAAATTCCTTTTTAAAATAGTTATGCCGATAATTTTTAAACAAAATTTGAGTTATATGGGTCTACCTCTCCTCCTGATCATATCTGTTGTACACAATAATTCTGTGATAAAGTGATTGGGATTTAAATGTAAAATTATCACCTTAATAGTTCTTCAGATATTTGGCAACTAATATTTTTTTGTGGGGGTTACCTCTATTCATGATCCTATCTATACTTTGTATAGACCATATTTGGATATATTAGAATCATTCTGCGAAAATTTCAACAATATCGGTACAGTAGTTTAGCTGTTAAATCCCAAACAAACACACAAACACAGATTAATTTATATATATGTATATATATAGATATCTTCTGATTATATATCACCTGATGAAGAACAAGTTCTTTTGATGCAAATTCGTAGGATTATTAATAAAAATTATAAATAAAATATTTTCTTATGATATACAGACCATAAATAAGGAACATGGAAGCGTATAAATTATATTAGAAATTTATATTAAGTATACGCCAATACAACGAACCCAGACATTATTTATAAGAGAACTGCTATACTTAAACGTCTATTAATATTTTGAAAACAATTTTAACGAAATTTGGCAGAACTTTTTATGACGAATAACTTTTCATCTCAGAATCACTTTTTGACTCGATTTAATAATGTCCGACCGTCTGGCTGTCCATGTAATCGCATGTCCCAATTTTTGAAAAATCTTGATGAGATTTCCTTCATATTGTTATTGTGGCCCAAAAACAAAGCGTATTGAAATTGTTTGTGTTCAGTTCAATATTTCAGGTAGTTCCCATATCTCATATATGTGGATATGAATAAATTTTAGTTAACGATGGCACAAAAAAGTCCTGTATCAGTCCTAATCCTAATGATAAATTTCAAGGAGATCGGTTCATAGCTGCAATATAAACTTACTTCCGAAATTCGCTTTAAAGTATACAATTATCAATGAAATTAAATTACGATGACATTTTGTATGTTTGAGGTATATGTAACCAGAAACACCATACTGGCGAGATCGGTCTATAAGTTTCTATATCTCTCATAAAACATCTACTTAGTTGTAAATATGTACATTTATACAACTACTTAAATTATAAAATCTGATCCTCCAAAGGTTGACCCATAATTTTTAATGCTTGCGCAGTAGTTAGAGTATTATATAGCAGGTCTTATCCGACTATTATACTCTTATTTTCTTTGTCACCATCACAAGTGATGTCACTCCGAGTGTAACGCTAAGAAGGAATCATTTCAGATCCTATGATATCAATATATATTCTTGCATCAATTCAAAATCTGTGTCGATTTAGCTATGTTCGCCTGTCTTTCCGTTTGTCTTTTTGTTTGTCTGTCAGTTGCTGGTACACTCACATTCACAATAACTAACAGAGTTCAATGAAATTTGCCCTGAGTATTTGTTGCACTCCTTAGAAGTTTTCTATTAAAAAGCAGTAAAATCGGTTTAGTATATTAAAAGATATAGAAAAGGTATCTGAGGCACCTCTAAATTCCAGCGAATAACTTAAAGTTGTCAATTATAAATCGCCAAATTAGAATTAAATTTCGCTCTAATATTGAATTATGTGTACTTCATTACCATTCAAAGATCGGTTCAGTTAAAAAAAAACGTTTATATATTGTGTACTTTTGATAGTGTATGTATAAGTGTGTATGCGAAAGTTAACGTATTTATTTCACACGCATTTGTGGTGAAAGGTATTGAAGATTCGGAATTCTTTCTTGATTATTTTATTTCCATGTCTGAAGTTAACTTTTTCATTCCATTTGTAATATGTTTTGGTGTCCCTAAGAACCTACATAACCAAATTTTGTTTTGTTGTTTTATAAATATATCAGTCCTTAGTACAATTTCTTATTACTGAATATTTTCTATGCCATACAAAGCCTCCCATATCCTAATTTCCCCTATAGGCTTTTTTATAATTTCCTCTTAATAACTTGTCACATTTAGCAAAACATAAACATAAATATTTAAAATTGACATGTTACATCTTATGACACTTATGAAACCATCTTTGTTGACATTTATCTTCTACTTCTTCTATGTGTTCCTGTAGACTGTTTAGTTAAAACTTTACAAATTGTTGACACAAACATTCTCGGGTTCATAAATATTTTAGACAAAAATGCAAACTTTAAGTAAAAGTACAGACAAAAATAACATTGTCTTGATAAACATGTAATTTATTAAATTTTTTGAAACTTTGTTTCAAAAAATTAAAAAATAATACGAATATTGAATAAAATATATTGCAACAAACTAAGAATGTAAAGACATAAAAAATAGCAAAATACGAGAAAAACAATAAAAAAATTTATCGTTAAAATAAAAGACATAAATCTTAACATCTTTTGGCAAATTGATTTCATATAAAATAAGTAAGAATACTATTTATATTCGGCTATATCGAATCTTCAATACCCTCTTCACAAATGCGAGTGAAGTAAATATGTTATGTTTTGAACAAACACACTCACACATCCACGCAGACGTATAAAATATATAAATTTTTTTTTAAACATAATACGAAACATTTGAAAAAATAACAAATACCCAGGTCAAATTTCACTGAGGTCTGTCAATTATTAAAAATGTGAGCATGCCAGTAACAGAAAGATAGACAGACGGACAAACGGACATAGCTAACTCAACTCAGATTTTAATGTGATGCAACAATATATATTCATTATGGGATCTGAGAATATTCCTTCTAAACGTTACACACGAAATGACAATGTTAATATAACTTCTTTAACACTTGTGATGGTGTAGGGTATAAGAATATAAATTATTTATAAGAAAAACACCTCAGAAAGGTCGTCGACATTAGCAAAATGGCAAAGAAAACAAACATTTTCCATAATCTACAAACAAACATACAAAACAGAGACATTTTTATGTTAATGGAAAAAAAATCTGGGAATTTATTAAAGTAAAACATCAGAGATTTGTGATGAGATTTAAATGAAAATGAAATATTATTTGACATTTTATTTGATGGAAATAATCATTTTTTATCTATTTTTTGTATAAAAAAATTCTTGGGAATATTTAAATTTTAAAAAACAGTTGTATAGTTACACTGTGCTACAAATAGAGAAACATTTAATCAGTGGATTCAAAATGTTTCCTTTTTGGTTATGATTGTGTAACTTTGGAACCACCGAATATCATTTTATGAAATTTCACATTTCAATTTGTGAAATTCTTTTCAATGGATTTGAAAGAGCATAAGTTCTAAGTAGGTACAAGGAATGAAGAAAGGATCCTGAAAATTGGTTGTTTTTAAATTTTGCACACGTTTTTAAAAAATTATCGACAGAATTTTATTTATGATTTCATTAAACAAAATTACATAAATGTAGATACTTATTGTCTTAGCAGCAATATCGATTGAATAAAAAAATTTTATAGACCAGTATTCGAAATTTGGCACGCAGATATCTCTGTTAGTGAAAACTATGAGACACTGTAAGGGCTTGAAAGCGAAATATAAGAGTATAAGAATTGTTCATATATAACAAAGAAATTGAACCAAGTGGAATTTAATTAAGTATCATACATCTTCGAAACCGTTGCAGTCAATTTCAAGAAAGTTGAGAAAGACTAGAAACTAATGCTCTTCGAAATTTAATGTCCTCGGATTTATTTTACGAGCATCAATTTGGGTTTCGCTTTTACTGTTTTATTTTTTGGTCCCCGGAAATTTAAGATAAAATCTCTCATTCTTGGGAATAGATTTCCAATGAAAAAATGCTTAAATTATAATAAGAAAAAGTATGAATCCTATTTACGGCTCCACCAAATCTTAAATATATTCTTAACAAATGTGATTCATGAAATTCCGCGTTGAATATATGAATTTTATTAAAATAGCTAGAAACTTTTGGCCCCTATCAGATAAATCACTTCAGATAATAGTAGTTAGTTTAGTTTGCCACCCTGGCAACGGAATGGAAGGAGCAATTTTGCAACTTGTCGTTTAACTCAAACAACTCTGGTGTTAAAAATCCTGATATAATTTTAATATTACCACATTTACATTTGCGATTATTTCATTTATATTGCAAAAAAAAATTATTTAAAAAAAAATTTATTCACCAAATGTTTAATATATAATTTTGTGCTGAATACTACTTTGGTTCTGACCACAAATTCCACTATTTACTTTGGGAAATAAATATTTAAAACAAACAAAAACAAATACAAATACAAGTTATTTGTATTCAGAGAGAAAAAACACTGAAAATAACTTGTATTTATTCAAATGTAAACTAAAATTGAAAATTATCTGTTTTTATTTGTTTGCCACCATCGAGTAGTGAACGAGGATATAAAAAGTTGGTCATTGCTTATGAGACACCAAAAAAAGAATAATGAAGAAATCTTGTATGAATCATGAATTTAGTCCAGTTTTGATAAAAATCAAAACTAAATTAAAAAAAAAAAAAACTGAATTAAATCTTTATTTGGGGCTCTTACAAG
The DNA here is from genome assembly GCA_004302925.2 of Cochliomyia hominivorax. NCBI lineage: Eukaryota > Metazoa > Arthropoda > Insecta > Diptera > Calliphoridae > Cochliomyia > Cochliomyia hominivorax. Next base: position 40,912,698 of record PYHX02000413.1, on the reverse strand, counting down.
TAAAAAAATAAATCCGGGGGGATTGGTCCATACCATAAGTTTGATCTGATTTAAATGTGTGACCTTAAAAAGTGCGTACCAAAAATGATAAAATATTTTCTAAAAAAAACAACTTGATCCTACAAAAAGTTGGTCCAGCATTCAGAGCTCTGTCCTCAAGCTGTTTCCAATGTTATTAAACGGTATCGCGAGAACTAGTCCTGCTACCTGATTCAGGTAGAAGGGATAGTCCACTTGATGTTTCTAAAGCCAAAAAAGGTAAGTATTTTCAAGAGAACTCCCAACACATTCGAAAGGAAAGCAGCACGGTTAGCTCAACGCTCGGACTATTTGGTACGAAAATTTTAATCTTATGAAGAGAGGAAGATATTCGGCAACTTCCTGGTCAAAAATTATGTTAAAGAAAAAGCTTTGAACGCTAAGGGCAGTCAAAAATTCCCAAAAAGTTCTTAGTAAGGCAAGCAATATGCAGTTGCGGCAAAAAAAGCAAATCATTTGTTGCAACGGACACAATTAATACCGAAATATTAACAAAAAAGCAGGATCCATTCATAAGACTTCATAATGTGTGCACTTATTTTTAGCTTGACTTGCCATCCTGTCGTTTTGGCAAACAGCCCTTGTGTGGCAAAAGAAACTGCCCGGAGCTAAGTTCAGTAGAGAGATATTAGGATCTTGTTAAAAGAGAACTGAAAAGCACATAAATGGTGTCCAAAAGTGTAACACTTGTAATTTCTCTTAATTTAACCGCAAATCGTATTGATAACTTTATTTTTATGCAGAATTTTTGAGATATCTTGATAAAACTTACCACGTGCCAAAGACAATGCCTATTAAATTTGATATAGTAGGTTTATTATATCTCCAGGACCCCATACAAATCTTCCTTACGGTTTGGGGTTTTAAGCTCTTAAAAGTCCTAACTATAAAGCGATTTTAGTGAAACAATGTGCCGTGGGTTCCATATAACCCTCCTTAAAAATATTACTTTGAAAGGTTTATATTTTACATACGTCAGTATTGTGACAAGAATTGGCCGACTTAGAAAAAACATAAGCAAAATCGATGTGCAAAATTTTGCGATGTTCGGTCCATAAATTCTTCTAGCTCCCATATAATCCCCTTAAAAAGTCCTTTAAAAATACACAAATTCAAATCAAGTATAAACTAGAAAGTAAATTTTACGAGGACCGTTAACTAATTTTTGGTAGCTTCAAATAATAATAAAACAATGTATTAAATAGTCAGACTTAATCGAGTATAACTTTAAGTTGTTTATTATTGCAAACTGTTCAAAATACGAGTGATTTGTGTAGGTGGTTCCCAATTCGCTATAACTGAAAAAAACTCTCTAAGTTTTTTTTGTTTTTTTTTTATTGTTAAATTTTATTTGTTATTTTGGCGCATAAAACTATTTAATAACTTTTATATGCAAATGTTTTGTATAAATTCATTTTAAAATTTTTTCCCCAAAAGAACTTTGTGTTTTCGCATACAAAACAGCAAAAAAATGAAAAAATTTAGAAATGAATTAATTAAAATGTATAGAAAATACGATTGTCTGGCGTTAAGATAAAAGGAAAATCTAATAATGTTTTTCACTCGTATGTTTAGTTAGTTTAGTTTAGTTTAGTTTAATATAAACATTTATTTAATTAGAAATAATGCAAAACTGGAGAAATTGAAATAAATAAAAATTTTAATTGAAATAAATTATTTTCAATTAAAAATTTTGTTACTAAAAATTTTAAATTTATTGAAATGGAAACAAAACGAAAATTTAATAAAGAGTTAAGTGAATGAAATAAAAAAAAATATAGAATAAATTAGCCAGAAATGATTTTATAATCTGTATATATATGTAAAATTAGAAGTGTGTATATATGTATGTATGTACGAGAATCCGTTTCCAGTGAAGTATCCACAATCGGAAGTGGTTATGGAGGTTTTTTTTACTTTGTCAATCTATGCGTAACGCCAAGACGGAATCGCCTATGATCCTATAAAGTATAAATGAATATTCTTAAGTAGATTTTTCTATATCTAACAGTCTGTCCATCTGTCTGTTATCTGATAAAATCTGGAATTCGGACTAAAATCTTTTCCCAATTTTTTAATTAAATTTTTAATTTATATCTAAATACATCTCATTACTTTTATAAGATCTATCGAAATTAAAAAAGAAAAAAGTTATATAAACTTTATGCCAAAATACATATATAATTTCGTTTTATATGTAAAACAGTTTATATATAAACTATTTTGTTTATATAAATAATCGGAATTTAAAAATTTTTGTCATGATAAAATTTATTGAAAATAAAATTCACATGAATTCCATTTAAATATGAAAACAAACAAAAAACAATTAAAAGTTATAATCGGTCAAGCTTGACTATTTAATACCCTACACTACATTGTTGGTTGTAAATGGCAGTTACTTAAAAATAATGAAAGACCCTCGTATTATTTTATTTTATAATTTTTGTTAAGAGTGTAGTACATTATTGTGAAACTAATATTAATGTGCAATTTATACGTTTGTTTTTAAGGGACCTATGAGAAGCAATGGACCGTCCCTCTTATAATTTGGCACATCACTTCAGAGTATCAAAGAATTGTAAAATTTCATAAAAAATCGCTTTTTGTGAGGTACCTGAAATATTAGATCGAACATTGTCCATTTCAATAGACTTTGTATTTGGGTGAAAATAATAATATTTACAAAATTTTATCAAGATATGTAAAAAATCCCGCCCTGTTGAGTGTTCAAAAAGTTTACATGGATTGTCAACTGGACGGACAGACGGACGAATGGACAGACGGACGAACGGGCAGACGGACCAACGGACAGACGGACATCGTTAATTCGATTCAGAAAGTGATTCCGAGTCGAACGATATACTTTCTGTATGTCATAAACATCAGCACAAATGCATAATACCCCAACCACCTATGGCAGTGGTGTAGAGTATAATAACAATTAGTTGTTGCATTAATTAATTGAATCCTTATGATTTTATTTTATAATAAATGATGGATGACATATGAATTTAATTGGAGATACTAAAAATGCAATGAACCATTGAAATGGAGTAATAATAAATATTTTATTTTCCTAAATAGTTATTTAAATAATAATGATTTTATTAATTCTCGACTAACACTATTTTATAACAACATGAAAAGGAAATATAGCTATTTGTAGCCAAAGGGGTTTAAACACGCTTTGGGTTACCCACAAAATATTAATATTCTGCGCAAATTTTTTACAATGTGGTTTATTGTTCTTTTTTCGATTATGTGTGAAAAGAGAAAATAATTTATATATTTAAAGTAAAATAAACGAAAAAACGAAATCGTTAAAAAAGAGAATAACGAAATAAGGACTAAAATCAATTAAAGTGGATAAATATTTTTCGCAAAGTATTAAATATTCGTTATGAACAAACATTTCAAAGGAAGAGTCTTTGCTAAAGATTTCCGAAAGTATTAGTAACGGTCTGAAACCCATTACTGATTCATTGATCCTGTAGTTTACTTCCGTATTCCTGCATAATTGCAAAGCTAAATTGGACTAGAGAAAATCAAGTTTAAATTAATAAACTTCTTACATGTGTATTTAGTATCTGTGAAGATGGTTCATTTTGAAGATTGTTAATCATTAATTAAAGTGAAATGTCATTTGATGTCAAAAATTCATGAAGAATTAAAATTATTTAGTTTTTTTTTTCAAAAATACAAGTGGTGATGAGGGTAAGTTAACTTTCATCATTCCGTGTGTACTGCAAGAAGACATCATCTTAGACCCCAAAAAATATATATATTTTTACATAAATCAAAATCTGTGTCAATTTAGTAATTTCCGTCCGTCTGCATGTTTGAAACATTCTCATGCCTAAAATAATTATCCGAAGTCGATGAAATTTGCCCCGGGCATTTCTTACTGCTTTAAGCATCGAGCAAAAATACATTAAAATCCGATCAATTGGGATAGAGTTATAGGCGGAAATATTAAAAATTTTGGTACACCCCAAATTCTGTGTCTGATATGGGTAGCAATTTTTAAGTTAATTTACTGAAATTAGCCATAAACACGTATTTTGATACAATAATAAACCCAAAGAAATAAGATTCCATTCTTAATTGTTCAAATTTATTCTCCCAACTAAATTCATTCCTTGAAATCACAGTAGAAAAATCTGAAATAAAATAAACTTAATACATATTTGTATTATTCACTTATACATTCAAATAATACGCATTCACATATACAAATACACAACAAAATAAACAAAAAGAAAGAAAACAAAAATAGTATAGAAAAGAAATAATGCAACACAAAATGTTTTGTAGACAAAAGCCACAATGATGTCGCTATCACTTCCGGTATATATTTCATGCTCTTTTAAATTTTGTTGTTGCTGTGTCTCTCCACTAACCGACATGTAAATATGAAACAGAATTTTCTATTTTAGATATCTCCTTTTTTTCTACATTTTCTTTTTATTTTGTTCTATTTTAAATAATTTTTTTTCTTATTTTTCACTCACATGTTTATGGTCATGTGAAAATATGTTTTTTTTTCTTTTCACGAACAATAGAAAGAAAATGTTGTATTTTATTTTCCTTTTTTTTCCTTTCAAAATAGAAATTCTTTTGTATAGAAATTGCAGGTTTTTTTTTCCAAACTGCAAACAAGTTTTTTTTTTGTTTGGTTTTAGGAAAAACCAAGAGCCAAGACAAGGTAAAAGAAAGAGATTTTTACATATGTGACAGTTTTAGTTTACAAAAAGACTAAAATAAAATGCAGATTCTTTTCATTAAACCAAAACACAAAGATCGTTATCTTTTGGAGTGACAAATTGCAATTTTTTAAATTCCTTTTTTTGGTTGAAAATTTTCTACAATTTAAACTTACAACCTGACAATTGTAAGGGTTAGAGATATTAGCATTTTTAGAGGGGTTTCTTTTTCTTTATTGGGCTTGTCTTCTCGACAGAGATCTTTTTAACATGAGACATATTTAAGAGTTGGAATGAAAAAGCCACAACAACCGCAAAACGATACACAGTGGTTGCTAAAGCATTTTTTAGAAATAATTCTATAACTTTTGACTCATTAGAGGTATATAAATATTTGAATATTGGTTTTCAAATTGATTTAGAGGAGTACATGCTCCCAACTGGTCAAGGGAATAGTAGATGTTATTTCAAATATGGTCATCTTGATTATGTATTTTCTGTTTAATTTTCCTTTTTTGAGTATGAATGTTAATGAGACATTTTTAAAAAAGATATATTTTTGATAACAAAATATGGTATCTAAAATTTTACATAAAATTTCAGAAGAGGATTAAAAATTTCCTTGGGTTTTCAAAAATATGAAGAAAATCGCAAAAATGAGATTTATTGATTTTTGGTCTGTGAGTTCACGTTTATAGGAGATCTGGAAAAAAAAACATTACTAAACCATTATAAACATCTTAAGGTTCCCAAAATTACTTTTTTAATACATTACAATATTTAGGTTAAATTCAAAATTTTGATTAAAAATGTGTCGAATTTAATAGGCCCTAAAGTGAATATTATAGGGTTAATCGATATAGAGATTACACAAAAGTATTCAATATAATAAAACCTTTCATAATACATACACCTTATATAAACGTTTGCAAGAATAATTTTATTTGAGGTGAAAATAAGTGAAGACAATTTTTCGGCAAAATAACGAAAAATTGATTATTTTTACATTTTTCAGAAAAAGAAAAGTGACTTAAAATTTTGCAAAATTTTAAATGTTAAAAACTGAAATACAAATAATTCGAAAACTGTAAAAGATTGTAAAGTAAATACTATAATAGATCGCATTAAAAAGCTTTGAAATTAAAAGTCTGAAGTATCATATTTTACGCCTTTACAACTCCCCATAGAAATTTATAATGCCACACTCTTATGCTATAACTATGTCATATTTTGTGTTAATCCATTCAGCCAATCAAAAGTTATAGAATTATTTCCAAAAAATCGATTCTGTGCGTGATGCGGAGGATCGCTGGTAATGTCTCAAATTTGGACATCGCGGGTTTGATTTTTTTTAATTAAAAACATAGGAGATATTTCAATCGAAGTTCATCTGACAACAGGTGAACATTGACTACAAGAATACAGACCATAAAACCGTCATTGGGGTAATAGATAACCTCCAAATTTGGCCATTTCGGATATGTGAACTAAATTTATCAAAAATTAAAAGAAAATTGAAAAATATATAGATATTGGAGATATCTTAATAAAAATTTACATGAGTACAGAAGGAGTGTTCTTTTGTAGTACAAGACCCCAGGTAGTCAAAGAGTTAATTGATGGCCTCCACAGTTTGATTTTGTGATAAAAATTTAGTTTAGAGTTAAAAAATCAGAAGAAAGAGTGGAATTGCTTGTATAAGTTATCTTTAAGAGTTTCAAATCCAGAAAATGTTTACTTATTATGTAGCCCTTTTAATTTCTTTCTTTATTTTAATGTTGGGGGCTCAGTAAAGCCCCCAAAAATATCCATCCAAAGTCTTAAAAAAATTATAAATAATATTGCTGAAATATCTATATAACTAGGTAAATCAATTAAAACACAAATTTTTAGATTACTTCTAAAAAGGGGGACAAAGGATAAGTTTATTTGTTCAGAACTTTCTCATATTTGAATTTCTTCTCGAAGACAACTTAACGTTAAGTTAAATAGAGCATCTCCAAAAAGCTTGGACCAAGAATTCGACAACAACAATGTTTTCAATTTGAAAAAAAAAATCATTAAAGTCGGAAAGTTGAGATTAAACTCAAATTATGTAATTAATATATTTTAATATATAGAAAAGGTTTCTTACTTTTCCCAAATATTCAGTCATAACTCGGCCTCCTCTAGCCACTAAGCTAATTTACATACATATGTAGGAAATGTATAAATATAATTTTATTATATTTGGTGCCCTAGAATCAGCTGGTAGCCTGAAACCTTTTAAGTTAGTTAAAAAAATTTCAGTCATATATCTCTAAAGATTTAAAAGTTACACAATTATTTTCACAAAAACATGATTTCAGAATCACATTGCAGTATTTTGCGGTGAAATTGTGTAAAAAGGGATCTATAGCAGCAGTATATTAAATAATTACTTGAAATAATTATTCCTTAAAATATTTTTAAGAATCTTATCTTCAATATAACCTTAACTCTCTTTTTATATCCCCTACAATTCTAATTATTTTATAACAGTTATCTTGTAATCATATCTTTATAACAGTTCTATTCATTTTCTTTACCAAAATTGTACAATATTATTCTCTATTAAATCTACCATCTTCCATTTTATTATTTATTCTCCATTTTACATTAACTGTAAATAAGGACACACGAAAAGTAAAACAGAAAAAAGGAGCTCATTCATCTTTAGTTACAGTAAATATTGTTAGTGGTTTTATTTGAGAACCTTGTAGAGTTGTGTACTTTGCATCCTTTTGCTGCATTTCCGTTTCCATTACTTTTAACCAAGCAGCCAACCAACCAACGAACCAACACACGCATTGTCTTTGGCTTGTTGTTGTGCTGCTACTGCTAACGTTGTGTTGTTGTTGTGTTTACCGCTGTTGTTTATTATATTTCATTATGAAAATATTTTTCTTGTTTTTCTGTTTTTCAGTTTTTTTTATTTAATTTAATTTTTTATATCCATACAAAAGATACGATTCGTATTCGTTTCGTTTTAATTAAAAAAAATGTACAAATTGTTTGTAAGTAGTACAAGATTATAATAAGAATAAAACAGTGGAAAAGTGGGGAAAAGAGTTGTATAAAATGGAAAATTAAAATAATGGAGAAATATGAATGTTTAAATAAAATTTATTTCAAAAAAAATTGTTCGAAACCTTTTTATTGAAAATTATTCAAATAAAAATTTTTCTATATAGAATCTGGTTAGATAAATTCTGTATAGGATATATTAAATCTTCGGATACTGCAATTTTTGTGAAAATAATTCAGTCACTTTAAATTTTTCAAGATATTTTAATAAACTTTTTAAAGTTGAGTTGTTTTCGAGTTGATTTTGTTAAGTACAGACCTCTATCTGTGATTTTGGTTCTATTATTTCACCAATGAAAATAACCCCTACCGCAAAATGGGGTTTTAGGTTCATAACAATTTGAAATACAAAAATATTTTAACCAACTTTAGTACAATAATTTCCAAAACATTAATTATTTCTTTTAGGTCCCACATAACTTCTCTTCCGAATATTGCTTTAAAGGGCTTAAATCTCACCTATAAATTGTTATTGTAAAAGAATATACACAAAATTTGCGAAATTTTAAGAGGGTCAGTCCTTAATTTCTTCTAGTTTTCATATGAACTCCAGAAAAAACACTTTCAAAACGTAAAAATTTCACGTAAATGTTAGAATCATAAAAATGGACTTAATATTTAAGCCAACTATATAATCAAGATACTTTTTCAAAGATATGAGCTTTGAAAATTTTTCCTCCTCAAAAACTAAAGAAAAATATATAAAAATCAACGGAATTTCGATAGGGCTAGCGGGAAAATTGTTTCTCCTCGGATCAGATGCATTAGAAATTCTTTTAGAACTTTCGAACTGAGAAAAAATTGTATAGTTCAGAACAAAATAGTTGATTTAAAAGTGAAAAAAATGTTTCCATCTTTTTAATTAACATTTTAATTTCTGTTTTAAAATAATATATATTTTTATTTAATACACATAGTTGTATGGCTCTCACGCAAGAATTATTTAGAATTTTGTACAGTAATGAGGAAATAATTTAGATTTTTTTAACCCAAGTAGAGCCCATCAAGTTCAGAAAACTAAAAAAAATGCTCAAAATTAGTCAAAATTTTACTCTGGTCTAAATATGTCTTAAACTATAAGAGTTATCCTACACATGTAAGCATATTTTGTGTAAAGAATAATAAGGACTATTTGTATATAAAATATTTTTTCAATCACATCATAAATAAATTTAATAAAATTTGGCGATTTTTAAAAATCTTTGACGAACTTTGAAGATCCTCTTTCCAACTTCTAGATCCACTTGAAATATTGCCATCTACAAGTAAATATGAAGATACCACATAAATGTCTATGTAAAATTTTGTTTCAAAGTTCCAGAATTATTTCCAAAAAAATATTTTTAGACCATTATTCTCCAAAATAATATATACCAAATTTCATCGAGATATCACTCTATATAGATGTGTGGACAGACAGACGGGTATCGTTATATCGACTAGGAAAGATAGTTTCGAGTAGATCGGTATTTAGAAATGAGTATCAAACTTCAGCATTAACGCATAATATTCGTACCACCTCTGGTGTTGCAAGATATAAATAGGGAAAGTTTTTGCGGACTTTACACAAAAAGTCATTATATTGTGTTACTTGTTACATAATAATGTTTCTTTTCTTTTTGTAAAATAACATCATTATAACCAGATATTCTCATTTGCTGCCAATTAACTTTATTTTTATTTGTTAGCGAATTTTTTATCTTCTATTTTTGTTATTTTTTTCCTTTTAAAAAATTTATATTTTTTAATTAATTAAAATAAACAGAAATTCATCGTTAGAAATTGTGGCTTAAAATAATGTAAATAATAAAAATATATAAAATAAAAATATTTTTAATAAAATAAACAAAAGCAAAAAATAAAAATAAAAATATGGGTCAGTTGCTGGGAATTTTATAAAATTAAAAATATTTGAAATAACCGAAAACTACTCTATTTTTATAACCCTCCACCATCACAAGTAGTGAAGAAGGTAAATTAACTTTGTCATTCCGTGTGAAACGCTAAGAAGGAATCATCTGAGAACCCTTAATGTAAATATGTTCTTGTATTAAATAAAAATTTGAGTCAATTTAGCTATTCCGTCCATATTTTAAAACATTCTCACCGAATTCAATGAAAATTGGTCACGATAACTTTTATTTAAAACCAGCTATATCGGTCTATTACCAGAAAAGTTATAGACTGATATCTGAGACAACCTCAAAATTTCGAAAGGGGCATTTTCTAAAATTTTAAATAAAAACAGAATTTAATTTGTTAAAAACAGAATTTAACCATAACATACAGCTATATGTGTTTTCTATTCCTCGGTCCAGGAAAAAAAGTTATAGGCTAAAATATGCAAAATTTTGCTACACCCCAAAATTAGTGCGTCATATAGGTCACCATTTCGAATACAATTTTCTGAAATTTGCCATATATAACATTTTATTTTGATAAAAAATCAACCCAAAAAATTAGATTGTATTTGACCATTATTTGACCAAGCTCCCATAAAACGCGCTTTCTCGGAATATGGTTTTAAGCTTATCGAACTCTTAGATACAGATTTAAATTTAAATTCTATTGAAATTCGGCAAAATATTTGTTACAAGTATCTTCAATATATGTTATTAATTTGACCAATATCGGTTCATATTTTGCTATAACTCTAATATAAGACCCCTTCCCGAAAATGGTTTTGAGTTTATAAAAGTCTTAATATTTTGTTGAAATTAGGCCGGATATATTTCTAACTGTATTTAATCCATATTTTGCTATAATTCCCATATGAAACCCCTTCTCGGTAAATAGTTTTAAGCTCTATTTAAAGGATTTAGCTATAATACTGTAAAATTTGAACTATTTTTATTAATTTTTTACAAAATTTCTTTTAAATGTTATTTTTTAATTATCGAGGTATATGCTGTTTGTAACATCAATTAAAAATATGAACCAGTACCATATACCACTTTTGTTTATATATAAAGCCTTTTTCAACTCACGTAAATCTGTGGATAATGTAAGGTAGTTTAAAATTCGGCACAGCCGAATAAAGCATGCTTTAAATTTTAAATATAATTAAATACCACATAAACAAAAAATATACAAAAAAACCTTAAACTATGACCTTTGACCTAAATTTTACAATCACTAGCAATGTGTCTTTGTAAACCGCCTTTTTTGTATCCAAAACCATTAAAAGAAGCTTTTTTGTGTAAAATGTAACTATTGCTCGTAATTTAATGAATTATCTAAAATACCTCTATGTTGAGGCAAAAAAAAACATTTTTTACTTGGATTTTAATTTATTTCTCCACAAACAACTAAAATAATTAAAAAAAAATAAAAATAAAAAACTGAAATGAGTTGCTTTGGTGCTTAAAGGATAAAGTGGTGGGAGGGAAGGGAAACAAAAGAGGCAAAATTTAATTTCTCTTTAAAGTTTTATTTTTTATTTTACAAAAGGTATCATGTCGTCATTATTGTTCCCATAGTCTCATAGCACTCATTCACTCACCCACTACCACTCCAGGAAGAAAAGAAAATTATTTGCAGCTTTTTTGTGCCAAAAGCACTTTAATGTTATAGATTTTTATACGTAGTTTTTTTCATTTTTATTCTTTTGTCAGTTTTATTCCTCTCCCTTTTTCCTTTTTTTATAACTCTGTGTTTTATTTCAATACATATAAAACTGACCTACTTGTAAAACTCTACATACATATGTATGTGTGTATCTGAGTTGTTTGAGAATGAATGCATATAGAGATTCAGTTTTATTTTGATACCATTATACAGATACTTTTACATATGGAGTTATATACATAATGATATTTTACGGAATCAAATTTCGATGATTTCACTCCAATATTTCTTCCATTAAAACATTTATAAACAAATGGAAACTTTTCTTTAAAATAAAATTTGGAAAAGTCGAATCTCAGGCATCTTGAGCCAAAAAGAAAAAAATAGAAAAAACAAAACAAATTTAAAGGATATAAATTATATAGCAGGCATTCCACAATTATTTATTACGCAACCGTGAAAATTATGGAATGACCCTCGTAGAATTTGATCTTATATTTTGCGATTAAATAATTCTGTAACGTTAGAACTACTAACCTTTTGGAAATGTTTTCCAACTGACTTGGAAAAGTATATCATCCCAGAAAGCCCTGGGTTCGCTTGTTGAATCTTCAAAATTGCACACCTCGGGCACATCCCTTTTCTTTTAAAATAGAAATTTGGATTTTATTTTTTTCATAAAAGTGATAATATAATGAAGGAGGGAAAAAATTGGAAGCTTTAATTGCAATTTTTCATTATATCGCTTAATGTGTTAGTTATTTATTAACTCAAGAAATCTATATTGTTTCTAAACTGAGTGATAAGTTTTTCTTAAAAATTGAAAATTATTCAAAAAGTTTTAATCGTTTAAGAATTTTGGATATTTTTGAATGAAAAAATGTACTTTGTCAATATTCTCTCTATTTTTATAGATTTCGTTTGATGTCAAATACAACAAATTAAATCAATAAATAATTTTGGTCATTCAAAAAATAGAAAAATCGAACATCAACTTGTACTTCCGTTCCATTAGAAAATATTCACTAGTTCAAAAGTTTTAGAAATATAAAAATTCTTTTGGTACCACATATACTTGATATTACATATACTTGATTTTAAATGTTATATATTACTCATACGTACAGTATTTTTTATTAACAAAATAGTGATTTATTTAATAGTTTTGGAGTTTTTGGAAACAAATTTAATGAAATTTCTAACTCAAACATTATTGAGGTATCTTTTCCATTAATTTGGAAGAGGATAATCACAATATCCACTTAGACAGCCATCTGGACGAAAAGAACCGTGAAATCAATTTAATGGGTTTTTGTGAATATATTTGTCGATAGTGCAATAATAAATATAAAATCGTAAATATCATGCAAATACCACAAGAACAAAAGTTACTCATTTATATCCAACATCCTAGAGCGTATAATTGATATTTTACAAAAAATTAATATATTACTCATACGTACAGTTTTTTTTAATAATAATCAATATTCTCGTAAACATTGTTGAAATATTTTTTTTTTTAAATTTATTTGAAACAGCTAGACTTTTTTGGGTCTGGGAAACTGAGGAAGACTTCCAAAGTTAGTTACCTCAGTTATTGATTAAAGAAAGTTTACTTTAGGGTTTCTTCATGAAAACTTTTAAGATTGATAATTTGTAAAGAAACGTAATGAAATTCATTTCACGCGAATATTTATGAAGATTTTAATATTTAGATTTTTTTCCAAAATAAAATTAATGTTTAGGCCTTTATAAAATTGGAAGGAGCACCAATATTTACTTCAAATTACAACAAAATATTTTATGAATTTGCCCATATGTAATGAAATTAGAAATATTTCCACTTTTTCATTCGGAAATACCCAAAACCTCAACCCGTCTAATAATGTTTAAAATTTTCATTTTTTCACTGAAATGAACACCCTGTCATTTTCTGTTAAGATTTCCTTATAAAACAAAAAAGGCGTAATAAAATTTAGAAAAAAGATATTGTTTTCAGCAAATAAATGTCAACAGTCTTTTCTTTAAAAATTTATATTAGTTAAAATTTTCTTCTTATAACGTGAACTTTATTAATTGGAGTTGCCTCTATTTTGAGACCTTCTAATTAGTATAAAAATCTTAAAGACAATATATAAATTTATTGTCATGGAAGATTTGATTTTCTTATTTTGTAAATGGAATTTATAGATGCACCAGAAACTAAAATATGTCTCCGATTACAAGTTCAAGTACTATTTAGTCTGAGCTAGGGAGAACTTAGTCCATCGACATATAGCTTTAGGCCAATCGGTGAATCCAAAGATACAATTTAATGGATGGTCCCGGATTGTAAGGAGGTTAAAATCGATTTATCAGCAAGTACAATGGAAATGTGGAGGTAGACAATTTGGCAAATTAGGCTAGATTTATGCCAAAGCTTGGAATATATGAATTCTTTCATCGCATTGAAAGCCAAGTAGTATGGTAAAAGGAGAAAAAACTATGAATGTTCTTAAATTGAGAAAAACTGAGCTTAGATGAATGATGGACATTTTTGACGAACATTCCACTTTACGAGAACATTTTATTGAGTAGAACATCGAATGTATTGAGTGTAGGGAGGACACCGAGACGAAGGAACCATACCAAGCATGTCTTAACTTAAAGGCGTTGTCAGTCGGTGGGCGTACCGTAGGCCAATATAGTGGTCTAGAAGTATTTCATCAATATTTTTTTAATTTTAAATAGAGTCTGACTCAAAAATATAAAAAAAGAATGTAAAAAGTGGATACAATTAATTTCGACGTGAATATCTTTGAAATTATAAAAGATATTCGACATATGTTAATTTTATAGGGATTAAAAGGACTATCTTTATATAAAATTTCTTCCGTCTCAATTCATTAAAGATTTTTTATTAAAATCAACATACTCGAGGGGGGCCACTAATTTGAGAGGTCATAGTTTGTACTTCTGTCCAGATAGAAACCTAACACAAATCAATTCGAAAACACCTCAGTTCTAAACTTGAAAATTTTTATGTAAATATAACTAACGGTTAGGAAGTTATACAATTTTCAAATAAAAAAATCATTTGCCGAATAATGTTGGGCACTTTGGAAGTCTGCTATTTTATAATTTTAAAAAGTTAGAATGTTATATTCGACTATGCTGAATGTACAATACGTTATGTTTCGTACATATACTCACAGATGTATACAATATATAAATGTTTTTTTTTAATATTATAGAATATGGAACACTTAATAAGTCATAAAATTACTATATTTTTGAACATAACATTTATTCTTTTTATTGGCGATTTTTCGAAAGTTTTTTGCTTTAAATAGAAAACTCTGTAGAAAAATACTCAGGTCAAATTTCATTGAGCTTCGTCGATCCCTTTTAAGTGCTACACATAGAATGGCATGGAATATACCCTCTTCACTACTTTTGGTGGTAAAGGGTATAAAAAATAAATATCTAAACATGTTTTTAATAAATTATCTTTATATTAAAATAAATATATAGATAAATTGGTGATAACATATACATATAAACCATTAACCCTTTTTGGTTGCTTAATATTTCCATAAATTTTACTTAAAAAAGCAAAAAAGAAAAAATATTAAAATGAATCACCAAATAAATCTTTTGAAACGATTTTATTTAATCACTGTAATCTATTTATAGATATATAAAATGTGTATATATATATATATGTATGTATGTAACATATAGACTCCAAAATGGCTAAGTCAATTTAAGTGAAATTTTCACAGAATGATTCCAATATATCCGAATGTGACATATAGCAAATATTGATTATCAAATATCTAAAGAATAATGCAAACGAAGATTCTGAAATTTGTTCTGAATCACTTTCTCAAGGATTTCTTTCACTGGGATAAATGTAGTACAGATAGCACCAAGATATCCCCAAAAAATCAAAGATATCAGCAAGATTTTTCAAATTTAGTCGTAATCACTTCTTCAAGGAACTATTTTACTGAACAAAATGGTTGATTGATGGATTAGATGTAGAAGTGTCTCCCGTGCAAATCGAATATCTAAAGAACTACTTCAAATTTGGAACCAATTAGATTTTTTAATACACGTTGAATTTCTTTCGAGATCTAGGACTGAGGAAAATTTTTGTGCAGCGAAGCGCACCGGGTAAAAGCTAGTTTATATATAAAAAATATATATTTTTTATAAAAATATAAAAAATAATTCATGGTTTTGTTAACAAAAATTAACATTTTTGTTTTTTACCTTCAACAAACATTTGGAATTATGCCACATTTTTCTTGAATTATAAGCGTTTGAGAGGTTTTCTCTCTTTTTGGAGTAAATGGGATTTTTTTCTTACCATAAATTTTTCTTAACTTGTTTTTGGGTTGGGTTCCAAACCGTTGAGTATTCATAAATATTTTTATATGAAAATACGCATAATTTTGTTATATTAGTGTGAGTGTGTGTTTTATTGTGGCCCAAAACAACTACAAGAAGAGCTTTTCGTTCTGGGGTAAAATATGTAAGTAAAAATTTACATAATATGTGGAACTGTTTGAGGGAGAAAACAAAATTCTATATAAATAAAATGAAATTATATTATTTTTACTTTTTTTACATTTTTCTCCACCTTTTACAGAATAAAAATATTCAGTAGCAAAACCAACAGCGAAATTCTTTTTCACAGTTAAAGTATTTTACACCATTTCAAAAGGAATTCTAAAAGATTTAAATGGAGTTTCTTTAAGAACTTAAGAAATTCTCTTGAAGTAAATTCTCCTGGAAATGGTGTAATTGTATGCAAAAATACTTCACATACTTTTGTTTCATGAAATTATACTCCTTTAACCAACAAAATTTTTATACCTCTTTTTTTTGCAAAAAAATAGAAATTATGACAACAATAACACGAATAAATGGCAGCAACAGAAAAAATTATCCTCCAAAACATATAAGAATGCGAGCAAAAAATAAATAACATATAAAAACCATTTACAGAAAAAATATGAATTTATGTTAACATGACAACATTTAGTTTTACAAAAAAAAGATAATAACTATAACTAAGAATAAAATATCTAGTTTTGGTCGACTTTGAAATACTTCACCTTATCAAATATGTTCTTTACGCCCCAAATCAAAATCTTCAAAGTAAGCAGATCTGTCTGATTTTATAGCAAATTGTCATATCCTGCACCAACCAAAAGTGGTTGAGTTATAATGAGTTTATGTTCATATTTGGAAGTATACCGATTGACTCAAAATCACTTCTACCATCAGGTTATCGATGTAAAATGACACAATTGTCCTAAAAGTTTTTTTTTTTTTTTTTTTTTTTTGAAATGAGATATGAGATATGTATGAGATATCTTATACGTATGAGATATCTTAATATAATTTAACACAATTAGTGTTTATCTACTTGGCATTTAAGAGGAAAGAGTATCTGATCAAAGGAGGTACTTAAAGTATGTCACCTCTGTTGTACTGATTTTTTAAAAAAAATTGCCAAAAATTCACTTTTGAACTGAAAAACAGATATTTTGTCAGTAAAAAGTCCTTGCGAATCTAAAAAGATAAGAGTACATGTGTTGGGTATCTCTTATAGTTTAAAGATATTCAAGATTTAACCCATTTTTTCCCTTAAGTTCTTTAGACTGTTTTAGACTGTTGACTTAATTTTTTTAAAAACCAAATTCCCCATGAAACTCTAAAAACCTCTAGTGCAATTCCGTGAGTATGAATCCATTAAAAGGTTATATTTATCTAGAATTGGAACTTTGAAAAATTATTATTATTATTATTATTATTATTATTATTATTATTATTATTATTATTATTATTATTATAAGATGTCAGCATTTAATGTTTGTTTTAAAAATTTCAAACTAAAATCTGTTTTTGGGCAGGACCAGATCTAGAATGTGAACTAGAATTTGAACTAGAGTCTAAATTAGGGTCTAAATTAGAGAAAAACTACCATTTAAAATATAATTTCAACACTAATCTCAGTAGAATCTAAACTATAACCTGGACTAGCATCTGATTTAGAATCTAAAGTACAATTTGAATTATAATCTGAAACTGCACATAAATCTGCACTACAGACTAATGATCGGAACTACAGTCTAGAATCTCAATTAGAATCTGAAGTAGAGACCAAAAAAGTAACTAAACTTGAAACTTAACTAGAATCACAATCATATTCTGAATTTTAATTTTAACAAGAGTTTGAATAAAAGCCTGAAACGAAATCTGAAATGGAAACTGAACTCTAAACTGGACTAGAATAAGAATTAGGATCTAAATTAGAATTTAAACTAGAATATAGCAAGCATCAGGAATATAATATAACTAGAATCTGAACTAAATTTTGAACTAGAATCCCAAATACCATCTGAACTTGAAACTTAACTAGAATTTTAACGAAAATTATAATTAGAATTTGAACAAGAACTACTTTCAGAACAAGAATATGAACTTAAATATAAATTAGAATCTAAACTAGAATCTGACCTAAAATCTGAACCTGAATCTAAACTAAAGTAAAAATTTGACTATGAACTTAAATATAAACTAGAATCCGAACTTTAGTCTAAATAAAGTTCTGTAGAAGAATCTAATTTAGAATTTAAACTTGCAACTGGATTAGAATCTGAAATGGAATCCGTACTTGAATCTGAACTTAAATCTCAATTGGAATCTAAATTGTAAAACAAAATAGAATCTGAATTAGAAACTGGAATAAAATTTTAACAAAAATCTTAACTAGAAACTGAACTAGAATCTCAAATGTAATCCGAAGTACAATCTAAATTAGAATTTAAAAAAATATTCTGAAAAACAGAATTGGAATGTGAATCTAAACTAGAATCTGGTCTAGAATCTAAACAGTAATTCTAATTAC
Organism: Cochliomyia hominivorax; assembly: GCA_004302925.2. Lineage (NCBI taxonomy): Eukaryota > Metazoa > Arthropoda > Insecta > Diptera > Calliphoridae > Cochliomyia > Cochliomyia hominivorax. The sequence continues at coordinate 40,894,377 of PYHX02000413.1, read as the reverse complement.
AATCTAAAATATATGAATATAATTTATTTTCTATTTCAGAAATACGCTAATCCAAATTTCAAGGAGATCTAGAATATGGATACTTAAAAGACTTTATCTTTAAGTTACACATCGCATAACAAACCATGTTTATCTTTTGTAGTGGTAAAATAGTATATAAATATGGCCAGGAAATATTTAGCTACAACATATTCATCCCACACCCACAAACACACTTGAGAATTTACTTACACATCTACATTTCACCAATTAAATTTGCATAATTCACATGTGATATACAAATATAATCATTGTATTACAAATAGTTTTTTTATTATAAATATTATTCTATTTTGCTACAATAAAATGAACTAAAAATGTTAAATTCATGCAAATTTTTGTGGCATTTTTTTTTGTTTGTTCTTGACTACATTTTTTTATCGCTTCTCATTCACTCAATTCAATTCTTGAAACTCACAACTTCACATTTTATTTTTTATTGAACCAATTACAGTTGTATTCATTCTAAAAGTAGTAAAAGTCTTTTCTTTTTGCCAAAAAATGGCGAAAAATGCGCATATTAAAATCAATTCTCCCACTCATCCATGTCTGGCGGCTTTTTTTATTCAGACTAAAATTCAGCAGGGGAGAATTCTATTGAAGTTAGAATAAATTTACAAATGACTTGCTTGAGTTTCACAGAAATCGACATATTTGAATTTAATTCTTTTTTGCATTAATGCCTGAATATGAAGTTAAATCTCAGTTTTCTTTTCCCGCTAGACACATGATGACATTGTAATTTTCATTTTTCTTCTTTTTTTCTTTATTTCCACTCGATTTTATTATGCGGAAATATTTTATGTTAACAAATCGTTAGATACTCATCATTTTGTTACTAAATATTATTTTATTTGTAAATAAAGTGGAAATTTTTTGGAATATTTAAGTTGATCTTAAGGAATTTTTGTGAATTTAAGACATTAAAGTTAAGTTTTATGAATTAATTGTTGTTTGAATGTTAAAATAAATTGAATTAAAATTTAACTGGAATCTGAACTGAAATCTAAACAAAATTCTGAAAGAATCTGAATTAGTATTTAAAACAGAATCTAAACTTCTAATTCTGAATTAAAATGTGAATCAGAACCTGATTTGGCATTGGAAGCAAAATTATAATTATATTAGAATTATAACTTGAAATCTAAAAACACGTCTGAACGAAAAATACATTAAAATCTAAACTGGAATCTGAACCTAAATACGAACTTGAAACTGAACTATCATCTGAACTGTAATATGAACAAGAATATGATATAGAATCTGTAATAGGAACTAAACTAGGATATGAATCAGAATCTGAACAATCTTTCCAACTGTAATTGGTTTTAGAATCAGAGAAATATAAACTTGAGTGTAAAACAGAATCTTAACTGTAAGTTCAATAAAATCTGATAAGAATAAGATCTTGATTCTAAAAAAGAATCTGAACAAAAAGATGAACAAGAATTAGAACCAAATCTTTACTAGAATCCAAACTAGACCAGGACCTAGAATATGAAGTGGAATTTGAACTGAATTCTGAAAGTGAACTAAAATCTGAACTAGATTCTGAACCGACACTTCTACCAGTATCTGAACTAAAATTTAAAGTCGACCAGCAAGAATCTAAACCAAAAATGTGAAGTGGAATCACATTTTTGGTTTAGATTCATCATGAATGCTTCAATGAAATCTGAACTGGAACTTAAATTTCAATCCGAATTAAAATCTTAACTAGGATCGACCAAAATCTGAAGTAGAAAATAAAACAGTAACTGAATTTGAATCTAAATTTGCTTCTAAAACAGAATGTTGACTTAAATCTGAAGCAGAATCTGAACTTTAATATGAACAGTAGTCGGAATAAGAACTGAAGTAGAATCTGAAATAGAATAGAATTGAATCTGAAATAGAATTGAACTAGAGTTTACAAGAACTGAAATAGAGATGAACTACAACTGAACTAGAACAAAACTAGAACTTAAATGGAACTAAACTAGAACTGAAATTGAACTGAACTAGAACTTAACTCGAACTAACCTTGAACTGAACTAGAACTGAATTAGAACTGAGCTAGATCCGAAATAGAACTGAATTAGAACCGAACTAGAACTTAACTATAACTAAGCTATAACTGAACTAGAACTGAACTAAATAATCGTTAAATTTGTTCTTTTTAATTGCTTTTTAATTAGTTTTTTTGAGTTTTCTTTTTATTGCAATTAAAGTGATTTATTTAATACAGTACTTTAAATTTTATCTCTCCAAAATCTTTATAAGCTTAATTATTATATTTTTAGCATTTTTGAATTTTTAAGTTACGTTTTGCATATGAAAATTAAAACTTTATCACTTCATTTTATTTTTAATATTATCTCCCTTTTTATATTTTCCTCTTTTTTTGTAATGATATTTTACAACAAATTCTCTCCAGATACTTTTCAATATAAAATGTATTAAAAGCTTTAGAGAATTGAAATTTCTTATGATGGTGAGTGACATATGGAAAGAACTTTTTTTCATGTGTCATTGCAATATTTTACATGCAACATTGCACATTTGTTTAAGGAGCAACATTGTGGGAACTATTCTGTATATATGACTTCTTGTTAGTTCCTGGCTGCATCCAAAAAGCCAAAAATAAGGATATTTGAAAAAATGTTATCTTTCTAAGAGTATAAAACCACAAGTGAATATTATTCAAACAATGAGGAGTTACAAATATTCAACAAAATAAAATATTCCATATCTTCGTCTTCCATGCGAAGAAAAACAAAGACTAACACTAACAGACGAAACAACGAAACATACAAATGAAATAAAAGTAAAGTAAACAGATATAAAATAACAAAACTTTACTCATCAGCATCATCATCACCAGCAGTAGCAGCACCAAAAAGGAACTTGCATCCTTGTGTGTTAAGAAATGCACAAAAGTTAAATATACAAATAAAAGCTATAGTCACACACATACACACGCACACTTGTTCACTAACTTCACTTACTTATACAAACGCACAAAAATAGATTTAAGAAAAATAGAAAGGACATGCATGAAAGGAGTTTAATCACATACACATACTTACATATTAACAATAATATTCTCCTGCCTTTACACCCATAGAAAAATCATGTTAGAGAAAAAAACAACAGAAACAAAAACTAGTGGCTGCCAGGAAGTTACAAGATGAAGCCACTTACTTCTTCGCTATACTTCCTGATTCGTATTTATGCGCTTTTAAATTTTTATATTTCACATTTTTTTCTTCGCTTGTTTCATTTTTTATTTCATTTTATGCGGTTTGTATTTGATTAAAGTGTTTGAGCGACATTGTAAAAATATTTTTCCCCTTAGCATTTATACTGCACAATGGGACGGAGTATTTTGATATAATAAAATAGTGAAGGTAGGTTTGAAATCAAACATTTTCAAGGGAAATTCTTAGATTATTTCAAAAAGCCACTTTTGATTTCAAAATTGAAAACATAAAGAAAGACCCCTGACCATTTGGACTTTAGATAAATGCAATGAATGTCAATAAAGAAACACCAGAAAATGGTCAGTTAGTGCCGCTACCTCATGGAGAAATCGAAGGTTGAAGATTTGAAAATTATCAAATCACTACATTACACATAGAGGGCGTCATGTCCAAATCCATTTTTAGGAATAATTGTGTAGTAGTAGTCAGTGACCCACCAAAGGTCGCTACCTCGTGTATGTAGACAAAATATTTTTTTTTTTTTACATGGATACTCCTTATAAGTCTCTACACACATGTACATGTTTTTGGTTTTAGTGAAAACGGTGGAACTTCAATATTCACAATTTTTAAAGAAACGTTTTTAAAATTACAAAACAAAATAGATTTGGACGCACTGTGTATAGTTAATTATGTATGCCTACACATGTGCAGAATATATGTTTGGAAATACACGGTCAATATGTAACCAGTAAGCGTTACATAATCCTGTTAAATTAAATTACTCTTAAAAACCGGCTTAATTGTCTGCAATCGGAGAAGGGCGGCCAGTAAGACATTCATATGGTAATTTGAAATCGCGGAATTTGTGGCTTCTCGTTAAAAGTCTTCCAAATATGCTTTATATGAATTTTGATCAAAAGGATCTGGCATTTGTCTAAGTTAACTCTGTTCGTATGAATATATGAATGAATATCCTTTCTTACATAGATTGGAGAAGACACCAATTATGGGTAACATCCCAGAAAGATCTGTTTATTAAAAATTCATTATGTTCCTGCCTCTGTAACTGACACGATCACTTGCAATTATTTTGCTGATTACTTTTCTTCTTCATGCGATTGGAATACGATTCTACTATTTACACTTCTAGTTTAAGTCCTTAACATGTTGTATAGTATGATACGTTTTTGAATTCAGGACAAAAAATTATATTTAACTGATTTTTTATATCATAGGTGTCTGCTAAACTACCACATCAGTCGTAGAGAGTTAATCCGAAGAAGGTTTTTTTTAAAACATCCTTATTAAGGCTGCATTTTGACAACTTTGAATATTTCTCTACTGAGTATCGTTCTGCGAAGAATTCCGCAATATAATTCAATGGTTTCATATGCAGCTTATAAGGTTTCTGTACCCAAGGTACCGTCAGGTAGTGTTTTGAGGACTTTTGGGTTTGTAATGTCTGGTAAAAGATAAAGAACTTCGAATTTTTTAAGTATAGAACACATACGCCAAATGGTGATGGTGACCAAAATCCCATTTTTGTTTTGTAATCTTTGGAATCTAGAAACTGGCTTTAATATTATTGTACATTATAAATTATAAGTATCCAGACGTGAAGCTGTAAACCGAACCGAAAAAATAGATCAAGCTAAACTCCGATCCTATCAACCACCCAGAATAAGAAACGCAAATTCTATAAATATATAATAATGTAAAACTACGCTACAGTGTACAAATTAATTTCCATTTTTTTCTATTCTGTCCCATTGTGCCCTGTTAAGAAATCTTGTATATATTTTTATATACATTTTATTATATACATATATATAAAAATGTTTTTCTATATATTCTAACTATTTTTTCTCATAACTCTCTTATAACATTTTTTCTCCCACTTCTTCCATACAAACGAAGTGAAGTATTCATTTAGAGAAAAATAAAAAAATATTGTAGTTAATAAAGTAATAAAAATGGTTTATAGTTGTTTTTTGAAGCATATTTCACTATTTCACTTTTTTTAGAAAAATTTTAAGTGCTTTAGAAGTGTTTCGTTGTTATTTTATGCTTAAAAGAATTTTAAATATTTAAATAAATTTAAAGCAATTTTTTCGAAAATCTTTCATTTATAAATTCATTTATTTTTAACTTTCATTTTAGGTAAGTTGCTGGAAAAAGGAAGATAAAGTACTTTAAAATAATAAAAATTTATAGTTAAAAATAAAACAGGTAAAGGAAAAATATTAATATTAAGTTATTTAAATTATGAAATGTCTTGTGACTGTGGATTCAAAACGAGAATTTCTGAAAATTTGAAAAAAATTAACGTGATTGCAATTGAGGTGTCTGTAAGTTGAATTGAAGGATTACAATTCCCCAGATAGTCAAGAGGGTTTAGCGTGGTTTTGCAAAATTAGAAATCTAGTGTATATTAATTTAGAAAAAATATCTTTTTAGAAATACTATGCGAAAGCAAATTTTAATTATAACTCCATTTCCCATTTCTAATAATTTTTTTCATATATGGAAGTTGTTAAAAGCTGCCATATACGAATCCCTATCATAAGGATATTGTACATACCGAGTATGCTTTATTCATAATTAAACGATTTTTTCTAACATTCTTATGTAGAACTAAATAAAACAAAAGGACAGCACGTGCAATACGAGACCAGTAAAAATTAAGTCTATGTTCCATTTCGATTTCAGTTGTGTCAAAACTGCTCTTGAAGACCACAGTAGATTGTGTTTAATGTCCGCAATATCTATTTATGTTTTGTTCGTATAGCTGAAGATCCTATTCAACTTGACTTAGCGGAAACAACAATTGTATGGTAATGAAGTCAGGACGGTGGCCCCGATGATATCCAAGAAAGGACTGTTTACTTAGAATTCCATTGCTTTCCGAAAAGATTTTCATCTTCTCATATAGGTGGAATATTAATGGCAAAGTGCTGCACTGGTGGAATATTAATGAATCTTAAAGCTGCGTTTGGCTACTTTGAATAATTATCCACTATGTATCACCTTACGAAAGAGCCCACATGGGAGCAATATAATCCTTCACAGTTTGGCAAAATTTTTATCTCATAAGGTCTCCATACTTTCCTTCATCATTTGCAGTAGCATGAACTAACAGATAAATAGGCTATTAATTCCAACTCCTTACATTTTCGAACAGTTAGCAGTCTTAATTTGGGTCCTAGCGACTTCGATGGTTTTATTTGCATTCACCTCCTTAGAACAGGTTGTGAAGAATATTGTTGTCAACTTGAAGGTGATCTAGAGTAGTGACAGCACATCCCTCTGTAGACTCCTTGTTTTTCATTTGGTCTACGACTTTTTACACATATTACCACACATAACTTAATTTGTTTACAGTCATAACTTGGACCATATCGACTGTGAGGCTAAATTTGTGTTTACCTCCTAAGTTCAGATGGTAAAGGATGCTGTTATCAACTTCACTTGTCAAAGTTTTCAGTTATCTGCTATGAAGAAATTATGAATTTCGCTGAAATAGGCATTTATCAGACCGGGTTGGACAATAACTTTATGGTCTGTAGGCAAGCGCGAGTGGTAAAACTTGAACAAAAGTGGTGACAGGATACAAATCTGTAGAATCCTTGCTTTCATAAATGGTCTCAAAGTTCTAAAAATAACTAACAACCACTAAAATAGTTCACGAACTATTAAGTCATTTTGTTCAGCTATAAAGGCTAATGGTGTCCAGGAAGTGAAAATTGTGAATTATAAAATGCTTTTGTTTCGTCTATCAAGAGCAACAGAGTTCCAAGTTTCGCATCCATACAGCAGGGTATTTTTTACAATTTAATAAAACATGACAATCTTAGTGCGCATATATAATTATGGTGTTAAACAAAATATATTGCGTGATTTCCTCAAATATTTCTCAGTACCCTCAAGCGATTATTGATTTCTAGAAATAATTCACTTTTATCCATCATAAATAAATCTTGAGAGGTTTTTACTTTTCGAAATGTTTATCTTTAAATGTGCTCATTCCATTACTAACGTTACTCCTCGTTACATGTCCAAAATCTATTCCAACTTCCGCTTTCCTACAGAACAATTTCTGTGTAGGATTACGAAGGCATTATCGAACAATCGTAAATGCTATAACAAGCGATCAGTCTTGGGCTATTTATGTGATCAATGGTAATTTTATGGGATCTTTAGCCATGACTGCGCGTAGTTTTTCCATATAAGTAAAATATTATATCTCATTACAATTTTGTCAAAAACTATTTTATTCGAAACTAATTTATTGGGAAAAATATGGACGGATATGTAAAATTCGGTCATAAAAATATCATTTCAAGACGGGGATTTAAGCTCATAAAAGTAACAAATACAATTAATTACATTTTTCACAAAAACATTTTGTCAATTTTCAAATTTCTGGTTCACAAAAGAACGTAGCTCCCATACAGACACACTTCCGAAAATCACTTAAGTGGACATAAATCTCAAAAAATAGTATTATACAGAATTTTGCGAAGATTGTTGTATAATATGGCCCACATATTAACTCTACTTAAGAAAATCATCTCCAACAGCTTAAGTCTCTAATTAATGTGAGTATCACGAACACATTTAAAAAATAATATTTAAAGTAAGCACAAATTATACAATAAAAATCCACGATGGTCGGATCGTAATTTTCATACAAGCGTCATAGTGTAGGGTATTGCGCTCACTTTCTTCTTTTTACTTTTTAATAAACTCGCTATGATAGAGGCAACGAAGTGTTTTTTTTTTCAGTTTAAATCTCATCCATAAATTTCAACATAATCAGTCGTTTTTGTATAAACTTTTATCATAAAAACATTTTTATTTATTTCACTTAAAACCACAAAACTCCTAAATATTTAGTGTCAATTACATATCGAACTTAACTGAAAAAATCCATGATTTATTGAGGAATTTGCTTGGTTGGTAAACTACAGGAAGAAAATATAATATATGAAGGATTTTACTTTTAACCTAAACTTATTACCCTTCAGCCCCTTTCCCCCACAAATCACTAAAATTATTAAAATTATATACCAGGATTTCGCAAATAAATTCAATACGTTTAAATCGTGAGAGGAAAAGCGATTTTCGTGGTTTTGTGGTGAAATAAATTGAACTAAAATAATCATAGATTCTTCCAACTTCAATTATAAAATGAAATTTTTGAATGTTTAACATACCATCAGGTGAAAACAAGTAAGAATGTTATAGTTGGTCAAGGCCGACTAAGGAAGATCCTATTTCACAATGTAGGTTATAAATGGCATTTACGAAAAAGTAATAAACGACCCTCGCATAATTTTATTTTCTGATTTATTCTTAAGTGTGCAATAAATTATTAGGAAATGTAAAATTAAAAAATGATGTGTTTTACAATGATTTTTGTAAGATATTAAAAGGGGACTTATTAAAAGCAATAATTCACATCTTTTTAGAATATCATAAGACTTGTTTCTATCAAAGACTTTTATAAGCTTAATACCTAATTCCGGGAAATTTATATGCGAGGGGCCTGAATATTGGACCGAATATGTCAAATTACAATAAGCTTTGTCCTTCGAAATTTCATCACAAAAATTGTTGAAACATTGAAACATGTACATTCAGCCGGACAGACGGACAGACGGACAGACAGCTGGGCCGACGAACATCGTTAAATTGACTTAGTAAATAATTCAGATTCATATGGTAAACTTAAATAATAACGTAAGTATAATATAAGAGTACAGTATATTATACTTATACTAACATCCATGTGGGATTTGTCTTGATTGTCTTACAATAACAACGTATATGTGAGATTTAGGACCTTTGAGGTGATATTTGGAAGGAGTTTGTATGGGACCCATGAAAAATAATTGTACTAGTATAATTTGGCGCATCGCCTTAGAATATCATAAGAAAAATTTGTGTCAAATTTCATTAAAATCGCTTTAAATTTAGAGCTTTTTTAACCCTAAATCTCCATTCTGGGTGAATGGAGGCTGGGTGAAATAATATATACCAATTTCAAAAGGCATCGTCTTTGCGCCAAAATAATGGCACATGCTAAATTTTATTAAGATTTCTTTCAAACTGCGGCCTATTTTTTCAAATCTATCCACTTGTTCAGGCGGATAGACGGACATTGTTAAATCGATTCAAATAGTGATAGCGCAATTTTTTCTGCCCGTTACAATTTTTGCCGAAAACCATAATGCTTCAATTACCTATGGTGGCGTAGTGTATAAAAAGCAAAAATAAAAGAACAAAAAACCTCAAAATGAAACTCAAACTTTGAAACTAAACTTTAAACAAAACATTTTATTGCAAAATTGTTGATGACTTTTTTATGTTTAAATAAAAGTGAAAATTTAAAAAAGAATAAATTTTAATAACTGAATTTCAACTGATATTTTTGAGTTTAATTTTGTATAACTGAAAAAAAAACAAAAACAAAAAAAAACAAACGAAAAAAATGGTAAAATCATATTAGTGGTCCTTTTGTAGCTCATGGATATAATTTTTATGTGAGGTTAACCGACAAAAAGTTAGTTTTACGTGTAAATTTTGTGGTTAATTTATTTATGAGATTAAAGCATTTTATTTTTATAACAATTGAATTTATTTATTCATTTTTATTGTTGTTTATATGTTTTTAATTTTAAAATTGTTCTAAATACAATAAAATAAAATACAATTATGTAATTGGCAATAACACTTGATTAAGGCAATTAAATTTTAGTTATTTTTAGTATTCATTGCATCCGAGTGTTAATACACAAATAAATGTAAATAGAATCTTTTCATATCCTTCGCTACCACAACTAGTGATGATCAACTTTGTCATTCCGTGTGTAGAGTTTAATGACCTTTAGCTATATTCACCTGCCTGGCATGATTATTATATATTGTCCAAGGTTGGAATCTGATCGCAGGAAAAAAATGTGAACGTGTTATTAAAAAAATCTCACTTTCATTATTTCGCCTCCAACATTTATATATAAACACTTGTAGTGAGCGCAAATCTCACACAATTTTTACTACGCACCTTTTTAATTGTCACCAGCTTTATCGATATAGAAAGTGTAGAACTTGTTGTACACCCACAACTACCAATAAGTTCAACAACCCATAATAACCAAGAGTATCGTTGGGAAACTGAATAAAGAAGCTATTGTGTGTGCACAGGTTCCCTTTCGAGTATCACAAAAAGGATACAACAACTCACGATGCAAAACAAATGTCTTAATAATGTTAATGACTGGCAATTTAACGCGTTCGTCTGCACACAGAATAAAATAAAATCAATGTGTAACATAGTTAATTTTAAGCAATGTTATTTAGTTTAGTTTGTAAGCGTTTTAAATTTGGGGGTAAACTAATATTAAAACAATGTCGAATTAACATTTTTTTAGCTGTGAAAGTTAATTCAACATTTATACAGTTATGATTTTGCATTAACATTGTTTAACAGTAAATGCAGTTTTATCTTCTTTAAAATTTTACTGCTAAAATGTAATTTTGAAAAATTATTGTTGTATTTTAAATATTACAATTATCTTAATAATGTAGCAGAGTTCGTAGTACAGGCGTATACTTAATAAATTTTATTAATATATCTCATACGCTCCACTGTTCCTTGCACATATTTTGCAATAAGAAAACGCTCTACAGTGGTTCCAAAACGCTTTTTTTTTGGAAATAATTCTGAAATTTTGGTTAATAGTAAGTATTTTTTAACGAAGTGTTCTTGAGGTGTTTTTCAATTGATTTAGAAAAGAAAATGTGAGGAATTAACTGAAAAAAGTGAATTTTTGATAAAAGTTTTTCCTGAATTGGAATTTTGGTTATATTGGAATCAAATTACACAAATATACTGCAGCGCATATTTGTATGGGAAATGTGCAATTTTATGGAGAGGGGGCCAAGTTTCAGGTTACCTTTGAAGGGTAGTGTACAGCTTCTATATACGAGTTTGGTATTGCTGGAAAGGTAATTACTTGAAAAATAATAATATGTACATAATTAATAATTTCAGCTAAATATCTTTAATAAATTTGTCAAAAATTCAAGAAATTTTATTTTCGGTGAGCTTATGTAAAAATAATTTAATATTTGACATTAAATAAATTCCATAAGAATAAGGATATTTTAATGAAATTTGTATTTAATGTGAAAAAAATGTCCTCAATGTAGGACTACAAAAGGATTCCCACTTTTTTATTCTAAAATACCCAAAATGCCAATCTAGGGAAAACTTGTTACAAAAATTCACCTGTTTCAGTAAATTGTTGTCCCTGCTCTTATAAGAGTTTTGACCAATTACGGATTTTTTGTATGGAAAACTAATAAAAGTAGCTAAATAATTAAGGTTCTTTTTTGACCAATTAAGCTTTGGTATTTTTTCCTTCTCAAAAAACTAAAGAAAAATATGTAAAAATAAAGGAATTAACGATCAATTCTCGTAATTCCCACAAGGAAAAGTTTAATATTTTAAATTATCGGATTCTTTGTATGGTGGGTACCTTGCTCTCTGGTCCTACACGTTCTACATTTTGTCCATTAAAACAGTTCCTTGAAGAAGTGATTGAAAGTTCTTGCAACTATAGTTCTTTAAACAATATTTACTTTGTATGGTGGCACCCCTCCTCCTGGTCTTAACGGAATTTTTTATAACCTTTATTACCTCCGAATATATTAAGATTAGTCTATGAAATTTTCCGCAAAATCGGTTTAGTGGTTTAGCTGTCTGTAACTCCCAAACAAACAAACAAAAAAACCGACAATCAAAATGATGACATTTTCACTTAATTAAAATTTTTTATCTCTTTAAAATCTTAAATTTCATTTTTAAAATAAAAAACAGTCACAATAAAAAAAGCACATTTTGTTTTTCGCCAATGAATTGTGATAAGATTTATTGTGGATGATTAAAGGAAACAAAAGACAAAATTATTATTGAAAGAAGAGACCAAAAATAAACTAAAAAGAAACAACAATACAGGACAAACAAAGACTTGTATAAACATGCTTAAAAAGCCATAAATAACACATATTTTTTTAACGTTAACAATTTTCACGAAAAATAGCAGCAGCAACATAAAGAAAAATAAAAAAATAAAAATCAGCTAAAAATACATCTTAATTTTTATCTTTAACAACACAAAAAAGAGAAAAAAATCAAGAATATAAAAATAATAATAAGAAGAAGAAGTAAAGTATAAAATAAAATGAGAATAAAAGAATAAATGTTATTTCATTAAGTTTATTGAACCATTATCAAGCCTCATTGCCAAAGTCATGTCAATAGCACTGACTCCAGCACACTATAACTAACTATTTCTTTTTTGTGCCATCAAACTCCTCACATCCTTTTCCTTATACTCCATAATAATATAACTTTTGTCATTGTCCTTTTTTAGTTCACTTCACATAACAGGCGGGCGGGCAGACAGACGATTGAACGGATGGGGGGACAGACAGGCAGATGGTTATAGCTAATTTAAAGTGTTGCTAAGAACTGTGAATTGTGGGGGCGCAGGATGAGGAAGTTGAATTTTAACATTAACGACAAAAAAATACCTACTTCCGCCTTGTAGATACACAGTTATATGAACAACAACAATAACAATAACAACAATGTTAAATATATACTCACACAATCATATTCTCACATTATGCATTAAAACACCCTCGATAGCAGTTAAGTTTTCTTTAATTTTCTGTAAAGAAAAAATATTTATATACATATGAAATTTTATCAATGTATGTGTGTATTTGTTTTTGTATATAAAAATAATAATAAAAAGTTTTTTTTTGCTTAACACTCCTTCTGCTCGTTGGTTTTTCCTAATGGTCCTTATTTGTTTTTATAGTGTTTTCATATTCTCATTTAGGATGACTCTTATTTATATCAAATATCTTGTTTTTTTCTTTCTCTAAAAATAATAATAAGAAGAAGAAGTAAAGTATAAAATAAAATGAGAATAAAAGAATAAATGTTATTTCATTAAGTTTATTGAACCATTATCAAGCCTCATTGCCAAAGTCATGTCAATAGCACTGACTCCAGCACACTATAACTAACTATTTCTTTTTTGTGCCATCAAACTCCTCACATCCTTTTCCTTATACTCCATAATAATATAACTTTTGTCATTGTCCTTTTTAGTTCACTTCACATAACAGGCGGGCGGGCAGACAGACGATTGAACGGATGGGGGACAGACAGGCAGATGGTTATAGCTAATTTAAAGTGTTGCTAAGAACTGTGAATTGTGGGGGCGCAGGATGAGGAAGTTGAATTTTAACATTAACGACAAAAAAATACCTACTTCCGCCTTGTAGATACACAGTTATATGAACAACAACAATAACAATAACAACAATGTTAAATATATACTCACACAATCATATTCTCACATTATGCATTAAAACACCCTCGATAGCAGTTAAGTTTTCTTTAATTTTCTGTAAAGAAAAAATATTTATATACATATGAAATTTTATCAATGTATGTGTGTATTTGTTTTTGTATATAAAAATAATAATAAAAAGTTTTTTTTTTGCTTAACACTCCTTCTGCTCGTTGGTTTTTCCTAATGGTCCTTATTTGTTTTTATAGTGTTTTCATATTCTCATTTAGGATGACTCTTATTTATATCAAGATATGTTTTCTTGTCTTGTCTTCTTTCCTCTCTCTCTCATTCTTTGCTTCTTATTTTTACTGATAAAATCACTTGTAAGTACTTTAATGAAAGTAGTTAATATCCTTCTTATTTTTTGGGCAAAAGGAAAGGAGTTGCAAAGAGTAAAAAGAGGAAATAATAAAATGTTAAAACAGGGTGACAAATATTTCTTGAATGCAAATTTGGTATTTTGCTACAGCAAATTTCATGAAATTTAGCAGTTGATTAGAATCCTTATACAAATATATTAGAGGCCCCTTAAAAGAGAAATGACAATTTTAAAATCCATATCTTCGAAACTGACCCAGCTGATTAGAAAGAGCTTAAAAGAAAATATGAGAAACTATTAGATTTTCTGGTACGGAAAATGGGGACAAAGTATTTACTGTGAGTACCTGCCCTCGTAAATTTAACCTCACGGAGTTATTCGTATACGCTGAATACAATGCGCCAAACTAGGTCCCCAAAATGTAGCAGAATGCTACATCTGAATGTAATTTAGAAGTTGATGAAGATCGGAATCTAGATCCTCTAGATCTTTGGGTCTTACCACCTGTTTGAATATGAAACTCCATACCGTGCCTAAAAATTTGCATCTAAACCGAATCTTCCTAAGGAGATACACCAACAATCAGTTTAAAACCGAAGTTCTAGGGGCACCTGAGTACCTTATTGTTAGGTCAGAATTTTAAACAGTTCACAACTGGCACTTTACCGTTTCACATGCGAACATAGAGTTTGGACAACAATTACAACGCTTAAATTGCACAATTAAACCCCAACAGACCCGGTATAGACATAGCAAATTATACAAAAATGACTCGTAAACAATTAACAAGGAAGTCATCGGAAGACAGTGAACAGCAATGGTGATCTTGCTTTATCTTGTAAAATAAGGGAACGGCGAAGTGCAGACGAATATCCAATTCAAAAACATCCAGCATCACAAGAAGCACAGTGACTGAGAGCGTCATAAAATCTCACGCATAAAATTGCTCGACCGCCCACTAAAGCTATACTAAAATCCGATCTCCATCCAGAATGAGCTATTCCAATGCATTTATCCAGGGCGAATAGGGGAGATAATTTAATCGTAATCGATTTTGCTTAAGGAGTGGTTTATCGGAAATCTGATGTATCAAAATTTACATATTTTTGCTTATAACTTTCTTCTACTACACCGATGATTTTTAGTACGATGATAAAGTATATCAGGCTGCATTATGGTTCCATATAAATCCATTAAAAATATATAGCCAAACTCAGAAAAGATTTTCGTATTAAATACCACAGTGATATTAAAACTTTAAATTTTTGAAAGGACTTTTCTTTGTATCCTGAAAGTTTTAGAAAAACATCCTGTGTATTTTTTCAGCAACGTAGCTTTTAATATTCATATCAAAGACATAAATTTTGAAAATTGTATATTTATTGAAGAATGTAATCTGGTACAGAAAAAACTTAAATTCTGTTATTATCTAAGAAGTATCCATTTTGCTGTAAATATCAACTTTCATGTTAAGAAACTGTATGAATTATATTTTTCACTCTGTATGAAAATTCAATTTTTGTTACAATTTCCTAAAAATGTTAAATAAAGAAAACTTACGATAGTAATTGAACTTGTAATAATTAGAGTTTTTGAAATTAGTTCAAAAATTACTTTAATTTAAGATAAAGTTTTAAGCAAGATACAGTTTTTGATACTTTTTTAATCTCCAAAAGATCAGATCATTCTAAGAGTTTTATGTTAATTTAAAAAAAAGAGTTTAACATTTTTATCGCTCTTTAAAAAAGTTTAGTTCTAAAAAAAAGATGTACATAGAAAAGCGTAATCGAAAAGAAGAGTTGGAAAATGAAATATTCGCACAAATTGTTTCGAAGTCGTGTGGAACAATCAAAAATGTTTTTTATTAAGCTGAAAAAGAGATGTTTGTTTGGTCTTACATATTAAGAATTTTTGTGGTTTGCGTTTTTTAGTATAAAACAACAACATTAAGTTTTATTGCAGCAAAAAATTTGTTTTTGTTTTCTTCACATTTCAACGCGAGTTAAAAAATATTCGTCTTTTTTTGCTCTTAACAGAGGTAAGAATATAATTCTTAAAAATTTTGCATGAAGCAAAAGGAAATAAAGAAAAAAATTAATAGCGGAAAAAGGATTTTTTTTTTAATTTTCGCAAAGAAGAGTTAAAATTAAGATCAGTTAAATTGAAGATTTTGATCCGAGTTTTTTCATACTCTGGTTTTAAGGCAATCCATGCATTTCTTTAAAATGTATATCCATATTTATAATTATTACTCTAAATAAAGTATTTCTAATAATTTTTTAATTTAAATTCAGTTCGAAAATATATATACTTTTCATCGGTCGTAAATTGTTCACATCCTCCATCACTTAACATTTTAATGCAAAAATAATAAAATTATTTTATGACGACGTTTTTTATTACAGGAAATATGTTCATTAAATATATTTTCGATATTAAAGTTAATATTTGTCGATGGCATTGCAATTTACATGATTTTTTCTTTTTCTGCGCAAATATTTATTTTATTTCTCAAATAAACGCCAATTGAAAGTTTGAAGTTTTGCCAAAGAAACTCCCCTAAAAAAGAAGAAGTTGGATAAGAAGAAACATAAAATTACACTTTAGGGCTTTTTGAAAACGATTCATAGTTTATTCAAAAGTGTGATAAATGACAATTATATTTGATTTAATGTCACTTCAGAATAGAATAACGAACACTGAAAATTTGATGACAAAAAGAAAAAGAGACAAAAACTGAGAAAAATAAAGTGTAAATAAATTAAGTGCTTTTTTGGAAATTAATGAAAAATAGATGAAATAGAAAGACTTTAAGGAGTAGCAAATGTAATATTTATTAAGGGGCTGAACTAACATTTATCAGGACATCGTTCTTTTATTCTTCTTGGGTGTTTAAGATCATTTGTAAAATGAAAGGTGTTTTGCAACTTTTTTCATAAAATTTATTACGTTGCGTATGAATAAACTACGAACCAAAATGTGAAAAATACATTTATCACTGAAAGAGGAACTGGTGAGGAAAAATATTACCGTTTTTTGATTTCGAAAAATATTAAAGCTGAAACTGAAATATAAGTGAACTAGAAGTGAAGTAGAGCTGAACCAGAACTGAACTGGAACTGAACTAGAACTGAACTAGAATTGAACTAAACTAGAACTGAACTAAACGAGAAGTGAACTAGAACGGAACTAGAACTGAACTAGAACTAACTAGAATTGAACTACAACTAAACTAGAAACTGAACTACCATCTGAATAGTATTCGGACTAGAATCTGGTCTCGAACTTGAATCTGAACTTGATTCTGAACTAGAATCTGGTTTTGAATCTTAACTAGCAACTTAACTTATATCTAAACTAGAATCTGAACTATTATCCTAACAAGGATCTTAACTATAATCAGAACTAGAATCAAATTAAATAGAATCTGAATTTAAATCTTACCTAAAATCCGAATTTTAATCTGAAATATAATGAAGCACAATTTGAACTAGAATCTGAACGTGATACTTTAATTTTAACCATAATCTGAACTGGATCCGTACTAGTATAGAACTAGAATCTGTGTGGAAATTTGGACTACAGTTTGAACTTAAATCTGAATTTTAATCTGAGTATGATCTAGGAATTGTAATATAAACTAGACTCTTAACTAAACTCCGAACTAAAATTTTATCTAAGATGTATACTAGAAGCTGAACTTAGACCTGAATTTGATTCAAACTGCAATTAAACTAGAATCAGAATCTCGGCTGAAATAAAACTAAATCTAAATTATGTAATACCTCTACTGAATTTCCGAGCTCTAAAGGATATTTTGGTTATTATTCCGTTCCAAGGATTTTAAACTATTAACACTTATTATTTAAAAACTATTATCTTTATTGAGCCTTCAATTTCGAATAAAAATTTCTTTAAATTTCTCCATTAACCGAAAAAAAAATTTCACTTCTGTCACTGCTTCCAAAAACTTTTTGTCAAAAAACCAACAAATATTTTCACCAAAAGAATTCCTTGATACACAATATTTTTATTTTAGTTCTTTGTTGAACAATTTCAGTTCATTTTTTCCTAAAAGGTAAAATATTTTACTTTTCTCTCAGCTCTGGTCATAAAATAAATTTTCTTTTTCTTTTTATGTTTTTTAATTTATTAAATTTTTCATCCAGAATTTCAGTGGTTTGAGGAAAAGAGAGGAATTTTTTTACTACCATAAAAACCAACTGTGCAGTAGTTGTTTGGTTGTCATATGAGCTTTTTTTAAGTTTAGTTATCTTTTTTTATTAAACTTTTTTTCAAAATAAACTTCCATTTGAAATTACCCTCATTTAGCCTTTTATGCAGGTTAGACAGATTTTGCACATGTTTGCCACGTTTAAATGTCATTTCATACTCTCTGTGAAACAGACAATACAAAATATTACAAATATAAAAAATGATGGTTTGGTACATGCTTATGCTTATGGAAAAATAAGGAGGTACTGAAAGGATAGAGAAAAATGGACTTTGACAATCATTATTTTTATTTAACAGTATCTGCAGTATTACATCATAGAATGTCTATATGATAGAGAAGAAATTTTAACCTTAATTCAAAGCTCATAGAAGTCTGTAATAAATTTTGAAGCCAAGATTTTTCTGAAATGGAATTTTCGGTGTTTCGGCAAAGGAAATGTGAAGTATCAACTTTATGCTTAAATTTAAAAAAAAAAAAAAAAAAAAAAAAAAAAAAACAGTCAAATTTTTAAACATGATTTGTTAAACTGGGATTTTGAATATTAATTCATTGAAAAGTGGGTTAAAGATATATCACATTTAAACTTCAAATTAATATGGTTTTTCCTTTTAATTCTATTAAAGTTTAAATATTAATTTTTTATTAAAAAAAATCATCAAAATTCGATATTTTAAATTCTTTATAAGCTTTTGGCACAAATGTCATTTCACTTACTTTTTCTTTTAAACTTGTGAATCACCAAGTTCTAGCGATTTCATAGATATGAAATACTTATGCAAGAAGTTTATATGTTGCCTGAAAGTTCGACTTATACCTGACTTTCTCCAATCAAATTCAGCTTCTTCTACACGATATATGATTTTTTGGCAAATTTCAAAGAAATCATATGCGAGTTGCCCAAAACTGGTGGGTCATTGAGTATACATCAGACCAGATAGGAGTCTGTACTCCTCTAAATCTACTTGAATACACCTCAGCTTTAGACAGGTGAAATTTCATTAAGATATATCTAACGGTTCAAAAGTTGCTGAATTGTTGCAAAAAATATCGATTTTGAACAGTGTTTACAAATCGTTTTTATTCTAATTATTTCAAAATTGATCAAAATGAAGGGAATTTTAGAATCCCTGTTCTATTCTTAATATTCCAAAATTTATGAAAACAGAACTGGAAGAATTTTGATTAATTTTATCCTTACACTTATAGGTTTTTGACACCCTAATATTCAAATATATTATTCTCAATGAGCCTCAACCACATCGATATGTAGACTCAACCACCAGCAAAAGAACCATTATAGAAATTCAATCACATGTAATTAAAATTTCACACAATGACAAACACACGACAACACTGTAGCCAGAGACTAATACAAAAACAAACAGGCAGATTGAAGGCAGTAAAACTAAAGAGTGAAAGACAAAAGGAGAGAAAGAGAGAGAGAGAGAGTAAGAGAGAGTCAAAGTAATTTTATTTTATTATTTTGTTACACAGTGACTTTAATTCATTATTATCAGCAGCTGAACAAGTAGCCGTAGCAATAGTGATAGCAATAAAAGTAAAAATAGTAGTAGCATCCACATCCTCATCATCGGTGTCATCAAATTTCAAACAACAGCAACAACAATAACACAAAAAACAAGATATATTCAACATTATGCTGATGTTCAGGGCAATTTACGTCTATAATTTGTCTTGTGTTGTTTGCTGCTGTTGCTATGACAATTCGTCAGTCCGTCAGACTGTCTACACAACATCATCATCATCATCATCATCATACACAACTATCATCCACTTATATTCATTTAAAACAGATTATTTGTAGAATTTTTGTTGTTGCTACTGCTACTAAAATTTCATTATAACTAAAACTACATTTAAAGGGGAAGAGAGGAAGTGGGGGGAGGATTTTTTTACTATATATTTGAATTATTTCTAAATCTTTTTGTATTACAGTTTTTTTCTTCCTTTTTTGGCTTTTTTTTTGGTGTAATTTTGCACTCAACAGTTATTATTGCTGTCGAAGCACTAGATAGATGGTTAGATGGATGGAAGTGGATGTAGTATGTGTTTGTTGCCATAGAAGTCAGTAGATGTTATCATTAGAATAAAATGAATGAGGAATGAACATTATTGTCATTATGATTTCCATCATTATCATTACTATTTTTTCTTATATATTTAATATTATCGTGTCAAATGTCATTTCTAATGACCATTTTCATTTTGTAATTAGTTTTGCCAAAGAGAATAATGTTTTTCTTAGTTACTGCCAATTTAATGAGTTCTAGAGTTAAGATGAGGCCAATGAAAATAATAAATTTTTTGTCATCTTTATATTTAATTTTTGTTATAATTTTTTTTTTTAAATGGCACACAGTGTATCGAAATCGATTATTTTTGAAAATAATTCTATAACTTTTAAACTGTTGCACAGTGATCCCAAAACACGTTTTTGGGAAATAATTCGCTAAGTTTGAAAATATTCAATATTTTTTAACGAAATTTCACATGGATATTCTTGAGGTGTTTTCCAATTGATTTTAAGAAAGAATATATTTCTAGTTGAATCCAGAGAAGGAAAGTTTATCCTCAAATTTGGTTATTTCGGGAGTAATGATTTTTTAAAAATCGCCAAAATTTATTTATGACTTGATTAAAAGCATATTTTTTATACACATAGCTCTTATAATTATCTACATAAAAAATCTTTACACTTATCTCTTATAGTTTAAGTGATATTTAGACCAAAGTTAAATTTTGATCCATTTTTTGACAGATTTTTAGTTTTTAGAACTTGATGGGCTCTATTCGGGTTCAAAAAATTTTATAAAATATTATCTGTATACTGTACACAATTCTAAATAACTTTTAAGCAATTCATTTCAAAGTTATATTATTTTGAGATAGAAATTAAGAAAAAAAAATATTTTTTTTTTGATTATTTTCAAAATGTTGGCAACATTTTATACATTAAAATCGACTATTTCCTTTTTTATCTTTATTCTGAAAGAATTTCTAACGCTAATGAATATTAAACAGGTTTGAAGACACTAGGGGAAACAGTTTCCCCGCAAACCCTATCGAAATTTCGTTAATTTTCAAATATTTATTTATTTATTTATTTATTAATTTTTTTTTTTTTTTGAGGAGCAAAAAAAAATTCCAAAGCCAAGATCGTCAAGAAAGTACCTTGATTATATAGCCATATTTACTAGCTACCCACTCATGAAATCTGTAATGGACCAAAACTTTTATAACGGCACAGTGAGCAATTTACTGAAAATTTTAAACAAGTTTTTCCCGAATTGGAATTTTGGATATTTGGGAATGAAATACTGGGAATATTTTTATGGTCGTAGATTAAGGACAACTTTGTCGAAGTTAAGTTCATAAGTGCACCGACAATATTTTTTAATTTTTGACAAATTTATTACAGATATTAAGTAAAGATAGTTAATTGTGTACATATTATTATTTCGAGTTATTACCTTTCCAAGGATATTGTACACCACTCTTCAAAAATTAACTGAAACTTGGATATTTCACCAGAAATTTTCCTATACAAATATGCGCTACAGTATTCTATAAAATAATGGAATACCAATTTCAACATGTATTTTTAATAATGTTGCATAACATTATAACCGTTCAAGAGATTTTTATTGAAATTTCGCACAGTTATTTCCAAGGTATTTATAGACCGGTTTAAAAGAGCATACGTTTCTAGCTCACTCAGGCCCGTGGGAATACCCGAATGTTTAACCAAGATCTCGGGAAAGAGTAATCCTACCAAGGACGCGAGTCACATTTTTCAACATGCTTTATACGCATTGAGATTTTAGGAATCTCCGTATAGAAAAATTTAAATCTTCTTAAATCTCTGAATCATGGATAAGTCAGTATATATTGTACTTTTCAAACTGCCCGAAGCTAAGGCCAATGGAGAAATATTGGGTTTTTGTTAAAAGAGAATTGAAGAGCACAAAAGGATGTCCAAAAGTGTGGTAGATTTTAAATAAAGATGGATTATCTGTTAAAGAAAAGTGACAGAAAGAACTTTAAAAGCTTAAATGGGCGGTTTTCCGAAAAAAGTTCAAAATTTCATCAACTATACATTGTAATAATAATTTTATTCAAATAAAAAAATTTTAACTGGAAGTATAGTAGTTTCGTTTTTATTAACATATATCTATGTTAAGAATTTCTTCGATCTCACTCCCTAATATTTCCACAAGGAAATCTGCAAATTGCATTAAATTGAATAGAATCCGACTTAATTTAAATTTTAAAATGATTTAAATAAATTTAATTTCATCCTGTATAACACAAAATGGTATGCTGATTATTCCTCCAAAAATTCTCTGACCACAAGATCCCAAAAAAGGAGCCAAATTTTGTGATTTTCCACTAATATCCATTAATACAAATTGTTGGTTTCATCCACTTAACTAAATGTTTACATCTCCATTATTTATATCTTTATAAAGATATTTTGACATATTCTCTGAATCTTAATTTTGTTTTTTTTTCCAAAAATCATTTCCAAAAAATAAACAAGGATATGCAAGGCATTTCCTTTTTCCTTCATTATTTCTGTTAATGTATTTTTTTAATTTCAAGAGAAAAGAAAAGAAAAAATGAAAAAAATAACAATAATTTATTCGACTTAAATGAATTTGCATTTTGTGATTTATGTGTGATTACATTATTTGAGAGTAATTCAAGGATACAAATAAACTTAACCACATGGAAATAATACAACCACAGCTATACAATATACACACACAGATACAGACATTAAAATAAACACAGACAGGAAGTTGGGGAGAGTGAAAAAAGAAGAAAAAAATAATAAAAAATAAAAAGAACAAATAACGAAATTTATATTTAAACAAACAAATAAATTAAATGGAAACAAATGAAAAATTAAATAATGAAAATAAACATGAGAAATCATACAGAAAAAGGACTACAAAAAATTTTATATGAAAAAGGAGCTGAAAGGAAATGAAAATTTAATAAATTAAATTGATGAAATTCTTGATTTTAAAATATAAAAATAAATGAAAATAATATTTGAAAATGAAAAAAATACTTTAAGATTTTTGAATTAAAGAACAAAGGGTGGTCCCACTGAAATGCTCAACATTAATTATACCCTACACCATCGTAGGTGGTTGGGGTCTTATGTATTATTGCTGATATTTGTAATATACAGTAAAATGGTACTACACCCATCCTTAATTATACTGTATGACCTAAAATCACTTTTTGAGTCTTTTTAAGTATGTACGTCCGTCTGGCTGTCCTTTTAAAAATTTTGTCGAAATTTTTAATAAATAGGGATGAAATTTGGTCCAAGGACTTAACCTATTAAAATTGGTCATATCCGGTCCAATATTTCAGGTAGCTCACATAACTCCCGGAATAGGGACGCTAAGCTCATAAAACTCTTAGAAATCAACATATTTTAATTAAATTTGTTCCAAATTACATATGCCAAATTAAAGGTCCAATATTGACCGTAGCTCTCATACATACCCACTTCAGCAAATCACTTTTAAGTGTATAAGACCCAAAAAATGTCAATATTGTGATCATGTTTCGTATTTCTAAGATCTACAGAACCATAAAGCACTCTACCGAATTTTTCAGTTCATAATTTCCTATAGCCATCAATTGAATCCCGACTACCGAAAATCACCTCAAATTGTATATATTAGATTTCAGATTCTACGAATGTCGGCCCATAATTATTCAGCCTGCGCAATTGTAAAAGGTATTATATAGTCGGCCTTAATCGGCCATTACCCTCTTACTTAAAAATATTTAACAGATGGATTCAATTTCAGATTTCAGTTATGATTCCAGTTCAGATTCAAGTTCAGATTTAAGCTCACATTCCAATTCAAAATCAAGATCAAACACTATTAAAGATTTCAGTTCAAATTCCAGTTCAGCTTCTTGTTCAGATTCCAATTAAGATTTTTGTTAAAAATTTTTAATTAAAATTCTTGTTCAGATCCTAATTCGGATTGTGGTACAGATTCTAGTTCAGGTTATAGTGCTGAAAATTGTTTAGTTTAATTTAAGGTTTGCGTTCTGATTCAGACCCTAAAGTTCAACTAAAGTATCCAATTTAGATTCTAGAACAGTTCAGTTCTAATTCAGTTTTAGTTCAGCTCCAGTTCTAGTCCTATTCTCCAAACTATTTTTTTAAGTGTATGAGATATTCAGTCGTGATTTTCTTACTTGTTCTATTCAAATAATATTTAAAGTGTTATTTACATCTCACTGGATTAATGAGATTTTCTTAGTCATACTGTAAATATTGTCAGTAAATGTCAATATCTGTCTTTTATTTAAAGTAAATAAGTAATTTCCTTCTTATAATTGAATTCTTTTTCAACTTATTACATTCTTTTCAAAAGTATTTTCTAATAAAATAAAATATTTTCTTCAAAAATTTTTCCTTTTTATGACTAAATTTCTTCTTTTTTACCAAAAATAAATTTAAATTTTATTTTAGCAGAAAAAAAAATTAAAGAAATGAAAATTAATGGCATTTTAAATGAAATTATATCTTTTTTATCTTTATGTCTTATATTATTTGTCTGGAGTTTTGTTTTAGAGTCTAAGAATAGAAATATTTTATATTTTGAAAGGAAAATTCCTTTAAATTTGTAAAAAAAAAAAATAGAAAATACAATTATAATTGAATTCTTTTTTACAATTAGAAGTAGAATGTGAGACTGAGTTGGAGTCTGGTGTCCCAAGGATTCTAAGATACTGAATATGAGTTTATGTAACATGAAGAAATTTTTTATTTTATTATTTATTTTTAAGGAAAATATTATTTAAATTTGTATCCAAATGCTGTAAATATATTTGTTAAGTTAATTGAGCAGATTTTTATTAGATTTGTAAATGAATATAGAAATCCTATTTATATATAATTTTGTAAAAATAATAGAATTTATAAAAAGATATTTAAAACTGTATGGAAAATTTTATTAAAGAATTAAATAAATAACTTTTTTCACAATTATTTTATTAAATTTATTGAATTAAAAATTTAAATTGAATAATGTTTTTCTATTTTCTTTTACAGGTAAATTTTGGTGAAAATATATAAATATTTCGGGTAAGACATTGTGATCTCTTTAAACCCTTCACCATCACAAGTGGTGGAAAGGGTATATAAACTTTGTCATTCCATGTATAACGCTAAGAAGATAACATTTCAGACGCCATATTGTATAAATATATTCTTGCATCAAATCAAAATCTGAATCCGTCTGTCTATCTGTCTGGCTGTTTTTTTGCCTCGCCCACATCCACTATTATTGACAAAACTCAATAATATTTGCCCTAAGTCTTTCTCATAGTCCTTAGAAATTTCCTATTTAAAATCAGCAAAATTGGTTCAGTAAATTGAAAGACAAAGACCGGTATCTGAGGCGACCTCAAAATTGGTTCAGTAGATAGACAAATCAAATTTAACTATTTTTATAATTCATTAAGTGTTTCATGTTATATTCAAGGGTGTGTATGTTCGAAACATAAAGTATTTACTTTGTACGCATTTATGGTGGAGGATATTGAAGATTCAGTATAGCAAAGTTTAGCATTCATATTTGTTTTTAATAATTTATTAACTTCCGAACCATATATTTTAAAATTAATGTGTTACGTTTTATTAAAGCTGTATACAGGATCATGGTGCACGGTTTTCTAATCGGATTTAACTCTTACGATCTTAATACTGTCGCATTTCACTAAATTAATCTCTAATTTTAAAAGTTTTAATGTCCTACATGAAGTTGTTTAATAAGTTAGTACTTAGCGAATACTTAATATAAGTATATACCCACAATACCAATATTACTCATACGCATTTGTGTTTAAGATTTATGATTTTTAAAAATATTAATTCAAAATTGTTCATATAATTAGAAAAAACGGCTTTTTAGAAAATCAAAAACTTATTCCTTTTCCTTTTATATCCGCCACCAACAAAAGTGTCACTCCATGTGATACGTGTGTAAGTAAAGAGGTTCTTGCATCATATCAACATCTGAGTCAATTAAGCCACGTGAGTCGGAAACATTCTCACAGCCACAACAAATAAATGAGATAAAAAGACTTCTTAACATACATATATATTTATATATAAAAATGTATGTGTGTATATTTGTATGTAACGTATGAACTCCAAAACATTTAGGGCAATTTCTACAAAAATTTCAAAAAATAATCCCGACATACCCAATCACATTTTAAATGGACAAAATGTAGGACGGGTGAACCCAAGGTGAGAGATAGCTCCCATACAAATAAATCGTATATCTAATGAGCTCTAAACAACAAGAATTTTCAAATTTGGTCCCAATCACTTCCTCAAGGAATTGTATTACTGGACAAACTATTTTCAGTTCTCTTTTAATAAGCTCCGGGCAGTTTGGAGATTAGGTATTACTACTTCTGTTTTAATTCGGTACAAATATTTCTCTATTTTTAATTTATGTAAATTGGTCCCTCCCAGAAATTTAAACTTATAAAGTTCTAAAATATGGACCAATTCTACTGAAATTGGGCACAAATTTTGTACTAAAAATATAAAAAAATAGATTATTCCTGAGTGCTTTAAATTAATTTATGATTCGTAGTTAATTGTAAATGGCGGAGGGTATTCTTACTTGTTTCACTCAAATTAATGTTAAATAAAATTTTTCCTAATTTATTTTAAATAAAATTTTCACAATATTTGAAAATATACTTACATTCGAATGAAATCGTTTTCTATTTCCTTCAACGAATTTTATAATTTGTAACACAAAAAAACGTGATTGTTATTTTTAAATTTATTTACAAAACGTGTAATAGAAAATAAATTCAATAATGTGGTTTCACAAGAAAATGTTCATTTGAACAGAATTTTGAATTATATCTAACGACTCAGGATCACTGAGTCAATTAAGCGATATCCATCTAGTAGGCTTGCATTCGCAATTTCATAGATATTCAGATAAAAATGGGTACAGAAGTTTTCTTTGGGCTAAAAATAATTCTTCCTGGATGGAAATAATACCAACATTTTAGACAAACCCCATACAAGGTCTTTGCGAAATGAGATTTCTAGCTCATTTAGAATTATCACATATCTTCCTAATACTTTCACAAGAAATCAAATTAAGTTTTGTGATAATGTTTTGCGTTCATGATTTATAGAACCAAAAAAAAAACATTTTACCAAGTTTTGCGATAATCGAACCATAATTTTTTAAAGGTCTGATAAAACTCTTAGTTTCGAAAATTACATAACGCGAATATTTTAGATAAGTGTGCTTGAAGCAACCACAAATATTATAAAATTACATTCTAGCAGGGTCGGTCCATAGAGTTTGTAGAGTATTATAAGCTCATTCTTAACCAGATCTTATTACTTGTTATTTTGTATTGTATTTTTCTTTTTTTCAATTCGAAACTTCCCTTATTTTCTTATACTTGAATATTTCAGCTTGTTTGTAACAATTTACTTGTAGAACCGCAAAAATAAGAAATGTATAAAATATGTAGATTTCTTCAACAGTCAGGAAATTATAATAGAATCTCAGTTTCTTTTTTTCTAAAAAAAAACGGAAATTTATATACTTGAATTAAAAAAAACACACATAAACATTCAAATATCTACAACTATAAAAGATATTTCTACATATGCAAATATACTCACACATGCATATATATGTATATTAACAAATACGTGTTGTATTACAACATTTGTGGTGTCTTTAACTATGTTTATATAATTGAAATATATATTTTACTATTTCTTTTCCTCTCAACGAAAAAAATTCAGTTAAAATTCGAAAGCAAAATTTTTAAAAATAAAGACAAAAAAACAAGTAAGAATTCTATATTTGGCTGTGCCGTATCTTAAATACCCTGCATCACTAACATTTTAAAAAAATCAGCATGAGTTAAAGACGTTGCAACAGAAATTTTATGATTAGTTCATCAACTTAAAACTAGATTCCAAAAAAAAGGCCTTTATAAGAACATATAAATATTGTTACGTTATAATAAGCGATTTAATAAAAAGAAGTAAAAATGCTATATTCGGCTATGCAGAATCTTCATTACCCTCCACCACAAATGCTTGTAAGCAAATACTTTATGTTTCGTACGTACTCACTCACATATACACTCACAAAGGTATATTATAAATAACCGTTTTTCTTTAATATAACACGCAACACTTAATGAGTCATTAAATGAGTTATATTTTTGGCTAAAATTTTTTTCTACTGAAGCGATTTTGAAAATTTTTGAAATAATAATGAAGTACATATGACTTTATATTATGTCAAAATCTTATTTAAATTTTTTTTAATTCTAATTGACAGTATTAAGAGAATTCTTTTCTGAAACTTAGAGGTTGCCTCAGATATCGGTCTATGTCTTTTGATATATTAAACTGATTTTGCTAATATTAAATAGGAAACTATTCAGGACTATAACAAATTTTCAGGCCAACTTTCATTGAGCCCTGTCAATTATTGTGGATATGAGTGTACCAATTACAGACAGATTTTGATTTGATGTAAGAAAATATATTCATTATGGGGTCTGAGATGATTCCTTCTTAGCATAACACACGGAATAATAAAATTATATACCTTCCTCAACACTAGTGGTGGTGAAGGCTATAAAATGAGATGCAATATCCATAAAATTAGTTATATATATATTGAAAACATATAAATATCTAAATTTCGGTAAAACTTAGCCCATATTTAAGAACCTTTCAAGCCTAAAACATTATTCCGGGAAGAGAAATTATAAAGGAAAAATAACTACAAATTTCTCGATAATTGTACAACTAGATTCATATATTAAAAACTGTTGGGAAAAATAGTTTTACAAAATTTTAATAAAACTCGATTCTAGTCCTATAACCTTTAAAGGAACCTTAAATGGTACTCATAGCGAAATAGTTACTTATATTAAGGAAAAACAGAATTGTTCTTTATTTAATAGTTCTATGAAATTAAAGCCTTTTTCAGGACGAGGCCCCATTTGGGAGCTGTAGAAAAATATAAACCGACAATGGTCAAATAAATAATATAAAATAAAGATAGTTAGAAATAATTTATTAATTATAATTTTGCAGGCAGTTATATGGAGGAAATATACATTTTTCTGATCGGTATTATC
This sequence comes from Cochliomyia hominivorax, assembly GCA_004302925.2. Classification (NCBI taxonomy): domain Eukaryota; kingdom Metazoa; phylum Arthropoda; class Insecta; order Diptera; family Calliphoridae; genus Cochliomyia; species Cochliomyia hominivorax. The sequence continues at coordinate 40,864,941 of PYHX02000413.1, read as the reverse complement.
CTAACAACCTAACTTAACCATAGGAGCTATAGCAAAATATGGACCGACATTGATTTATCCAATCACTAATATATATTCGGGATACTAAGGCAAATTAATTGTGGAATCTCATATGGAAGCTCTAGCAAACTATGGACCTATGTTGGTTTAATTAATAACATATATCGGAGACAGTTGGAAAAATAACTATTTTGAATTTCAGATTACTTTCAGCTAAAAATCATATTCCGGGAAGGGGAATTATATAAAAGCTAATTCCCATATAAATAGTTTTTAGGTTCATTACTGTACAAAATAAATATATTTAACAAATTTCAAAAAATTATCTCCAAAATTGCGTTCAATATGACAAACAGTGTTTGGAGTGTATCAAAATTTTGCATATTATAGCCTACAATTTTTTAATTTGATTTTAATGATGTTTTTGTAAGGCGATGAAGCACCTGCAATCATATATTAAAGTAAATGATTGTTTAAATCCAGTTACGCTTTAAAGAAAACAATGGAGGTGTCTTAGGTTGTAGGTCTATAACTTGTTTGTCAATGAAACGATATAGCTGCATTTAAACATAAAAGTGATTAGGGCAATAACAAAGAATGCTATCAAATTTCATTGAATTCGGCAAATAATTCTAAACGGACAAATCTAAATCGAATCAGATTTTGAAATCATGTAATAATATTTAACGTTATAGGGTCTGAGATGATTCCTTGTTGTCTTTACAAACGGAATGACAATGTTAATAAACCACATGCGGTAGTGGAGGGTACAACAAAATTATAATAATAATTTTCATTTTGAATGTGGTAAATATTTAATCACGTTTTAAATGTGTTTGTATAAGTATTAGTACTTATATACACCCATATATAGATATTTATATACTTATATAATTTGTTAAGTATATAATGTATAATTTATATTATCATTATCACTATACATATACACTCTCACATATACTCTAAAAAATTTATTAAAATTATGGAAAACACTTAAAAACTGACACATTTTCTTCTCTCAAAAGAATAAAATAATGAAAATCAGAAATGAAGAAAAATATAATTCTACTAAAATTATCATTGACATATAAAATTTCTATAATTGTATACAAAATATAAAATGAAAATTATATGTCATAATATATATACACATATACATGTGTGTGCATGTGTGTAAGTGTTTATTTTGTATCCTTTAGATTTTATTCAACGTTTAAGATTTGCGAACGTGAAATGCATATTTAAATGGAATTTTTATTTAAATAGAGACAATTTTTATTTTAGATGTTCTTCTAAAAGGAGTTAAATAAGAGTTAAAGATTGTGGTAATTTCTTAGGAAAAAGTGAAAGGATTTTTTCCAAGACGTTCAAAAGTTTTTAACATTTTTATATCTTTTAATATGATTTAAATTCAAGTATTATGGTCTACATATGAGCATAATGGCGGTTCTTTTGAATAATTTTCTCATAAAACTATTGAGTGTTTTTTTATTGAAAAAGAAGCTGTCGTAACCAATTATCGGAAAATGAGCTTAAATAAACCACTTTGATCGTTATTGTGCCGACTATCGTCAAATACAATGTTTTTGGAATAGTAAAAGGTTTTTTGCTAAGGATATATTATATATCGGTCCATAAAGTCCAATTTTACTACTTTTGAACAGCAAACTGTCTACGACAATAAAAAACAATCTGATCAAAATTATTGCATTCGGATTAATAATGCGACAGTGAGAATGTTTCAAACAGACAAACGGGCATGGTTTAATCGGCTCAGTCTTTGATATAATTCAAGTATATATTTATGGGGTCTTGGCTCGGAATGACAAATTTAATATACCTTCTATCATCATTTATGATGGTGTAGTGTACATAGATTAAAAAATCACTTGTTTCAAAATTTAGTTTCCACCATCTGGTTTTAAAAACTTTTAAAACTTTTAAGATGTCTGATAAATGGCGTATAATATAATTTTTTCTATAACGGAAGCAAAATCCTGCCATATCCTTTTTATTGGCTTTTTATTAAGAAATTTTTTTAGACGTATACTTCGTTAAAACCTTTTCATATAACTCATACGCATTTATATTCTTGTTCCCGGTTAGTTTCAGTTCAATTCTATTTCAGTTCTAGTTTAGTTCTAGTTCATTTCTAACTCAGTTCTAGTTCAGTTGTAGTACATTTCTAGTTCTGTTCTAGTTCAGTTCTATGAAATGTTATAGAATCATAGCTTGGCTAGCGTATTATGTATGTCTTATCCGACTATTAAAATTATCTTTTAAATTTAGAATTGTTAATAATATTTAAAGCAATTTAAATAATTTTAATTAGACATTGTTATATAATCTCGATATATTCATATTTATAATAATTTACATAAATATTGCTTTATATAAATGTGCTTATTTGTGCAAATGTAGTTGTGAAGTTTATATAATTATAATAGTGTTTAAGGGAAAGAGTTTATATTTTTTAATCTCTTCACGTTTCTTTGCACTTAATATAAATAAACTTGGCTGGTATTTCCGGTAAAGAATATTCCTACAGTTCTGAATATATTTGCAATTCTTTTTTTGTGAACCGAAAAATATAATTTGGTACAATGAGGATTATTATCCGCTAGCACACAGTTGAAAAATTTTATGTCCCATAGATCCTTTTTTGAAGCCTCGTAACAATATCCATGGTCTATCCAAACTTTCAAAGTTTTAAAACTTCATTCCTTTGCAATCGGTTTATAAACTTTCGTGAAAATCTAACTTAATGATCAAAACTTTTAAATGATTTAAAAAATCGATTGTAGCCCACTGTAACCTTTTGATAAACTTTAAAAATCTCTAATAAATTCTCTTAACTTTAATCTTTGCATATAAAATTATGATTATACAACAACAAATACGAACTTTATAAAAACAAACTTTTCCTCTATTTGCTTTTTTTCCTCCGATTCTTGTTTATTTGAAAAATTATTTATTCAAAGCAGGATTTTTTCATATTTCATACAACAACAAAAAATATTAAAAAAAACAGAAACAGAAACAGAAACTAAAACTCTTATTTCTTCTAATTAATTTGATGTTTTATTTATAAATTTTTTTGTTGTATTTAACTTTATTTTCTTTGATCATAAAATTAAATAAGAACTAAATAAAATAAGTAAGAATATTATAGTCGGTCGAGCCCGACTATCTAATACCCTACCACACATTCTATGCTATAAATGGTGGTTGCGAAAATCAATTAACAACCTTTGACTCGATATATGCTTACGTTTGCAGTACATTATAGAGACATAAACATTTATGTAAAACTTATACGTTTTAAAATTAATTTTTCTACGGGGTTATATAAGAGCAACAAGAAATTAAGCCATTAATTTTGTACATCGATATTTGCTTATATTTGTGTTAGTTTGGACCGTTTTTTTTTTTTGGAAGGAGGCTTGTATGGTACATGTGCAAATGAAATGGACTGACTCTAATCGTTTTAGATTAAAAAAAAGATAAGAATGATACATTCAATGGAATTGCTCCATAGTAAAGAACATTTTAAGCCCAAAGCTTTATTCCGGGAGAGTTATAACCGAATATGGTCTTATATTTAACAAAATAGATGGATAAGTATATAAAAGACTGTCAAAAAATAATTGTATATAAATCCTGCAAGCTTTAAACCGTTTTCCGGAAAGGGCCTTGAATCGTTTCAGAATGTTATAAGACATATTTATGTCAAGTTTCTTTAAAATTGCTTTATATTTATTATTTTAGAGCTTAAAACCTTATTTCGGGAGAACATTTTATGCGAGGTACCTGAATACCGGACGAATCTCAATGCTTTCTATTTGGGCTTGAAAATAATAATTCGTACCAAATTTTAGCAATATAAAATTGCAACCTTTAGAGTGTTCAAAACGTTAACATGAACAACCAGACTGACAGCCAGCTGGACGGACAGACAGAAAGATGGGTATTTCACCATTTTTCTTCATGTTGCAAACATCAGCACAAACGCATAATATCACAACCATCTTTGGTGGTGTAGGGTATAGTTATGGTCAAAAATGCTAAAAAGAAGTACCTTCCCTTGATTCCAGCATAATCAAGTTTTATCTGGAAAACATTTTTAATGCAAACAAATATTTAACAAATAAAAAAATTATAAAAAAACTAAATTTTTGCCAAACCACCACAATTTGTATTTAAATTGTTATTTTAACCTTTTTTTTCGAATGTAACAAATAATATTTCAGCAACTAGAAAAGTTTTTTTTTCGGAAAAAGTTAAAAAAAAACAAATAAAATTTACAGAAAAAGGTCAAAATAGTAGAAAGTTTAATCCTTTTTAACACTAGAAACCAACGTATAAGTAAATTTTCATTTTATTAAAGTCATTTTGGAAATACAGAGCATTTGAAAATGCCAAATAGGAAAATTTTAAATGTCGGAAAATTTTGGCGATTTTTGAAAGTTTTTAAAAATAAGTAAATTTTGGATCTACTTTTTGAGGACATTTAAGGATTTATGAAAATGTTTTTCAAAATTAAAATTCGCTAAAATCAAATTTAAAAGTTTTGAATTTATGGCGGAAAACTGAAGACTGGTGACTTGACAAATTCTAAAGCTGTTTTCCTTTTCATAAATTTCAGGGTCCGACTTCTTTATAGATATTTTACAAACTGGAAATTTGTAAGGTTTTACCTAAAAGTAAGTAAGAATGCTACATTCCTTTTAAGACTAAAACGTTATTACGAAAGAGTCATGACCGAATATGACCGTATAAAAAAAATTTAAAAAATAAATGATCTAGTCCTATAAGTTAAAAAAAAAAATCCAGAAAGGGCCTTGAATGGAGATTTATAACCTCACAACCGTTTATCAGAATGAAACTTTGTGTAACAGCTATATGAGAAGTTGGACTGATATTTGTCCAATTTATAACATATATCAAAGGCAATTAGAGAAATAATTCTAATTTCAATAGAATTGATATATATTCAAGTGTTTTATAAGCTTAAAACCATATTCCTTAAATTGAAGCTATATCAAAATATGGACCGATGTTAGTCAAATTAGTAACGTTATTTAAAATAATAGTACTGAATTTTAGTAAAATTGTTTCATATTTAAAACTTCTATAAGCTCAAATCCGTTTTCCGACAAAGGACTTTATATGGGAACTATTACAAGATGTGAACCGATTTATATACGAAATTAATATTACATATACTACTTTGAAAAAGAATTGTGATGAATTTTAATAAAATCGGTCTTAGATATTTAAAAATTTTATAAGCTTTCAATCATATTCCAGTCTTATCCATATAAGACTGGGGTGCAATAAAATTTTGTATATTTAAGGTTATAACTTTTTTGGAATGTAACTTAAAATGTTACACGTTGTTTGTTCTGAAAATTTTCTGAAAAATAGAACTTATGTTGAACTTAAATATTATGAAGAAAACAGTTTTAAAAATTAACAATTTTGTGTGGTCCAGTTTTAACGAAAAACGGAAAAACACCATAATCACAAATATTTCTTTGCCGTCGGACGGATGGACGGACTTTGCAATTCTGCCAAAAAAATTAAAATTATTAAAGTGCATTTTTATCTCTTAATTAAAATGTTATCATTTTTTCCTGAATTAAGTGTCATTACACAACCATTTTACCCTAATGTGTGCTGCTTTCTCATCTAAGTCCTCATAAATTATAAATGTTCTTGCCTTAAATTAAAATTTAAGTCGATTTAACTATATCTATAGACTGACAGATAGAGTCTATTATTAGCACGCTCATATCTATAATAATTGAAAAAGCTCAAGAAATTTGGTGTAAGTGTATGTTATTGTCCTAAGAATTTTCTATCCAAATTGAAAAAATCGGTTCATTGGAAAAAAGTAATGGTCCGATATTTGAGACAATCTCCTAAAATTGACAAAATTGAACAACGATTAAGATTAAACTGATTTAATTAAATTTGATATCCTGATATTTTCTTCAGTGAAAAACGTTTCGCACTAAGCAATTTTTGGATAGGGTAAGAGAGAGGGATTCCCCCTTACAAACGAAACATTTAACATATCTTAGTAAATCGCATATATAGTAAATTGCAGGCTGAAATATTAGGAGTAGGACACGGAGAAGTGGTATCTCCCCAAGTGAAACTTTTAATATCAAATATATCTGAAATTTTTTGAAGAGAGAAAAAAAATACAAAGGATTAAATAATTAGATAGAGCATAAAAGAGTAGGGCACCGGGGTGCGGATGAATCGGAAGCAAGCAGAATTTTTAATATGCCCCTCCAATTATTTCTTAATCGATCGTGATGGAGGATATTTAAAATGTGGCATAGCCACTGTGTTTTTATTTAACACTAGATTAACCAAAGAAGTCTTTTGACTGCTTTATAGAATCTAAAGCTTTCTAGTATTAAACAGGTGTCAAAAATGTCCTTCAAAACTTTTTCTAACTTTATCCAAATTTCTCCTTTTAAATTTTATTGGGTTTCATATGACTTTATCTACGATCCACTCATGTTTAACTAAATAACACTTTTCTACTCCTGGTTTATTTTGTCTTTCGTACAGTTTCACTTTGAGAGAATTTTCTATGGACAATTGACCTTTTTGTACATTTGTGTCTGGAAAACTTTATATATGGGAGTGTGTATGTGTGTCTTTTTATTAGAGTAAACAAAAATCACAAAATTCCACAAAACTAATTTAAAAACCTAAACTTTTCTGGGAGCACAAAAACCCCAAGAACACAATTTTTTGCTACTCCCATTAGTTTTTTTTTCTAATTTATTTAAACTGTTGCCGGTTTTTGGGGAGTATTTTTTAGTTGTCACTAAAACAAAAAGGAGTTCAGTAAGGAATATATGGACCATGACAAAATGTGCAGCCTTCTAAGGACTTAAAAGGTTACAATATAAAAACAGTTTAAATGGTTAACTATTTTATAGATATTTTAAAATAAATTAAAGTTTAAAAAAGATAAAAAGGCTGAAATTTACAAAAGAATTAACTAAAAATTTTTATTAATTAATTCTTGATTAAAAATTCTTAAATATAAATTAGACCAAAAAACATATGTGTATGTGTGGGTTTAGGTTTTTATCAAGTCAGCATGTGTGTAATTATATAAATATTTATTTTCCTCCTTTTTAGCCTTTTTATAATGTAGATATGCTACACATGTGTCTATGTGTCCGTCTGTGTGTGTGTAAAAATTCACATGTGTGCGAATAATAAAATAAATTAAAATTTAGCTATTTACTTTGTCCGCTTTTGTTGGCAACTAAATAATTATATACACAAACACAATTACACATATTCACCTAATAAAGAGTGAGTGCGAGAAAATCTTAACATACATATATTTTAATCAAAACGAAACCAATATTTAATTGAAAGTGTTATTACAATTAATTTCAATTAATCACTAATAATAAAGTTTTGAAGCTCTTTCGGAAACCCCTCCATTCATTTTCTTAAAATGTTTTCTGTCACTTAGTTCGAAGAGAAAGTCCATCTCCGTTTTCAATCTACCACACTTTTTGACTCCTTTTTGTGATCCTTAATACTCTTCTAACAAGAAGTCAATATCTGTCCACTGTTCTTAGCAATGTGGACGGGCAGTTTGGATGCCTCTCCCGAAATAAATATCACATTATTAATCTTGTTTACCAAAGTGGCAGGATGCCAATTCAGGTCAAAACTAAGCGAACACATTTTGAGGTCTTATAAATTAAAGCAGCAGTAAACATTCCTTGATGTAAATTTCGGAATTTAGACGAGCCGTTTTAACAAACAATTGCCTTCTTTTCCCTCAACTGAATATTGCTTGCCACTTTGTGAGGAAATTTTTATTGCAGTCCTCCTACCGGATATGTATGCGAGCCATTTTGAAAAAGTTTCCTATCATTAAGCTTTAGAAACATCATGTGGACCATTCCTTCCACCGAACCAGGTTTTCTATCAAAGGACAAGTTCTGCCAGTAATTTTTAATAAAATTGGAAACAGTTTGACGGTAAACAATATAATCATTTGTTTGACATTAAGCATAATAACTGACATATAATTTGGGTTAAATATTTTATTGAAAAAAAAAAACGTGTGTTAAGAATTGTGCAATCTCATTTCTTTTATAAAAAATCCTTATATCCTCATATATACACACATACATATGTACTGAATAAATCTCTATGTTTGTCATGGTTTACAAGTTCAAATTAATTTTTTGTGCATTTAGCGCTTAACCAACACCAAAAAAGGGGATCTGAACTACAAACTTATCTAAGCAGGACAATAATGGTAGGACAACAACAAAAGACAACAACAGCAGTAACGAAAACCAACAAAAAATCGTTGGAAACACAAGTACTCTCTGAAAAAAAGTGCCAAATAAACAAAAAGTTTAAATGATAAAATTAGCACGTACTTCATATACATTCAAACAGAAAACACACACACATACTAATACTTAAACAAATATAATGAAATATACTCACTCTAAAGCACACTAGCACTTTTGCACTCAAACAAGTTTAGGATCCACAAGTACACAAAAACAGTACAAACATTCATATACAAACACATTTCAGGATAATAGAAACAATAAAAAATAAAAAACAGGAACAAAATAAATGAAATTAAATAAGAGTTTTCATGTCCAACAAAAATTTCTCAAATAAATAAATTTCAAAAGAAATTTTTTAAAACTTTTTCTTAAGAAAATATAAAAACACTTCTTAAAAGCAAATTTTTGAAAGAATATTTTTCCAAGAAATTAAAAAAATATCTAATAAATGCAAATACCTGAAAGAAGGAAATTTTTAAAAGAATTGTTATTGAAATTTTCGGAGAAAATATTGGAATATTATTTTTAATAAAAAATCATATGGAAGTCTCTTAAAAAGTGTGATCGATCAATGTTGTTCATTAAAACTTTTTTAATATTACTAAACAGTAGATACTGCCCGTTTGCAAAAAAAACCTGTTTCAGGTTGATAGAATTGTTCGTATGATGTTTGTAAATCCAAAATATAGAAAGTATTTTCAAAAGAGCTCAACTCATTCGTCATAAAAATTTTCTTATAAAAATATTATCGATATGAAAATTTTCTTATAGAAAATTTATCGATATGAAAATTTTCTTATATCGATATGAAAATTTTCTTATAGAAAATTTATCGATATGAAAATTTTCTTATAGGAAATTTATCTTAAATTTATCTTTCTTATAGAAAATTTATCGATATGAAAATTTTCTTATAGAAAATTTATCGATATGAAAATTTTCTTATAGAAAATTTATCGATATGAAAATTTTCTTATAGAAAATTTATCGATATGAAAATTTTCTTATAGAAAATTTATCGATATGAAAATTTTCTTATAGAAAATTTATCGATATGAAAATTTTCTTATAGAAAATTTATCGATATGAAAAATTTTTTTATAGAAAATTTATCGATATGAAAATTTTCTTATAGAAAATTTATCGATATGAAAATTTTCTATAAGAAAATTTATCGATATGAAAATTTTCTTATAGAAAATTTATCGATATGAAAATTTTCTTATAGAAAATTTATCGATATGAAAATTTTCTTATAGAAAATTTATCGATATGAAAATTTTCTTATAGAAAATTTATCGATATGAAAATTTTCTTATAGAAAATTTATCGATATGAAAATTTTCTTATAGAAAATTTATCGATATGAAAATTTTCTTATAGAAAATTTATCGATATGAAAATTTTCTTATAGAAAATTTATCGATATGAAAATTTTCTTATAGAAAATTTATCGATATGAAAATTTTCTTATAGAAAATTTATCGATATGAAAATTTTCTTTTAGAAAATTTATCGATATGAAAATTTTCTTATAGAAATTTATCGAGATGAAAATTTTCTTATAGAAAATTTATCGAGATGAAAATTTTCTTATAGAAAATTTATCGAGATGAAAATTTTCTTATAGAAAATTTATCGAGATGAAAATTTTCTTATAGAAAATTTATCGAGATGAAAATTTTCTTATAGAAAATTTATCGAGATGAAAATTTTCTTATAGAAAATTTATCGATATGAAAATTTTCTTATAGAAAATTTATCGATATGAAATTTTCTTATAGAAAATTTATCGATATGAAAATTTTCTTATAGAAAATTTATCGATATGAAAATTTTCTTATAGAAAATTTATCGATATGAAAATTTTCTTATAGAAATTTATCGATATGAAATTTTCTTATAGAAAATTTATCGATATGAAAATTTTCTTATAGAAAATTTATCGATATGAAAATTTTCTTATAGAAAATTTATCGATATGAAAATTTTCTTATAGAAAATTTATCGATATGAAAATTTTCTTATAGAAAATTTATCGATATGAAAATTTCTTATAGAAAATTTATCGATATGAAAATTTTCTTATAGAAAATTTATCGATATGAAAATTTTCTTATAGAAAATTTATCGATATGAAAATTTTCTTATAGAAAATTTATCGATATGAAAATTTTCTTATAGAAAATTTATCGATATGAAAATTTTCTTATAGAAAATTTATCGATATGAAAATTTTCTTATAGAAAATTTATCGATATGAAAATTTTCTTATAGAAAATTTATCGTTATTAAAAATTTTCTTATAGAAAATTTATCGATATGAAAATTTTCTTATAGAAAATTTATCGTTATTAAAAATTTTCTTATAGAAAATTTATCGTTATTAAAAATTTTCTTATAGAAAATTTATCGTTATTAAAAATTTTCTTATAGAAAATTTATCGTTATTAAAAATTTTCTTATAGAAAATTTATCGTTATTAAAAATTTTCTTATAGAAAATTTATCGTTATTAAAAATTTCTTATAGAAAATTTATCGTTATTAAAAATTTTCTTATAGAAAATTTATCGTTATTAAAAATTTTCTTATAGAAAATTTATCGTTATTAAAAATTTTCTTATAGAAAATTTATCGTTATTAAAAATTTTCTTATAGAAAATTTATCGTTATTAAAAATTTTCTTATAGAAAATTTATCGTTATTAAAAATTTTCTTATAGAAAATTTATCGTTATTAAAAATTTTCTTATAGAAAATTTATCGTTATTAAAAATTTTCTTATAGAAAATTTATCGTTATTAAAAATTTTATTATAGAAAATTTATCGTTATTAAAAATTTTATTATAGAAAATTTATCGTTATTAAAATTTTCTTATAGAAAATTAATCGTTATTAAAAATTTTCTTATAGAAAATTAATCGTTATGAAAATTTTCTTAAAGAAAATTTATTGTTTTAAAAATTTAATTTTAGAAAATTTATCGCTGTGAATATTATCTTATTGAAAATATATCAATATGAAATTTTTCCTTTTTGGATAATTTTTGCTTTATAAACTTTTGAAGGAATATTTTCTTTATAAATTTTCTAAAAGAGGAAATTTCTTTAAAGAAATGTTCTCTCACATTTTGTTACGGAAAATTTCTCTCTTTAGATTTTCTTACAGAAAATTCCTTTCTTTAAATTATGTTAACAAATATTTCTTTTTCTTCGAAAGAATTTCTCTCTTTTTAATTTTTTTCAGAGAGAATTTATTATTATTATAATTATTATAATTATTATTATTATTATTATTATTATTATAATTATTATAATTATTATAATTATTATAATTATTATTATTATTATTATTATTATTATTGTTATTATTATTATTTTTTTTTTTTTTTTTTTTTTTTGTTTAAGAAAATATCACTCGTTGTGAAATTTTGATTTCTTTTTCCCAATTCTGTCTTCTATAAATATTGACTTTCCTTATCTCAAATTTTTCTTCTTATTCCTTTTGATTACAGTGTTAAATGAATTAAGTTCGTTTGTATTTAATTACAATTTTTACACTTTTCCTCCTTAAATCCTTAAAAGCGATTACGTCGATTAAAAAGCATGAACAAACTTCATCTCATGTCATCAAGTATTTCGAATTTATTGAAATTTTTAAATTATTTAATTCTGACTACTTGGGAAATTCCGAATATTCGTTTTATTGAAAAAATATTAACGAGTAAAATAACATTAATATTTGTTGTGTCCTTTAAAACTATAAGTATGTAATGTATATGAGTCTATAATGAGATTCTGTCGTGATGAAGAAGTGATTATTTGAATTACTTTCGATATTTATTACAGCCGCTGTCTTTTATGGGAAAATTGCTTACAAAATGTTATTTAATATGACCAATACTTTCATGGTACCTTAAATTATATAATTTAAATGGTCTTTTTATAGTATAAAATTTATACCCTCCATCACCACAAGTGGTGAAGAGGCTAAATGAACATTGTCAATCCGAGTGTAACGGTACGAAGAATTCATCTCAGAACCCATATATATTTTTGCTGGAAATCAAAATTTGTTTTGGTTTGGCTACGGCCGTCTTTTTTTCCGTTTGTCTGTTGTTGGCATGCTCACATCCAAAATAATTGACAGAGCTCATTGAAATTATAGACCTGAGAAGTTTCTTGTTTAAAAACAGCAAAATCGGTTAACTATATTAAAAGATATAGACAAATATCTGAGGTGGCCTCTAATTTCAAACAAAATACCTTCGTAAAATTATTGGAAAATTACCATTCCAATAATTATTACAATTGGTTCAGTAGAAGTGGAACGTTATAGCCAAAACCTTTACATATTGTATACGTTTCTGAGTATGTGTGAGTGTGTATGAAACATAACGTATTTACTTCACAGACATTTGTGGTGGAGGGTTTTAAAGGTTCAGCATAGTCAAATATAGTATTTTTACTTTATTTATAATTCAACTAATTATTTAAATCCTTAATAATTCTTCCATATTTGTAAAACCTCAATATATCAATTTAGCAATATATAACACATAAAATGTATATAAAACTCCTAATTAATTTCATGTTATATTATGTTGGCTTCTTTGGACAATTTACCTTTAAGTTTATTGTATTTGGTTTCTTCTCGTTAAGACTTCTAATACATTCAAACAACACACACACACAGACACCCAACTAAAATTTAAATACCAAAGTTAAAGGATAAATGGTCAGAAGAAATAAAAAATGAAGAACATAAAAGACTATTCGTTATAGTTATTCCTGTAAAGCCATAATAATAATTAATTGCCTACAATAAACTCCAAATAAAAAGCTCCAATACACAAGTGAATATATGAAATTTTCATACTTGTTAAAGGAATGAATCCTGCATCTACAAAGGAAAGACATTTCCATGTGAAGGTAAATCAGCTACAAAAAGGTATGAAGAGTTGGGTGCTCAAAATATAAAAATATAGTCTTGGTACAATGTTAGTAACTAAAATAGGGACTTTTAAAAGAGAGCTTATTTTAGATTCCAGAACAGCCTCCAGTTCAGATTCTAGTTCTGTTTTAGTTCAGTTTTTCTTCGGTTGTAGATCAGTTGTATTTCAGTTTTAGTTCAGTCTAGTTCAATTCCAGATCAGTTCTTATTCAATTCTAGTTCAGTTCTGATTCAGTTCTATTTCAGTTCTATTTCTGTTCTATTTTTGTTATATTTTTGTTCTAATTCAATTCTAGTTCAGTTCTAATTCTGTTCGATTCTATTAAATTGAACAATTTAAGTTTAGTTTAGTTCCACATAATTTAAGTTTCTGATAAATAAATTTTTTTTATAAATATTCATAAGAAAATTTAATTATCGATAAATTTTCATAAGAAAATTGAATTATCGATAATTTTTTTATAAGAAAATTGAGTTTCCAATAAATTTTCTGTAAGAAAATTTAGTTATCGATAAAATTTCTACAAGAAAACTTAGTTATCAATAAATTTCCTTTAAGAAAATTTACTTGTCGTTAAGTTTTCTTTAAGAAAATTTTTATTTTCTTGAAGAAAATTTAGTTATCGTACATTTTTTTAGAAAATTTTGTTATCGATAAATTTTCTAAAAATAAAGTTTCAAAATTTTCTGAATGACTTTTTAATTTATGTTAACTTTTAAGTTCCCCTTAAAGTGCAAATATTATAAGGTTGATTAAGGACTTCTTTCATATCCTGCCTGATAGTTATTCCTACATTCTCTCATGCATCCTGAAAATGAATATGAATGAATTTTTTACTAGAAATTTGTTAAAGGATAAAGTTTTGTAAATTTTTTTACCTTAAGGTTATGTTTCCTGTACTCCTTTTTTAATGGACGACTATTTAAATGTTTGGGACTAAATGTCTGTTGTGCACAGGATCTCCTTGTTAAATTGCCATAATATTTCTACCTTTTTTAGATTTTGTATTTTTTATTTAAAGTGTGTAACTTTACAAGTTACATGATTTTCATTTATATTGAACAAATTTTAAACTTGTTTCATTAACTTGAACATTTTTACACCCGGCCACTTTAACAGGAAGCAGCAGTAGCAGTAGCAGCATTTACTAGCAGCTTCAATTAATGTGTGGCCCATTAAGTTAATAAGATTTAAACAAGAGCAAAAAATAAATAAAATGGAACTGAAGGAAAAAAACGTAGTAATGTGAAACAAAAAAATTACTGAACAAGCAAACTTGTTATAGTCGTTCAAGCACGACTATGTAATACTCTACACCACATTGTTGGCTGTAAGTGAGTGCTACGAAAAATGTATGAACGACCCTCGTATAATTTGGTTTCTTTATTTATACTTATGTGTCAAATATATCATTATGATACCAACATTTTTGTTAAATTTATACGTTTTAAAGTGCAGCTTTTCTGGAGGCTGGACCTGACGCTCGTATAATTTCGCACAGTGTTTTTGGCTTACATTTATCTTAATTTGACTAAATATCTTTACAATACCCACAAACATGTGTGATTTATGATTTTGGAAGTGATATTTGGAAGGATGGTTGTATGGGACCTAAAAGAAAAGATGGTCCCATCCTCATATAATTTGGCACATTGTTTTAGAATTTTTGCAAAATTTGTTTAAAAACGTTTTATATTTAGGAATTTTATGGACTAAAAACAACATTAAGAGGGGACATTTATATGGTGCCTCTATGAATGAATGGACCGAGCATAGTACGTACCAATTTTCATTAAAATATTTTCAAAACTGCGACCTGTACTTTGCGAATAAGCTTTACATATACAGCCAGGCAGCCGGGCTGTTTTTTCTGCCCGTTACAAACATCTGCACAAGCGTATTCTGTGGTGGTGTAGGGTATAAAAATAAAATAAAAATTCTAGTTTTAAATGAACTTTAATGTTTTCACATTAAATAAAATGTATGAGGTCCTTTGAAGTTGTTTCCCAAGTTTTTGCTCCATTTTATTCCATTTTCTGTAATTGCAAAAATTGTAGCCAGAGAAGAATATTTTTTTTTGTGTGTAAATAATTTCATTTAATGTGAATCATAAATCACTTAATAAATATCCTTGTTAATTCCTGGTAATTTCTATTTAGCTGGTCCTGCCTTGGGCTTCCCCTTTATTACCATTTCCTCCCCCAACTCACATTTCAACCACATTTAAGTCACATTTTAAGTTTTTCTATATCAATCAAATTTAATAGAAATTCAGAAACAGTAATTTCTATTTTTATTCCATTTTTTGCACAAAAAGAAATAACTGAAAATGACATTCGTAGTAATGCAGTGAAATGAACATTAACTCAATATTTAGCTTAAGAAAATTGTAGGATTTTATGTTTTCTTTATTCAAAGAAAAAACATGCAATTGCAATTTAACCAAAGAATTTCATCGTCATATCAAGAAATGTGATATTTATGTTTTCGCCAGTAAATGGAGAAAAAATGTGAAATTAATTCTAAAAGCAAAAATTTATTTTGAGCTCCAGAAAAAAAGCGGAATAGAGAAAATAGTTATAAAATTAATGCATAGAATGTAATCTTTTATGGCACTCACGCCACGTCTTTGTCACGCTACTGCAATTTTGCATTCAGGAAACAAAAGTAACAATAAAAACTTAATCATATTTTAGACTTATTTCTCATAATTTTATACGCTTAAAGGAATTAACATTTAAATTCAATTAAATGAATTTTCACAAAAAAAAACCGAATTGACACGATTACGTATTCACAGCTAAATATAAGAAAAATAAAAAGAAGACAAGAGAACGGAAAAATGTTAACACAATAATTGAAATTTCTTGTAGAAAATTTAATCGATAAAATTTCTGTTTAGAGGAAAATTTTCGAAAAAATTTTCATTAAGAGGAAATTTTCGATAAAATTTATGTTTAGAGGAAATTTCCGATAAAATTTCTGTTTAGAGGAAATTTCCGATAAAATTTCTGTTTAGAAGAAATTTCCGATAAAATTTCTGTTTAGAAGAAATTTTCGATGAAATTTCTGTTTAGAGGAAATTTTCGATAACATTTCTGTTTAGAGGAAATTTTCGATAACATTTCTGTTTAGAGGAAATTTTCGATAACATTTCTGTTTAGAGGAAATTTTCGATAAAATTTCTGTTTAGAGGAAATTTTCGATAAAATTTCTGTTTAGAGGAAATTTTCGATAAAATTTCTGTTTAGAGGAAATTTTCGATAAAATTTCTGTTTAGAGGAAATTTTCGATAAAATTTCTGTTTAGAGGAAATTTTCGATAAAATTTCTGTTTAGAGGAAATTTTCGATAAAATTTCTGTTTAGAGGAAATTTTCGATAAAATTTCTGTTTAGAGGAAATTTTCGATAAAATTTCTGTTTAGAGGAAATTTTCGATAAAATTTCTGTTTAGAGGAAATTTTCGATAAAATTTCTGTTTAGAGGAAATTTTCGATAAAATTTCTGTTTAGAGGAAATTTTCGATAAAATTTCTGTTTAGAGGAAATTTTCGATAAAATTTCTGTTTAGAGGAAATTTTCGATAAAATTTCTGTTTAGAGGAAATTTTCGATAAAATTTCTGTTTAGAGGAAATTTTCGATAAAATTTCTGTTTAGAGGAAATTTTCGATAAAATTTCTGTTTAGAGGAAATTTTCAATAACATTTCTGTTTAGAGGAAATTTTCGATAAAATTTCTGTTTAGAGAAAATTTTCGATAAAATTTCTGTTTAGAGGAAATTTTCGATAACATTTCTGTTTAGAGGAAATTTTCGGTATAATTTTAGATTTAAAATTACTGATTAGAGGAAATTTTGAAAAAAAGCTCTATTTATAGGAAATAAAAGTCGTATCTATATTAATTTTTATATTTCTAGGAAATTTTCGATAAAAGTTCAATTTGATAGATAATTTTCGATAAATTTCCAATTTATAGGCAATTTTCGAAAAAATGTATTAAGAGGAAAATTTTGATAAAAGTTTCTATTTATAGAAAAAACAAACTCATTTAGAGGACGTCATCGACAAAATTTCTGTTTAGAGGAAATTTTTGATAAAATTTTCATTTATAGGACATTTTACGATACAAGTTCTATTTAAAGAAAATTTTCAATAAAATTTATATTTTATATTTTTTAACGAAATTTTAAATTTCTTATAGAAAATTAATCGATAATTAAATTTTCTCATAGGAAATTTATCGATAACAAAATTTCTTTATAGAAAATTTATCGATAACTAAATTTTCTTATAAGAAAATTTATCGATAACTAAATTTTCCTGTAAGAAAATTTATCGATAACTAAATTTTCTTATAAGAAAATTTATCGATAACTAAATTTTCTTAAAGAAAATTTATCGATAACTAAATTTCCATATAGAACATATATCAATAGCTAACTTTTCTTATAGAAAATTTTCTCTAACTTAATTTAATAAAAATGTTTCCATTTTTAAATTTTTTCTATTTTTCTCTCTTTTTTATTTATTTTTCACAAATTTTTCTCACAACAAAATGTGTTAATTTCAATAAATTATCTTCATTACAATTGTTTGTTGTAACAACAACAACAACAAACATCACCAAGAGTATTTAATATGTTAGAAAAAGGACGAGTAATTGTATTTAAGTGTATTCTATGTTGTTGTTTCTTTGTAAACATTTATGTTGTTGTTGAAGTTATTTTTTGAGTACTTGAGTGATTGTGTATGTTTGTGTAAATGTTTTGTAATATTTACAACATTTTTCATACTGTCAGTGTAAATGTCCTTTATGTCTGTCCCATGTCTACCATGATGTATGTTTTACTGAGGTGAATGTATGAAAAGCATTTTTTATTTGAGTGTAAGTGAAGGAAGAGAAGGCGAGAGAAAGGGAGGTTTGTTATACACTTTAGAACAGTAAAGAGTATTTTTTTATTTTTCATTCAGTTTGAGAGTATGTGTCCTGTATGAGGTAACAAGGATAATGTCATTAATAAATTATAATGTTAACAACATTTCACATTAACCCACAATTAAGTAAACGACAATGAAAAATAATAATAATGATCATGATGATGATGATAATGTTATTGTTAATGGTGTAAGTGAAAATAAATAGTTGTTTTTCAGTTGTTGTAAATAATTTATAATAATAATTATTTATTATGGAACTTGAAATATTTAAAACTTTTTGTTGGGACATTTCCAAAGGAGAAAAAAAGCAAAATAATATATTTTCTATTAAAAGAACCTTTTTACTTTCAAATGATATTATAGATAAAATTTTTATTGAAAGAAAATATTTAATAAATTTTCAGTTTAGAGAAAATGTTCGAACTGTTCTATTCAAAGAAAATTTTCAATAATTTTTTTAATCGGACAAATTGTTAGATTCTCTTTTTGGTCAAAGTTTTCTATTAATTTTTAATTTGGAGAAAATTGTCGATGAATTTTCATTTTGGAGAAAATTTTCGATAAATTTTCAATTTAGAAAAAAACATAACTGTTCTATTTATAGAAATTCTTTAATAGCAGTTCTATTTATAAAAAGTTTACCATAACTGTACTATTTATTAGAATTTTTCAATAACTATTAAATTTACATATATATTTTGATTAACTATTCAATTTATAGACAATTAGATTTTACCTGTAGCGCTTTGCTGCATAAACGTTCTCCTTAGTTCAAAATCTCGAAAGAAATTTGACAAATTATTAAAATGACATATATATAAATATAGATATAGATATAGATATAGATATAGATATAGATATATAGATATAGATATAGATATATAGATTTGTATGTTAAGAATTTTTTGATTTCAGTTTCTATTCGATAATTTATATTTGAGGAAATTTTCAAAATATTTTCTGTCTGTGGAAAATAGAAAAGATAATTTTGATTTGTAATTCTTTTTTCCAAATTTATTAAAATTTAATTTAAAATTTTTTATTCAAGATCACAACTTTTTATTAAAAAAAACTTCCCCTTTTATAGCAAAAATATTATATTTTTGTTTTTTTACAAATATTTGCTTGTGCAACAATATTGAAGAAAAACTAATATTTTTTTCCTTTTTTTTTTTTTGTTGTTATATTTTCCTATTTTTTTCCAATCACCAACATTTTATTAACAACAAAAAGAAGCAACAACTTTTTTCAATTCTGTTTATTCATAAATATTTGACTGAAAGCAATTTCGTTTATTGCAATAAAAGTGCAATATTAAAATATCAACAAAAAAGGGCAAAAATATGTTACAAATCAATAATGGGAGCAGACAATTGAGGATATAATAAGAAATCAACTTTTATTGAGGCATTTAAATATTTCAATTTTAATATAAAAAATTTAGAGAGAAAGAGCAAAACCAAAAGGAAATGAGAAAGCAATTAGATAAATAGGGAAATAAAAAGTTTGAACACAAAGAAAGTGTTTTTTTATTATTATTAAAGATGTAATAAAAAAGAACTCTTTTTTAAGGGAATTTCATAAGAAAATGAGAGAAATTTTATTGCTTTGAGGTATTAAAGAAAGACGTTCTTAAAGGAAAAAAACTTAAGTTATTTATTGAAAACATTTGAGCGGAAAGGAAACGTATACTTAATGTTACATATAAATATTACTTATACGCAGAATTAATTTCACTTCCGGTATATTTTGTTTTTTTTTTATTTTTTACTAAAATTGAAATTGTTTGTAGATTGATTTCTTATAAAAAATGAAGAGAATTTTCTTACAGAAAATTTCTTGATATCTGTCGAAATTTTCCTGGAATTTTAACAAAATGTCCTTGCTTTTAGGAAATATTCGCTGAATTTTCTATTCGTGGGATTTTTTTTTTTTTTTAATTTTCAATTTATATTAATGTTTTGATTAATTTAAAAAAGAAATGTTTATTAAATATGTTCAAATTCAAATTTTAAAACTTACGCTGCAATAATTCTTTAGTTATATACGTTGTATGGGGGTACCCCTCCCTCTGGTCCTGTCGGAATATTTATAGCCTATATTAATTTCAGATACATTTTGATCATTCTTAATTTCAAATCCTTTTCAGAAACTCTTTAGTAAACATGTTTTAATGCTCTCTGTTACTTTGATTGAGCAGATGGTCTGTCATCGTTTTAAATCTATTTAGTACTGTTCAATTTTCTTGTACCAAATGTACAATATCTCTCCATTGGTCTTAGATTTTGGCAGTTTGGAAGATTTGCCACATTATTGTTCTTGTGCCATTCAAGGTCTTGTTTATCATAGTGACAGGATGCCAAGTCAGGGCAAAATTAAATGAATACATTATGAAGCCTTATAAATGGAAGCAATAATTTCGTAAACATTACTTGACGAAAATTTCGGTACATTTAGAGCTCGTTTGAACAAAATGATTGGCTGCTTTTCCTCAACTGCATGGTGCTTGCCATACCAACAACTTGTTTGGAAATTTAGACTGCTTTTCTTTAACATTCCTTCACACATTAGATTTTTGAATGCTTGGCTAAGTTTTTGTTGGATTAAATTGTTTTTTTTTTTTTTTCGTGTGTGACACTAAGAAGGAATCATCACAGACCCCATAATGTATATATTCTTACTTAGAGCTATGTCCGTCGGTCTGTCTCTCTGTTATTGGCGCGCTTATATCCACAATAACTGACAGAAATTTCCAATTTAAATATAACAAAGTCAGTTCGATATATTAAAAGATATAGACAGATATCTGAGAAGTTATAGCAAAAAATATAATTAATATTATTTCACATTAAGTGTATTTGTGTTATATTTAAGAAAAGCCTTATATATTGTATACGTCTCTGAATGTATGTGTGAGCGTGTATGTATGAATTATAACGTATTTACTTAACGCGCATTTGTGATGGTGGAGGGTATCAAATATTCGGCATAATCAAATACAGCTTGTTTATAAATCTTTTTATTTGATTATTAACCTTTTTCTGAAAATCATAATTTTTCCTCCAGTTCTCAGTTCTCTTTTCAATTCATTATTTATCAATTTACTTTGATGTTTCAAAGTGATGAAAAAATTGCTGACATAAATATCAAAACAACAGCAACAACATCGACATCAATAAACAGACAGAAAAACACATAAATTTATGAATGACGACGACGATGATGATGATGATGATGATTTATTTAAACAATTTTTTCCATTTCTTTCCGAGTTAAACAGACATAAAAACTAATTAAATCCAATAGATTGCCAGACATCACATTTTGCTATAATTTTAGATATAAAACAGTAAATAGTTTCTGTCTGTAGTTGTTTAGACAAAATGTTACAATTTATATGTTTGTTTAGACTGGCACACATACAAACATATTTACACTCATACATGTGTGTGTTGTAACTTATGAATGACTGATTGTGTTACAGAGAAAAAAATAATAATAAAAATGTAAAAGGTTTTAGTGTCAACATAAATCAAAATCAATTAATAATTACAACCGACAAACAACACAAAACAAAAACAACAACAACAACATTACCAACAATCGCTTGAATTGAGCTTGAACAAAATAAATGAGAGGAATTTTTTCTATAAAATTGCAAACAGCAAACAAAACCTCTCCCCTCTATAGAAATTGAAGCTTTTCTTTCAACATTTTTATAGTTTTACTGTGACGAGATTTTGCTTTTGATTTTTCCTATTTGTGGGTGATTTGTAAAATAACATTTGGTCTACCTATTTGACCTGAGAGATTATTTGGAAGCAAAAAAACTAGAAAAATAATAAAAAAAGTTTGTTGCTGTTAAGGTTGCGCTACAAACAAAATAAGTGTATTAAATTTGTCTATGGATTTCGAATTTAAAAGAAAATTTTCAACCAAATTTACGATAAATTTTATGTTTAAAGGAAGTTTACGATAAATTTCCTATAAAGGATATTTACAATAAATTTTCTATAAAAAAATCACGATACATTTTCAATAAAAGGAAATATACGATACATTTCCTATAAAAGGAAATTTTTATAAATTTTCTATAAAATGAATTTTACGAAAAATTTTCTATAAAAGGAAATGTACAATGAATTTTCTATAAAAAATCACGATATATTTTCTATAAAAGGAAATTTACGATAAATTTTATATTTAAAGAAAATTTACAATAAATTTCTATAAAAGGAAATTTACAATATATTTTTGATTAAAAACTAATTTTATATAAATTTCGAATTATTATTTTTGGTAAAGTTTCTATTCAGATAAAATTTTCGTTAGGTTTTCTACTTAAAGGAAATTATCGATACATTTTCAATTTAGAGAAAATTTTCGATTAATTTTCAATCTTAGAATATATTCGATATATTTAGACTTATTTAAATTTTTTATACCTGTTTATACAAAATTTTCAATAAATTACTTATAGAGTTTTTGTAGAAAGTTTCGATAAATTTTCTTTTAGTAAAAAATCTTCGATAAATTTTCTTGTAGTAGATAATTTTCGATAAATTTTGTAATTGTAGAAAATTTTCGCTAATTTTTTTGTCTTAATGGGAAATATGCGATAGATTTTCGTTTTGTCGAATAAAGTCGCTATTTGCCTTCTAATCGATTTATTATACTTTTATCTACTTTTATTTATTCGAAAACTTTTCGTAAATATATTTTTCAAAATACTCCGCCATAAACAATGAATGAATGAATGAAAACGATTGTGATTAATGTTATACAATATTTGTTGCAACACAAGTTGTGTGTCATTTTCTTTCTTTCTTGTTGTTGCATTTTGCTGCTACTTTTGTAGCAAAAATAAATGCAACAAAATAAATTCCACAAAAAAAAAAAAAAAATACAGAAATTCGATTGTATATCGGTCTTTTAGTTTCCGTGTTGTCTGGGTCGGGGTCTGGTATTCGCGGTAACACATTGTTGTTATTTTTACAGAATTTATGCAATGAACAATTTTATTTATATGTGGTGATGTTGTTATTGTTTTTTTTTTTTTTTTTTCAAAATAGTTGTACATTTATTTCTCTCAACTTGTTGTTGTAATTATTTTTTTATTTTGGGGTCAGTTGCTGTTAAATGCAATAAATCATTGACAATGACAACTTATGTACAAGAACAACATTATGGAGGGTGTTTAAAACACAAACAACAAAAGCAGCCGCAACAACTACAAAAAAAAAAAAAAAAAAACGAAAAAATAGAAAAAATAAAGAAAAATTGTTGTACGGAAAATTGATGTTCCTTTTGTTGGGTCGTTGTTCACTTTTCTATAAAGTGCAAATCGATTTTTATTTGTTATTTTTGCCAATAAATAAAGTGCATTTTGCGAGGTTGTGGCAATTTTTCTTTTTTTATTAAAAAATTTTAAATTTAGTAATTAATAACTATTTTTCAATAAATTTTCTATTTAAAGGAAATTTTCGATTAATTTTCTATTTAAAAAAAATTTGGATAAATTTTCCCTTTAAAGGAAATTTTGAATAAATTTTCTATTGTAAAAATGTTCGAAAAAACTGTCTATTTATAGGAAATTTTCGATAAATTTTCTATTTATAGAAATTTTCGATAAATTTTTTCTATTTATAGGAAATTTTCGATAAATTTTCCATTTATAGAAGATTTTCGATAAATTTTCCATTTATAGGAAATTTTCGATAAATTTTCCATTTATAGGAAATTTTCGATAAATTTTCCATTTATAGGAAATTTCGATAAATTTTCCATTTATAGGAAATTTTCGATAAATTTTCCATTTATAGGAAATTTTCGAATAATTTTTCTATTCATAGGAATTTCGATAAATTTTCTATTCATAGGAAATTTTCGATAAATTTTCTATTCATAGGAAATTTTCGATAAATTTTCTATTCATAGGAAATTTTCGATTTTTCATAGGAAATTTTCGATAAATTTTTTTCATAAAATTTCTTTATCGATTTATTATATTTTCTATTTTATTTTTATTAAAAATTTTCGTAAATATATTTTTCAAATATTCCGCCATAAACAATCATAAATGAATGAATGAAAACGATTGTGATTAATTTATAAATTTTATTCAACAAATTTTCATAAACTTTCTTTCTTGTTTTCATTTTTCTACTTTTGTAGAAAATAAATGCAACAAAATAAATTCCTCGAAAATACAGAAATTTTCGATAAATTTCTATTCATAGTTTCCGTTTGTCTTCGGGGTCTGTATTCGGTATACAATTTTGTTATTTTTACAGAATTTTCGATAAATTTTCTATTATATTTGATGATTTTCTATGTTATTGTTTTTTTTTTTTTTTTTTTTTCAAAATAGTTGTACATTTATTTCTCTCAACTTGTTGTTGTAATTATTTTTTATTTTGGGGTCAGTTGCTGTTAAATGCAATAAATCATTGACAATGACAACTTATGTACAAGAACAACATTTTGGAGGGTGTTTAAAACACAAACAACAAAAGCAGCCGCAACAACTACAAAAAAAACGAAAAATAGAAAAATAACAGAAAAATTGTTATACGGAAAATTGATGTCCCTTTGTTGGGTCGTTGTTCACTTTTCTATTAAAGTGCAAATCGATTTTTATTTGTTATTTTTGCCAATAAATAAAGTGCATTTCGCGAGGTTGTGGCAATTTTCTTTTTTTATAAAAAATTTTTAATTTAGTAATTAATAACTATTTTCAATAAATTTTCTATTTAAAAGAAATTTTCGATTAATTTTCTATTTAAAAAAATTTGGATAAATTTTCCTTTTAAAGGAAATATAGGAAATTTTCTATTCATAGGAAATTTTCGATAAATTTTCTATTCATAGGAAATTTTCGATAAACTTTCTATTCATAGGAAATTTTCGATAAATTTTCTCTTCATAGGATATTTTCGATAAATTTTCTATTCATAGGAAAGTTTCGATAAATTTTCTATTCATAGGATATTTTCGATAAATTTTCTCTTCATAGGAAAGTTTCGATAAATTTTCTATTCATAGGAAATTTTCGATAAATTTTCTATTCATAAGAAATTTTCAATAATTTTCTATTCATAGGAAATTTTCAATAAATTTTCTATTCATAGGAAATTTTCGATAAATATTCTATTCATAGGAAATTTTCGATAAATTTTCTATTCATAAGAAATTTTCAATAATTTTTCTATTCATAGGAAATTTTCGATAAATATTCTACTTGTAGAAATATCCATGTTTTAATATCATTCAGTTTTCCCTACTGCTATATCTAGCGAGTGATTCAGTTGCTACCAATATATTTCCTTGGTATCCTGTCAAATGCTTATACATCTTGTACATATCTGTGAAGTGTATCATGACTTGTGTCCTCGGGATAATATATTAATCCCATAATTTGTAGTCATCACTGTGCTGGATAAAAAACATTTTTCCAATACTCTTGTCGTTGTATTCCCCACTAAACCACTTACTTTTAAGCAGCGCATTCTTTATACCCTTGAAAAATCATAATTTTGTAGTTCATTTCAATCGATGTAGACTTTTTCTACTACTGAACCGTAATAAAAAAGGCCTTCGACTTGACATTATGGTGTGATTCACAACCAATTTCATGTATTCTGTTGGGACCAGACTTCATTTAATAAACAATAAATCATTTTACTGCAGTTGAGGTAAAAGTTATAAAACGATGCCTTAATAACTAAGAAATTTATGATCCATAATTACTGCCAGTTACCAAATAATACTCTTTTAGAAATTTTTGGCATTTTCCAAATACTAAACACTTAAATTCTTTTTTTCCGTTTTTAAAATAAAATTAAACTTAAACTTGTTTTTGCAATGTCAAGCATGCAACTCGAAAAAATCCTTCAACTTAGAAAAATTACTCATAACTACAAATACAACTACAAAGAAAAAAAGGATTCATTTACAATGATATATAAAACATTTGTTAGAAAAACATCTGGGGTTTTTAACGAGAGCAAAACAAATGTATACATGTATATGTAAGTGTATATGTGTAACTAAATATTTACCAAAATATTGTATTAAAGCAAACAGTTATCTCTGTATTTAGACAAGAATAGAAAAAATATTATAAAATAATATTTAAAAGTATAAAGTCTTTATTTGAAAATGAGTTTAATGAACCATGTCTGAAAACCATCTTACATTCCATGAATCCATAAATGAATACCTTTAAGCTTCTGGAAAAACAAACAAAACAAAACCCTGAGAACTATAAACAACAGCCAGAGCAGCCACTAAATACAAATATTTGAGATGAAAAAAAGAAGGATATATTTTTCATACAATTCATTCAACCGTTATACAAACACACACACACATATATATACATGTATACATTCTAAAATACACCTACAATATAATACATAAACAAACATCTATGTCTACATTTATACACATACACAATAAAACAATGTGTTAATGTGTATGTATTTGTAAATAATGAAATGTATACATGAATATGTATGTAATTGTATTTGTAGTTATTCATACTAACTAAACTCATATTAGACCTAAAGGAGTATAAACCAAACCAAACTTAACTAAACTATTAGTACAATATCCTTTCGAAAACAATATGAACAGTGAGGAGGGTGGAAGAAGAGAGTATAAAATATAATATTACTAACACATTGTTAATATGTGTGAGACCATAGTTACTCACACTTCAATATATATAACAAAGTATACATTTGTTGGCACATATGTGTGTATGTGTATTTATGGATGTTAGTATTAATGCATTATATCTGTATTGTTATATTTCTATAGTTCTATAGAAATAGTTCTTTTTTTCTGCTAACAAAACATCCTGGGTGTTCTTTTATTACAGATTTTTTAACTAAAATTCAAATAAATTAAAAAACCTGTAGGATACCTTTAGGGAACGTTAAAGAAAGTATTAAAATAATTATGGTGTTGTTTTCGGCTGGTACGAATTTTAAATACTCTTCACCAATAGTGTTTTAAAAATAATGATTAAGAATACTCCTCGGCTCATAACGAAGAAAGGTCTGCTTAAATTTAAAATTTCAGGAAAATATTTATAAAACTATGGACAATTTGCCATCTAAATGAGGAATAATTCAACACCTATTGGTTTAAATGTACTACTTATCCGTATAAATTTCCTGAAAATCTATTGTCTCTTAATCATGTTTTACTAATCTTTGATTTCTTAAAAGAAGTTTCTTTCTGAAATTGATAAAATAAATTTTCCATTCGTCAAAATTGTTCACAAAGTCCTCGTTCGGAAGAGCGCTTAAACCTCTTTTCAACGATTGAAATAAGCAATATTCTATACATTTTTTTAGAATTATCTATAGAATTCATTTAACAAGGAGTGAGATTGAAAAAATCTAAACACACGTTTTTCATAAGAACTTTTAGTTACCTTTGCAAAACATGTCTGTTATTATGTTTAATGTCAATCAAATGAATTTATTCTTAAACTGATCAAAATGAGTTACTCACAAAAATTGCATACTAAAATTATTAAATATTTTTAACAAAATTAAATTTGGCCCTACAAAAAGTTTACCAAGCACTCAGCCGTAAAACCTTGTTCAATATTATTAAACTTTACCGGGAGTTTCATTGATAGAAAACCAGGTCGAATGAACGACCCCACGATATTTCTAAACGATAGAATGCTTTTCAAAAGAGCTCCCAACATATCAGGTGGGATTGCATACCGACTGTCTTGGTAGCTCTCGCAGTCAATCTGTCCGTCTATGTGCACTTGCATTTGTTATTTGCACACTCTCATTTCAGCTCATTCACAGTGATTCATTTTCATACAGAAATCAACAAAAATTGAAAAGTTTTGCTAGACAATTTCCTGCCCATTTTTAATAAAATATTTGTAATACAGTAGCGCCCTCTATGGTCTTCATTGAAATATTAAACAATTTTTTATAATCCTAAAGTTTTTTTGGTATCCTCATGGTAGCGATATTTTCAATATGTTACCACAATTTTTTCTAAATTGTTCGAGTGGAGGAAATTAAAAATCCGCATAGTTAAAATCGGTGTAGTAAGTTGAATGATATAGAGCGATATTTGAAACAAGTTTAAAATTTAAAATATATTTTTCAATATAACATAGATCACTGGAACATTAGTAACGTATAATCTATAAAAATAAATAAAACGACGGACATTAAACTGGAACCTTCAGTTTTGCAGGAATTAAACACAAACCAGTTAAACACAACCCTAAGAAGGATATGCCTTCTAAATTGCTCCCAGAAGAGGTTATAAAAAAAATATTTACAACTTTTTTTTTTATAATAAGACCTTGAACTTTCTGTATTTAAGGTCTTGGCCCGAGTATCTACAGAAATTCTTTATCATGCAAATAGTTCCATTGTTTAATGTGATGTGAAACCAACTCGATTAATATGTAGCTGTTACGTAGAGTTGGAAAACGGCTATCACCTGCCAAATTCGCTATTTCCCAAATTAGAATATCCATAACTCTCCCTCATTCAGATCGCCCAGAATTTTTTAGAAGTTTAGAAAATATTCCTCATGGGCATTAGGTTTTCGATTTCAGCTTCATGATCTAATAGTCAGAAGATATGTACCACAACCCATTTGTAGTCTCTAGTTAATCTATTTTACGTTTGGCTACCAGATTCTCTCAGGAACAAATTAAACTGTCCTATTACACGTCCATTCTTTATACAACGGTATTAAGATTTGAGAGAGACATCTGGCATCCGAATGCTTTTAGTTGAATTTACCAAATGCCAGATTGACCAAGAGTGACAATCTGTCATTCGAGGAATGTAGTTGGTTTCAATTTTACCAAGTTCTGATCTAACTAAATAATCGTAAGTAATTTCTAAAAAAGAACCGTATTATAGGTTAGAAATCGGAGTCATATTTTTGTTTTTCTGTTTAGAGTCTGAGTCATTCGTTTAAACCGAATGGAATGTGTGTTAAGCGCAGCCTACTTATAATGTGTTGGACGGAGAATATTGTTTCTATTTTTTTAGAGGGTGTCATCCTTGGACCTCTCCAATCGCAAGTACATTCGCTTGAAAAAATGTATGAGAGTTTCGGTATTCAGAGAAATCCAACAGGAATCTCAATGTTTTAAAATTAAAAGCCAAAACGTGAATTATCTAAATCGAAAGCAATAAAAAGCTTGGAAATTTTTATATATGTTAATTCCTCTCGAGGCATCAATTTAAAGATGAAAGAGTGGAAATTTGTGAAATGGAATTGATTTTAATGGATTTTAAACTTCACAATTTTTTAGACTTTTTAAGACTTTTAAAATACTTCAACTGTAACTTTTTCTTAATAAGCATTAAAGACATTTAAATAGATTCCATCCAAGTAAACAAACTAACACACACACACATATACTCACAAACACCATAAAACATCAAATACTCATATGTCATCTCATCTATCCATCATCAACACATGTAAATAATAAATAAGTAAGAGGAGAAGAACAAAATAAAAAACAAAAAAAATGTTTATTTAGGCAGATGAAATACACATCTTCATTCACAAGATGCCTTCAACTCTCTGAGGCATAAGTTTAAAGAAGATCGGGGAAAAATAAATATATGAACAAAGATAGAAAAAATCAACAACAACAACAACAGCACGGAAATTCATCTACAAAAATCAACAAAATTATGCTAAAAATAAGAAAAAGAAGGGGAAAAAATAACTTTGAGTGACACAAATAAATAGCAAGTTGAAATTCTTGTGGGAGAGAAAAATAAACAGAAGAAAAATAAAAATAAAAACGATGAAAATGAAAAATAATATTAGAAGAAAAAATTAACAACAACAAACCCGGAAGACAACTTGACTTTTCTTCTAAGTCAACTTAGTTTTTTTCTTTTGCTACTATTTCTCAGTTCCCTCTCTTACTCATTTTAATATATTTTTAAAAGAGAGAAAAAAAACATTTTTAACGGTAAGGGAAGTCACTAAACAAACATACACTTTATGAACTCTTAAACATATATACTAACACATATAAGCATTTGTAATACATACACATTTGCATTTTTGTTCATATGCCACAACTCTAACAATCATTACTTTTTAACACATATAAACATAATAATATGTAAATGTGTGTATGTATGCGTATAATTTTAAATGTATGTGTTTAAAGTTTATTTTGAATGATGGTGATGTTGATGATGTTCATATTTATTGTACATTTGGATATTTTATATTGGGTTATTTAAAAAGTATTTGGCGATTTTTCTATCAAACGTATTTAATGGTCATAAAATATCTGTGGAATTCCTGTTCATAGTTCCCAATTGCGTATCCAAAAGGATTCATGTTACAGTCTAGGTATGAATTGTATTGAATAGAACAATTTTGGCGCTATCTTGTGGTGCTAGATATCTTGGTATAATTCTCATTAGCAGATTGATATGCAGTTCGAACACACAAGTTGAGATATTCAAGGCTATGACGGCTATCTATATCTTTTGTAAGGTAATAGTCGACAAATGGAGACGTAGTCCAGAATGTAAACTGAATTAGTGGTTAGACAAATTCTGTTCTACGGTAGTAATCACCCGTATACTATCAAAACTGCCTGAAAATTTATGCTTCCCTTCGAGAAATACGGTTTGTGACCCTAGAGCACTTCGGTTCCACATCTATTAAGATTATAATTCCGATTCTCTACTGGTTACGGGCTGATTTGATGACCACAAAATTCGTTATCCATACACCAATAAGACTGAACACCACGAGAGAATAGACATATGGTCACACAAGTTTATTGAAAGTAAATATTTCTATTTTAAAACTCATTGATTATTGTATCCCTTCCCTCTCCTGCATAGGCCAATTACCAATGACCCATTGAGTGAGATGTCACAGGATGTATGGTCGAGATATCACTATTTTCAGGTGTCTACACTACATAGAATTTTATCAGGGAATGCCAAACATCATTGAATAAAATGGCAGAGCATTCGCACAAATTAGATCGTTTGTGCCACCTGTACTGCCTGTAAGAAACTATAAGGATGAGCTCTATGCTGTAGCCCAAGGAGGAGGAAATGATTCATCAACCTTTCTACTATTGTTCCGTTTACGTTCAGTTCTGTGCAATTTCTGACAGATATGACGACTGCTTATTTGGGGGATAATCATTGATTTTGAGACTCTTTTCAGGTTTCTGTGATACAGATACTGTGATCCACATGCAACACTCAGTCAACTATTTTATTCTTCAACACTAGACATCAATCTACCTATTAACATCACTATGTAACCTTTAGAATACAAGAGAGCTGCTCCTTCTTGTTCATGCCGGCATGATGACCTTTAATAAACTAAGTAGGTCTGAAGGGAAGGGAGGGGACAATCGCCCAAATGTTGTAAAAATTCTACGGAGCCTTATTTATTTTAACCCTTCATTGAGCTTAGTTTTCAGTGTATTAAGGGTATTGGATTAATTGGTATTGGATAACTCTTTAGCTTTAATGCCTAAACAGTTCACTTCTTCATAACTTATGTCCGGGTATACAATAGAGAATAATGATTAATCACTTTAATGCATTGCAAAAGTCCTTGATTTAAGATTATTATCCCTTTAATACTTTCACTGATATGATTCGACAGTCGAAGTGACTGTGAATTGGATTTTTTTTTTTTGGTTTTACAATATAATGGACCAATTGCCACGTGTTTTTGGTACATACTCGTTTCTACGGATAACCAACAGAATTTGTATAACGTATAATCCCCGAGAGCAGCTTCATATCGTGCCTCCAAGATTACTCAGTGTTTTCAGTGTTGCCATTAAACTTTTGGATTATTTTCATGTTACATTTCTTCTCCATTGATGACTTTTAAACTACAGAAACGTAAATTTATACAGAATTATAGTCTTCGATCCAGAATTACAAAGTTGTCAAGTTGAATTGATATTTTAATTTTCTTGTCCATAAAGTTATGATCTTAGAAAAGAACAAACTTTTGCACTTAATGAAGAATAAGATACTTGTTTCTTATAAGAAAATCTACAGTTCTCCAGTGCTAAATAGTCACAAAAAAGGTTGAGGTCTAGTTTCCCACATCAAAGATTTAATCTGTTTCCTAATGAAAA
The DNA here is from genome assembly GCA_004302925.2 of Cochliomyia hominivorax. Taxonomy (NCBI): domain Eukaryota; kingdom Metazoa; phylum Arthropoda; class Insecta; order Diptera; family Calliphoridae; genus Cochliomyia; species Cochliomyia hominivorax. The sequence continues at coordinate 40,832,522 of PYHX02000413.1, read as the reverse complement.
TAAGAAACTAATTGATACCGATTGTATGTAGTCCAAAGTATAGGTTTCTATGAGGTAACATCCGAAATGTCAATCCATGTAAATCCTTTACGTTATTCCTAACGGGTTTTAACGAGTTTTTTTTAAATTTCGCAAATTTTGAAAGGACGTGTGGACATACTTTACACCGCTACGAAATATTTCGACTCAAGATTCTAATGATATCTTTTATATAACCCAATATTAAAAAAACTTATCCACATATGTATATTATTGCATATTTTTTTTACTTAATCCCAAACAAAAAAAGTTCTTTTCCCAAAACATTCACTTTATTTATTACTGCGAAAATTTAGAAAAACAATCTTTTTAAAGTTATTTTTGTTTCCTGGTGTTTTGCTTTCTATTTTCTATTTTTAACTCTCTCTTGTTTCTTTTTTAAAGAAGTTCCAGTAAGCGACAACAACAACAATAATAATTTCGAATTCTTAAAAAGAACTTAATCTTTATTATTTATGCCAGAACATGTTAACAATTTTTGGTTGATTATTTCAAAACGGCTAAATTATGTGATGAAAATATTTTAAATAAACTTTTCTTTTTGGAAAAGTTTAAAAATAAAACTTTTTACTTTGTAAAGTGATTATAAGGGAGTTTTGTTTCTGTTCAGAAATCAAGTGAAGGAATCATTGCTTCTCTCTGATCAGTTTCCACAACAAGTTTTGTATCTGTTCTGTGTTGCAAGATTTAAAACTATAATTTTTCATAATTAAGAGTAAAATGGTTAAACTAAGACATAAAATATCTGGCCAAAATCAATTTGGTTACTTTGATCGCAATTTGTAAGATATTTTACTGAAACCTAATTTCTATAAATATTTCAAGGATGTATGTTTTGTATATTGGATATTGGATCTAAATGGTTCTCAATACAGAAAAGACACATTGGTTTTACAGGAACTGTACACATCATCCGCAGTCGTCTGAAACGACCTTGCTAATAGATATGGAATTTGTCCAATATGAGCTTGGAAAATCCGAAGCCTTGAATCTTACAGAACATAAAGTGACAGTAGTAAGAGATAGCAATTATTATATACACTTCTTTTAGTTTTAATCTCAAGTGATGACATTTTGAACCATTTTCGGAAACCCTTCCTTTAACGTTTTTAAAATGCTTTCTAGCATTTTGTCCGAACAGATAGTTCATCTCCATTGAAATCTACCACACTTCTTGACACCTGATTTCCGCTCTTCAATCCCTTTTAACAATATCGCAATATTTTTCTCTGACCTTAGCTCCGGACAGTTTGGAGAATTTGTCTCTCTTGGTACAAATAACACATCAGTGCTCTTATGCCTCTCAAGAGCATATTTACTATAGTGACAGGATGTCAAGTCTGGCTAAAGAAATGTGGACTAATGAATGGACTTCATTATGTGTACATTCTTCGATATATACTTCAGTATTTGTAGGGCACGTTGTAACAAATTATTGGTTCCTTTTGCCACAACCGCATTTTGCTTATCATACCAAGAACTTTTGAATGCTTGTGGAAAATTGCGAAAAATCTACCAGATCACACGTTTCGTTATCCATTATAAAGCAAAAATATCTTTTTAGAAAACTTAACATCAATTTTCGTTCTTTGTTTTTGTTCTCTAAGTTTTGAGCTCCGTATCATTCAGGAATTCTTTGAGTCTTTTATGTTTTTAATGAAGCTTTAAATTTTCGTACCAAATAGTATGAGGACTTAACTAACCGGGCTGTTTTCCTACCGGATGTGGTGGGAGCTCTTTTGAAAATACGTTTTTTATTTTTTTGCTTTAGTAACATAATGTGGTATTCCTTTTAACTAAACTTTGGTTTCTATCAACAAGTTCTCGCGATACTGTTTAAAAAAAATAGAGATAGTTTGACGGCAGACCTTTGAATACTTTGCCAACTTTTAGTAGAACCAGTTTGGGTCTTGTTGAAAATATTTAATAATTTTAATACATTTTTTCGTTCACTCTTTTTAATCAGATTAAAAATATATTCCTTTATTCGACATTAAACATAACAACTGATATGTTTCTTTTTAAAGATAACTTGATTACAAAAAAATCAAATCAGAAATAGAATCATTTTATTTTAATATCAGTTCTTTTTTATTATTAAAAAAATTACTCAAAATCTATTTTCTTCAAAATTCTTTTGTAATAAATCTTAAACTTAAAAAACGCCTTCAACCAAAAATTAATTTTGTTTCGTTTACTAATAATTTTTCAAAATAAATTTATAGAAATTTTATACCAATTTATCCTCTACCATCAGCAATATTAATGTCTGATATCATTAAAACGAGATGTTATCAATGCAGCAGCTTCATGGGAGAGATAAAATAAAAAAAGGCAAAAAAATAAAAAATGGAGGAAAATTTTCAATCTGTTTTTGTTGCAGATCTTTGTTAGTTTTCTTGAAGGATTTTTTTATTAATTTTTCTATATTTTTTCAGGTTTCCTTAATATCTATAACTTTTACTCTAATGATACTTTATTTTCCATGGAATTTTATTTCCTTCCTTTTTATGCTGTGGATCTAACTAAATTCCCTTTTTACTATTAAATAGTTATGTTTGGGGTAATAAAAACTATATCCGTTGTTTACTTGCAACACAGCAACAACAGAGAGGCATCAACAACTGAACTGAAACTTAACTAACTAAACTCCATCAATAACAAACAATCCAGATGTTGTCAACATCCAGTTATAGACAGAAAGTGGATAGAAAAAGATTGAAGTGTAGAAGAAAAGACTGCAAGGAATTATATAGTGGAATATAACGAATCATAAATACCCAGCATTAAAAGGACACTTTAAATCCACAGATATCGATAAAAAGGGGCTATGAATTCCCTGCCCAAACTTTTTCTCGCTTCAGGTTTGGTTAAAAGAAAATGGTCTTTGATATTATAACTAATTTTACTCATCAAATGAAGGATTCGAAATATCCTCATTTACCACTTTTGATGGAGGAGGATAAAAAACTGTGGCTCAATACACACACAAACATAATCTGTAAATTTTTTATTTTTTATATTGAATTTATACCAAAAAACTAACAAACACAGATACAATTTCACATGTGTACATATGTACACAATAAAACCAACCAGTTCAATGTCACAGTAGTAGTTTCTGAAACTATGAATCTTATTTGTTACAGCGTAGTAGTAGTAGTAGTAGTAGTGGTAGTGATTTTTAACACACGTCAAATACTGAATCTTATACGGTAATAAATTGTTGTAACAAAGTTACAAAAAATATATAATTTTTTTCTTCTCCTGATTTCTTTAATAAAAAAGTTTTCAAATATTTCACATGCTTTAATAGTATGTGTGTATGTGTGTGTCGAAGTATGTGTATGATATGACAAACTATAATAAAGTTATAGAAAAATATTTTCCAAACTTTAAAAGGGAGCAGGAAAAAAATAAGAAATATCAATCTATATTTTTTTATAACAACAATGTTGCCTTTTTTTGGAGGGGAGGGGCGGTTAAGGGACATAATTTTCAATTGGTGGCATGTGTGTGATATTTACTAAGGATCGATGGGATTCAATATAAATTACGCTGCTGTATTGGGAGAATATTAATTTATTATATAAAATAACTTAAGAGAAGAACTATAAAAAATTTCCTATAAATAAGAAATTTAATGAAAACTTTCTATAAACAGAAAATTATTGTGAAAAAATCTTTTATATAGAAACATTTTTTACAAAAAAATATATGAAGGAACCTTGACGCAAATAGCAAATTTATTGAAATATTCTTAATTGAACAAAAATTCTCCATAAATAGGTAACCTATCGATAATTTTCTTTGAAAAAAATCATCGAAAAGATCCCATAAGAACAAAATGTACCATAAATAAAAAACTTATTGAACACTTTTTATAATTAAAAAAAACTTATCGAAAATTTCATAAAAATTTAACATTCGTTGTTAAGAAAAATTTCAAATTCAGTTCAGGTTCAATTCTAGTTCAGTTCTAGTTCAGTTTTAATTCAGTTCTACTTCAATTCTAGTTCAGTTCTAGTTCAGTTCAAGTTCCGATTCTTGTTCAGATTCTAGTTCGGATTCTAATTCAGATTCAAGTTCAAATTCTTAGTTCAGACTCTTGTTCAGATTCTCAGTTCAATTCAAGTTTAATTCAATTTCTTTGAAAATATTTCTTCTAATTTTAAATGTAAATTCTTGTTTTACATTGCTCAGAGCTTACAAAAAATTTACCATGATGACTTAAAACGTATGATTAATATTAATTAGAAAAATATTATTATTACCCATACGTTCAGCAGTAACTTTCCTTCTTTGCAAATTATTTAAAAAATGTAAAGAAATTAATTTAATAATAAAAATAGCAGAAAATATTTTAAGGAAATTTTCGACAATTCTTCATTTTTTTGTCGCTATTAATTTTTAATTAAGCGGAAATTTACAAATTTATCAAAGTTTTTCTTAAAATAAATTTTCGTCAACTTCATAAAAATTAAAAATTTATTGTGAATTCTTAAAGAAAAAGAAAATTTATGTAAAATTTATGTCATGAAATAAATTAAAAATTTAACGCGAATAACCCTTAAAGAAATTATGTAAATATCGTTTAAATAGAAAATTTAATGTAAAATTCTATTAAACAAAAAATTATTTTAAATTTCTTTTGAATGGAAATTTTACCGAAAATTTTTTTAAGTAGAATTTTGTCTAAATTTCTTTAAGTAAAAAAGTTATCGAATTTCTGTCTATTGTTTATCTTTTATTCTAAAAGTGGTTTTTATTTGTTAGAGTGTATTTTTTTCCAAATTTCGCTTCAAAAAAAAGGTGCTTTTGTTTTATGGTGGAACTTGAGTATTTAATCAATTTCTAGTCTGGTAACAAATTTTGTTGAGGAACAAACAAAGTCAGCAAAAATTTTTCATGAATTTTTAGTTTTAGTGATATAAAAACTATTAAAAATTATGGCAATTTTTTCATGTTGTTGTTGTATCTTTATATACACAGAACTACAATGAAGTCCTAAGAGGCTTAACTGTTACCAATAAAAAAATTATAGATTATTTTTTCTCTTTTTCCATTTTCAAATTCCATGTTTTTTATTTACATGATTGAATGTATGTATGTATGTATGTATGTATGTGTTTTTGTTTATATTTGTATATTTTATTGTTAATAGATATGAAATTGGGAATTTATTTTACTCCTTTTTTATTACCATCATATAAATTGAAATGTATTACTTTCCTTTTTTTCTTGCGCCTTCTGTGGGAAATAATATAAATCGTGTATATATTTTTATTATTTATCGTCAATATTTATATAAATGTATGTAAATGCTATAAAAAAAACTTTTACCATTCATTTATTTTTTCATCCAGAAAATACATGAATGGATGTATGTGTTTTTAGAATTATTCATAACATTTTCATTAACAGTTAAAGTCCTTTTGGCATTTGTTTCAGTAATAGATTTACAAATTAAAATTCATTTTTTTATTTGTATTTGTTCAGTTAAATAAAATATTTAAAATATTTATTCACTTTAAATGTTCTTGAAAAAAAGAGGAGAAAATATTACAAAACATTTATGAAAATATTTTTTACATTTATTAGTATTTTTATATCAATGAATTTTATGATGAATATTTTTTTAAATAAAAAATTCTTTGGTTTTATCGTCAGAATGGATGAAAAGTATTTTTTAATTTAAATTTTAACCACAAGAATTTATTGATGTCTTCTAATTTTCAATAATAAATTAATTGTTTACCTTTTATAAACATAATTTGAAAACGAATAACAAATCCTAAACGTATGAGTAATATTAATACTTTACTAATAAATATTAATCATACGTCTTAGGTCATCATGGAAAATTTTATGTGAGTAATGAGCTGAGATAGAATTGAACTAGAACTCAACAAGAACTGAACCAGAACTGAACAAGAACTGAACAAGAACTGAACGAGAACTGAACTAGAACTCAACGAGAACTAAACCAGAACTGAACTAGAACTGAACTAGAACTGAGATAGAACTGAACTAGAACTCTAAAAGAACTGAACTAGAACTGAACCAAAACTGAGATAGAACTGAACTAGAACTCAAAAAAAAACTGAACTAGAACTCAACAAGAACTGAAACAGAACTGAACAAGAACTGAACTAGAAGTGAACTAGAATTGAAATAGAACAGAACTAGAACTGAACTAGAACTGAACTAGAACTCAAAAAGAACTGAACTAGAACTCAACGAGAACTAAGCCAGAACTGAACTAGAACTCAACGAGAACTGAACTAGAACTCAACAAGAACTGAACTAGAACTGAACCAGAACTGAACTAGAACTCAACAAGAACTGAACTAGAACTGAACCAGAACTGAACTAGAACTGACAGAGAACTGAACTAGATCTCAAAAAGAACTGAACTAGAACTGAACTTAAACTGAATCAGAACTGAACTAGAACTGAATTAGAACTGAACTAGAATTGAAATAGAACAGAACTAGAACTGAACTTGAACTGAACTTGAACTGAACTTGAACTGAACTAGAATGTCAACTAAATTGCAAGTAAAATGTAAACTAGAATCTTAACTGAAATCTGATCTAGACTCTGAACTAAAACCTTAACTAGAAAATGTACTGAAACCTGAACTATAACCCCAAATAGAACTGAATTAGAACTTGAACTAGAAACTGAACTAGAACCTCAATTTTAACCTAAACTATAACTTGGAATATACTTTGTGATATTAAATTAAACTGGAACCCAAAATACCAAATTTGACTTGAAATCATCTTTTCAAAAAAGGCCGAATAAACATATGATGTCGAATAGAAAACTTAGCATTCATGATTCATTCATTCTACTTCATAAGTGGAATCCGGAGACCCTCCTGTAATCAACCACTTTCTTATTATTCTCATTATTGGTGTTAAGATCTTTCCGTCTCTCGTTTCAAATTGTAAATATTTTTCAAATTTAATCTAAAAAGACATTTATTTTTACAATATTTTTAAAAACATTTTATCAACATAAATTAAACAACTTTAAAGCATAATAATATTTATATAAAATGAGGAAAAAGAACTTTTTATTATTATGACTAAATAACATGTTTTTTCTGCAATTTCTTTAATGTTTTTTTCTAATTTCATTGTTTTTTTCGATTTTTTTCAGTTATAAAAATGACGATAAAATGGCGACAAAAATACAAAAACAGAAAAGATATGCAACTGCAACAACGACAATGTCAAATGGAGCCAAATGCAACAACACCAACAGCAACAACAATAAGCCACAATAACTATCAAAACAACAACATAAATCGTAACAGCTGCAACCAAAAAAATAACAAAACGAAAAATTTTCAAGACGATGTGGCAAACATGAACAATTTAACTAATGGTTTTAGTGTGCAACAACAAGATTTGCTACAGCAACAACAACAACAACAACAACAACAAGAAATCTGCTTTAACAATTGTTTTGCGGAAACAACTCCAACTACAACAATCACAAATTCTAACAACAAAACTTTATCAACAAATACACATACACATGAACATGATGATGACGATGACATAAGTTGTAGTGGAAAAACAATAGAACACAAAGTGAAAATAACAGAAAAACAACAGCAACAACAACTACATCATCAACATCAACAACAGCTGCATGATGAGAAAAACTTGCAGCAGGATTTAACATTGAGACAATGTGTCCCATCAAAAGATGTGATAGAAAATCCAATAACAATAAAATGGCGCCACAACATGCAACAACAATACAAGCAAAAGCAATATACAAACAACAACAAAAACATTACAAACAAAAACAATATCAAAACTAGCAACAACAACAATAACTGTAGTAGTAACATCAACATTATTGACAACAATTGTTTACTTCAACCAACATGGTGTGCCACAACAATAACAACGACCATTGACACATTATTAACTACTTGGTATACTGCCATTGCAACTGCAACACTACACAACAAACCAACTGCAACAAGAACAAAAACAACTACAACCAAAACAATAAAGGATTGTGATATTCAACGAAAATCGAAAGTTATTGTTGATTCTTTACATATGAAATCAACACTTGCCACAACAGCAACAACAATAATGACATACCACAAACTGCCAACATTTTTTATATTATTCATTTGTTTATTTACCACAACTCTAGCGTCTGCTGCTGCATCATCATCCTCGTCATCATCATCATCGTCTGCATCACTTACAAACTCTTCATCACCACCACAAGAATCACCTGTGGTAGCTGCTGTCTCATCATTATCGTCGTCATCCTCTTTAACGCCTGACCACACTGCCAAATCATTACCCATGTTGGCCTCTACCATTCCTCAGTGTTCCCTCTCCGAATACAGTTGTACAAATGGTCGTTGTGTGCCTCTAAGTAAATATTGCAATAACATCAATGATTGCGGTGATGGAAGTGATGAACCACGCTTTTGTACACGTAAGTTTTTCTCTCTCTCTTACTCACTCTCTCGATTTCAATTATTTAACATTAATATTTCCCAAAAAAAAAAATAATCACATGAGTGGTCAGAGTCTGTTGGGGTCACTATTATTTGATAATGTGGGGAGTTTATCAGCTACAAACATACACATACAAGTAATACTGAAAGTTAAATGAATTAAATTTGGCAGAGAAACATATTGTAGAGCATCTATCTAAATGCTCCTTCATTATGTTGTTTTTCCTATCTGGTCAGGAGGATAAAAGATGTTTCCCCTAGATGACCACTACGGTATGTACAAGATGACTTAAATTTCTTAAATTCTATAACCGAATATTCCAGTCGATTTTTGTTTATTGCTGCCTTCAAACCAATCAATTTCTCTTAGTTCAGACTTGCCGGATCATTGTATATTCATCCTTACCTAATCTAGTTTTCGATGCTCTCATATTACAACTATTTTTTATAATCCCTTTTCAAAATATCGCAACATTTTTGGATTTCAAAAATAATGATTGAATGGAATATTAATTTTAATCTTATTACTGAAAGATCGTGTGTCGATTTAGACCTAAAACATTCCAAATTTCTTTAACCAGTTCGGTGTAGAATGTTTCACTTGGAGAATTCTGCTCATAGAGCTCTTAGTATAAAAATTGTTATAATCTAAAATCCCAATTCTGGACTGATTTTTTGCAGTAAAGTTCGAACTGTCAAGTAGAGTCCAATGATCCGATTTTAACGAACCCATAAGACCCATATATTTGGTCTTACTATTATTAGTTGTATTAAACTGAATAATGAAATAAGAGATCTTAGTATATAGTTATTGTTTAGTAAGTGGTCTCCAAGAAAACATTCCCATTGCATCGTAGGACTGGTCATTAATTTAAATGTTCTTGCAACAGCAGTCGTTGAACCATTTCCGAATAGATTTTATTTATTTATTACTTATTATTTTTTCCTCTGATTACACATATCAAGCTCGTTATTTCCTTACGAATGTGTCTCGTTCAGTTCGTATCATAAGTAGACCACAACTGCTTCGCGAAGTTGCATGGGTGTATATCTACCATCTCCACTCAGCTAACTACAGGAAGTTTTTGACATTTGATCTTATACATCCAAGTGAATTTCGACTGATTTCGTATTGCATTTATCAGACGCAGAACCCTTTCTGACTAACTTCTGTACTCAAGGACCAGGTAAAGTTACAGAGTGTTTCAATTTCGACTTCAAATAACATTTTTGTTCGTCATCCTTTCTTAATGAATTTTCCACAAAAAAAATCCCCAAACTCCTAGTAAAGTTTTCAAAAACGTTTATTTGCTATACCCTTCTCATCGATATATGGAAGCAAATTTGGATAAAATTTAGGATAAAATTTAAGTGTTGTGAAACAAAATTCACTCATATTGATGTAAAGATTTTGGGTCACTTTAAATATTTTTATGACCAGAGGTATTTAAATTCGGGACCCTGTAGAGTTTCCCCTAATAGACTTACAAAATCCAAATTCCAAATGTGAACCCATCTACACCTTAATTGTTATTGTGTGAAATTTCAGCACATTCGAACTTCGGCAGTTCGTATTTTATGGATTTTATTTCCATTTCATTTGTCATTTGAAACATTATGTGTCGCTTTAAATATGTTTATGGTTCGAGATGTCCAACTCTGAGAACCTGTGGAATGGCCTTTTTTAAATTTTGAATATCCAAAGTCAAAACTTAAACTAGTTTTCACCTTCACTATTATTGTGTAAAATCTAATTGCAATCGGACATCAACCGTTCGGATGAAACAGAATTATATCCCTTTTATCACCGAAGTATGCATATTTGGGACCCTGTGGAGTGGTGCCCGTTAGATTTACAAAATCCAGACTCAAAATTTAAACCCCTCTGTACACTGACTGTTATCGTGTAATTTCATTGAAATCGGATTATTCGTTCGAATGTTACAGATTGATTTTCATTAAAAAATTATAGTCCAGCAATGATGTTCTGTTACAGAGCTTCAGTTATAAAAGTGCCGGCTGAAAGTCAACAACAACAACTGATCTGAAGTTCTCTAAATGCTTTAAGAATAATTTGAGCCAGAAATACGCTCCATTCATTTCGAAATTGTTAAGAAATATCTAAGTTATTGTAGTGTTATATATCACTTAAATACAATTTATAGACCGATATCTGGAGCAGTTGTTTTACATAAAATGAATTTATAATAAAAACTGTTGCAGTTTCTAATAATTTACGATAAGAGTAAAAATGTTGGCCAAATCTTGATCCTGAAACAATTATAGTCCCTACTCACACAACTCGTAGTTATTTCACTTTTATTGATTTAATTTTTCAATTTCACTTGAAACCCGTTCCAATAATTCAATTTTTTTAGTTTAAAATTCCTTAAACAAACATATTGACACGCAACTCTCCAACACACACGTGCGTGTCCATAAAATATGTCGATGATTTAAATTGTTCACAAATGAAGTCATAATAAATAATCGTGTGATTGTGATTATATTGTCATTATTGAATAATAAATCAATTTATGTTTAAATATCAAAAATGATTATTTCAAAATAGCCAACAACAACTACAACAACAAGCAACATTTTGTTGTGGTCACATGATAATGGTGTTTGTTGTTGGTGGTAATAAATTGTGATAATGATATTATGGCGAAATGAACGGACGGATGGATATAAATGGATGATGAGATATTTTGGGTAAATGGAAACTCAATGAAAATTAATTTTTAGTCAAAATTATAAAATTTTGATTTTTAAGCGAAAACCAAAGAAAATGGGAGATTTGAAAAATATTTTTTTTGTTTTTCATTGAAAATTATAATCATAAGATTAATTTTAATATTTTGATGGTAAATTATGGACTTATATAAACAAAGGAGAGAGAAAGTAATTAAGCCGACTTTATGTTAACCTTAAGCAAGATGTAGGTACGAAAAATTATAAACCGATCCTCGTAGTATTTGGTTTCTGATCCGCAGTATTTCAAAATAATTATTTTTTAAATAATTCTTTTACTTCTGTACCGTTAGAAATAAAGGTCGTTATATGGTCAAGGGCATACCCAGCGACCCTTCCAAATTGGCCACCTCACGTATGCCAGTTTTAAAAAACTCGGCAAAAATTCATACAAATAGTCCTTATGAATCTCTGTAAAACTAACGTTTATATTAAAGATTATCTCTTATGGTTTCAGCGAAATTCAAGACGAAATAAATTTTTATATATTTGGAATTTTGCAGAGTATTTTTTGGATTTTTTTTTTTCAAATAGATGGCAACATTTTTTCGCCATTTTTTTATTGTTTGAATTTTTAGACTCAATTCGAATGAGTTTGGGGCAAATACCTGACAACTGGCCCAATCTAAATTTGTTCAAATAAAAATTATTTGCTTTTTACTAATTACACAAAATGGGAATCACTATCCACAATATATAACTGCATATGTGGGATAAATATCTGAAAAGTTTCTTCTGTCCGAAGGACCTTTTTATGGCGGTATGATTTTTGTAATGAAAAAATCAAATTGATAAACATGTTTTATAAAGATTGGGATTTTGGATATTTCCGCACAGAAAAGTGTGAATTTTTAAATCCCACTTTTCTGGGAATTTAAAATTTAATTTAATTTTAATTTTTAATTTTTCGGTTGACATGTATGAACTTGCTAGGCGCTTATAATGACAGGGTGTTGATTTCAGTCAATTAGGTCAGAATTTTCAACATTATTTAAACGGATTAGAATTTTGAAAATTTTCTTGCATGTGAAAATGGAGTTTTTGAGATTTTTTTCCAAAAAGTGGCAACACTTATTTTTTGAAAAAAAAACACATTTTGTTGTTAACTAAATAAAATGTTTAATGTTTCAAATATCTTAGCGATAATGCTTGTAAACTAATCTGGATGAGGTAGTGATAAAGATCTGCATACAAGACCTATCCAAATTGGTCAATTCGAAGAAAAAAATATTTTTTGTTAATTTCTTAAATCACTAAATTGATATCGTCTTCAAATTAGCTTTAATTTGTAGTTGCATATATTGAAAATACCCGAAAAGTATATTCTGCTGCCTCCTTCTTTCGGGAGGACATTTGTGTAAGAGCTGCTTGAAATAGTGAATCAACTCTCACCAACGTTAGCAGGCTTTGTCCTTGGTCCAAATAAATAATTTTTGTCTAATTTCATCATGTTATGTCTAAAATTGCGGCTGAAGAGTGATCAAACAGTTTATATGGAAAACCATACAATTCTACCAAAACGCCTTTTTGACATTATTTCTGAAACTTTGGAACTGTTGAATGTTGTAAGCTTGGAATTGAAAATTTTTGAATCAAACTATAAATGAAGTTTTGGCGACTTTTTAAAAATATTCCTTCTCGAGGTGACTAAATTTGGAAATCTGCAGGCCCTAGCACCCACTAGGAATATGTACTTCTCCGAATCAATTTGAAAACACCATCGAAATGCTCACATGAACTTTAATTGGAAAATGTTAAATAGTTACAAAGTTACAGAATTATTTCCAAAGAAAAGTATTTAACAATTTTCGTTTCTGGTGTGACCCAATTTAGAGATCTACTTTCCGACTCCAGGACCCACTGGGAATATATACTTCTTTTAAATCAATTTAGAAATATTTCAAGAATGCCCACATGAAATTTTATCGAAAAATCTTTAGCAGTTCCAAAGTAACAGAGTTATTTATAAAAGGAACGATCTGGGATCACGGATGGATGAATGGATATTAAATAAGTGATTCCGAGATACTTTACATTTTTTCTGTGTGTTACAAAAATCAGCATGAACTCAAAATATTTCACCCATCTATGATGGTGTAGAGTATCAAAATTTATAATTAATTATTAAATATCACAAATTTAAATCCTTTTGAATTAATTTAATATTTTTTCTGGTTATTTGACCTGACAGTGAATTGAAATATATAATTATATAACAAAAAACATGTGTGTGTGTGTTTAGGTGTATGTGTTTAGCTATTTAAATGCATATTTATGTATGTATATGTATTTTGCTTGAATATATGCGCGCTTTAATCTCTTTATGTCTGTATTTATGTTAATGATGTTGATGATGTCTGTTTTGAAATGTTTTCACAACTCGATTGTAACATTTAATTAAAAATTCATTTAAACATGAAAATGCAACAAAAAATTAGACTTATTTTATTATAACCACATTTGGTGAAAAGGTTATAATAACTTTGTCATTCCGTATGTAACGCTAAAAAGAATCATCTCAGAGTCCATAATGTATAAGTTTCTTGCATCAAATCAAAATCTGAGTCGATTTAGCTATTTTCGTCTATCTGTCTGCTGTTTGTTTTGTTATGGTTTTGAGAAGTTTCTTAATAAAAATCCACAAAACTGGTTGAGTATATTTAAAGATATAGACCGATATTTGAGGCAACCTCCAAGTCCAAGAGTGAGTTATAAATCAACAAATTATAATGAAATTTTGCAATTACTTTAAATTATATATACTTCAATGTCATTCCAAAAATTATCTAAATCGGTTCAGTTTATAAAAAAGTTATAACCAAAAATATAACTTATTTTATGACTCATTAAGTGTTTTTTGTTATATTTAAGAAAAGCTTTTATATATTTTTTATGTTTGTGTGTATATGTGTGAATGTGTATACATGAAACATAACTGTAGGGTATTGAAGATGCGGTATAGCCGAATCTAACTTGCTAACTAATTTTTATTACTTTTTAAATACCGGATTTTATGTTTTAAATCTACAAATATTTATATGCAAAACACCAGTTGTTTAATGTTCGACACCAAAAAAGAAGAGTTTTATTTAATCCTTTTCTACTTAAAATAAAACTGTAAACACACACATGAGAGATATGAAATGAATTTATAGTATTTTCCCTCTCTAATGACTGTTTTTAGAAAATTAAAATGTCCATTAAAAATAGTTAATTTTCTATTTTTATATTAAATTGCTAGAGAGTGTGAGTAAATGGGTGATTGTGTGGACTTTTTTTCTATATAACAGAATTTTAATGAAATTGTCATTTATATAAAAAGGAATTATTGCATTTATGTGACGCTTTAATTTATCCATTTGTTTATTTTAATTAATTTCTTTGTTAAAGTTCATTTAACTTGTCAATGAATTGAAAGGAATTTAAATTATTTTGATTTGTATTTAAATCAGTTTCAAACTAAATAATGAGATCAAAAGCAAAAGAATTCCAGTTTGCAAGAAAAATCTTCAATTTCAATCCCTGTTTTCGAAATAATGAACATTTCTTATTAAAGAAATTTGTAATAAAATACCTTTAATGTATGCTCAACAATTTTCCTTATTTATTTAATTAAACATTTATTAAAAAATTTAATTAAATCATCTACATGAATTACTATATAAACTACTAAAAAAGAACATAAATTATCAATTTCAAAGTGTCAAATGGGAGAAAAAACCAAAAACACGAAAACATATTTATTTAACCATCAAAATATAACAAACGATAAGTAATCAGTCATTTTGAAAAGAAAATTAACCCATTAAAACAGCAACAAAAACTAAAATAACTACAAACAAATAACTTAATAAAACTATTACAAAGAGCTCACTAACTATTAAATTTTAATGGAATGAAAACAGAACTTAATAAACGCTAAATTAGAAAGGAAGAATTCTAGAGTTCAGCTCTAGTTCAGTTCTAGTTCAGTTCTAGTTCAGTTCTAGTTCTATTATAGTTCAGTTCTAGTTCAGTTCTAGTTAAGTTCTAGTTAAGTTTTAGTTCAGCTCTAATTCAGTTCTAATTCAGTTACAATTTATTTCCAGTTCAGTTCCAGTTCAGTTCCAGTTCAGTTACAGTTCAGTTCCAGTTCAGTTCTAGTTCAGTTCAAGTTCATTGCAAGTTCAATAATTTATGTTAAAGTGAATTGAATCGATTACCCCTTAAAAGACTAAATTAAATTATAATTTATGTTATTTCATTATTTCATGTGTTTGAGTGTATTGACCATTAAATCAATAAATAAAATTCAAAAACAAAAACTAATTTATTCTCATCCACAAAATAAATTAACAAAATGAATAAATGACAGATTGAGTGAAAGCGAATACCAGCAGTTTGGTTTTATGCAGAAGATTTAATTAAATCAATTAAAGTTTGAAATTCTATTTTATGGATATAAATTTTGGTTATATAGAGCAAATAGATGTTATATTTATATAAATTATGGCATTTTCAGCATAATTGCTTCACTATGGGAATATAAGATTCAGTGGATTTAAGGTTCAGTTAAATAATGATTCGTTTTTAATGTAAATTAAAAGATAATTATTTTCATTCCACTTTGAACTGGCAATTATGAAACAGTATTGTTCTCTTAGTTTTTTATACAAAAATGTTTTTTATACATGACGTATACTTAATATTTTTATTCATATTACTTAAATAAAAATATCACTTATACGTCTTTTTTTTGAAACTAAATTCATATCATTTATCATACAAACAAACACATAAAACTCTAATGAAATTTCATCTGTAAATGTTGTTTACACTTTTAATTCAAATCAATCTTAATAACATTCTGAAATTCAAATTAAAAAATCATTTACTTTTATTACAAAGATTAAAATGCAAAAGGAATAAATGAATAAACGATAAAATCAGTCTCATTACAAACTAAAAGACATGAAATATAAAACCAAATAAAAAAGGAGAAAAGTACAAATAAATGAAAATGAATATAACAAAAGAAACATGACAAAGAACGACATGTCTGGAACACTACAAAAGATTAAATTAAGATGCTTGAATTAAGATTATTTTACCATGAATAAAATTACAAAAAGTTTAAAAAGTTTTTTGTTCTTTTGGATAGAAAGAATTTTCTTTTTTATTAAATAATGCAACAATTTATACAAGTTTTTTTGTTTCAAATAAAATTTCTTGGCTTAATTCATTACTCTATTTGAATGATGTTTTGTGTAATTACTGTCAAGTTTAAGTTTCACAAATTGAAACATGTTTTAAGTTTTTTTTTCCAAAATGACAAACACAAATAGAACTGAAAAACTTAACAAAACATCTACATTGTTTTTAATAAATGAAAAGGAAATACAAATGTAAAAATGGCTGAATACACAAAACTTACACGGACATAAAATACATAGAAAATTAGTAAAAGATGTGTGTGAGAATTGTTCTAAAAAATATTATAAACTAAAGTAGAATCTGAACCAGAACTGAACTAAAACGGAACTATAATTGAATTAGAACTGAACTAGAAATGAACTACAACTGAACTAGAATTGAACTGAAATTGAACTAGAACTGAACTAGAATTGAATTAGAATTGAACTAGAACTGAACTAGAACTAAATTAAAACCTGAATGCAAACTTGAATTAAAACCTGAACTAAAAACTCAACTCGAACACGAATTACGACTTGAATTAAAACCTGAACTAAAAACTCAACATGAATTACGACTTAAATTAGAATCTGAACTATAACCTGAACTAAAATCTTAATTAACATCTAAATTAAACTAGAACATAATTCTCTCACTACCCTCGTTTATATGTTCCCGTTATATGTTTGAAATTAAGAACTTTTAGAGAAAAAACAACCAAATGGACAACCCAGAAGTTGACCACAAGTGTTACAGAGTGTACACATTTAATACAATTCAATTAAGTGGCAAATGCAACAAAAAACACTAGACTACAAATAAAATAACAACAAAAACAAATATTGTAACAAATACTATTTATATTCATTCATTCACTCGTTTATCCAGTCATTCCCCTCCTCCTCCTCCTCCTCCTCCTACACAAATTCTTAAATGGATTGTAAAAACAACAATAAAAGAAAAAGAGTTTTGAAAACAGGGAAAAATGAAGAAAAAACTTTATTATTTTTTTGGGGTAAAAGAAACATGAGAAAAACATCTGTAAAAGACTTAACAAATATTAGAATAAGTAAAACAAGAATAACAGGCAGCAGAATGAAATAAAGGAGAAACATAACAAAAAGTTACAAAAACAAACAAAAAAAGCTACGAAACTTGAAAGTAATTTAACAAATTATGAGACAACGAAAAAAACAACAAAAACAATAGAGTTTTTGTAGCAAATTGTATGAAACTCCTTGTAAAAGAAAAACAAAAAGACAAAAGAAAAAGAAAAAGAAAAAGAAGAGAACGAAAACTACAAAATAAGTAAAATTGTTATTCAGCTACAGAAACAACAGCAACAAAAACCAAGCAGCTTAAACACAACACCAAATAAAAGAATGGAAACATCTCATGTTTATGTTGCATGCAGCTGTGACGCTACATGTAACACTTGCAACACTCATGCCGCCGCCTTGTTAAAATTGTAATAAAATATGAAATGAAACAAAAATAGACACACAACAGCGAATAAAACAAAATGTTGTGTAATAGAATTTATATTTGTATGTGTGTTGTCATGTTGTATTCAATAGGGATGTTCCAGTTTTATGGAAAAAGCTCTTTATAGCAACTGAGCTATTTATCGTTATGCATGGTTACGTTTACGTTGTCTGTTTCTATTTAATAAAAGATTTTATGATTTCCGCAGAATATTACTTCTGCGTACTAAAGATTCAGAATACCACAATCGTCAGCTCTTATAAGCATCACCCATATTTTCTGAGAAGTTATAATCACAGTCACAGTACTGGACTTGGTCATTATACCTTTCCGCTGGGTTCCATTAACTTCCCTCGAGTTTTGAGTATTAGGCGAGGGAAAACACTCCAATTCTTACCTCTCCTGAGGGCTTTCTTGTAGTAGGATACATACTTAAGGGACGTATCCACTCGCCCTATTACAGGGTTACACAGACATGTTCTGGACTTCAAGGGTTTGGAGAGGACATTACTTCACGTTACTTTTTCTTTTTGACATGTTCAGGACTATGATTATAAACTAATCAGTAAATGAGATCATTAGCTAATCTATAGATGAGACAATCAACTAGTCCATCTATCTATCGATGGGGTTGTAAACTCGTCTACAAGTGAGACTATAAATATATGCTTCTTTAGCATCCTTAATACTCATATATTTTTAGGCAAATGTATTTGTAACCCAAAACTTCTCTTATTTCCGTTTATTCAGAGACAGAAATAACAATTTTAGCAATAAATGTCAGAACGTTGGTTGTTTTAGTAACAACGAATATTTCTGAAATATTTCTCCAACAACTGCTACAAATATTTTAGTTTCTACAAACAGATGTATTGTTAACATTTCACTTAAAAATGTTGCAGATACCTGATAAAATTGCAAAATGACGTAAATGCTGGATTTTTGAATATAATTTTTTAAATTTAAATTTTTATTAATAAAAACTTAATTTAATTCCATATGATGACGTATACTTGATATGGATTAATATCAATCATACGTCATAGAAGTCATATTCAAGTCAAGTTTCATAATTTTGCTATGAGAAGGCAATTTATATATAATCGAGTCTAAGAAGTGCCTTCACATAAAATCTTCTCTTAAATGTAAATTAAAACGAAATTTACTTTAAAACTTGAATTAAGAAATTTATTAATTTATTACCTGCGAAAATGCAATTTTACCTCAAAAAATTGTGTAAAGAATTTTCAACACGTTTTTTTTTTACCCTTTAAATACTATTTTTTCTATTTTTTATGAAAAAAAAAAAAAAAACAAACAAGAAAACTTCAAGTCTTTTTGTTGCAACAACTTGGTTGGCTTCATACACTGTCATCACGCAAAAATACTGAAGAGCAGACAGACGATACAGACGAAGTAGAATTCATTCATTCATTCAGTCATTTATATTCATATTCATTGTTTATTGTTACTGTGACTGCAACTGTGACTATAACTCACAAACTCAGTATCGTCATTGCAAAAACAACCATAATAAGAAAACATAAAAACAAAAGCTTAAATGAATTTTACACTACTTCAGTGTGTTTTTCCAAAGAAAGAAATACTTGTGTAGAAAACACATAAATATATATAATCGCATGTGTAAAGAATACAATTTGTGATGGTTGCTGTGCAAAAGTTGGCATCTGATGAGAGTAAAATGACTCAAAAGAAAACAATTCACTTTATTTGAATGAAATAAAAACAATTTCGAGAAGTGAGAGAAATATAATAAAAATATTATTAATTGAAGAGAGCAGGAATTTTCTAAAGGATTTAGACAAAGTTTATATTTAAAATCTGCTTTAAAGGATTTTGCCACAAAAGAATAATTAATTTTTGTGTTTTTCTTTCATAAATATTTCAGGTTGTAATCGCACGTATTATGGTGATATCGGTTTAACTTATTCCTTGGAACTGCATCGTCCCAAACAGGATAGACTGCCGTACGTTTGTGTATTAACGTTTACCGCAGCCGGAGGTCAACATGGTGATGTTGTACAGGTAAGACAAATAACTAAAAATCTCTTAAAATTCCCAACACAAATATATATGAAATTTACTGCAAAAAGTAAATTTATGTAAAATTTACTGTTAAAAGTAAATATATGTAAAATTTTACTAAAGCAAAATTTACTTTTGAGAGTAATTACATGTAAAATTTACACTTTATAATAAATTCGTGTAAAATTAACTCTTTTGTGTAAATTCGTGTAAAACTTACTCTTTAGAGTAAATTCGTGTAAAATTTACTCTTTAGAGTAAATTCGTGTTAAATTTACTATTTAGAGTAAATTCGTGTTAAATTTACTCTTTAGAGTAAATTCGTGTTAAATTTACTATTTAGAGTAAATTCGTGTAAAATTCACTCTTTTGTGTAAATTCGTGTAAAACTTACTCTTTAGAGTAAATTCGTGTAAAATTTACTCTTTAGAGTAAATTCGTGTAAAATTTACTCTTTAGAGTAAATTCGTGTAAAATTTACTCTTTAGAGTAAATTCGTGTAAAATTTACTCTTTAGAGTACATTCGTGTAAAATTTCCTCTTTAGAGTAAATTCGTGTTTTCCTCTTTAGAGAAAATTCGTGTAAAATTTACTCTTTAGAGTAAATTCGTGTAAAATTTACTCTTTAGAGTAAATTCGTGTAAAATTTCCTCTTTAGAGTAAATTCGTGTAAAATTTCCTCTTTAGAGAAAATTCGTGTAAAATTTACTCTTTAGATTAAATTCGTGTAAAATTTACTCTTAAAGACTAAATGTAATCTTATAAATAAATTCACATACAACTTACACTCAAGAGTAAATTCATGTAAATTGTGTAATTTGCCCTAATAAGTAAATTTATGTAAAATTTACTCTTTAGAGTAAATTCGTGTAAAATATACTCTTTAGAGTAAATTCGTGCAAATTTTACTCTTTATTTATTTTATAAAATTTCCTCTTTAGAGTAAATTCGTGTAAAATTTACTCTTTAGAGTAAATTCGTGTAAAATTTACTCTTTAGAGTAAATTCGTGTAAAATTTACTCATTAGAGTAAATTCGTGTAAAATTTACTCTTTAGAGTAAATTCGTGTAAAATTTACTCTTTAAAGTAAATTCGTGTAAAATTTACTCTTTAGAGTAAATTCGTGTAAAATTTACTCTTTAAATTTATGTAAAATTTACCCTTAAAAGTAAATATATTTTAATTTTGTTAATGGTACGAATTTATGCAAATAGAATTTATTTGTAAATAATTTTATATATATTTTTTTTAATATTTTGAAATATATTTTATATTCCATAACTGAAATTTTACACGCCCTTCCCACCCCGATCATCCATCAATAAAACAGATACGAGCAAAAATGTTCATCATAAAAAACCAAAATTTAAAAAGTTTTTAATAAAAATAACTCAAAAAACTGAAATGGTGCTTTTCTGTCCTGTTAAATAACGGTAACTAAAAAACATACTCTGTTGTCGGTTGGCGGATTTCCTGTCCTCACGTTTCCTGTAACAAAAGCAAATACGTTTTTCTGTTTTTTATTACAAATTTCCATTTTCTCTTCTCCTCATATTCTCCACTTCACTCATTCACTTCGCATATGCTTCTGTATGCAAACGATTGTATGTTTTTGTATTTGTATTGGTGTGGGCGTTTAGAGAGTATTGAGATACATTTATATATTTAGTGAAGGCTTAAGCTAGAAATTGTTATTTGACCATTTTAGGGATTAAAGGAAGTAAAAAATCACCAAATGTCAGTTGAGTTTTAGTTTTAAATGAAAGATTTTGTATGGAAGGACGGTTGGACAGACGGACGGACATTTAGTTGGTCAGTGGTAAATGTCCAGTGATTTTGTTTTTCAATGAATTGAAAAAAAAAGTGATTTAAATAATAATTCCATTTTAGGGATAAATAACTTTTATTAGGATTTATTTTTAATACTTTCAGTTTGTAGAATAAATTTTGATTTTGAGTTTTTGGTAACAAAAAATTTATGTAAATTTTGTATTTTTGGTTAATTGAATAAAAGTTAATAACAATTTAGGAGGATTATTGGTGATGTTTTTTGTCATTCACATACAAATGTGTATATGTTACTCTTAGTGACAAATTTTAGAAAAATGCATAAATATAATGAATTTTTCGAATTGGAAGCAAAAGAATAAAATAGAAAATTTATGTAAAATTTCCTCTAAAGAGAAAAGTTATGTAAATTTTCCTCTAAAGAGAAAAGTTATGTAAAATTTCCTCTAAAGAGAAAATTTATGTAAAATTTCCTCTAAAGAGAAAATTTATGTAAAATTTCCTCTAAAGAGAAAATTTATGTAAAATTTCCTCTAAAGAGAAAATTTATGTAAAATTTCCTCTAAAGAGAAAATTTATGTAAAATTTCCTCTAAAGAGAAAATTTATGTAAATTCCTAAAGAAATTTAAATTTCCTCTAAAGAGAAAATTTATGTAAAATTTCCTCTAAAGAGAAAATTTATGTAAAATTTCCTCTAAAGAGAAAATTTATGTAAAATTTCCTCTAAAGAGAAAATTTATGTAAAATTTCCTCTAAAGAGAAAATTTATGTAAAATTTCCTCTAAAGAGAAAATTTATGTAAAATTTCCTCTAAAGAGAAAATTTATGTAAAATTTCCTCTAAAGAGAAAATTTATGTAAAATTTCCTCTAAAGAGAAAATTTATGTAAAATTTCCTCTAAAGAAAAATTTATGTAAAATTTCCTCTAAAGAGAAAATTTATGTAAAATTTCCTCTAAAGAGAAAATTTATGTAAAATTTCCTCTAAAGAGAAAATTTATGTAAAATTTCCTCTAAAGAGAAAATTTATGTAAAATTTCCTCTAAAGAGAAAATTTATGTAAAATTTCCTCTAAAGAGAAAATTTATGTAAAATTTCCTCTAAAGAGAAAATTTATGTAAAATTTCCTCTAAAGAGAAAATTTATGTAAAATTTCCTCTAAAGAGAAAATTTATGTAAAATTTCCTCTAAAGAGAAAATTTATGTAAAATTTCCTCTAAAGAGAAAATTTATGTAAAATTTCCTCTAAAGAGAAAATTTATGTAAAATTTCCTCTAAAGAGAAAATTTATGTAAAATTTCATCTAAAGAGCAAATTTATGTAAAATTTCATGTACAATTTACGCTAAAGAGAAATTTTATGTACAATTTACGCTAAAGAGAAATTTTATGTAAAATTTACGCTAAAGAGAAATTTTATGTAAAATTTACGCTAAAGAGAAATTTTATGTAAAATTTACGCTAAAGAGAAATTTTATGTAAAATTTACGTTAAAGAGAAATTTTATGTAAAATTTACGCTAAAAAACATTTATGTAAAATTTACGCTAAAGAGACATTTATGTAAAATTTACGCTAAAGAGAAATTTTATGTAAAATTTACGCTAAAGAGAAATTTTATGTAAAATTTACGCTAAAGAGAAATTTTATGTAAAATTTACGCTAAAGAGAAATTTTATGTAAAATTTACGCTAAAGAGAAATTTTATGTAAAATTTACGCTAAAGAGAAATTTTATGTAAAATTTACGCTAAAGAGAAATTTTATGTTAAATTTACTCTAATAAGTGAATTAATGTATAATTTACTGTAATGAGGGAATTTGCATAAAATTTATTTAAAAAACAAAATACTGTAAATTAATAAAATATATTTTTACACTACATTAAAGCCAAAATTTTTCACTGATAAATTTTTCATATTTTTCCTCTGCATCATTTTTCTACTTGAAATTCATGTAAATTTGTTTTTTTTTTTTTTCTTTTTGCTTTTTTCCAGGTTACTTTGGATAGTTTTACAATTGGACGTTTTACCTCATATACACAAGATGGCTGTCCGGATGGTTATATGCAAATATCTGAATCAGCTCGCACACCCATTGGAGGAATGTGGTGTGGCACCTCATGGGGACCAGTGTTATTTTATAGCGAATCTCGTTCTTTAATTTTTACCATAAAACTTAACAAGTAAGTGAAGAAGAGCGAGAAAAAAGTGATTTTCCTGTTATCACTTTTTTATCAAATAATTATTGTTCAATTTCCAAACATAAACTTTTATCATTTCCATAAACTCGCAAAACTATTTCCTGTCTCCTCTCATGGTTATAATATTTTTTTAACTTTCTTTTCCCAGTTTTTAACCAACAATTTCAGTTATTTGTTATAAAGTTTTTATTTAGAAAATATTTTTCTATTTACCCCTTTTTCCCATTTACAGATTAGCACGTGATCAAAGTGGTTATAATTTTGATTTTCGTATACGATATAAAGTTTTATCCCGTGATAGTTCAGTAACTCGTTATGGTGGCATTAAAGTTGAAGGTAAGTTTTTTTTTTTTTTTTTTTTTTTTTTTTTTGTTGCAAATAGAAAAAAGAAGGCAAATCTGTTTTCAGTGATAGATGAAATTTGTTGAGGATAAATTTTCGATTAAAACTTTTTCTTTCAGAACTCCAACATTGGCATAATCGCAGCAGTTTTCTACATCAAAATCCCATTGAAGATTTTACAAATACGAGTGGCGTTCATTCGGATCGTTATGGTCAAGATTTTAGCTTATTTAGTGCTTATGCCAATAATAAAACATTTTTGAGTTCATTGAACAAAGAACTGGTTAAGGATGAACAAAATTACACGGAACCAAAATATTACTTAGGTAAATATCAAACAGAAATACATGATTTGATTATTTTATTTTAAAGTGAAATTTACATCAAATTTCTTTAGTTTTACATGAAATTTCTCTTTAGAGTAAATTTTACATGAAATTTCTCTTTGGAGTAAATTTTACATGAAATTTCTCTTTGAAGTAAATTTTACATGAAATTTCTCCTTAGAGTAAATTTTACATAAAATGTCTCTTCAAAGTAAATTTTACATAAAATTTCTCTTTAGAGTAAATTTTACATGAAATTTCTCCTTAGACTACATTTTACATGAAATTTCTCTTTAGAGTAAATTTTACATAAAATTTCTCATTAGAGTAAATTTTACATAAAATTTCTCATTAGAGTAAATTTTACATAAAATTTCTCATTAGAGTAAATTTTACATAAAATTTCTCATTAGAGTAAATTTTACATAAAATTTCTCATTAGAGTAAATTTTACATAAAATTTCTCATTAGAGTAAATTTTACATAAAATTTCTCATTAGAGTAAATTTTACATAAAATTTCTCATTAGAGTAAATTTTACATAAAATTTCTCTTTAGAGTAAATTTTCCATAAAATTTCTCTTTAGAGTAAATTTTCCATAAAATTTCTCTTTAGAGTAAATTTTCCATAAAATTTCTCTTTAGAGTAAATTTTCCATAAAATTTCTCTTTAGAGTAAATTTTCCATAAAATTTCTCTTTAGAGTAAATTTTCCATAAAATTTCTCTTTAGAGTAAATTTTCCATAAAATTTCTCTTTAGAGAAAATTTTCCATAAAATTTCTCTTTAGAGTAAATTTTCCATAAAATTTCTCTTTAGAGTAAATTTTCCATAAAATTTCTCTTTAGAGTAAATTTTCCATAAAATTTCTCTTTAGAGTAAATTTTCCATAAAATTTCTCTTTAGAGTAAATTTTCCATAAAATTTCTCTTTAGAGTAAATTTTCCATAAAATTTCTCTTTAGAGTAAATTTTCCATAAAATTTCTCTTTAGAGTAAATTTTCCATAAAATTTCTCTTTAGAGTAAATTTTCCATAAAATTTCTCTTTAGAGTAAATTTTCCATAAAATTTCTCTTTAGAGTAAATTTTCCATAAAATTTCTCTTTAGAGTAAATTTTCCATAAAATTTCTCTTTAGAGTAAATTTTCCATAAAATTTCTCTTTAGAGTAAATTTTCCATAAAATTTCTCTTTAGAGTAAATTTTCCATAAAATTTCTCTTAGAGTAAATTTTATTTTCCATAAAATTTCTCTTTAGAGTAAATTTTCCATAAAATTTCTCTTTAGAGTAAATTTTCCATAAATTTCTCTTTAGAGTAAATTTTCCATAAAATTTCTCTTTAGAGTAAATTTTCCATAAAATTTCTCTTTAGAGTAAATTTTTACATGAAATTTCTCTTTAGGGTAAATTTTTACATGAAATTTCTCTTTAGGGTAAATTTTACATGAAATTTCTCTTTAGGGTAAATTTTTACATGAAATTTCTCTTTAGAGTAATTTTTATATGAAATTTCTCTTTAGAGTAATTTTTATATGAAATTTCTCTTTAGAGTAATTTTTACATGAAATTTCTCTTTAGAGTAATTTTTACATGAAATTTCTCTTTAGAGTAATTTTTACATGAAATTTCTCCTCAGAGTAAATTTTACATAAATTGTATGTTTAGAGTAAATTTTACATAAAATAAAATTTGCGTTCTGAAGTACATTTTTCACAAACTTTACTCTCTAGATATACCTTTTTATATAAATTTACTTTCTTACATAAATTTGACCCCCTTTTATTATTGCTGAAAGTAAATTAAGGTAAAGTCTACTCTTTTAAGTTCTTAATCAGTTAATCTGATGATAAAAAAACTTATTTGTTCTGTTTTTCTTGTAAAAATCTTAAATCTGTCTTCATTTTTTAATTTTATTTTATTTATTATTTCTTAATTCTTTACGTGAACTCATTTAAGGTGATTTAATACCGGGAACCTATTGTTCGCGTATATTTAGTGACTGTGATAAGAAGGCCTGTCGTTTGCAATCACCAAATTATCCCGGTATCTATCCAAGAAATTTAACCTGTTACTACGCCGTTAGACAGGTAAGTGTCTTTGTGTGTGTCTCTCTTGTCCTCTTTTTAAATTCTTCTTTTAGTTATTTTACATTTTCAAAGAATTTTAATACAAAAGAAACCTAAAGAGTTCCTTAAGATTAAAGTAAGTACTTATCACTAAGTAAGCGTGTGCGTATGAGTGTGTAGTTGTTGTTCTAGTTGGTGACGTTGGTTTGGAATAATGAAAAGAACTCCTTCATGAAAATCCTTTCACTGTTTTGTTAGTTTTACGAAAGGATTAAAAAAAGAGTGTTACCACAACATAAGAACCATTCGTGTGGTTTACTGGAGTGTTAGTTTCTTTCCTTATTGGTGTGTTTATGTGTGTGTGAATTCCCATTTTAAGTAAAATATTTCTTCTGAGTTTTTGTTCAGACTTAAGCATAAATTTGTTAAATTTCTTACTCCTCTTTGTAAAGTTGCAAGGAAAACAATCCTTTTTAAAGAATTTTGTTTTTGTAGTTAGCAAATTTGTGGTTTGTCATGGTATGTTTAAGGGTTAATACTCAGTGGTGTTTAATTCTGGAAAAGGGTTAGTGTTTTCTGAAATACAACTCGGTTGATAATGCTCATAAAAAAGGGAGGAAATAGCAACTTTTGTATAGAAAACTGTGCAGAAGAATAAACAGATTTTCCATAAAAAAATTGTTCTAGAACAGAAATAAATTTTCTACAGAATTAAATTTTCTATAGAAAACTTTTTCCGAAACAGAAGAAAATTTTCTATAGAAAAATTGTTCAGAAACAGAAGTAAATTTTCTATAGAAAAATTGTTCCGAAGCAGAAGCAAATTTTCTTTAGAAAAATTGTTCCGAAACAGAAACAAATTTTCTATTGAAAAATTGTTCCGAAGCAGAAGCAAATTTTCTATAGAAAAATTGTTCCGAAGCAGAAAAAATTTTCTTTATAGAAATTGTTCCGAAGCAGAAGAAATTTTCTTTATAGAAATTGTTCCGAAACAGAAACAAATTTTCCATAGAAATTTGTTCTCAAACAGAAGCAAATTTTCTATAGAAATTTGTTCTCAAACAGAAGCAAATTTTCTATAGAAATTTGTTCTCAAACAGAAGCAAATTTTCTATAGAAATTTGTTCTCAAACAGAAGCAAATTTTCTATAGAAATTTGTTCTCAAACAGAAGCAAATTTTCTATAGAAATTTGTTCTCAAACAGAAGCAAATTTTCTATAGAAATTTGTTCTCAAACAGAAGCAAATTTTCTATAGAAATTTGTTCTCAAACAGAAGCAAATTTTCTATAGAAATTTGTTCTCAAACAGAAGCAAATTTTCTATAGAAATTTGTTCTCAAACAGAAGCAAATTTTCTATAGAAATTTGTTCTCAAACAGAAGCAAATTTTCTATAGAAATTTGTTCTCAAACAGAAGCAAATTTTCTATAGAAATTTGTTCTCAAACAGAAGCAAATTTTCTATAGAAATTTGTTCTCAAACAGAAGCAAATTTTCTATAGAAATTTGTTCTCAAACAGAAGCAAATTTTCTATAGAAATTTGTTCTCAAACAGAAGCAAATTTTCTATAGAAATTTGTTCTCAAACAGAAGCAAATTTTCTATAGAAATTTGTTCTCAAACAGAAGCAAATTTTCTATAGAAATTTGTTCTCAAACAGAAGCAAATTTTCTATAGAAATTTGTTCTCAAACAGAAGCAAATTTTCTATAGAAATTTGTTCTCAAACAGAAGCAAATTTTCTATAGAAATTTGTTCTCAAACAGAAGCAAATTTTCTATAGAAATTTGTTCTCAAACAGAAGCAAATTTTCTATAGAAATTTGTTCTCAAACAGAAGCAAATTTTCTATAGAAATTTGTTCTCAAACAGAAGCAAATTTTCTATAGAAATTTGTTCTCAAACAGAAGCAAATTTTCTATAGAAATTTGTTCTCAAACAGAAGCAAATTTTCTATAGAAATTTGTTCTCAAACAGAAGCAAATTTTCTATAGAAATTTGTTCTCAAACAGAAGCAAATTTTCTATAGAAATTTGTTCTCAAACAGAAGCAAATTTCTATAGAAATTTGTTCTGAAACAAAAGCAAATTTTCTATAGAAATTTGTTCTCAAACAGAAGCAAATTTTCTATAGAAATTTGTTCTGAAACAAAAGCAAATTTTCTATAGAAATTTGTTCTAAAACAGAAGCAAATTTTCTATAGAAATTTGTTCTAAAACAGAAGCAAATTTTCTATAGAAATTTATTCTGAAACAAAAGCAAATTTTCTATAGAAATTTGTTCTCAAACAAAAGCAAATTTTCTATAGAAATTTGTTCTCAAACAAAAGCAAATTTTCTATAGAAATTTGTTCTCAAACAGAAGCAAATTTTCTATAGAAATTTGTTCTCAAACAGAAGCAAATTTTCTATAGAAATTTGTTCTCAAACAGAAGCAAATTTTCTATAGAAATTTGTTCTCAAACAGAAGCAAATTTTCTATAGAAATTTGTTCTGAAACAAAAGCAAATTTTCTATAGAAATTTGTTCTCAAACAGAAGCAAATTTTCTATAGAAATTTGTTCTGAAACAAAAGCAAATTTTCTATAGAAATTTGTTCTAAAACAGAAGCAAATTTTCTATAGAAATTTGTTCTAAAACAGAAGCAAATTTTCTATAGAAATTTATTCTGAAACAAAAGCAAATTTTCTATAGAAATTTGTTCTCAAACAAAAGCAAATTTTCTATAGAAATTTGTTCTCAAACAAAAGCAAATTTTCTATAGAAATTTGTTCTCAAACAGAAGCAAATTTTCTATAGAAATTTGTTCTCAAACAGAAGCAAATTTTCTATAGAAATTTGTTCTCAAACAGAAGCAAATTTTCTATAGAAATTTGTTCTCAAACAGAAGCAAATTTTCTATAGAAATTTGTTCTGAAACAGAAGCAAATTTTCTATAGAAATTTTGTTCTGAAACAGAAGCAAATTGTCTATAGAAATTTGTTCTGAAACAGAAGCAGTTTGACATAAATTTTCTTTCGAAAGTATGTCTTGGACAGAGACACATTTTCTATAGAAAATATCTCTTAATCTTAGAATAATTTTCTATGCAAAATAACTCTTAATCATAAATAAATTTTCTATAGAAATTTTCTCCTTATTAAAATTTTCTATTGAAAGTTCCTCTTAAAAAAGTTAATGAAATTTGCAATTGACATTCAAATTCTTCCCCTATGAATCCCTCCATTAATAAGTTTTAATACTTAAACTTTTTTCAGAAAAATAAATCGTTTTATTATTTTTAACATTCATTTATAATTTCATCGTGTTGAGCAAGTTTGTACTTTCTTCCTCGATATTTCCCTCCTCCCTGCTCAATTCATAAACAAAATAATCGCATCACTAACACTATTAACATTATTGTTGTTGGCACAGATTTATGTATACATATATATATATATATATATATATATATATATATATATATATATATATATATATATATATATATATATATATATATATATATATATATATATATATATATATATATATATATATATATGTGTGTGTGTAAGTGTGGTTTTGAACATAAAACTATACTTATAACTTATGTAGAAATGTGTATGTACATTTGTGGCATGAACTCTCGCAACCACAACAAAAAGTCCATTTTTAACCTTTTGGGAGTTACAACAGGAAAAAAAGCAGGAAAAAATAATAGTTTTGCAGGTCATAACAAAGTACAAAACCGCATAGAAGAAAAGTATGAGTACAAGTGAAAATAAAAAATAATAATACAAAAATACATTTACCTACACACATGAATATATACCTATACAGAAACTATAAAGCTTCATTAAACCACAAGGGTACATAAAAATTGTATTCAGAATTTGTTTTTACATCATAATGCATAATGTGTGTTTATGTGTGTGCACAGCATATCTATATATACAAACAAATAAACAGCACACATGTTTGTGTGTTGGTATGTAAGTAAATGTTTTATGTTGCTCCACTAGAAAAGAACGCAGCCTGCCAGTCTGTCTTTTACGTTGGTAATACTGTCTACCCATAACTTTACCTCTCTGATATCCATATTCACCTCCTTCTCTCCTTCCTCCCTTATTATTTTACTCCAGCAATAGCCAGCCTACATTGAACAAACCATCCAATCCACCAGCAACAACAATTGAGCCAGAGAAAATATTTTTGTAAAAAACCACGAATGTTCCCACAGAAAAAAACGTGTTTACTGAAATTTTGCACGAATATTAAATATGAATGTGTAAGTGTAAATGTTTTGAGGTTGTTGTATGTTTATGAAAATATGAGTTTGTATGGGTATGTACATTTTCCCTTCTTTGTTCGTCTAAGAAGGGAATGAACCCAAAAGTGACACTAGAGACTTTAAAATAGTTCTTTTATTTTCAATTATTTTATAAGTTTTTAACACAAAATTTAAGGTTTCATTTATTAAAACTCTTCAAATTACTTATACTCGCACATAATAGATTAAAGGGGTAATAAGGATAATAGCCATGATGAAAGCCTTGAAAAGAGCTTTTAGAGGGATAAAGGAAAAATAATATATTTTTAATAGATTTATGGAAATTTTAAACACGCGATAAAGTTAATAACTTTGTTAAAATGATTTAACAAACAGTGAAGAGGAAAGTTTTTTATCTCTAAGTCAGAGAAATTTTCTCTTGGAAATTTGTCTCTGAGTCAGAGCAATTTCCTCTAGGAAACTTGTCTTTGAGTCAGAGCAATTTTCTCTAAGAGACTTATCTTTGAATCAGAGCAATTTACTCTCTGAAATTTTTCTCTGAGTCAGAGCAATTTTCTCTGAATCTACATTTTTTTTAATTTGTCTCGGAATCACAGAATTGTTTTTATTAAATTTATTTCTGACTCAGAGTAAATCTCTGATACAGAGCAATATCTCACCGACTCAGAGCTATTTTCTAAAAGCAATTTACTATAGAATATTTCTGTCTTATTCAGAATAATTTTCTAAAGATAACTTCTCTCTGATTCAGAGCAATTTAATATAGAAAACTTGTCTCTGCTCAAGATAAGCTTTCTGTAGAAAAGTGACCTCTCTTATATCTCTCTATATAAAATTTGCCTTTCCTTAAAACCTTATATCTATAGAAAATTTGCCTCTCTTAAAGAGCTAATTTCCCCAAAAAATGTTCTCTCTTAAAGAGCTAATTGCTTCATAAAATTTTCTTTTCTTAGAGAACTAGTTTCTATAAAAAATTTGCCTCATGAAAGAGTTAGTTTCTCAAGAAAACTTACCTCTTCCAAAGAGCCAATTTCTATAGAAAATTTGCCTCTCTTAAATAGTGTATTTCTATTAAAAACTTGTCTCTCCTAAATATTTCTATAGAAAACTTAAGAAGCTCATATCAACAGAAAATTTGTCTCTCTTAAGCAGCTAATCCCTATATAAAATATTTTCCTGACTTAAATTTCAAATCAAATTTCTATAAACGATTTGTTTTTGTTTCAAAACAATTTTAATAGACATTTTTATTGGAGTGGGAACAAATGTTCTGCCACTCCCTTAACATTTAAGCTTCTAACAAAGTTTATCATAAGTTTATGAATCTCTTAAATAACACCTGAAACTCTCTTTTAATTTAATTTAAATTTGATACATTTTTCAATAGCAATAATTTTCTTTTGTTTAAACTTTCACTTGAAAAGTTCAGGGTCCTTATTGGAGTGGACAAAAATATAAAAAGTTTTCAAAAAAGAACTTAAAGACGCTACTTAAAACAACAAAACAATTAATAAGAAAAAAAAAACAACAAACATTAAACTCGCAACACAAATCTATTGTATTTCAAACAAAACTTGAAAAGAAAAAAATGAAACCGAAAATACAAAGAAAATGATGCCAAGTTTCATTCTTTTCATCAACGATTTGAGTAACATAATTAAAATTAGCGTCAATAGAAAAATATTTTCTTATTAAAAGAGAAAAAAATCCTCCAAAAACAAACAGCTAAAAAAGAAGAAGATTAAGCACAAGAAAACAAAAGCCCCAGAAACTGAAAGACGAACAAAAAAAAAACTATTGAAAACAAGTAAGAATGCTATAATCGGCTATGCCGAATTGTCAATATCCTCCACCACAAATTCGTGTGAAGTAGAGATAACTTTTTTTCTACTGAACCGATTTTTATAATTTTTGGAACGCTCATTTATCGACTTAAAATTGAAAATTTTATGAAAATTCTTCTCATGAGCTTTAATTATGGGGTCTGAGATGATTTATTTTTAGCGTTGCACATGGAATGGCAAAGTTTATATACCACTTGTGGTGGTGGAGGGTATAAGAATGAGAAAGTTCTTTAAGAAAAAAAGATACTTAAGAAGTGTTTTTCACTTCTAAGAGCTGCTAGTTTACAACATTTTCCTCCATTACCATTCTTTTTTTGCTTCACGATGATACTTGCAACAAAATAAAGTTTACCTTCACAATGGCAGGGAAAAGGAAAAAATAATGAAAATATTAAAAAAAAAAAAAACACATAAAATGGGAATGAAATGAGATTTCATTTTTCTTCTTCTGAAGACAGAAAAAATGCCTTTAAGAAAGAGAACAAACTAAAATTTTAAATGAAATTCTAAGGAATTAAAAACTACAAACAAGGACATGAAAAAATCTCAAGAAGAAGAAGATAAAAAAAATTCCTTAAACAAAAAACACGTAATAAACTTTCTCTAACAACAAATAAGAAGAATTTGAAAACGTTGTCATTGTTATAGTTAGCAACACTAATACGTTTGTGGTTTTCTCTTTAAATTGAAAAGAGAAAAAATCTATTTAACGAAGAAAACAGAAAATTAAATAAGAATTATGGTCAAAAGGCCAGGCTCTGCTGATTCTTCATTTCATTACCTTTTAAAATGGAAAGACAAACTCTTGTTTAGATAAATAAAAATAAATATAAAATAAAAATAAAAGAAAAAAAAGAGACATAAAATTAAAACCAAATAAATGAAAATGAGTTAAAAATATTTGCATTTTAAACACCTTAAACTACAAAAGAAATGTATTCAGATCAAACAAACCCCTTTAAGAAATGTTTATTCGAAACAGTTTTTCGATAGAAATTTCCTCTGGAACAGAGATAAATTTTCCAGAGAAATGTTCTCTGGAAATGAAAAAATTCGATAAAATTTTCCTCAGGATCAAAAAAAAATTCGATAGAAATTCCTTGTGAAACAGAGAGAAATTTTCTATAGAAAATTGCACTGAATGCAAGAGAATTTTTTTTATAGAAAATTGCACTGAATGCAAGAGAAATTTTTTTATAGAAAATTGCACTGAATGCAAGAGAAATTTTTTTATAGAAAATTGCACTGAATGCAAGAGAAATTTTCTATAGAAAATTGCACTGAATGCAAGAGAAATTTTCTATAGAAAATTGCACTGAATGCAAGAGAAATTTTCTATAGAAAATTGCACTGAATGCAAGAGAAATTTTCTATAGAAAATTGCACTGAATGCAAGAGAAATTTTCTATAGAAAATTGCACTGAATGCAAGAGAAATTTTCTATAGAAAATTGCACTGAATGCAAGAGAAATTTTCTATAGAAAATTGCACTGAATGCAAGAGAAATTTTCTATAGAAAATTGCACTGAATGCAAGAGAAATTTTCTATAGAAAATTGCACTGAATGCAAGAGAAATTTTCTATAGAAAATTGCACTGAATGCAAGAGAAATTTTCTATAGAAAATTGCACTGAATGCAAGAGAAATTTTCTATAGAAAATTGCACTGAATGCAAGAGAAATTTTCTATAGAAAATTGCACTGAATGCAAGAGAAATTTTCTATAGAAAATTGCACTGAATGCAAGAGAAATTTTCTATAGAAAATTGCACTGAATGCAAGAGAAATTTTCTATAGAAAATTGCACTGAATGCAAGAGAAATTTTCTATAGAAAATTGCACTGAATGCAAGAGAAATTTTCTATAGAAAATTGCACTGAATGCAAGAGAAATTTTCTATAGAAAATTGCACTGAATGCAAGAGAAATTCTCTATACAGATTAGCTCTTTAAAGAAGACAAATACTCCATAGAAAATAGCTCTTTAAGAGAGACATATTTACTAAAGAAATAAGCTCTTTAAAATATGCAAAGTTTCTGCGGAAATTAGCTCTTTGAGAGAGGCAAATTTTCTATAGGAATTATTTTTTAAGAGAGAAAAATTTTAAGAAAGAAAAATAATTAGTTTTTTAAGAGAGGCAAATTTGTTTTGTAAAAATTTACTCTTTAAAGGAAGCAAATTTTCTTAGAAATAAGTTCCTTAGCAGAGAAAAGTTTACTATAGAAATTATCTCTTTTAAGGAGACAAATTTTCTATAGAAATTTAAATTCCTGTTATATTTGTTTCTTGATTTTTTGCTATAAATTTCCTTTTATTTTGAAATACAATTTAGAAATAAATTGAAATTAAAGAAAATGTGTTACAAAGAAAATAACTGCAATTTTCATCTCTTATTGTGTGACTGTCGAAAGTTCAGTTAATTTAAACTTTGATTTCGTTCGCTTATGTTTTTCTTCCTGTTTGTTGCAACACAATTACTTTGACAAATTCTAACAAGTAAACAATTTTTATATGAAAGTTTTTCTCCAAAAAAATAGAAAGAAAATAACGAAAAATAGTCAGGAAAAATTAAATGACTAGATAACTTCTTTTTTTTTTGAGCAAAAATTCATCAAAGGAAAATGAAAATTACTGTAAACGAGTCCAAATACGAAAATGGAAAATAAATTGTAATTTAAAGAAAATTAGTGATAGAGCAAAAAGGAGAAAAATTGTATATACTAACAAGAAAAAGATTTTAGCAATTTTAACAAATAATTGTGAATGTGGGGAGGAAATAAAAAGACTTTATTCTTAACTTTATGGAGGGATGGTTTTTGGTGTTTATGTGATTTTAATTTAATTTAAAAAAAATAAAATAAAATATCTCTACAGCATGACCTGGTTTTGAGGGTATGAAATTTAAATTAATTTTTGTAAAAAATAATAATTTGCTTAAGGTGATTGACCAAAGAGCAAAGAAAAGGAAATAAAAGGAAATATGGACCAAATTAAAAATAAAGTCCAAAACTCAGCTAATTGAAAAAAAATATAAGTTTTTTTCCTTTAATGGCAAAAATTACAAAAGTTTTCTGTATAACAAAAACTAAATTATTATTTAATAAATAAAAAAGGACTCAAGTAAAAATATTAAAAATCCTTGGGGCCATAAATCATACTGTACACGCCAACTTACTTTAATAAACATTTAGTTTTCTTTTTGTAAAAAAATCCATTAACTTTTTATTTAATAAAAACATTTTTTTAACTTGAGAAATAATAACAAAAATTTTATCCTCTTTTTCTGTCCTTTCCACCTTCTTTTACTACTTTCTTTTATTTGAAAAAAATATTCTGCTGCAAACTTATTTTTACGTTTCCTGTCAATTCAATGGACGAATGTTGAAACATTGGCGGGACTTCAGCACGATGTACCTCATGGTAAACATGCATTAATTTTAGTCAAACAACCTAAGGGAAATCTGGTATGGATATCAACACAGGATACCACCAACGTTAAGGTGGCACCCAGCACCAATGAAAAGGATAAGAAATTTGAGCCAAGATTAAAAACCTGGTCGGACTGTGATCATATACAGGTAATTATTTCACTACAATGAACAGACAAGAAGTGTAATAAGAACCATAACTAAAGAAAAGGGGGAAAATAAGCAAAAGCAGATTAAATTGCAATTTTACAATAGACCTTTAAATAAAAGGGACAGATAAGACCCGAAGTAACTCAAAAAAAAATAAAAAAAATAATCACTCTGTTACCCTTCAGTTTTTTAAGCGAAAACCACTTGAGATTTACTTCAAAAAATAATTACATCACTTGCAGAGGAAAACCTAAAAAACAACTCTAATTAAACTTAATATAAAACATTAATTTTAATAAATAAAATATTTCCTTCAAATAAATATAATAAATCACAAAGAAAAAATATTCCCCCTTCAAAAATATTAAATTATTTTCTTTTTTTTCTATAAAATTAATTTATTTTCATAATAAATTTTCTATTCAATTAAAATTTCAATTCACATTCCTTTTTGTTGTTGGTATTTATATGCTTCGTTTAATCAACAATATATAAAACATAACATGACGTATGAGTGATATTAATTTATGGAATTCATTTTAATTAAATAAACAACAATCATACGCCAGAGTGTCTTAATATCAATTGAACGAGCTGCTTGATGTGATGCATATTGACGGTTGAACAATAATTTATTATTTATTTTAATTGTTATCGCATCAACAATAAATTGAGTGGTTTTTAATTGTGTTCTTTTTTTATAATAAAACGCCATAAAGTGAAGTGATTCAGTATAAAATATAATAAAATAAAAATAATGAAGTAACGAAAAAGCACTTCAATAAGAAAGCAGTTTTTGCAAAAAGAAAATAATGTTTTTTTTGAAAGAAGGAGTAATTGTTCTGAAACAGAGGGAAATTTTCTATAGAAATTTGCTCTGAAACAGAGGGAAATTTTCTATAGAAATTTGCTCTGAAACAGAGGGAAATTTTCTATAGAAATTTGCTCTGAAACAGAGTGAAATTTTCTATAGAAATTTGCTCTGAAACAGAGGGAAATTTTCTATAGAAATTTGCTCTGAAACAGAGGGAAATTTTCTATAGAAATTTGCTCTGAAACAGAGGGAAATTTTCTATAGAAATTTGCTCTGAAAATTTTACACAAAAACTTTTTTTAATTATTCTGAATTATTTGTGATATCTTAAGGAAACATCAAGCTATAGAAGGAAATCAACGGTAATTATTAATGTCTAATGATTAACTAAATTGCACCCTCAATTATAATCTACAACTTGCAATTCTTCTACTTTTTAATAAATATATTAAGACTCCTTGCAAAAGCACGATATGGTAGATGAAAATTTTCAATTTTGCTCTAATTTTCTATAGAAATTTGCTCTGAAACAGAGGGAAATTTTCTATAGAAATTTGCTCTGAAACTTTGAAATTTTCATAACAAGGGAATTTCTATAGAAATTTGCTCTGAAACAGAGGGAAATTTCTATAGAAATTTGATCTGAAACAGAGGGAAATTTTCTATAGAAATTTGCTCTGAAACAGAGGAAATTTTCTATAAAAATTTGCTCTGAAACAGAGGAAATTTTCTATAGAAATTTGCTCTGAAACAGAGGAAAATTTTCTATAGAAATTTGCTCTGAAACAGAGGAAAATTTTCTATAGAAATTTGCTCTGAAACAGAGGGAAATTTTCTATAGAAATTTGCTCTAAAAAGAGGGAAATTTTCTATAGAAATTTGCTCTGAAACAGAGGAAATTTTCTATAGAAATTTGCTCTGAAATGGAAGCAAATTTGCTACTTTCAATTTTTCCATTTTTTCCTGTATCAGATGCAAATTTTATATTGTTCTATTCAGAGTAAATTTTTCTATAGAAAAATTGCTTTATATGAGATTAAATTTTCTATAAAAAATGCTCTGTTTCAAACATCTCTGCAAACAAATTTTCAATATTTTTATACAAAAAAATCTTTTTTCTTTTACACAAAAACTTTTTTAATTATTTTGAATTATTTGTGATATCTTTAAGGAAACATCAAGCTATAGAAGGAAATCAACGGTAATTATTAATGTCTAATGATTAACTAAATTGCACCCTCAATTATAATCTACAACTTGCAATTCTTCTACTTTTTAATAAATATATTAAGACTCCTTGCAAAAGCACGATATGGTAGATGAAAAGAAATTTTAATTTATGTCAACCATTTAACTCCCCCTTTTTCGCATTACTAACATTTCACAAAACAATTTTTCAATCATTAATATTGTGACCAAGACAATGACCATGACATTCCATTTGAAAATTAATGCCACAAAACACAATACAAAATTACATGACATTTTCATTATTTTAACAATTATTATTTGAATAAAATTGTAATTGAAATAATATTTGGGAGGAATATTCACATTTAACACGAAGAACATAATCAGAAGATTCATATGAACATTTATGTTGAGATTATGAATGAGAAGAAAACATTAAATCATTTTCAATTTCTAAGTTTGTTACATTTCCAAACACGTAGATCCTTAACAATTTGAGTTATTTTATCATTTGCATACTCAAAAGATTTATTTTAAAATGTGAATGCAGTTTACAGAATATCTAGATAGAAACATTTTAATTCAATAAAATGTACAATTTTGTTAATAATTAAAGACATTGGAAACAAAAATGGTCAAAACAAATATTGCTCAAAATTAGCAAAATTTTCTTTAGAAATTTTCTTTAGAAAGTATTTCTCCATATGATTTTTCTTTAGAAAATAAGACTCCAAATGAGCAAGATCTTCTTTAGAAAATAATGCTCCAGATAAGCAAGATTTTCTTTAGAAAATATTGCTCCAAATGAGCAAGATTTTCTTTAGAAAATATTGCTCCAAATGAGCATGATTTTCTTTAGAAAATATTGCTCCAAATGAGCATGATTTTCTTTAGAAAATATTGCTCCAAATGAGCAAGATTTTCTTTAGAAAATATTGCTCCAAATGAGCATGATTTTCTTTAGAAAATATTGCTCCAAATGAGCAAGATTTTCTTTAGAAAATATTGCTCCAAATGAGCAAGATTTTCTTTAGAAAATATTGCTCCAAATGAGCAAGATTTTCTTTAGAAAATATTGCTCCAAATGAGCAAGATTTCTTTAGAAAATATTGCTCCAAATGAGCAAGATTTTCTTTAGAAAATATTGCTCCCAAATGAGCAAGATTTTCTTTAGAAAATATTGCTCCAAATGAGCAAGATTTCTTTAGAAAATATTGCTCCAAATGAGCAAGATTTTCTTTAGAAAATATT
Organism: Cochliomyia hominivorax; assembly: GCA_004302925.2. NCBI lineage: Eukaryota > Metazoa > Arthropoda > Insecta > Diptera > Calliphoridae > Cochliomyia > Cochliomyia hominivorax. The sequence continues at coordinate 40,792,849 of PYHX02000413.1, read as the reverse complement.
GCTCCAAATGAGCAAGATTTTCTTTAGAAAATATTGCTCCAAATGAGCATGATTTTCTTTAGAAAATATTACTCCAAATAAGCAAGATTTTCTTCATAAGTATTTCTCCAGATAATTTTTCTTTAGAAAATATTACTCCAAATGAGCAAGATTTTCTTTAGAAAATATTGCTCCAAAGGAGCAAGATTTTCTTCAGAAAATATTGCTCCAAATGAGCAAGATTTTCTTTAGAAAATATTGCTCCAAATGAGCAAGATTTTCTTTAGAAAATATTGCTCCAAATTAGCAAGATTTTCTTTAGAAAATATTGCTCCAAATGAGCAAGATTTTCTTCAGAAAATATTGCTCCAAATGAGCAAGATTTTCTTCAGAAAATATTGCTCCAAATGAGCAAGATTTTCTTCAGAAATATTGCTCCAAATGAGCAAGATTTTCTTCAGAAAATATTGCTCCAAATGAGCAAGATTTTCTTCAGAAAATATTGCTCCAAATGAGCAAGATTTTCTTCAGAAAATATTGCTCCAAATGAGCAAGATTTCTTCAGAAAATATTGCTCCAAATGAGGCAAGATTTCTTCAGAAAATATTGCTCCAAATGAGCAAGATTTTCTTTGGAAAATATTGCTCCAAATGAGCAAGATTTTCTTAGGAAAATGTTTTGGACAAGATTTTTTTAAGCAAAATCTTGTTCATTTCGGAAAAATATTGTCAACCTCCAATGGGTTAATGTTCCGTAATATAATGCAAAGTAATTAAGTGCTTTTTGTTTATTGTCAAAAATATTCTTAATTATATTGAAATAATTCTAAAATTGAAGAGGAATGAAGCATTATTATATTTATCTTTATTTGTGATAGATTAAGACGACAAAATGAAATGATTAGCATACATTTAGGGGATTTATTGATGGCATAAATTGTGCTTTAATATTTTCATTCAAGTTGAGATCAGAAGAATATATTATTTTTAAATAATAAATAAAATTATTAAAAATTCCAAAATTTTAATTAAATCATAAATATTTTGAAGGTTTTTAAAATTGAAAAGCAAAAATCCGTGTAACTTTAGAAATGTGTCATTCGTAAGATAAATAAGTTTATTTTATGACAGTAATATAAAGAGCTAAACGCATTTTATTTTAATTTCTTTTGGTTTAATGATAATTTAAGAATTAAATTTAATTTCTTTTTCCAAAGACAAGCAGATGAAATAATAATTTTATTCATAAACCAAATTTAAGTCGCGTTAAACAGAATAACATAAATATGTAAAACTCACATTTTTTATGGCATTTTATTTTTATTTCTTTTTTGTTTTAAATCACTTAAATTTGAAAGATTTTCTTATTTTCCACTTTTTTCCAAAGGTTTCAGTTTTTGTCCACATTTTTTTTATTCACAGCTTCTTTAGCTTCGTCACTATTTATCATACTGTTAAGTTGGAGACACAATATTTTGTGTAGTTCTTCGCTTAAACTCCAGTTGCAGCAAAACCATTTTTTATCCTCGAAACCCCATAATTTTTTCTTAATATTTTCCCCATTTACATGGAACATTAAATATTCTGTTGCTGCATTTGGAGCAAAAATTTAATTCCACCACTTTTTGCTACTTGATTATTGTAGAATTTTTGCCAGGATGACTGGCTGCTTGTCTGTTATCGTTTTACTGGTCAAGGGAATAAACGTATTTAGCCACAAATTAGTGGCACATGGTTACAGTTTAGTAACTTGAATATTTTTAGTTTTTTGTTTGCGGTTAAATAAAATCAGCCCCAAAAAAACTAGAAATGGTTTCAAGGACTTCATGAGTAGAGCACTGGGAAATCTGTTGTTTGCAAAATTGAAAAATTGGAGGAAATTTTAAGAGCACTTTAGAGCTTGAAAATCAACAGAGGAAATAAAAAATAATAAAAAAATAAAACTAAAGAAAACAAAACAAAATTAATAAAAACCTTAGAATATTTTTAATAGGAAATCTTTGGGCAAAATCATTGGCCAAACCGGGAAAAATTTTCTATAGAAAATCATTGGCCAAAGAGGGCAAAATTTTCTAAAGAAAATCATTGGCCAAAGAGGCAACATTTTCTATAGAAAATCATTGGCCAAAGAGGGCAACATTTTCTATAGAAAATCATTGGCCAAAGAGGGCAACATTTTCTATAGAAAATCATTGGCCAAAGAGGGCAACATTTTCTATAGAAAATCATTGGCCAGAGAGGGCAACATTTTCTATAGAAAATCATTGGCCAAAGAGGGCAACATTTTCTATAGAAAATCATTGGCCAAAGAGGGCAACATTTTCTATAGAAAATCATTGGCCAAAGAGGGCAACATTTTCTATAGAAAATCATTGGCCAAAGAGGGCAACATTTTCTATAGAAAATCATTGGCCAAAGAGGGCAACATTTTCTATAGAAAATCATTGGCCAAAGAGGGCAACATTTTCTATAGAAAATCATTGGCCAAAGAGGGCAACATTTTCTATAGAAAATCATTGGCCAAAGAGGGCAACATTTTCTATAGAAAATCATTGGCCAAAGAGGGCAACATTTTCTATAGAAAATCATTGGCCAGGCCAAAGAGGGCAACATTTTCTATAGAAAATCATTGGCCAAAGAGGGCAACATTTTCTATAGAAAATCATTGGCCAAAGAGGGCAACATTTTCTATAGAAAATCATTGGCCAAAGAGGGCAACATTTTCTATAGAAAATCATTGGCCAAAGAGGGCAACATTTTCTATAGAAAATCATTGGCCAAAGAGGGCAACATTTTCTATAGAAAATCATTGGCCAAAGAGGGCAACATTTTCTATAGAAAATCATTGGCCAAAGAGGGCAACATTTTCTATAGAAAATCATTGGCCAAAGAGGGCAACATTTTCTATAGAAAATCATTAGCCAAACGGGGCAAAATAGAAAATCATTGCCTTCGAGAAATAAGATGCCACTCAGATCAAGATTTATTTAGGAAAATTTATATCCACAAATCCTTTTCTATTCCATACAGTAATTATCGTAACCAATTCATCTCCGTGGACGATTATTTTTGAAATAAAACTTTACTTTACATCTTAAGATTTCCACTTTACAATGAAATTACTAATTCAGTTAAGGAACTGACCATTTCACAATAATGGCTACAAAATACCATTAAAATTACATCACTGGTAATTTAAACAGACGGTTTTACATGTCGACAAAATGTAAAACTCAAACAAAATAAAAACTTTACCTTAAAATAAATAAAGAAAAAATTAAAGTTCAAATAATTCGAGTTTCCCAAAAAAAAGAAATAAAACTCCTTCAAACATTTGCACAACCATTTAATGTTCATGTCCATGGTAAACATTATCTAAGCAAGTCCACAATTTATTTAATCGTTTGTCTGTTGCCACAATATATTCAGTGTTAAAATTACACATACAGACAGACATCCATACATGAAGATAAAGAAAAACGACCATCAAAGTGTTGATGACTGGGTGGAAATATTAGTGTTTCATTTTATGTATTGTAATATTTAACTCTGCAGGATTTGATTTTTTGTTATTGTTCCGTGTTTTATTGCAAAAAAAACTACACACTTAAATTGCACGCACTCTTTTTTGTCGAGACAGACAAAAACTGTTTGAATTGCTTATTCAACTGTGAGAAAATTAAAAATGGAGAATAAAAAGATAGAAAATAGAAGAAAATAGATATTCGGTATTGATGAAGTGTAAAGGCACTTTTAGAGAAGATTTTGCTCTAAACGGCAACGACTGAAAATGTTGCTCTGAAAAGCAATAGTTATCTCTTTGAATAGGTACAGTCTACTTTAGATAACTATCGTTTTCTAGTTGAAACTATTGACCTGAATAGCAATAGTTTTCTATAGAAAATTTTGCTCCCGTGGCCAATGATTTTCTATAGAAAATTTTGCTCCCGTGGCCAATGATTTTCTATAGAAAATTTTGCTCCCGTGGCCAATGATTTTCTATAGAAAATTTTGCTCCCGTGGCCAATGATTTTCTATAGAAAATTTTGCTCCCGTGGCCAATGATTTTCTATAGAAAATTTTGCTCCCGTGGCCAATGATTTTCTATAGAAAATTTTGCTCCCGTGGCCAATGATTTTCTATAGAAAATTTTGCTCCCGTGGCCAATGATTTTCTATAGAAAATTTTGCTCCCGTGGCCAATGATTTTCTATAGAAAATTTTGCTCCCGTGGCCAATGATTTTCTATAGAAAATTTTGCTCCCGTGGCCAATGATTTTCTATAGAAAATTTTGCTCCCGTGGCCAATGATTTTCTATAGAAAATTTTGCTCCCGTGGCCAATGATTTTCTATAGAAAATTTTGCTCCCGTGGCCAATGATTTTCTATAGAAAATATTGCTCCTGTGGCCAAACTTTCTCTGTAGAAAATTTAGCTCTGAGTGTAGAGAAACTTCAACCATATTTTTTGCCATCCCTTATTGAACATCTCTGTCGTGTCGTTTCATATGCTATATAAAACATAGATTGTCTTCCTTTTCCGAACGAAAGAATAGTTATAGTTTTATGCTCGTTTAGAGTCATGAATGGACGCTCATAAATGCATCAAATAAGGATTTTAAAAAAAAAACCTTCATCCTTTCTTTGTGATGTCATAAAAATTTGTTATTTTAACTACCATTCGCTGTTGAAGCTATAAGTATTTGTATGTGTGTTTATTTCCAAGGATGTAAGCACGTCTTTGCCAATATTTGTTTGGTTATTTGTTCTTTTCCTCTTTTTCTTCTATTTATCCATTCTTCATTCAGTTTTATTCATTCATTTATTTTCCTTTTTCTAGTTGCACGTGTGAATAATCACACTTGAAAACTATTTGGTTTAGTCAGCACCAAAAAAAAAAAAAAAAGTCCTAGTTCATCCTTCTCTGCCATGAAAAGTAATTTTAGATGGAAAAACCAGTGTTTGTAGACATTAATGGTGCTTTTGAATGGACATTTAATAGTTTTCTCCTTCCAAACAAAATTACTGCCAGATTTTTTTTACATCCTTTATTTTTGGATTTTTATTATTTTTCAAATATTTGTAAATACTTTTGTAGGCTTTCGAGTGTTAAGGATTCATCAGACATACGTTTGGTTTTGTTTTATTACGTGTAAAGTTGTTAAGATTTTTTTGAAGTGAAAAATCATTTAAATTTTTTCCCGAATGGCATAATATAATCCTTTTGGAACTTAATTGTTGAAACATAAATTTAAATGAATTAAAACTTAAATCTTAAAATAAATACTTTATTTAAACATCTTTTAGATTTGTCAATTAATTTAGCTTTTTCTTTGACTTAATCTTCTTAAATATTAAAACAATTTATCCAAAAAGCTTTAGAGCTTAAAATGAACATATAATTTTCTTGATTTAAAACCATTACAGAACTTAAGTTTAACCTTTAAGACCACAAAATCTAAATCAAATAAATTATCCCTTTTTATACCACAAAGTCATTCGTTCACTCAGTCATTCCCTCATTCACTTATTCTACTAAATAATTTAGCATTATCATTAAAATTAATTAATAATATTGAACTATTTATATTGTCCAGGATTGATACTTTGATGTAGGAGTTTTAATCTATTTCATAAGAAGATTTATTTAGACAATATTTCTTTACTACTAACACAAACACACAAATTTATATATTGAAAGAATTTAATAAATTTATATTGAAGATTAAACTATTATTTACATAAACAATTTATATAAAACAATAATTGTTTGCCCAATAGGAAATTTAATTCGATAGAAAATTTCTCTTGCATTAAGAGCAATTTTCTATAGAAAATTTCTCTTGCATTAAGAGCAATTTTCTATAGGAAATTTCTCTTGCATTAAGAGCAATTTTCTATAGAAAATTTCTCTTGCATTAAGAGCAATTTTCTATAGAAATTTCTCTTGCATTAAGAGCAATTTTCTATAGAAAATTTCTCTTGCATTAAGAGCAATTTTCTATAGAAAATTTCTCTTGCATTAAGAGCAATTTTCTATAGAAAATTTCTCTTGCATTAAGAGCAATTTTCTATAGAAAATTTCTCTTGCATTAAGAGCAATTTTCTATAGAAAATTTCTCTTGCATTAAGAGCAATTTTCTATAGAAAATTTCTCTTGCATTAAGAGCAATTTTCTATAGAAAATTTCTCTTGCATTAAGAGCAATTTTCTATAGAAAATTTCTCTTGCATTAAGAGCAATTTTCTATAGAAAATTTCTCTTGCATTAAGAGCAATTTTCTATAGAAAATTTCTCTTGCATTAAGAGCAATTTTCTATAGAAAATTTCTCTTGCATTAAGAGCAATTTTCTATAGAAAATTTCTCTTGCATTAAGAGCAATTTTCTATAGAAAATTTCTCTTGCATTAAGAGCAATTTTCTATAGAAAATTTCTCTTGCATTAAGAGCAATTTTCTATAGAAAATTTCTCTTGCATTAAGAGCAATTTTCTATAGAAAATTTCTCTTGCATTAAGAGCAATTTTCTATAGAAAATTTCTCTTGCATTAAGAGCAATTTTCTATAGAAAATTTCTCTTGCATTAAGAGCAATTTTCTATAGAAAATTTCTCTTGCATTAAGAGCAATTTTCTATAGAAAATTTCTCTTGCATTAAGAGCAATTTTCTATAGAAAATTTCTCTTGCATTAAGAGCATTAAGAGCAATTTTCTATAGAAAATTTCTCTTGCATTAAGAGCAATTTTCTTTAGAAAATTTCTCTTGCATTAAGAGCAATTTTCTATAGAAAATTTCTCTTGCATTAAGAGCAATTTTCTATAGAAAATTTCTCTTGCATTAAGAGCAATTTTCTATAGAAAATTTCTCTTGCATTAAGAGCAATTTTCTATAGAAAATTTCTCTTGCATTAAGAGCAATTTTCTATAGAAAATTTCTCTTGCATTAAGAGCAATTTTCTATAGAAAATTTCTCTTGCATTAAGAGCAATTTTCTATAGAAAATTTCTCTTGCATTAAGAGCAATTTTCTATAGAAAATTTCTCTTGCATTAAGAGCAATTTTCTATAGAAAATTTCGCTTGCATTAAGAGCAATTTTCTATAGAAAATTTCTCTTGCATTAAGAGCAATTTTCTATAGAAAATTTCTCTTGCATTAAGAGCAATTTTCTATAGAAAATTTCTCTTGCATTAAGAGCAATTTTCTATAGAAAATTTCTCTTGCATTAAGAGCAATTTTCTATAGAAAATTTCTCTTGCATTAAGAGCAATTTTCTATAGAAAATTTCTCTTGCATTAAGAGCAATTTTCTATAGAAAATTTCTCTTGCATTAAGAGCAATTTTCTATAGAAAATTTCTCTTGCATTAAGAGCAATTTTCTATAGAAAATTTCTCTTGCATTAAGAGCAATTTTCTATAGAAAATTTCTCTTGCATTAAGAGCAATTTTCTATAGAAAATTTCTCTTGCATTAAGAGCAATTTTCTATAGAAAATTTCTCTTGCATTAAGAGCAATTTTCTATAGAAAATTTCTCTTGCATTAAGAGCAATTTTCTATAGAAAATTTCTCTTGCATTAAGAGCAATTTTCTATAGAAAATTTCTCTTGCATTAAGAGCAATTTTCTATAGAAAATTTCTCTTGCATTAAGAGCAATTTTCTATAGAAAATTTCTCTTGCATTAAGAGCAATTTTCTAAACAATTTTTAAAAGTAAACGATTTTCTTTATAAAAATTTTACTCTGAAGGTGAAAGGTTTTCTTAATATTATTTTAACACATTTCCTATTAGACTTTAATTAATATAATTTCTTAGAATTAATATTATTTTATTGAAATGTTTTATTGTGACCATTTTGTATCTTTTACCATCTGAATACTCACATTCATCATAATCATCTTCATCTGCACCAACATCATTAATATCTTCTACTATCATGAGCAAATTGTTAAACTTTGAATGTTTTGGGGGAAAAATGTCTACAAAATCTTGACATTAATAATCGTAACCAAATCAATTTTCAAATCGAATTAATCAATTTAAACAATAAAATACTTAAACATACACACATTTATGTTGATTCTAACGTACAAATGTCACATGATAGAAAGATAGAAAAAATGTCAATCCATACCCATGTGTCATTTAACATGCGACAAATGTCATGTAAAGAGGATATTAAGATTAAATAGAATTTAATTTATTAAAAAGTAAAATTAATTTACATACAAAACTCGATTTTATTTGATTTTTAGCTTCTTTATCTATTTGAAATCATCTCTCTTATAAATAATTTAGGGTTAAATCTTTTGCAGAACCCTCTGTTTTCAATACTTCAGTACTTTTCAATATCTAACACTGTCACATTTATTTACACATATACATTTCATTTATTTGTATTTGTAATCGTTTACACATATTGTGGTTTTAAATACAAAATGGAGTAAAAATAAAAATATTTTCATTCATTTCAATATGTCATGTGGAGAAGACCAAGAAGAAAATAATAAAACAAATGTCACAATCTTGTTGTTTCCCCTTCATGATTATATTTGCACAACCTTTTAATGACCTTTATTGTAATGTCACTTGGGTTATTGCAAGGACTCTAATTTTTCCACCATTTTCTTTTTATTTAAGTGTATTTGTTGGTGTAAAGAAACCTTTAATTTGACTTTATTTCCGTAGAGATATAATTGTTGCACTAAATTGATGTATTGTTTTCATTAAAAAATCCCTCACAATTCATCCTTTTAACATTTTTTTTTATTTTCCTCTTTTTAATCAAAAAAATCGTATATTTGTATTTTTGTCTTAAATATTCATTTTCATGACAAGAAAATTTCTTTAAAAAGAGTTTAAATTTGAAAATTAACTTAAAAAAGTTAAACAACT